>CM070771.1:130890371-132117871 GCA_036346955.1 Dipus sagitta
CTAGATAATACATGATTTGTGATGTTTTATAATTTTAAGTACATATATAATTAGACAAAACACTAGAAGGCAGAAGGAATCACCTCAAACATAAACAAGGGCTATCTACAGGAGGTTCATGAAGGTTTTTAATCTTCTTTATACTTCATATTTTCTAACACTTTCAATGAGAGGTAATATTTATTTGCAAGTTTGTTTTTTAAGCCCTGTTTTGTTTTTAATAGTTTGTAAAAAGAAAAAAAAGAATTTAGTGAAATTTCTCCATTACTGAGAAATGGCCCTTATGCCATTTAGAACTCACCTTTGTAAAAGACAATCTGACCTGCCTCCCTTGTTGTTTTATCTAAAAGACCTCAGGACCTCATGAAAAACCCAAGCCTCCCAGTAGAGTCCAGTATTGGGTGACCATAGCCTTCAATTTTGTTCTCAATATTGTCCTTCAACAATCCATTTATTCTAATTAGCAGATTTAGATTCTTCAATTACACAAAGAAAATAAAACACAAAGATGTTTTACTGCTTTTGACCTTGTGACCCACACACTAATAACATGTAAAACTATAATTCTTTCTATAAAATTAGAGGTTCTCTATGAAGTATGCCCAAGACCCAGCTAACTGTAAACAAGGCAGTTTAAAGTTGTTCAGGTTGAAGTGTAGTTACTATTAAGAACATGAAATGACTGTGAGGGAAGCACTGGGGATACTCTGCTTTCACAAGGAAAATCATAACTTTTTAAAGTTGCAAACAGATAG
Organism: Dipus sagitta; assembly: GCA_036346955.1. Lineage (NCBI taxonomy): Eukaryota > Metazoa > Chordata > Mammalia > Rodentia > Dipodidae > Dipus > Dipus sagitta. Next base: position 130,891,127 of record CM070771.1, read on the forward strand.
AGACATAGAAGAGGGAGGGAAGGAGGAAGGGAGGAAGAGAGAGAGAGAGAGATTGAGTTCCAGGCTGGCCTCCAACTCATGACTATCCTGTTACCTCTGCCTCCCAAGTGCTGGGATTAAAGATGTCTGCCACCACACCCAGCCAGGACTTTGGACAATGTGAAAGTTGATAAAGACCATGGGGACATTTTTGTTTGTTTGTTTGTTATTTTTTTTAATATTTTTTAAAATTTTTTTTCTTCATTTTTTATTTACTTATTTGAGAGCGACAGACACAGAGAAAGAGGCAGAGAGAGAGAGAGAGAGAGAGAATGGGTGCGCCAGGGCTTCCAGCCACTGCAAACGGAACTCCAGATGCATGCGCCCACTTGTGCATCTGGCTAACGTGGGTCCTGGGGAATCGAGCCTTGAACCGGGGTCCTTAGGCTTCATAGGCAAGCGCTTAACCGCTAAGCCATCTCTCCAGCCCTTGTTTGTTATTTTGAGGTGGGGTTTCACTCTAGCCCAGGCTGAGCTGGAATTCACTATATGGTCCTAGGCTGGTCTCCAACTCATTGTAATCCTCTTATCTCTGCCTCCCAAGTGCTTGGATTAAAGGTGTGCACCACCATGTCCAACCTATGGGCACTTTTGAAGTTTGACTGAGTACATTTTTTATTGTGAGATGGGCATGAGTCTATGGGGCCAGGGGCTGAATGTGGTAGTTTGAATGTAACTGTATGTCCCCCATACCTTAGGTATTTGGATTAAGATTAAGCTTCCTACTTATTCGTCAGTAGGTGGATCCCTGCTGAAGGAGGTGTGCCACTGGGAACAGCTCTCGAGTTCAGCCTTACGAGGTGTGTTCTGAGTCAGCTTGTGCTTGTTGGTGCTGGCTGTTGTCTCTCTGCTATGGATGTGTGCTGTAGTGAGTCAGATACTTCTGCCACAGTGAAGCTTCCCTTGCAATCTGTAAGCCTAAAATAAACTCTTTCCTCCTATAAGCTGCTTCTTGTCAGGTGCTTGTCCTAGCTATGTGAAGGTAACCACAGCACTATCCAAATAACTTAATGATGCACCATATAGCTTTGGCAGAACAAGAAAAAGTCAAACCCAAGACCAGTAGATGAAAAGAAATAAAAACAATTAAGAAATGGAAATGTAATGAAATAGAAATATAAAGGAACAAAAACTATAAATGAAACACAATAGGTTCATGAAAAAGAGAAGGTATTAATTTCTACCAATGACAGTTCAGGTGGGAGGACAGTCAACCCATCAGGCCCTGGGCAGGATCAGGCTGGATGGCAGATCTAGTGAGACATGATGCAGTTCACCTCTGGCTCATCCTTACCAACCCCCTCCCACGTTCAGTCCTCTCAGGCTTTGACTGACATCCTGGATATTCTCTATTCCCAGCTTTCAAACTCTCACTGGTAGAAATTAATACCTGGAGCTTCTACAGTTAAAGGTAGTATTCCACATACAACAAGAGTATTAAAATCATGAAGCACTGTTCACTTTGGCAGAAATATACTAAAATTGGAACAATATAGAAATTTGCATAGCACCTGTACATGAATGACATACAAATGTGTGAAGCATTTAATATATATATTTGTGTGAACACAAAGCATTCTGTGTTTGGAGAACCTCTTCCTCTTATAAGGTGTCTTTTGGGAGGACATTTACAGGCAAGTTGTGAAAAAGTTAAGCAAGTAACATATTCATTTAAATTTAATAGATCTTAGGTATCCCCTCCTTCACTATAACACCTCTTATTCTGCTTCCATAGCACAAGCATAGTTTACTTTTTTTAATTTTTTTTTCTTTATTAGTTAGTTTTATATTCAGCAAATACAGTCAGTTTGGTACCATTATTAGGCTCATCCGTGACCTACCCCCTCCCCTTGGCCCCTCCTTGTTGAGGTATACGGGTCATGCATTGTGGAGCTAGCCCACAGTTATGGGTAAGCTAAATGTCTCTGCATAGTTTACTATTTTTGTTATTACTTTGTTTTAAGAGACCTATCTGTTTACTTATGTACATATTATATACATAATAGGAGAAAATTCCTGTGATCCCCAACATGTCTGCTCCCTTTTCAAAGGAGCCTTTGGCTCTAGCAATGAAAGGAACACAGTACCAAAGTACAGTTATAAGTGCATTGTAAAGACCAATGATGAAATTCAGATGGGACAGAGGAAGTTACATCATTTAAGAGGGAAGTTGAGCTAAATATATGGACTAACTAGCCAAGTATAACCTTGTCTGGTGTGTTAAGATATACCAATACCATCCTAGCCCCCCCCTTCCCCATGAACTCTATGTCTTTGGGGACTAACCAAGTGAAATGAGGGAGATTTTTGCACACGGGGTTATCCTTTTTTACCATGGTAAGTTGATGAAAGAGGAAGAATCTAAAAAGAAGATCCCGATTTGGATTTCCTCATATGTAAAACTAGTCCATCCAGCTGGCAGTACACCCTGCTGAGTCACTTCCTATAAGAAGTTGCATGATGAAGAGTGGAAAGTACTGGGGCTTGGGAGATGGCTCAGTGGATAAAACTCTAGCTGTGCAAGCATGAGTACACAGGTCTAGATCCCCAGAACCCACACAAAAGCCAGATGCTATAGCAGACATCTGTAATATCAGCATGCCTGTGGCAAGAAGGGAGGCAGATCAGTGGACTCTTCTGGAAGCTCATGGGCCAGTTAGCATAGGGAACATAATGGTTAACAAAAGAGGTCCTGCCTTAAACAAGGTGGAAAGTGAGGACTGACATCTGAAGCTATCCCCTGACCCCCACACATGTGCTATACCATGGCACATGTACACACACACACACACACACACACACACACACACACACACACATAAAATGAGTTATAAGTATTGCCATCAAAGTTGGCACAGGGAATGACATATGGCAGAAATCAGAACCTAGAGTAATGTTGTCTGTGAATTGCAAGAGAAATAAGCATGACTTCCTAAAAGTGGCCCAAAATGGATTGTTTGATATAAAATATTGGAAGAGTTTTCCAATACATCAGGGTAAAAATGGCCAGATAAATAATTGTGGGGATTTTATGTATTGGAATGCTGGGGATGGAAAGTTCTAAGCAGGGTAAAGGGAGAGAGATGGAGTAGAGGAAGGCATGGGACGAGGGTTAATAAAGACTATAGGTGGAAAGGTTAGTGGTAAGACCCTACTGCTGAAGACACCTTATGTGATTGACATGCAAATTAGAATGGCATGGCTGGAAGCTGGAAGAGAGTCAGTCCCCAGACAGTCAGCGCGTCTAGTGCCAGAAGGTGCTACACGGGCGACTGGGGGAAATTGACCAATATCTGTCGAAGCAACGCATGGTCTAACCTACTTAGCAGCAAATAACTTGTTGTGATGCCCACACAAGTGCAGTGGTGGCACACAGCCATGGTGGGGAACCAACTGCTCTCAATTTGGCTAACTGATCCCCTCACTGGTATGGGACCCATAGCTGGAGCTGGGAAACAAGTCAGAACCATATCCAAACATAAGCCCACTCTCCATTATCAAGCTACCATCAATTGTGGGCTACAAGAGGGCCTACACCTATTAAATTCTGTATAAAAAAAAAAAAGTAAGGGTTATCTCATTTGTCCTGGTGCTAACTTACTCTCCGTTGGAGAATCTGCTTCTCTTTTTCAGATAGATGTAGATCCTAAGGAGAGAGCCACCCCATCATACCTCAAAAGGGCCCTGGCTGAAACTAAGAAAAATTGGAGAAACAAGCAAGGGGGCTGTTTTCCTGATGAACCAGACACCAGCACAAGGCGGAAGGAGATCAGCACAGAGAAAAATCAACTCCCGCCAAATCAGAGAGCCAGAGCCTCAGAGGCCCCCAACACCTCATCACTGAAGCAGACCAAAAATGAACCCAACATGGCTCAGGGAAATTTTGCGGAAGAGGGGGCGGAAAGAATGTCAGAGTCACATGTTGGGTCATGACATGCAGAGACATTTAGCTTACCCATAACTGTGGGCTAACTCCACAATGCAAGACCCGTATACCTCAACAAGGAGGGGCCAAGGGGAGGGGGTAGGTCACGGATGAGCCTAATAATGGTACCAAACTGACTGTATTTGCTGAATACAGAACTGACTAATAAAAAAAAAAAAAAAGACTATAGGTGGTATGAATAAGCCATATGGAATCCTACATCTTTGTGAGTTAATCAAAAAAATACATATAGTGTTGAAGGGATTATGATCAGGATATATTGTGTATATATAAGAAGGTATTCAATAGAAAGATACATATCTATATCTATCTATATATTACATTTTAGATCATTCTCTCTCTCTCTCTCTCTCTCTCTGTGTGTGTGTAATTTAAAATTTTAAAAAGAGAAAGCATTTGGGTGGATAATGCTGCATGCAAAATCCATAGGGGTGGGATACCTCTCAGTGAGTTCTTTGTCAGAGAGGTTCCTGAGAGCCCCAAAATGATAAGACCATTGCCAAGGGTGTTGGTTGTGCACCAGAACTAGACAATAAACGTTACTGCTGAGGACACCACATGCTTCATTTGCAAGACACTGAGAAACAAGCTAGACTTGAGCTTGAACACTCCTCCCTACTGATTAGCCACCATGGTGCTGGAAAGTGCTATGCTGGCAGCTGAGGAAGAAAAGCCAACATTAATTAGAATGAGAAAGAAATAGGGAGAGGAGAGTGCTTGAAGAGGGTGGCTTAGGTGAGCCCAGTGTCCCCAGAAAGTAGTGTGGTAGAGTATTTCATCTTGCCACAAAGGCCATGTGACCATCCCTCTGATGGCTGTCACCCAGCCTTGTGACAAAATGTTCCTGGGTCAAGTCTGCCTTCTGTATTGACCCAGTTGCTGGGCTCTGGCTATACAGAATGTTAATACCAGTACCTGATTTTTAATATATATATATATATAATTTATTTGAGAGTGAGAAAGAGGCAGAGAGAGAGAGAGAGAGAGAATGGGCCCATCAGGGCATCAGCTACTGCAAACAAACTCCAGACACATGAGCCCCCTGTGCATCTGGCTTATGTGCATCCTGGGGAATTGAACCTGGGCCCTTAGGCTTCACAGGCAAATGCCTTAACCGCTAAGCTATCCTCCAGCCCAGTACTTCCTTTTCAGAGCCGATTCTGGTGGGATCACAGGCAGGCAGCTACACAGGGGTCACACAAGAAATAGCAGATAATTCCACATGGATGGCTGGAGAAGGCTTCACAAAGACGACAGGAGGGTAGGGATGAAGAAGGTCCCGAAAAGAAAAGGCTCTAAGCAGAAGAAACAGTAAGCTCCAAGGTTCGGAGTTCACAGCCAACCTCATCCCCCTCCTGCCCTCTCTGTCTTTTGTGGAATTGATGACACTTTCAGTGACAAGGAGGTAGTGCCTGGAGGGACAGGTGACTTCAGAAGTTCTACAACTTAAGGATGGAAAAACAGGTTTGGCCTAGGTGTGAAGAGTTTGGGGTGCCAAGTTATCCTGCATACAGTGCTACTGTCTTTGAAAACCAGGAAATGAAATCTTGCAGAGATGATTTTGGCAGCCTAAAAGGAGTAGGTGAAAGAGGGACAATGGAAGCCTATGCCCAAGGGGAGGCTGATGCAGATTGGGTGAGAGGTAATTAAAAATGGACTGGACATGAGCATTAGGGGTGTAACGCCTGCTTGTGACTGGCTAGATGCATATACTGTGTTCACCAAACTGCCCTGCAAGCACTTCTCTTAATGTTCACACCCATATATTAATGCTACTCTCACTTTTGTTTAGAGAAGCTTCTCTTTCCAGATGGCAGTGACCATAGGGATGACCCAAAAGGCAACATAGTGCTGAGAAGACATGATGTAGTAATGTTCAGCACTGAAACATCCCTATCACACCTACCAAGGCTCAGGGTCCATTGTGGAAGAGGTGGCAGAAAGAATAGAAGAGCTGAAGGAAGAGTAGGATTGCTTACAATGCAATTGACCAGACAGAAATTGGCCTTTATATCCATAACCTTGCAATGCCTAGCATTACCTACACAAGACCCTCATAATAGGAGGAAAAGATGATGACACCAAAGTAAAAGAGAGACTAATGGAGAGAGGGAGGGGACATGATGGAGTGTAGATTTGTGAAGGGTAAACTAGGGGAGGGGAGGGAATTATCATGGTTTATTTTCTGTAAGTATGGAAGCCATCAACAAAAAGGGGGAAAAAATGAAGTGGATCAGGTCAGATGTGTCAAGGTAGTGCTCATCTCCATGATCTGCACCCAGGTCTTAGAACAGAAAGCATCGCGGGTTATGGCATTTACAGCCAGATGACCTGAGTTCAGTTTAGTTCTGTCATTTACTGTCACTGTGATTCTGCACAAAGGATTTTAAAATGGGCATAATTCCACCTACCTCTGTTTTTATGATCAAATGATGTAACATCTATGAATCTAATATAGTGCCAGGCACAAACTAATCTAGAACACAGGACCCTTCAGATGGTTTCCAAAATCACCCATATGACACACATGACTCAGTCTTTGCAGAACCACTCTCTCATTTCCTCCCTGAAAAAACATAAAGCTAAAAAAAAAAAAACAAAAACAAACCCAACATAAAGCTATATGCTATTTCTCAAACATGCCCTACTTGTTATCTAGGACTTTGTTCTTCCTCTTTCTTTGCTTGAAATGCCCTTATTCCCAGAGTTTCCCAAGAAAGTTAATTCTCTTCAAAACTGCTTCAGACAGTAGCTCCTCTGGGAGTCCACTCTGTTACACCAGGTGGAAGTTGTCTTTCCTTCAGTTAACCTCCACGTGCTTTACTGCAATCACTTGAATGGCCTTTACAATATAGGGCACAATTAGGTGGCTATTTGGGGTATGTTATGTTTTCTGTTCTCAGTAGTATCTGATTAATTTTTCTGTTCACTCTATCACATAATTCAGTATACAATGAAAGAGCATTTCATAAAATGTGAGGTATAGAGGAAGGAGGATGGCATATGTTCTGTTGCCAATCTTAACTTTCTTGTCCTCGTTTCCAGTTCCTCCTGTGTAACTCATGGTTCCTCCAGAGCATATAAGTAAGGCAAAAGTCAACACATATGCCTTGAGGACCATTCCAGACAATACCGTGCCACTAATTGGCTGCTTTTGTTGATATATGTAGTCTGACTTTGTTTTTGTTTTTGTTTTTTTGATGTAGGGTCTCACTTTAACCCAACTTGATCTGGAATTCACTATGTAGTCTCAGGGTGGCCTCAAACTCATGATGATCCTCCCATCTCTGCTTCCCAAGTGCTGGGATTAAAGGCATGCGCCACCATGCCTGGCTGCCTTTTTGTTGTTGTTGTTGTTGTTTGGTTTTCAAGGTAGGGTCTCTAGTTCAGGCTGACCTGAAATTAGTCTCAGAATGGCCTCGAACTCACAGCGATCCTCCTACCTCTTCCTCCCACCCAGGTGCTGGGATTAAAGGCGTGTGCCACCACGCCCGGTTTGTAATCTGACTTTTTATCTACGGGTTATTATTTTTTTAATATGGAATGCTTCATGAATTTGTGTGTCATCCTTGTGCAGGGGCCATGCTAATCTTCTCTATATTATTCCAATTTTACCATATGTGCTGCCGAAGCAAGCACTTATCCATGGTTCTAAGCAACTGGCAAGGCCATTTCCAATAAAACTTTAGTGTTATTATTTTGAGGAACATCTAGTTTAACAAATAAAACCATGACCAAAGTTAGTAGAAGATTGTTCCCAAATAGAATTTTCTCTTTTTTTTCACTTTTATAATTCTAGAAACTGAATTCAGGTCCTCATGATTGCACATACAATGATAACAAGCTACTTTTATAAAGTAAAGCCATGCAAACTTAAGAAGTTAAAACTCGGGCTGGAGAGATGGCTCATCGGTTATAGGAGCTTGCTTGCAGAGCCAAACAGGGTTCAATTCCCCAGGACCCATGTAAAGCCAGATGCACAAGGTGGCCCTGGCATATGCATTCTCTCTCTCCTCTCTCACTTTCTCCTTGCAAATAAATAATTTTTTAAAGTTAAAATTCTGAGAAAAAAATCATAGTGTGGTACTTACTTAATCATATTATTTGACTTTCTTGAATAGTCTCTTTTTTTTTAGGGAGGTTTTAAGTTCAAAATAAAAATGTGCACAAGGCACAGAGACTGATAATTCAGGCCTGGGATGTAACTTACTGAGTCAGGGGGTGTAGCTCTATGTATAGCAGAACTGGGTTGTAGCTCAGTGAGGGTTACCTCTATGTACAGCAGGGCTGGGGTGTAACTCAGTGGGGGGGGTGCCCCTATGTTCAGCAAAGGCAGCAGAAGAAGATCTAAACAGCAGGAAAAATAAAATAAAACAGCTTGTGGTTGAAACAGAAAAAAAAAAGAGGAAAAAAAACTGACATTTGTGGTTAATGGACAAGTAGAGGCAGTATGGTATTTTTTCTTGAATTTTTCTTCTGAAAGAAAGCATTTTTAAGACAGAATGTTTCATGTTTGTTTTTAAATGAGGAAAACCTACATGGCATGGTTTGCGAAAGATGTTTATTTTTAACAATATTAAAAGAAATAAATTATCGTGCAGTTTAGTTACACCATGAGCACCTACGAGCTAACCTTCCCAAAGGCACTTCTGGCACAATTATAGTAAAGTAATATAGATTATAAACAGTATTTGCCTTAGCACCTCACAAAAAGGCCTACTCGTTGCACATTGTTCTTCAATATTCTTCAGAGAAATGTTTCATTTTATGAAAATTGCAAAGACCTATCATAAAATGTACTTATCTCCAATGACATCCTTTCATCCAATGTATTGCTCATTATATCACTTAGAAGACATTTCAAAATATTATCCTTAATTGTAACTCATCATTCCTTTGATAGTCATAAGTATTTCAAGTAGCCAGATACAAACTAATGGGAACTAGTGAGATGACTCTCCTTCTAGGATTAAAAATTGGATAAACGAGAGATGTCCTGTTAGTATTTACTCTTCTGTTTTCTCTTAGATAATTTTAAATTGTAAATTAAAAAGAAGACTTTTTTAATTTTTATTTTTTGGTTTTTTGAGGTAGGGTCTCACTCTAGCCCAGGCTGAACTAGAATTCACTGTGTAGTCTCAGGGTGGCCTTGAACTCATGGCAATCTTCCTACCTCTGCCTCCCAAATGCTGGGATTAAAGTCATGTGCCACCATGCCCGGCTAAGACAAAATATTTTTAAAAAATAGGCAGGATCCATTTTTGAATAAAAATTACAGTGTAATGTGAGCTTCCAGATACTAAAACAAAGTACATTCTATAAAGAACTTTTGCACTTCCTTTCAGTTTTATTGTAGATATCGGTAAAGAGAAATCCAAGTATCAGCTCACCTGATTAGAGTAATCTTCTTATATAGAAAAACCACATGGTAATGAAAAATAGCTTTGCACAAAGATGGTATTGTATGATTTATGATGAACATCAACTAGTTGAACATATGTTCATCAAATTTTGTAGCTCATTCTCATTTTCTTTCAGGTTTAAAATAAAATTAATTAGAAGAGAGTAAGTATAAAACTATGTAATAAATTGAAAGCTGGGTTGAATATAGGGATGAGATTATGTTTTTCAATAAGTGAAATAATCTTTGACATAAACTGCAGTGGAAATAGCATATCCCAACTCTTAACTTTTTAAAGTAAATATGAAATTTAGAACTAAGAATCTTCTGACATTATAATAAAACTCAATCTATTTTATAAATAATCTGAAAAATATCAAATAAAGTTGACAATAATTTGAAAAGTATATAAAATATTCTTTCTTTTGTGGATCATATGATTTTTTTCAACTTAAATTAGTCTATATGTAAAATACAGCTAAATACCATTCCCTATCTCCAAAATCTCAATATAGCAAAATAAGGATTACTATAGATGGAAGCCAAAATTACATTCTTGTTCCTGGAATATTTCCAAAATGTTTAAATCCATGATATCAGCCACACCATAGCATGGCTCATAGAACCTTCTACACAATCACTGGTTTCTACAATGCATAAATGTGGATGTAGACATTCCCTGAGATGAACTAGCCTGCTGGCCAACAGAAAATACCACAAAGCTATATTCACATTTCAACCTCAATTAGAACCCGATAGCACTCTAAAATGAGGACTAGTTGTGTTTTACCATCAGTTGATAAATGTAGTACTTCTTTTCAGTGGATTATTTATAAATCCAGTATTAAACAATGTAATCAGAAATTTTGTTTAAAATAGTACTTTCGAGAAACATGAAAAGATACACATGAACAGCAGCAGCTACTTAATGCAGAGTAAGCTCTTCAAGTGCAAACAATTAGTGATCTCTTCTAACAGTTAATGACTTCAAAAGGAAAAGGGGAAAGAAACACATTTTAAATGCTTCTCAAATACCCATGTTGCACATCTCACATTTCCTTTTACAAGTTTAAAGATCAGACAAGTATTAATTAGTTTAGATCATGTTTCTCTTAGATTTATGTAAGCATATAGGATCTCATTTGTGAATTTTTAATTAAGAAGTCATTCAAATGAAATATTTTCTCACTGGATGGTCTCAGAAATGCTGCTGAGATAATCTTCAGACTTCATTATAAAATTTGTCCACTCCTGACAAAGCTCTTCCATGGAGAATTCCTCACCACCATATTCCAGAGGAAGAATGTCTGGGAAATGCTGAACCAAGTTTTGTTTGTAATTGTTGCCATGCATATGAATCTGAAACAGCAAAGAAGTGTTAGAAGGTCTATTCTCTGCCTCTCACTCTACAGCATGCACTTTCAGTGGAAAAATCAACCACCAAAAAAAACATGGTAAATAGAAGATAGACTAATTGGAATGAAGAAGGGATTCAATGGAAGGTGGATTTAAGAGAGGAAGAATAAGGGTGGGGGTGGGAATTATGGTTTAATTTCTATACTTATGGAAGCTGTCAATAAAAAGTTAAAAAAACATGGCAATGCATATTAATGCTACATATATCCTTTTTTGCTTCTGGATCTTAAAGTTTTGCTTATATTTCACATTGTGCTGCCCAGAATCACAAAATTTTATTGCTTTATTACTTTTACATTATTATAATTGAGAAAAATTCATAAATGGATGATAAAATATTCCACCTGGGATTATTTCATATTAAATAAAAGCATATATCTAAGCTCACAGATAGACTCATGAGAAAAACCTTATGCAGTATATATAATCAATGGATATTATTGGATATTACAGTGGGAAATTATGATGGTTGGGAACCATAAATTTTCAAATATTTTAAGCTGTAAAAATTGATTATAGAATACCCTACAGGTAAGAGAAAGCAAGCTATAGAAATCACAAGCACATATTACTAGAACAAAACCTACTACTAGAGCAGGGTGCTTCTGTATACATTCAGTAACCACATATCAGGCTCCTCTATGTGCTAGGAAGTGAGGGGGGATAAGTGGAACAGGTATCCTATACTTAGGACCCTCATGATCCTAACCTTTGACTTCTTTCTGAACATTCAAACTGCTAACTCTTTTTGGCTAACTGAGAAGAAATTCTATCTTCTCAGGAAAGGAGAAACATGGAAATTTGTAGCGTGTGATCAAAGAGCTAAGGAACATGGCTTGCTGGATAACCTAACCAGGAAAGAAACTCCAGCTTCCTGGCCAAGGACAAGGTGGTACATTTTCTTATGATGGAAGAATCGTTTCTGAAATTCAAAGTATTCTATTATAATTCATATCATCACGATTCACATTTTTTGAGATTTAAAATGTAAACACCTTTCAAAACTATTTGTGTGTGTGTGTGTTTGTGTGTGTGTGGCAGGGTACAGTGGCACACACCTGTATACACCCCCAGAGGCTCAGAAGGCTGAGGATGGGAGATCAATGGAGACTTGGGGAGCAGCTGGGTGACATAATAAACTGAATAAAACCTTAAGGAAACTGCCTCGGCAGATGACTGTAGGAAAGCAGTTGCTGTTCTTGAGAAGAGATTCTTTTCAACCTTTCAAAACTACTAAAAGATATCAGGCGCCTGAAATAAAGTGCCTCAGGATAAGGTTTAAGAGTCAAATTCGGAGCTAGGTATGGAGGCTCACACCTTTGACTCCAGTACGAGCGCGACTGAGGTAGGAGAATTGACATGAGTTTGAGACCAGCCTGGGATACAGATTGAGTTCTAGTTCAGCCTGGGTTAGAGTGAGATCCTGCCTTATAAATTAAAATAAAATAAAATTTCTTTGCTTTGCTTCATTAAGTAATATACCCCAGATAAATGAGTCTTATGTTTAGTAATTAGGAAAATAGTTATTTTTATTTTTATAAATAACACATTCAAGTAGTTAGAAATCAAAATGAAACAAATGGCACACAGAGATGTCTTCCTATCACCTCTATACATGATTACCTGTAGGAAATTATGTATTTTCCTATACAGCCTGATAATGTAATTGTTGTGGGACTAGAATTGTATGTTGTTATTTCCTTTGCACTGAAAAGGTAGCATAACATCAATACTACTCTCTTTCTGTGTTTTTATCCCATTGTGCAACTGAATCATGGTTTATTCAACCTACCACTAATGATGAATGCTCAGAAGTTTCCAGTCTTTTTCTGTATATGTAATTTTCTTTATCTACAGAGTCTATAAATTCCATAGTGCCAGCAGAGGTTTCATAACTATTGCCACACTGCCCTCTACAGGGAATACAATGATTTGCACTCTATGCAGCAAGACATGACAAGCCTTAGCTTCTGATTCTTAGAGCCATTATGCTAGATTTTTCAAAATTCAAACTAAATTTTAATTTGTAAAAAAGTCGAGACTTTTGATAAATATTCAAATCACTATGCCAATAGTGCGAGTGCATAGGTGTGGGAAGATAGTGAAGCAACCCCTAAATGAAAAAGAGTTGGAACATTTGGTGAGCAGGAACTGTCACTTAAATTTACTTGACTCACCCGATCCTTAATTTTTTCAGTCAAGAATGGTTTAATCATGGAAAAGACAGCATGGAAAATTACTGGTTCGTTTATCAAATGGATCCCACGAACTTTCAATGGGAAGGAATCCTTTTGAAAGTAAAGGAAAGAAAGTGTTAATAACAAAATATAAGCATTGCAATACATTCCTAAAGACTAGTCTTGCCTGTGAACACGTCACAAACTCCCAGCAGAACTGCAAGTGAGATGTAGCTTCACAAGGAGTTCATCCATCAGCATAAAAGCCTGCCTTACATTTCACTGTCACTGGATTAAGGAAAGATCTTGAGAAAAGTTTTTCCTTACAGTTTAAGCAAATTATTTTAAAAATTACTTACACACTTTCACAGAAAATCACTTCCCCAGTCAAATACAAATTTTCTCATAAGGCAGCAGTGAGCATTTTGGACATTTATAATTGAATATTTTTGTCAAAAGTTTTGTGAGATAAAATATTTTATCATAAAAATTGAAAGTATATAACAATAAACATACACATTAAGCTTTTGAGATTGTATATATCTATAGTGTCAAAGTTATTTGGATTGATTCAGAAAGTTGAAAAGTTAACATTCATGGGAAAAACTCTTCGATAGTCTCCTTATCCAATTTTATTATTAATACTCTATATTTTTTTCTTCTATGGGTTTTTTTTTCCATGCAAAATTGTTCCCCAATCCTCTTACCTAACTTTTTGGTGCTTTTTTCCCACTAATTTCTTTTTATGTATAGTTTTTATTTTATACTTAATTGCTAGTATGTTCTCTAAATGACTTTTGTTTGGTTTTTTCAAGGTAGGGTCTCATTCTGGTCCAGGCTGACCTGGAATTAACTATGTAGTCTCAGGGTGTTCTCGAACTCACAGCGATCCTCCCACCTCTGCCTCCCGAGTGCTGGGATTAAAGGTGTGAACCAGCATGCCAGCTTGTGTTCTGTTTTATTCCACTGATGTGGTATGATTTGATGAACAACATGAGGTTGGGGGTGACGGTGCACCAGCATCTCTTGCTACTGCAAAGGGATGCCTGTCTTGCTTTATGTGGGTGGCTAAGGAATGAACACTGGACTGGCAGGCTTTGCAAGCAAGCCCCCATTGTGAGTTTTTTTTTAATTTTTTTTGTTTATTATTTATTCATTTGAGAGTGACAAACAGAGAAAGAGGGAGAGAGAGAGAGAGAGAGAGAACGGGCACGCCAGGGCTTCCAGCCACTGCATACGAACTCCAGACGCGTGTGCCCCCTTGTGCATCTGGCTAACGTGGGTCCTGGGGAATAGAGCCTCGAACCGGGGTTCTTAGGCTTCACAGGCAAGCGCTTAACCGCTAAGCCATCTCTCCAGCCCCCCCCCCCCCCGCGCCCATTGTGAGTTTTAATATTGTTGCGACAATCTGCTGAGAGGATGTACCATAATTAAGTGGCTATTTCCTATTTCAGGGCAAGTAAGTTGTTTCAGATTTCTTCCATTAGAAGTCATGCTACAGTAACTCTTTTTTATGTATGGGAGAAGTGGTGGCTATGGACAGGGATTTTTCCTATGTCACCACTCTGACAGACTTTTCTTATTTTTTGTAAAATTGGGAAGAATTATTATGTCATTGCTGGGGTGGCCATTATGTGGGAATGTATTTGAAAGTTTTAGTAAAGTACCTGGCACATAGTTAGCTATTATTATAGTGAACAAAGCTGTTACTGTATTCAATATTATTCTTTAGCTGGGTTCTAAGAAGTAGAATTGCTAAGTTAAAGATAATAGACACTTAGGGCTAGAGAGGTGGCTTAGCAGTTAAGGCACTTGCCTATGAAGCCTAAGGACCCAGGTTCTATTCCCCAGTACCCATATAAGGCAGATGCATAAGGTGGCGCATGTCTGGAGTAGTTCACTTACAGTGGCTATAAGCCTTGGTGTGCCCATTCTCTCTCTTTCTCTCTGTCTCTCCCCCCCCCCAGTTTCTCTCTCTCTCTCTCTCTCTCTCTCTCTTTCTCTGTCCCCCCCCCAACTAACTAACTAAATATATTTTAAAGTTTTTAAAAAAGATAATAACCACTTAAAAAGACTTGCTTTCTAAAGAAAACTGTATCACTGTGTCAACTTATATCTAGCAAGACCTATGTGTTATGGAATTGTATCACTGTTATGATTTTTGAATAAATTTTGTTGTGGTGGGTTTTTTTTTTTTTTTAGCCCAGGCTACCATTGAACTTCGGAGCCACCTGCCTCACTACCTCCCAAGCACTGCGATTACAGGTGAGTGCTCCTATGCTTAGTCTGAGTCAACTTCTTTGTTGTTGTTTTTTTCAAGGTTGGTTCTTACTCTAGTCCAAACTGAGCAGGAACTCACTCTGTAACTTCAGGCTGACCTTGAAGTTATGATGGTCCTTCTACTTCAGCCTCCCCATTGTTGGGGTTAAAAGCATGGACCACCATGCTTGAACCAACTTTTTAATTTAGGAAAAATGTAAATAACATCATCTCACTATTTAACTATATAAATAGTATAGTTACCCATTTTGAACATTTTCAGTTTTGTAGTTTATTACTTTTTATTGTTTTTGAAGCAGGGTCTTATTTTAGCCCAGGCTGACTTGGAACTCACTTTAAAACCCAGGCTGGCCAGGAACTCATGGCAATCCTTCTTACATACGCCTCCTCAGTGCTACAATTAAAATCATGAGCTACCACTCCTGACTTTTGTTCGTTATATTTTTAATAAATTAATTATATTTTATTTCCTATGAGCAATACAATATATGTATCATTTTTAATATTTGGTTTGTTTCCAATAAAAGTGCTAACCAAGTTAATGTCTATTACATGGAAGATAACACCTAATGGTTAAGGCACACACGTACTGTAAGCACAGCAGCAATCCTCTTGGCCACAGATGGGGTTATCTGGAAAGCATGAGAAATCTGCCAGCCTTCCAGGTCAAAGATAGCCTTGACTCCATTCCGCTGAGTTTCCACCTCCTGTACAATGAGCTCTGATGTGATTAGACTTACACGAAATACGTCATAAGCTGTAAAAACTTTTGGATCCCAGTATGCTAAAATAAGGAGAGGAGGAGGAAGAGGAAGAGGAAGAGGAAGAAAGAAAAAATGTATCAGTGGTGTGTAAAAGAACCAGAAAGTTGTATAAGAAAACAAATTGGTTTTAGTCCTAAAGGCTAAGCAGGAATAAAAATCACAGTAGTTCATGAACTAATATACTGAACTGAGGTGCAAGGACATTTGCCTGTTTCTCCCTCCTCCTGGCAAAGAAATGATTTAAGACCATGAAGGATTGGGGTTGAATGCAGGCTGGATTTGACCAAAGAAGTCACACGTCAGGACAAGAGGGGGCTGCGCCTGTTCTGACAATCTGCACACTCAGGTACTGGACATGGGAAAGGGCAAGCCTGGATTACAAGCAGTAGTCAGGACCCCATAGCAACTCTTAAGCGTCCGGGTCTGAAATATACCAGAACTCATGTGCTGAAGGTGTGCTTCCCACCACAGCAGTGTTGAGAGGTAGGGATTCTCTTTTTAAGGTGACTCTCTGATCAGTGGATTAATTTGTTGACAGACTGATGATTTAATGGCTGCTGGGAAGTAGTGGAAACATTGGTACTGGGGCCAAGGTGGAAGAAGTGGCTCATTGTGGGCAGGCCATTGAAGGGGACAGTTTGTCTCCAGCACCTTGCCACCATCCCCATTCTGCTTCGTGGCCAGCATAAAGAGAGCAGCTTTCCTCCTCCACCATGAGCAGCCCAGAGGATGTTCTTCTGCCCTGACACAGGCCCACACTGGTGACACCAAGCAACCAGAGGCTTAAAAACCCAGAAGCCATGGGCCCAAATCCATCCTTCCTCAAGAGTCTTTCTCAGGCAACTTATTACAATGATGAAGAGCTGAATAACACAGCAACCAACTGTAGCGGTTGCTAAGGGGAACACTTGAGAAGCAGGTAGACAGGTCTGTCCTTTGTCAGCTCTCAGGGATCAGGAGCACAGGGCAGAGACTCGTCCCTGCAGGCTTGAGCAGGAAGCAGTGCTTGGGAAAGCTGCCAAGGAAGCACCCAGGTAGTGTACACACCCAGGTGCAACAAAGAGTACTGTGCCAAGGGGCGGTACCAACACTCTTGTCCACACAGCCCACCCCTCTCCTCCCCTCCATGAGACAGGCCATGACAGGCAGAACTGACGGTAATAGAAAGGCAAGCTGGTGATCTTAAACAAAGATCCACATCTACTAAAATTTGTGTCATTATGCACACATATGAAAAGAGAGGAACCAAACTCCACACACAAAAGTAGAAAAACTCAAACAGTTAAAAAAAAAAAAAAAAGCAAGAGAAAGGAAA
The DNA here is from genome assembly GCA_036346955.1 of Dipus sagitta. Lineage (NCBI taxonomy): Eukaryota > Metazoa > Chordata > Mammalia > Rodentia > Dipodidae > Dipus > Dipus sagitta. The sequence goes on from CM070771.1 coordinate 130,908,465, forward strand.
AGAAACAGGTTTAGCAGTAGTCAGGGGAGGATACTGAAAGCTAAGCTACTATAAAACAGATAATTGGCCAGGTGTGGTGGTGCATGCCCCTAATCCCAGCACTTAGAAGGCTGAGGTAGAAGGGTCACAGTGAGTCCAGGCCAGGCCTGGGCTACAGCGTGAGTTCCAGATCAACCTGGATTAGAGTACAACCTACCTCAAGAAAACAACAACAGCAAAAAGAATAGATAATTATTCCACAGAAGCAGTTGATATCTTAGAAGTAAAAAGATGGTTCAATTTAAAATTCTCAACTGATGGGATAAATGAGTAAAGGAGACACAGCCAATACGTGAACAGTGATTTGAAAAGTCAAATTGAGGAATTCCTTAAAGTACGCATAGAAGAGTGAGATGTGAGGGCTAGGGAGATGGCTCCGTGGGTAAGAGTGTTTGCCACACAAGCATGAGAGCCTGAGAGGGCCTGATTTGCCCTGCACTTGATTCCCATGTAAGAGCTAGGCTGGATATGCGTGCCTGTAACCACAGTCCCGAAGGGAGTGGAGACCAAAGAATTACTGGGACGCACTGTCCAATCAGCCTGACCAATAAAATGGCAGCTCCAAGCTCAGTGAGAAACTCTGCTTTAAGGAAACATATAGAGGACATCTGACATTATCCTCTTGCCGTCTCACATGTGCACATATGCTGCATACACCTGCACACATGCACCTGTACACACACACACACACACACACACACACACACACACCACCATATACCACACCACACAATACACATACATACTTACATACATACATACATACATATGAGTAAGGTTTGAAAACTATTTAAAAAATTAAGAGACCAATGCAGCTAAATTTGGAAGCATCAACATCCAAATAATAAGAGACCTAAAAGACAATGGCAAAAAAAAAAAAAAAAAAAGAAAGAAAGAAACTAGGAAGGAGGAAATGAATAGTAACACTGGAGGAAAACTTTCCAGCTGAATAAAGACGTAGAGACTGAAGAGTCTAGGGATTGCCTGCTGGGATGCATGAAAAATAAAAATTATTAAACCAAGTGTGGTGATGCACACCTGCAATCACAGCACTCGATCTGAAGGTGGAAGCAAGAAGATCAGGCGTTCAAGGTCATCCTCAATTACAGTGAGTTTGAGGCCAGTATGAGCTACATGAAACCCTGCCTCAAAAACAAACAAAAATGAAGTGAGAGACAGAGAATAAAATGGTCCCTAACTAAGACTAGAAAAAGATCAAAAAAGCAAAGATCCTGACTTGGGCAACTGGGAAGGACAGACATGCCATTAACTGCTTATATGGATGTAAATTCTTCATGAACAAGGTGCAGGTGAAGATGCAGTTCTGAGTGTTGTTTGAACTTAGATGAGATTGGCAGAGACTGTCTAGATCTAAGTTTTCCTCTGTCATAGTAAAGAGAGAAACTTCATAGCCATGAAGACTGAGGTCATCATATGAGGAAATCTCAGGAATTATAGGCTGAGTAGACTAGGTGATGCCTGCAGAGAGATGAAGAGTCACCAGTCATGTTGAAGGGAAACTCCAAAGAGGCCATAGGAAGAAGATAGTTCAAACTTACTGTTGAGAGAGCAAGTAAAATAGGACTAAATGTGGTTATCTAATCAGCTGGAAAGAAGGTCACTAATGATTGCCTAAGATCCTTTCCACAGAGTTGGGAGTAAAACCAGACCAAGATGGGCAGAGGAGGATCTGGGAGAAAGTAGATGGTGAACTTTTCTAAGGCAAGTTCAGCTGGGAGCAGGAGCTGGGGGTGGAGGGAGAGATGGTGATGGCTGGAGGGTATTGTGGGGTTGAGGAGGAGTTTTTGTTTTTAGTGGCTGAAGCTTCTGAAATGTAAATGTTAATTGGTATTTTCCTGTACAAAGGAAAAGGATAAAGATTTAGAAAGAAAGGATAATCACAGACATTACTAGGAAGTCACAATAGGATTGTCCATGCTGTTAAAAAAAAAAAAAAACAACTCAGATTCCTGATAAGAATTTGAGTAAGTAATCAAGCTCAAAAAGTATTGAATCTCTCTCTCTCTCTCTCTCTCTCTCTCTCTCTCTGCCTCCTTCTCTCTGTTGCTGTCAAATAAATAAATAAACAAAAAAATTTAAAAAATATATTGAAGGATAATAGGAGAAAGCTAGCTTCTTTTAGGCAATTTTAGTTAGAAACTGAGGCCCAGACCCTCCTTGGCAGGAATGGGACTCAAGTGTAATTAAGACTCATCTACAACTGTAAACCCTGCTACAGTAACCCCTGCTGCCCACAGCCTAGCATGCTACCCAAGTACACTGCCCTGTGGTGTCCACTCTACAAATCTCAAACCAATTGGTCCTTTTTTCTTGCATACCTAAATCTGATGAAAGAATGCATTATCGATCACTATAAAGGCTGTGTTTATCCTCCTGCCCTCTCTCTGTGCAGTTCTCCTGGCCTTACTCTGTGCTGCTTGGATACACACAAGTCTGGCCTCCCCCACCCACCCAGCCTAGCTGGGTGCGGTAACTTCTCACTTTAATTACATGTATGACTTTCTTTTGTTGTCTCAATCTACCCATGCGTATTTCCCTTACACCTCAGATCTACCACATGGATGTCTTCACTAACTCTAGGCCTGTTATCTGTGTCTCTAAACTCAGGGTAACTATGGTTACAATTCTCTTTCCTCCATAAGATTTCTCATCTGGATTTCTTGGTCTCTTCTTTAATATTTTCCCTCTTATTTTTCCTAGAGCCTCACTGTTTGTCCTCTTAATTCCCCTCCATGGGAAAACCCATGGCAGATGCTATGTATGTTTTTCTAAATCTCCCTGTACAAGCTCCTAAATTCTCTTCTGCATGTGCTTGTTGCTCTACTCTAGTCTGTCCCTAAAAACCTCATTTAAAACAAAAAAGTTTCTAGAGAAAGAGAAGACTAGCTGTCTAGACCAGGAGACAAACATACTTTTAATATATATATATATATATATATTGGAGAGAGAGAGAGGGAAGGGAAGAGAGGGAGAATTGGTGAGCCAGGGCCTCAGCCACTGCAATCCAACTCCCGGCAATTGCACTACCTAGTGGGCATGTGCCACCTTGGGCTTTGCCTCACCTTTGTGCTTCTGGCTAAGGTGGGATCTGGAGAATCAAACATGGATCCTTAGACTTCTTAGGCAAGCGCCTTAACTGCTAAGCCATCTCTGCAGCCCCAGACCTCAATTTTTTATTAAATGATGAACTACACAGTGTTTTCTACATGAGTGTGTGTTTCCCACTTCCCACATATTTATGACTCTGCTCTTACTAGCCTTATACCTAGGTCCCTATCTCCTTTAAATAAAACCACAGTGTGTGATTCTCCCTAAATAAACTTAATAATTCATAATTTATCCTTTTTGAATTCATTTTTTATACCTTGAGAGAGAAAGAGGCAGAGAGAAAACGAGAGAGACAGAATGAGTGTGCCAGAGCCTTCAGCCGCAGCAAACGAACTCCAGATGCTTGTGTGCTTGCGTCACTGTGCATCTGGCGACCTGGAGATTCAAATAAGAGTTCTTAGGCTTTGCAGACAAGTGTCTTAACTGCTAATCCATCACTCCAGCCCCCCCTTTTTGAGTTCATTTTTATCAATTCTTTGCTAAACATAGAACAGGACCCAAACTTGGACTTCATAAACTTGAGGAACCCATCTTGAACTCCAAGATCCTGCATCAATATTACAGTACTTCAGAAACAGGCTGGATATGACAATGATGGGTAGAACAGATGAAGTTTTCAGATCAAAAAATAGTTCCTGACCTGAATATATGAGTAAATCAACTTGTCTGACCTGTTCTGCACCGAATAGTAACATTAGCTGTCTGTGACTACTCCTGACAATTAAAATATCAGTTTCTCAGTTGGAGCATCCACAGCTCAAGTGCTCAAAAGCCACATGTGACTGATGGCTACTCTGGGACAGTACTCATTACAGAAAGTTCAATCGGTCAGTGCTGACTAGACTTTAAGTTCCATTAAGAACAGGACACATGTGTAAAACAATCATAAAAACACCCCAGCAGAAAAGAAGCCTTCTCCTTTCCCAGTCAGGCTGGGAAGGGATAGAGCATACCAAAGCAAGGACCAGGAGAGTCAGAAGCCAGGAGAATGAAAAACCAAGAGAGTTTATTTATTTATTTATTTACTAGAGAGAGGGAGAATGGGCATGCCAGGGTCTCGAGCCGCTGTAAGCAAACTCCAGGTGCATGTGCCACTATGTGCATCTGGTTCACGTGGGATCTGAAAAATAAAACCTGGGTCCTTAGGCTTCATAGGCAAATACCTTAATCACTAAACCACCTCTTCTGCCCAAACCAAGAGAGTTTTACATGAATGGTTAGGCTCCTTTATATGGATCCAGAATGCAATTAGGATGAGCTGTGTCATCAGACTCAGATGTGTAAGGAAGAGAACTGACTTATTGGTAGGCTCAAGAGTCTGACTCAGGAGGAGTCAGCCCACAGATATGCTAGGCTGGGAAACTTGAAGAAGCAGGAGGCAATTGCTGGGGAGTGTTATGTGCAGCCATCTTGAATGAGACTGGGTCAGATGTGGCTTCTAGAGCTGCCAGAGAAGGCAAAAGAGCATCCATGTTCTCCTTGTGCCTTTGTCCCTGTCTGGCTGACTATGAAAAAAGATATTTTGCTCCTGTTTCTCCTTCAATAAAAGTTTACTATGTGCATATTATAGATGAGAAAGTGGAGCCACAGCGACATGGCTTCCCATGTGGCTGAAATATATTATAGTACAGCTGAGATTTCAACCAAGTCACCATGCCCACCTAACTTCTATTCATAAGAATTAAGCCATAGTCAAATCTTATTGTTAGGTTTGGGTTCACAATAGAGAACTAAGATGGACAGTTCCTTGGATCCAAGACTTCATTGTAATGGGTGAGATGGTGAGGTACAGCAGGGAAAGAGAGAAGAGATAATGGGTACATACCACAGAAAGAAAAGAGAGAAGGGGAGAAAGAGTGATAGAGAGGAGGAAGGAGAAAGAGAGAGAGAGAAAGGGAAGGATAGAGAAGGGAATAAAGGGAGAAGCACACACCTGGAGCAGGAGACCCAAAAGCAAGTGAGTGAGGACCAGGGTTTTGGGGAGAGGAGATAAAATATCTGTCCTGCAAGCAAGTGGTCTTATGTGGTGTGCAGAGGTGTGGGCTTGGGATGGAAGTGGCCTTTCCTCCTCTTAGCCCTCTGGGGTGTCCTCAATTTTCACACCAGGAGGCCATGCCAGTGTCCTGGGGTTAGGATGGCCAAGTGGTAGAAGAGAGAGAGAGAAATAGGTACAGAGTTCTGTATAACCATTGTGAAAATTAATTTTTTCTGCTTTACTACAATAATTAGTCTCAAAGACATAAAAGTAATTTTTTTTTCATGGAGCTGCAAAGATCCACCTGGAGGGAGCAACTCTGAGGATTTTCTCACTGTTGTCACTGCACAGACATGTTCCAGAGGGAGGTGGCTACACTAAGTCTATGAAAATCATTTAGTTTCTCCCATTAATCCCATTAAGTTAAGCAAGTTTAAATTTTTTATTCTACCCTTTCATTTTACTCACAAAATTCTTGTGTTTCTTCTTTTGATCCTAAAATGATATAGCACACAGGAAGGTTGCAACATTCCTTCCTATTCTTGCCCTCCTTAACCCTCCATGTTAAATAAGACACTTTGAAATCACTATAGTCCAAGAAGGCCAGGCAACACCATCAAACTGTGGTTCCCTCTAAGGTAGTCATGATGCAGAAAACACAATGACTTTCTCACTAACCAAGTATTCCTTTCATGTACACATTGGTGTGGGTATGGGGGAAAAGGAACCCTTATCTACTGCTGGTGGGAATGCAAACATGTATAGCAGTATGGAAATCAGTATGGAGACTCCTCAAAAGGCTGAAAATAGAAGTACCATCAGATCCAGCTATACCTTAGGGCTTATATCCTAAAGAGTCTACTATATACCACAGAGACACTCAACCATTTTTATTGCTGCTCTATTCACAATAGCCAGGAACTGGAAGCAGCCCAGATTTCTATCAACAAATGAATTGTTAATGAAGATGTGGTACACATATACAATGGGATTCTAGTCAGAGGTAAGAAAAAAATGAAATAATAAAATTTGCAGGGAAATGGATGGAGTTTGAAAAAAAAATCACTCGAAGAAAAGTCACACAGGATCAGAAAGACAAACACCACATGCCATCTCTCACATGCAATCCCTAATCTGGTCCAGTGGTAATAAATAACTACAATATGGACATGGCAATTAGGATGAAGATAGGAAAATGGAGAAATAGTGAGGAAAGGGGGAAGTACTACTGGACAAGTCAATGATCAGCCAGAAAGAAAGGTATGAAAGGCCTAAGGCATAGAGGAAGGGGAGGGCTTGGGGGAGGGGATACATAAAACTAATGGCAACATGAATGGATCCCATAGAAACTTTCTTCTGGGATACCACTCTACAAGTCATTACCCTCAATAATTTCAAGGAGAACCCAGACAGAGGAGCTCCATAAAAGGTGGAGAAAGCATTACCCTAAAAGCACTGGCTGATAATTCCCAGGGTCAGAATTAAGTCCCACCGCCCTAGTCAGTGAGCTGTTGGTCAGGGAGACATGAGGTCCCCAAAATAATACAGGTCATTGTCAAAACACTTGGTTACCAGCAAGAGCTAAACAGTAAGTTCCTATTGCTAAAAACATCACAGCCAGTGGCTACAGGACATCAAGTAATCATGGCTAGAACTGAGATGGAAACCAGTTCTCTCCCAGCTAGCCCTCATAATGCTGGAAAGTGCTATGAGAAGGGCTGGAAAATAACAATTGCCAGCTAATTAATTAGGCTGGAGATCCTGCCATTGACAAAATCAACTAGCAGAGCAAGAAGTATATACTTGTACAACAGTGGCACACAGCCAATATAGATAACCAACTGCTCACAAATTCGTCATGAGACCCTCTCAATGGGGTTGAATTCATATCTAGCTCTGGAAGTCAAGCTAGATTCCCTAGAACAGGAAACCAATAGGCTACAGAGAGAACCTCCACTGCTCTCTTACTAAGAAGAGTGGGTATACACATCAATATATCTTTCTAATGACTAGGCTTACCCCCTTTTATTCAAACTGTTCTCACTTTGGGTCAGAGAATCTGTTCTATTTTATAGAGATTATGGGTAAGAACATGGGTATATCAATACACCAGGAATAGAGAGCGGACTGTCTACCAGGAGATGGTCACCTCAACCTCATCTCCCAGGGTCCAGAAGTCATTACAGGGGAAGCAGTAACACAATACTGCTCTTACAGTGAGCCTGAAAACCAGTTCCAGGGAGATGGCGACAGACACTGTGGTCACTCAAACCTCTTAAAAATAGAGATCCAGAGTCTACAGAGAAAGCAACACTAAATCAGATCTCTATCTTGCCCATCAAGGCTCAGGGAGCATCGCAGAAGAGGGCAGAAAGAAAGCCTGAGACACCATGTTTCCTCCACCCCTGCAGAGACTGAGGCCTCTTGGTCCCTGCAATGAATATCAATAACCCCATTGAAGAACCTCAGCAGAATTGGGGTGGGGGAGAAGGAGTCTATGGTGCAAACTTTTTATAAAAAAAAAAGTCAATAAATTAAACTAAAAATGAAATAAAAATCATAAATTGGGATTATAAAATAAAATAGTGTTCTCTTCCAAAGAAATGGCAGAAATTATGTGTCATCAGTTAGGGGTCTGAATGTTTGTGTCTCCTCAAGCATGCTGAAATTCACATGCTGAAATCTTACCTCCCATGTTCATGGTAGCAGGAGGTGAATTCGGGAAGGTAATTAGGTCTCAAGGGCAGAGTGCTCATGACTGGAATTGGTGCCCCTGTAAAAGAGGCCCAAAGAGACTCTTTGCCGAGGACACCATGTGAGGTCAGGGCAGGATTTCTATGGATCAGAAAAAAAGCTCTCATCATAAAACAATCTATTGACAAAATCTCTTATGAAAATTATTTAAAAATCTATTTTTAAAAATATCTATTGACAGCCTCCAGATCTGTGAACTAAATTTCCCTTTTCATAAGCTACTCCGCCTTATGGAATTGTGTTACAGCAAACCAAACAACTATGACACTAACTTGCAAGAACCAGTAGGAACCCCTAACAGTGGAAAAGGGGAATCAGTAAAGGTGAAAGGGAAGACTTGAGTATGACTCACCAATTCTGTAAATAAGAACTCTGCTGCCCGTGGGATCCCTGGATCTCAGAACACAGTGGTAGCCAGCATTCAGAAGGCCAAGAATGCTATTAGGATGTAGATCCGCACTTAATTCCGGACACTCTGCTCTCCATTTGTAGTAGTTTTTTAGTAACTGAAAATATAATATAAATTGATCATATGTAACATATGTGGTAAGCATTCTCTAGGAACTCAGCAATCCTTAAAATGAATTATGTCAGGACTTTAATTTGGAGAATTTTTAGTTGTGGAAAACCAAACTAATACCCTATTTTGAAAAAACAAAACAAAGAAAAAATATGAGGTCATAGGAGTTGGTCATGAATTCAAAATTTAATACATTTCCATTGCCAGCCATGGAAAATAGTTTTACAAGACAGGTACCAACAAGTCCTGCCCTTCTGATGTATACCTTCCAGAAAGAGGTGGGATAAATTTGATTCCCTTCACCTGGATGTGGGCTGGCTTTGACCAATAACATGGTAGAAATGATACCCCATACCAAGACTAAAAATCCTCATGCCCTCTACATTCGCTTTGAGGAATTCAGGCACATTTAAGATCCTTGGGTGGTGACAGTCCACAGGGAGAGATGCCCAGGAGGTTGAGAGGCCAGCAAGAATATTCTGACCTCAGCCAAGTACCCATGTGATGCCATGTGGAGCTGAGATGCACCATCCCACTGAGCTCTGGACAGTGGACAACACAAGCCCATGTAGAACTGTGCTATAGACAATAGGAGCTCTGGAAAGCTTTGTTACTTAGCAATAGGTCACTGATACATGACCATCACATTTTCTGAAACAAGGAAGCATAAAAATCAATCAAAATAATTAGGAGAACAGAAGAAACTATATACCTAGATAACAGACTTAGAAAATACGGCTTCAGGAAACACCATTTTCTTTTTTACACCACCCCCAAGAACCACCATAACAGGGCTAGGGAGATGGATCAATAGGTACAGCACCTGCCACGTAAGTGTAAAAACATTAGTCCAGATGCCCAGCACCCACATCAGTGCCCAGTGAGCATAGGGACCCACCTATAATACCAGCACTAGAGAGACAGAGAGGTGATCTCTATAGCAAGCTGGCTAGCTAGATTAGCTGAATACGTGTGTTCCAGGCTCAAGCAAGAGATGCTGCCTCAGTAAGTAAAGGGAACAATCAGGAAGACACCAGATGCCAAATTCTAAGCTCTACACGCACACACATGTGCAGTGCATGCCCGCAGACACATGCACCCATATGCATATGAAAATGCACATGCACAACACACCACATATACACATATATACAGAAAAGAAACACTATAAAAGGCTAATCAATAAAAATTATTATCTTTAAAGAGACCCATTAGCAATGTGGAGTCAAAGTTCAGATAAAAGAAGCCAGACTTTATATTTGAAAGTTACTATCATAAGCCTGGGCTAAGCATTTTAAAAATAGGACAAGAGGGTAAACTGCCAAGCAGTGGAAGACAAACTTGTCTGGAGAACAGAAGGCTGGTTGGGCTGAGAGAAGCAGGACCACAGTGTCCCGAGCAGGACAAAACCTCTGTGGTACTCTGTTCCCTGCTCCTCTTCCCCCCCCCCCCCACCATCCTCTCTCTTACCTCTCTCTCTCTCTCTCTCTTTTTCTCTCTCTACCTCTCTCATTTCTGCAGTTAGTAAATTATTTATTAGTATATATTATACTTATGAATGAGTTTAATAATGACTTTTTCATGCATGTGTATATTTTGTTCAGATTCACCCCCATTGCCATCTCTTGTCCCCCAACTCCCACTGATCCCCTTCCTCTTCCCAATTAGCCCCCCTCTACTTTCATGTCTGTTTTTTCAAAAATAAACTTTTCTTAACAAAGAGAGATGGTTGCTAGAAAGTAAATGCAGCAGAGAAGTAAGAAAGAAAATAGCTGGCCCATTTGCCAAAGACAGAAATAATTGGTGACCTAAATAGCCATTCCCAAAAGCAGTGAGAACAACAGGCGCATTGTTGGTGCTGATACACTCATTCCATTCTATAAGATGAACTTCACTTCCTCCTCTGTCTTAGGTGGCATCAGAATGGCAATAGCATTTTACCAGTCAGTTACTTTTTTGACAGTTTCCTTAGAAACAAAAACAGACTTTCAATTTCTGCTTCAAGCTAAGTGTTGAAAGTAGCATCTTCGTCTGGCTAGAAAGCAACTTTTAAGGTAATAGGTATTTCTGCAGATTGTGGGGCTCCTGGGAGACAGAAACAGGTTGAATGAAAAAAAAAAAAAGATCAGTGCATGAGCCAATCAGCTGTGTCCACACACTTGAAAAAAGTGATGTCTGTAAAGAGACACAAAGTACTCCCAAGCCTCTGACAGTTTTTCCAAATCTAGATATTGTGCATGTGCAGCTGCATATACACATGTGTGTGCGTGTGTGCAGAGGACACAGGGTGCCATCGGGTGCATTCTTCAATGGATCTCCACCACATTTAGTGAGATAGGATCTCCCACTTGAACCCAAAGCTCCTAGATTCTACTAATCTTTCTGGCCAGCTTGCCCCAGGGATCCTGTCTCTGCCTCTGGATGTCTGGGATTACAGGTGGGCACCACCCCCACTGTCATTTATGTGGGTGCTGAGGGTCCAATGCCAAGTCCTCACACTTGTGCAGCAAGTGCTTTACAAGTGAGCCATCTCTCTAGCCCTTAAATCCAGATCTTTGACCACTAACTTTCCACTAATATGTAAGCTCATAAGGCAGTGGACAAAGATAAAGCTTGTAAGTAATATAAATAAACTGCCCCTAAGCAATTCTCAAACCATGCTATGCACACAGAAAAACCACACTGTGTCAAAACAAAAAAAAATTGTCTTCTGAGGCATATTTGTCATTTAAAATATCTATTATCATTAAAGTTTATAATGTTGTATTCTAACTATGCTTAGAATAATTTTCTTCTTGCATGTTTCCATATAAACTATATTTGTGACACTTTTTGTGGTATAATGGCATGATCTCATTTCCCCCTCACAAGTGCTTACTGTTAGCCCATGACATGGATAACAAAATAAAGCCCTGAGAAATAAATTTTGTTCGATGAGTTATGTGAAGCATGAAATTGACAATATGGCATGATAAATTTCACAACAGAAGCTATAGATGAAACAGAATTGGCAGGAAGAGTCCATGAAAGGTTTGAAGTGTTGGGAGAAATTATAAGGATAATCGAGGATTAGTACCATCACACATGTCTTATTTTTGTTGCTAATAATGCCACACCACAGACAGTTATAAAGAAAAGAGGTAAATTTTGGCTCACGGTTCTGGTTCATGGTCTAGGGGTCATACGTGCTAGCTAATGCCTTTCTTGCTGACAGAATCCCCAGGCAATACCAGACATCACATGGTAAAAGACAGGGAGTGTGTGTAGTGTGGTCTCTTTTGCTCTCCTTATTTAAAAAAAAACTGCCAGTAGAGCTTAGGAGATGGCTAAGTGGTTAAAGGTCCTTGCTTGCAAAGCCTAAACACATGCATGCATACATACATACACAAATAAGTAAATACATTTAAAACTACCAGTATTCTACAATAAAGGTTCCATTCTGAATATTTCATCTTCGTCTCCTCCCAAAGGCCCCCACCTCTAAACACAATAGTTGGATTAAGTTCCCTTATTTTTAATACTTGACAGTAAAAACTAAAATCCAGCATAAGTTTCAGAGGGAACAAACCATATTCAAACTATGGCAACAAAAGACAGACATAAGGAACTAAGTAACTTGCCTATAAAAGATGTGAAGTCATAAGAATCTGTATAACAGACAAAGAAGATAATGGTTATTTTCATGTTCACCGTTCTAACACTCCCGAGCTCCAAGTTCAAAGCCCTGTGCTACCACGTAACAGCAATGCGAGCTGTGACAAATTACTGACTTTTTATATCTCAAGTTCTTCTAAAATGAAAAAATAGTGAGACCACCCATTCAAACATTGCTTACCAAAGTACCTGCCATCTCATGAGCATAGTGTCATTTAAGATTAGAAAACATTATTAATTCATTATAATTTCAAACACAAGAATAACGAGAAACTATTTTAACTGAGGTGCTTGTCAAGGTTCCTTCATACAAGAACTTTAGAGCTTATATACTATAACAAGGGAGTTTGAGTTAACTGCCACTGTAGAAGAAAATTAAAATAGTGTTTCATACTTTTTCCTCTTCTTTTCCAGTTGGCAGAAAAGACAAAGAGGTCACAGGCAGAAAATTGGTTTCTATCCAGTAGATTCAGATCCAGTCCTATCAGCCAGTTTACTCAAGGGCATGCTGTACTGTGATCTCACAGAGGGTAGAGATGATAGTTTCTGCTTACACATTATTTAAAAAACAACCAAAAACATGTTCCAGTGCCTCACTGAAACTATGTGCCTGTTCACAACAGGGGTTGCATGTTGATATTCAGTAAGTGCAGGGTGCATGCTACTTTATTATTCCTCATGCTGGGTTGGGATATTTGCATAAGTCATTAAACATAATGAAGAGTAATAAAGTTATACCATTATTTCATTCCCAGCATCAACACAAATCATAATAAAATAAAAACAACATAAAAGACAATAAATTCTAAAGAAATTTTTCAGTAGAATTTATAAAACCTGGAGGCAGCAGCTGAGGGTTTACTTCCGTGGTGGAGCGCGCGCTTAGCCTGGGCCAACCATCTGGTTCAAGCCCAAGAACCAAAACAAAAACAGCGGCAACAACAAAAAGTACGTCAATCAAAGACTGTAAATGCATTTGATCACATTTCAAGGGTTTTGACGCTTGGGCTGGAGAGATATCCTAGTGGATCACTTCCTGAGCAAGCATGAGGACCTGAGGAGGCCCAAGAGATGTTTAAGTTTCCCAGAACCACATAAAGAGCTGGACCCAGCTTTGCCTGTCTACGACTCAAGTCCACAGGGGAGCAAAGACCAAAGGGTTGCCAGAACTTGCGAAAACTACAGCAAGCCACAAAAAGAGAAGGTGGAACAGCAATTAAGCGGGACTTTCTGCTCCAAGAGCTTGCTTGGGGCCTCACGTGGACACATTCATGTGCATATACCATACACACCATACACACCACACTGCATACACACACAGGCGAAAATATACACAAAAAAAATAAAATTTGTAACTATTAGAAATAATATCAGACAGGCTAAAAGCTAAGATAGAGATCTATTTTTATTAAAGTCAAATTAGAAATGTTATGAATCAAAAGATGTCAAATGAACAATTGGCAAAAACAAGAAGTTAGCGGGCAATGTGAAATTAGGATTATAAAAGAAGAACCTCACTTGTAACAAAATAAATAAAAGTGTGCTGGAGGGATGGCTTAGCAGTTAAGATGTTTGCCTGCAAAGCTAAAGGATCCAGGTTCAGTTCCCCAGGACCCATGTTAACCAGATACACAACGGGGGTGGGGGGGGGTGGTCACAAGTGACTGGAGTTTGTTTGCAGTGGCTGGAGACCCTGATGCACACATTCTCTCTCTCTCTCTCTCTCTCTCTCTCTCTCTCTCTCTGCCAAATAAATAAATAAATATAAATAAAATGTTTAAAACTTTAATTAAAAGTGACAATAAAATGGAAAACTATTCCTCATCGAGTAGGCTGACATAGAGATCACATTTAGTCATGAATATGTAGGTGTAGGTGATAATATAATAATACAGAGAAACATAGAAATATAATAATATAGAAAAAATGCATCATTGCACAATGCATATTTTCATCAAGGAGATAAAGGTGCTGCAAATTCTAGGGAAGACTACTCATTCCTTGAAACAGAAAAAGTGCTCATTTTGCTTCACACAAAAACTGACTCATGAATCTGATACAGATAAATAAAATAACCTCTTTATGATGAAAATGAAATATAGGATATAATAAAATCTAGTCAGTTATGAAAGAAAGAACAGCCACCTCTTTAATAAACCTTCTTATCTGTAAAACACAGTGTATATATCTATGCCTAAACCAGACTGAACGAAGGGTGGACAGTGGGCGTGACAGCTCTGGTGTCCATCCCTGAACGAAGGGGGGACAGTGGGCGTGACAGTTCTGGTGTCCATCACTGAATGAAGGGTGGACAGTGAGCATGACAGCTCTGGTGTCCATCCCTGAATGAAGGGTGGACAGTGAACGTGACAGCTCTGGTGTCCATCCCTGAATGAAGGGTGGACAGTAAGCGTGACAGCTCTGGTGTCCATCCCTGAATGAGGGGTGGACAGTGAGCGTCACAGCTCTGGTGTCCATCACTGAATGAAGGGTGGACAGTGAGCGTGACAGCTCTGGTGTCCATCACTGAATGAGGGGTGGACAGTGAGCGTCACAGCTCTGGTGTCCATCACTGAACGAAGGGTGGACAGTGAGCGTCACAGCTCTGGTGTCCATCACTGAATGAAGGGTGGACAGTGAGCATGACAGCTCTGGTGTCCATCACTGAATGAAGGGTGGACACTGAGCGTGACAGCTCTGGTGTCCATCCCTGAACGAAGGGTGGACAGTGAGCGTGACAGCTCTGGTGTCCATCACTGAACGAAGGGTGGACAGTGAGCGTGACAGCTCTTGTGTCCATCACTGAACGAAGGGGGGACAGTGAGCATGACTTCTCTGGTGTCCATCCCTGAGCGAAGGGTGGACAGTGAGCGTGACAGCTCTGGTGTCCATCACTGAACGAAGGGTGGACAGTGAGCATGACTTCTCTGGTGTCCATCCCTGAGCGAAGGGTGGACAGTGAGCGTGACAGCTCTGGTGTCCATCCCTGAGCGAAGGGTGGACAGTGAATGTGACAGCTCTGGTGTCCATCACTGAATGAAGGGTGGACAGTGAGCGTGACAGCTCTGGTGTCCATCCCTGAACGAAGGGTGGACAGTGAGCGTGACAGATCTGGTGTCCATCCCTGAATGAAGGGTGGACAGTGAGCGTGAAAGCTCTGGTGCCCATCACTGAATGAAGGGGGGACAGTGAGCAGGACAGCTGTGGTGTCCATCACTGAACGAAGGGTGGACAGTGAGCGTGACAGCTCTGGTGTCCATCCCTGAATGAAGGGTGGACAGTGAGCGTGACAGCTCTGGTGTCCATCACTGAATGAAGGGTGGACAGTGAGCGTGACAGCTCTGGTGTCCATCACTGAATGAAGGGGGGACAGTGAGCGTGACAGCTCTGGTGTCCATCCCTGAATGAAGGGTGGACAGTGAGCGTGACAGCTCTGGTGTCCATCCCTGAACGAAGGGTGGACAGTGTGCGTGACAGCTCTGGTGTCCATCCCTGAACGAAGGGTGGACAGTGAGCGTGACAGCTCTGGTGTCCATCACTGAATGAGGGGGTGGACGAGCCACAGCCTGGGTCGAGGGGTGGACAGTGAGCATGACTTCTCTGGTGTCCATCCCTGAGCGAAGGGTGGACAGTGAGCGTGACAGCTCTTGTGTCCATCACTGAACGAAGGGTGGACAGTGAGCATGACTTCTCTGGTGTCCATCCCTGAATGAAGGGTGGACAGTGAGCGTGACAGCTCTGGTGTCCATCCCTGAGGGAAGGGTGGACAGTGAATGTGACAGCTCTGGTGTCCATCACTGAATGAAGGGTGGACAGTGAGCGTGACAGCTCTGGTGTCCATCCCTGAATGAAGGGTGGACAGTGAGCGTGACAGATCTGGTGTCCATCCCTGAATGAAGGGTGGACAGTGAGCGTGACAGCTCTGGTGTCCAATCCTGAGCGAAGGGTGGACAGTGAGCGTGACAGCTCTGGTGTCCATCCCTGAGCGAAGGGTGGACAGTGAACGTGACAGCTCTGGTGTCCATCACTGAATGAAGGGTGGACAGTGAGCGTGACAGCTCTGGTGTCCATCCCTGAATGAAGGGTGGACAGTGAGCGTGACAGCTCTGGTGTCCATCACTGAATGAAGGGGGGACAGTGAGCAGGACAGCTCTGGTGTCCATCACTGAACGAAGGGTGGACAGTGAGCGTGACAGCTCTGGTGTCCATCCCTGAATGAAGGGTGGACAGTGAGCGTGACAGCTCTGGTGTCCATCACTGAATGAAGGGGGGACAGTGAGCAGGACAGCTCTGGTGTCCATCACTGAACGAAGGGTGGACAGTGAGCGTGACAGCTCTGGTGTCCATCACTGAATGAAGGGGGGACAGTGAGCAGGACAGCTCTGGTGTCCATCACTGAACGAAGGGTGGACAGTGAGCGTGACAGCTCTAGTGTCCATCCCTGAATGAAGGGTGGACAGTGAGCGTGACAGCTCTGGTGTCCATCCATGAATGAAGGGTGGACAGTGGGCATGACAGCTCTGGTGTCCATCCCTGAATGAAGGGTGGACAGTGAGCGTGACAGATCTGGTGTCCATCCGTGAACGAAGGGTGGACAGTGAGCGTGACAGCTCTGGTGTCCATCACTGAATGAAGGGTGGACAGTGAGCGTGACAGCTCTGGAGTCCAGCACTGAACGAAGGGTGGACAGTGAGCGTGACAGCTCTGGTGTCCATCCCTGAATGAAGGGTGGACAGTGAGCGTGACAGCTCTGGAGTCCATCCCTGAGCGAAGGGTGGACAGTGAGCGTGACAGCTCTGGAGTCCAGCACTGAACGAAGGGTGGACAGTGAGCGTGACAGCTCTGGAGTCCATCCCTGAACGAACGGTGAACAGTGAACGTGACAGCTCTGGAGTCCAGCACTGAACGAAGGGTGGACAGTGAGCGTGACGGCTCTGGTGTCCATGCTGGAATGAAGGGTGGACAGTGAGCGTGACAGCTCTGGTGTCCATCCCTGAACGAAGGGTGGACAGCGAGCACGGCTGCACTGGGACCTCTCGGTGCAATCCCTATGTCTACAAACAAGGAACTTATTAAATAATTTTAATATTATGTCGCTGTCATTTGAGATTACAGCCGTGTCCTATATATGTTCTCTTCCTGATATAAGGTGATTTTCATAATCAGGACCCACTTGTTTGAACAGAGATGTATACTAGCAGGTAAGTCAGAAACAGGTAACACATACAGCTTCTGGGAACAAACTAAAGTTTAGTGTGGGATTTTTTTTTTTTTCTCCTAGAAAATTTCTTTTCAACTTTTTGGTATTTATATTGTGTGCATGACTGTGTACCACGCCCATCACTTTTCTCATAAAAATTAGCTAAATAAAAGTCCTACTGAGACACGTTGAGATTCGGTATTGTAATATTTTCTTTGGAGAAAGGTCTAGATCGTTTCCAACCGCTTACTGGGTGATGACACTGTGCCTGGCACGTCTTGTCCTAACTGTTACAGGTCAATGTGCACCCGGCCACTCATCAATACAGTGGCGTTCTCACCGTTACTTAACACACGAGGACACTGACCCCTCTCGACCCCCCACCCCCTCCGGGGCCAAGCTCAGGTCCGCACCGCTCAATCCGCCAGGAACACCTGGAAAGCCCCACCACCCCTCACTCCTTCCCCAGACTCCAAGTATACTGGCTGCTAGTCACTTACCATCCATCCCTAATTCAGACCTTCTGCCCCGTCCCCGCCGCCCCCTTAGCGAGATCTGCTCAGGTGTGGATGTCTTCCGGGGAGAGAGGCGATCCGAGGACCCCCGGTCCCCTCCGGGGTTCGCGCTCCCTGGCCCGGGGTCCCCGCGTCCGCGCTTACCCTCCAGGCGAGCTCCAGGTCGAAATCCCGGGCGCGCAGGAACCGCAGCAGGAAGGCGTCGCTGAGCGGCTGCGGCCGGGGCGGGACGCCGGCGTCCAGGGCGCGGCGCCGGAGCTCCGCCAGGCCCGGCTGCAGCAGCGGCGAGTGGTCGGGCAGCGCGTTGAGCTGCGGCCCCGAGGTTGGCCCCGAGCGCATCTCTGCCATGCCCGTCGTGCCGCCGCCGCTGCCCGCGCGGCGAGCGAGGAAAAGCGCGGGCCCCGCGCCACCCTCCGCCCCACGGCCATGGCCGCGGTCCAGCGCACACCAGCGCCCGCCAGGGCTGCCTCTTAAAGGGAACCAGCCTGGGAGCTACCCGCGGGTGCACATCGCGTCTCCGTGAAGTCACTGGTGTTCAACGTCAAGAGCTAGACGTCCGAAAGTTACTTGGGATGTTGAAAAGTCTTCTGCCAAAAAACCCTTCTTGTCCCTCTCCTTGCCTTCCCTTCCCCACGCCCCAGGCACCAGGGATCTGCGAGGAGCCTTAAAACAAGGGATTGCAATGGTCTTGTGGCAGGCGCCCATGGAGCTTCCTGCTTCTGGATAGAAGGGCTCCTAGCCTCCAGCATTACCGAGGCACTTTCTAAAGTGCAATTCAAGTCAATCGGGCAACCTAACACACTCGCTTCTGCTCCCCTTCCTCTCCTCCCATCCACGAAAAGGGCTTCCCACGGGGTTCTTGGCCCTCATCCCTTCTTGGGGGTGGGGGTGGGGGAGAGAGGAGCAGGAGGAGGAACTGTGGGATGGATGGAGCGAAAGACACCTTTTTAAAACTTTCCTTATATTTGTTTCATAAACACTTTAGTTAAAATATGTTTAGCACAGAAACTACGGAAAACAACATCAAAAGTTCCTCAGCAAAAGTAAAACTAGGACTACCAAATGACACTGAAATTTCTCTTGGATTATGCATTGAAGGGAAATAAGTTACTATCCTGAAGAGATACAGTCACTCAGGGTTCACTGGAGTGTTATGCACAAGGGACAAGATATGAAGCCAAGTGAAATGTTTATTAATAAATGAATGGATAAAGCACAGGTGGTGCATAATATACAATGGAATATAATTTAGCCTTCAAAAGAAAGAAATTCTACCATGCATAATACTATACATGAACTTGGAAGACTCCATGTCGAATGGCATGAGACGAAAGACAAGCACTTCATGATTTCATTTATTTGTGGGATCTAAAAGGAAGAGATGAGCTCCTAGTAACAGAGAGTAGAAAGAAGTCTGGTTACCAGCAGATGGGAAGTACAGAGAGAGTTGAGATATTAGTGTTGATATGAGCATTGAGATGTTAATGGCAACAAAACCTCAGTTAAGACAAACAGGCATTGAAGATGTACAGTACAGTGACTTTAGTTAATAATACATTCTATGCTTGACGGTTGTTCAGTGTTATTATCAGATATACATGAAATGGCAGTGAAATAAAGTATTGTCCATGCTTGATTGTGGTCATCATTCCACAATGCACACATACAGCGACACCTACCATTGCGCGTGTGCTCAAATGCACAGTCTTTATGGGGAAAGACGCTTTTTAAAGGACACTCCATCACCACTGACCTTTAAGCATGTGTGCTCTCTCAGCCAGGAGCCTCTCTGATGAAGGCTGTGGGATCTGGCAATGACGATGAAGCAGGGAAATGACGCAGAAATCGGAGTTCTTCAAGTGGTTTTCTCTTCATTTCCATCCACTGAACCTGTACTAGAATTGACCTGTCTCCCAACAGAAAGTTCACAAAACTCATTAAGTGTGCATTGTGTGCCCTGCAAATGCTGGATCTGCAAATAAAACCAATCCTTGCCTTTAATAAACTCAGTGAATGGGGAGGGAGGAGCAAGGCAAGAGGACAAAAGGGGTAGACTGTGCACAGCCTGACCTGGAGCCTTCAGTGGTGAAAATGCAAGGAATGCCAGCCTTCCCTAGCAACTGTAGACGTTTAGAAGACAATTAACAAGGAGGACTTTATACAGCATGTTTTCTTCTCGAAAAAACATCTTAAGCCGTGTTTGGTGGCATACACCTTTAATCCCAGCACTTGGGAGGCAGAGATAGGAGAATCAACCTGAGCTGGAGGCCACCCTGAAACTACATACTCAATTCCAGATCAGCCTGGGCTAAAGTGAGATCCTACCTCAAAAAACAAAAAAAAACACAAAAACAAAAACACCAAACCAAACAACAACAACAACAAAAACCTTCAGAATTGCTCTTGGTCATAGCATTCACTTCTTGAAATTTGGATAGACAGTTCAGTAAGAAACCAAAATGTTATCATATCCTTTTCTGAAAGAGCAATGTATGTCTGTTATTTCTACACTTGTGAAATTTGTAAGCACAAAATAGTATCCACTGATTTAATTGAACTCATATATACAGAGCTATCTTGAACCCCAATGGTCACAGCAGTGGCCCATGGGTTTCACATCAGAAAGCAGCAGCAGAAATGATAGATCTGGAACTGGCATGGGAAGCAATGACAGTAGCACCTCAGTCCCACTAGAGCAGAGTGTGCACTGTTAAGGGAAAGAAAAAGAAAAGTTGGAGAAATGGTGGAGAGGGCATGCAAGATAAGACTCCTACATTGAAAATAGATTACTTTTGGCAAAATATATAAACAGCCTATGTCTTTCAACAATGTATACTGAATCTCTATACATAACTTTAGAATATATATATATATATATATATATATATATATATATATATATATATAGTTCTCTGTTGCTTTGTTCGGGCTTTGTAAGATAGGTTCTTATTTTGTTATGTTTGGGCTCTCATTTTGTAGTCCAGGCTGACTTTCTGTTACTTCTACTCAATTGTTAGCATTACAGGCAAGAGCCATCATTCTCATTCCAAAACTTTAGAATCCTTGGCACACATTTTTCAAGAGATGTTACGTGATTTTTGTTTTGTTATGCTCATAGTGCATACTGATAAGCTTTCATACAGGCCTCTGGCAGAAGGATTCTAAAGGGATTTCTGTGACTAATGGTTTACTAGTCAGGCTTCTGTAAATGAACGAAACAATGGATTGTACATACCACTCTGAGGGTGTTGATTAAATTGGCTCACACAATCAGGAGCTGCACTGTCCTCAAATGAATCAAGTTTGGAGACCCAAAGAGTCCAGTAGCTATTCAGTGCAAGTTGGAGACCTCACAAGAAGAGGGAGCAGAGGTGCTGAAAGTCTGGAAGACCCCTGGAGAGTTCCTGGTATGCATCTACTTCCAAAGCATGAAGAACCTAGTGTGATAGCAACAGACAACAGCATCTGCTCATGAAAAACTGTGCTTGCACGCACATTAAATCTTTCCCCTCCAGTTTTTGTTCTATATTGGCCTCCAGATGTTTGGATAGCACCACCCACATTCAGAGTGGGTCTTCTCCACTCATTTGCCTGACCTACATGCTAATCGTCTCTGGAGACGCCCTCACAGATTTATCAATTTTCTAGGCATCTTTCAGCCCACTCAAGTTGAAAACCAAAATTGTGTACTACAATTTGTATGAGTAAATGGAACAAAATCTGAAAGGAAAAGTTAGTTAACAGTTATTAATAATTGCATAAGTAATATTTAACTATTAAAATATTTCATAATTATTGATTCATGCATCATTTATTTATCAGCATACTGGTTAATTTATTTTCTCTTTGCTACCCCAGGAAAGACATACATATTATTTGTCATTTTTTAAAATGAAACTTTTTTCCTTTTGGTTTTTCAAGGTAGCATTTTGCTCTAGCCCAGGCTGACCTGGAATTCACTATGTAGTCTGAGGGTGGCCTCAAATTTATGATGATCCTCCTGCCTCTGCTCCCGAGTGCTGGGATTAAAGTCATGCATCACCATGCCTGGCCCAAAGATAACATTTTTTAAAAGGGTAAAATTATGACCCTATACAGATATAAAAATTTAGCATGAATTAAAGATTTTATTCATTTCATAAAGAGGAAACTAAGCAGATTTTATCAATGCACTCAAGACAAGTCAAAAACTGCCAGTTTAGGGCTGGAGAGATGGCTTAGTGGTTAAGTGCTTGCCTGTGAAGCCTAAAGACCCTTGTTTGAGGTTCAATTCCCTAGGACCCACGTTAGCCAGATGCACAAGGAGTCGCACGTGTGTGGAGTTTGTTTTCAGTGGCTGGAGGCCCTTATGTGCCCATTCTCTCTCTATATATATATCTGCCTCTTTCTCTCTCTGTCTGTCGCTCTCAAATAAATAAATAAAAATAACAACAACAAAAAAAACCCTGCCAGTTTGTATGGGATGAAGGACGTTGTAAACTGAAAATGTAAGCAAAGCTAACAGCTTCTTCTATAGCAAGAGGGGGTGGTCAATTGAAACTTTGTCAAGCAGAACAGAATTTGCATGAGCTTAGACAAGAATTATTTCCCCTTACTATGAGACATCTTCAATTTACAAATTGTGTAATTCTGTCAATAGAATCAGAAGCTGACAGACCAAGAACTGTCATTGAGAATCTATACAATGTATAATCCTTCTCTGAAGCACAGAGTTTTCCTACATCAATAAAAAATTTATTTAAAAGTTCTAAATATATTTTATCATGGAAATTTTAAACATAAGAAGAAAATTTAGTAATGAATATCAATGTATAGTCTGCTTAGTAGTCATTGTTATTTGCCAATTTCTTCAACCTATCTCTCCTACTTCAAAAAAAAAAAACATTTTTGGGGGCTGGAGAGATGGCTTAGTGGTTAAGGTGTTTGTCTGCAAAGCCAAATGACTTCTATTCAATTCCCCAGGATCCACATAAGCCAGATGCACAAGGTGGTGCATGCGTCTGGAGTTCGTTTGCAGTGGCTGGAGGCCCTGGCATGCCCATTCTCTCTCTCTCTCTCTCTCTCTCCCCCCCCTCCCTGTCTCTGTCTCTTTCCCTCTCTTGCTCTGTCAAATAAATAAATAATTGTTTTAGGGCTGGAGGGATTGCTTAGTGGTTAAGGCACTTGCCTGTGAAGCCTAAGGACTCAGGTTCAGTTCCCCATTACTCACATAAGCCAAATGCACAATGGGGCACATGCTTCTGGAGTTTGTTTGAAGTGGCTAGAGGCCCTAGCCCACCCATTTTTTCTGTCTGTCTCTCTTCTCTCTCTCTCTCTCCTTTCAAATAAATAAAATATATTTAAAAATTACTCTTTAGAAAATGTTTTATTTATTTATAGAAAGTGAGACAGAGAGAGAGACAGTGAGCCAGCATGGGTGTACCAGGGCCTCCTGCCACTGTGAGTGAAGTACAAATAAGCACACCACTTTGTGCATCTGGCTTTATGTGGTTACTGGGGAAATGAACCAGGGCTGTCAAGGATTTGCAAGCAAGTGCCATTAACTGCTGAGCCATCTCTCCAGCCCCCTCTTCTACTTTTAAAGATTAAAAAATGTTTTTATTTATTTGAAAGAGAGAGAAAAAGAAAGAGAAAGACAGATGGAGCCATCACTCCAACCCCTAAAATGAGGTTTAACATTAAAAAATTAGCATATACAAGGGCTGGAGAGATGGCTCAGCAATTAAGGCAATTACCTGCAAAGCCTAATGATCTAGGTTCAGTTCCCCAGTATCCATGTAAAGGCAGATGCACAAAGTGGCACATGTGTCTAGAGTTTGCAGTGGCTAGAGGTCCCTGGCACACCCATTCTCTCTCTGTCTCTCTTGCTCTCTCTCTCTGCTTGCAAATAAATAAATAGAAATATATTTTAAAATTTACATATCCTTTTTTCTGGTAAGTACTACAAATTCATTTTTGTGCCCCCAAACCTTTAAAATGCCAACAATCACCCAGTATCATAAAGTATAGTCTCCCATGAAATGCCCCTGATTATCTCAACATA
Organism: Dipus sagitta; assembly: GCA_036346955.1. NCBI lineage: Eukaryota > Metazoa > Chordata > Mammalia > Rodentia > Dipodidae > Dipus > Dipus sagitta. The sequence continues at coordinate 130,932,294 of CM070771.1, forward strand.
TATTCAACAAAAAAATGTGTGAAAATTGATGGAGAGCTCAACCCTTAAAGGCACTTGCTTGCAAAGCCTGATGGCCCTGTTTCTATTCCTCAGTACCCACATAAAGCTAGATGCACATCTGCAGTGTGTTTGCAGTGGCAAGAGGCCCTGTTATGTATGACCATTCATTCCTTCTTTCTCTCTCTCTCTCTCTCTCTCTCTCTCTCTCTCTCTCTGTCTCTGCCTCTGTCTCTCTCTCTCTGTCTCTCCTTGCAATTAAATAAATGAAAATATTTTTAAAAGGTGTACAGGAGTTATATTCCAAATTACAAATGATGAGACTGTCCATCAGTAGTAGAAGAGATAAAAACAGTCATACACTAGAGCACTGCATGTTACGCGAAAAACTAAATGCACACCCAGCAGCAGGGGTGCAGCTCACGTATAGCCAGTAAAGAAGACGGGCCACGTCATCAGTAACAACTTAAACTGGGCAGACATAACACATGTCATCAAGAACAACTTGAAGTTGGACAGAGGAAATATGGAAACTCATGACCCTAAGAGACAGATAGTGACTTGAAGGGGACCCAGGAGGCTCTTTTCTCATCTCTGCTGGTTGGTCATTGTTTCTGATAGAGGAAAATCGAAAATGCACTATGAGTTCATACTGGGTTTTGTTTTTTCCAAATTATACTTGAGGTTGCTGTTGTTTTTACTTTTGGTTTTACATTTGTATCTCTGTAGTCTTGTAAGAAAAATATAATATCACCTTTTTCATATAATTTATTTTATTTTAATCATTTATTTGCAAGTAGAGAGAAGAGACACAGATAACAAGAATGGGACTGCATGTGCCACTTTGTGCATCCTGTTTTACATGAGTATTGGGGAATCAAACCTGGGTTGTTACGCTTTCTAGGCAAGTGCCATAACCACTGCACCATCTCTCCAGCCCTCCATACTACCTTTTGATATTAACATAATTATCCATTTGTTTTATCACCCAGTTTAGATATACTAGTTTAAAAATCATAGTACAAAAATGTACTAAAATATGACCACCAAATGCTGCCAAGGTTTTTCTTGTGTCATATTTTTTGTCATTAGACTATCCCAGTGGGCAATTAGTTGTCCCCCCCCACCCTGGATTGCCCAGTATTCCTCTAAAAACTCTAGCTCTGAAAAGCCACTTCACAGATCCCCTCTGTGTCTGGTAGCTTGTTTTCTGAAAGGACAGTGGAACTGTCTCCTGCAGACAGCTAACCTGATTGCACCTTAGTTCTTGGGTTAATCCTCACTGGTGCTGGGAAGTCTAGCAGTCACATGGCATTGAAAGAACGAAGTCTGACAACCTGACATGCAGCAGAAGCTAAATATCAAGAGAGGAGTATCTGTTCTCAGGGAGAGTTTTACCTACACACCAAAAGCATACAGGGAACGGGAAGACACATTTGGGAGAGGAAGGGTACAGCTGCCTCCCATCCCTTCATAACAGAGAAATCGTGTTTCTCAACCCCCTCCAATGCCATGCTCTGCCATGTAGGAAACCCTTGGCTGGGCTCATGTCTAGGCCACCCTGAGGCCAAGGACAAGTAAATGGTAAGAAACTAACCCACTTTTTTTAAAATTTTTTTTGTTTTTATTTGTTTATTTGAGAGTGACAGACAGAGAGAGGAAGAGTCAGATAGAGACAGAGAGAGAGAATGGGTGCGCCAGGGCTTTCAGCCACTGCAAACGAACTCCAGACACATGCGCCCCCTTGTGCATCTGGCTAACGTGGGTCCTGGGGAACTGAGCCTCGAACCAGGGTCCTTAGGCTTCACAGGCAAGCGCTTAACTGCTAAGCCATCTCTCCAGCCCACTAACCCACTTTTTAATGACTGTGAAATACGCAAGAGGAAACTTGTCTCTGGCCTGGAGCATCTCACATAGAAATTCAGAGTAAGATAGTTTAATAAAAATGAATAATGGAAAGTCAGCCATATCTTATAAGGGATTTCAAGTCAAAACTTAAATTCACTTGAGAAATATTTTTCTCTAGGCAGTTATTCAACCGAGTTGATGGATGTCTTAATTCCTTTCCCCACTATTGTAGTTACCATCTCATGGCTGTGTCAAAGCACCCAACCAAAACAGCTAATGGGAGGAAAGTTTTCATTTTGGTTTATAGCCTTCAAGTGAAGCTTCATGATGTGAGGGAAAAGCATGGCATGAACAGAGGCTGGACATCACCTCGGCCACAGCAGATAGAAAACAACAAGAGGGTGAACTTAACTCTGGCAAGAAGGAACTGGATATAATACTTCAAAGGCTGCCCCAACTAGACACCTCCTCCAACAAAGCTCCGCCTCAGCTGGAGACCTCCCGGTTCAGAGCATATATGTTTATGAGTGACATCTGTTTCAAGCCACCACACCCACCTATTGTTTATTTTTGAGAGATTACTTCTCCCTTTTTATCATTTAAATTTTACTTTAATTATACAAAATATTAATTGGCTTCAGAGTTAAAAATATGAATAAAAGTATATTTAGAAAATTGTGTTTTCATATCTTTCCCCTTCACTTTGTTCCTTCCTTTGCTAGTTCTTCTTTTTTTATTTTTTTAAGGATTGGTCAATACGTCTATTTTTTTTTTTTTTTTGAAAACAGAAAAATACAGTTAATCCTTCAAATACTTAGGTTTAAACTATTTTGGTTGTAGTAGACAGCTTCAGGTATACTGAGATGAACTTCCAAACTAGGTACAATTATGGAGGAAGGGATATTTATTGAAGTTTACAGATCCAGGGGAAGTTCCATGATGGTAGAAGAAACTGGCCTGCTTTCACAGGTCCAAGCAGAGCGAAGCCACAAGCCACACAGTACATTTCAGGAACTCTAGGTGGAACTAGAAACTTTACGTATCTTTAGATTGGAATTTCAAACCCACCACCACACCTTAAGATCCACCCAGTGACACCTCCTCCAGCCAGGTAGTTTCAGATCCAAACTACAAACTAGTAAAACACTGAATATTTTGGGGGCCATCTATTCAAACTACCACATGGGTCCACTAATACATAGGCTTTCTTCTGGTTGTAGAGATTTGAAACAATTTGAAATAAAAACTAACAAGTAAGCCACATTGACTAGACAATTTTTTTTTTTAATTAAGAAAAAGAGGCTCCGGGGAGATGGCTCAGTGTGATGAAATTCTTGCTGCCCAAGCATGAGGACTTGAGTTAGGATCTCAAGTTACCACATAAGAAATGCTGGGCATGGTGATGGGCACCAACAATACCAGCATGGGAGAGGCAGAGTCAGGGAGCTCACTGGTTATCTAGTCTCAGTGAATTGGTGTGCCCTACAGTCAGGGAGAGATCCTGTCTCAAAGAGTAAGGTGGAGAACAATCAAGGCACCCAAATTGACCTTGGGTTTCCACACTTAACCAGCACACCTGGACACGTACACTCAGACGTGTACACAAATGAGCTTGCATACATATACACACACACAAGTGCAAAAATTAAGAAAACGATAGGTCATGGTTGCATAAAATATGCAGATTATAGTATGTTTTTACTATGTAGAGTATACATGTATAACATACAAAGTTAAAAATTTTTAACTTTTTACTGACAATTTTTATACCTGTATATATAATGTATTATATCATAATCCCCTCCCATTACCTTCTTTCATCCTCATTCCTTCATTTTCCTTCCACTGAACCCCTTCTCCTCTCCAATTAGTCTGTGTTCTATTTTGATGTTACAAAGTTAAATGTTATCAAAATTGCTGATCACAAAGTCCACACATGGTGTCCTTCACAACTGACAGAAATGACAACAGATGAGAACATGCAGTGTTGCATCATAACTACATACAGTGAATGGCAGTCTATCCATTACTGTGTGGCTATGATTATTTTGTAACTGCCTCCTTCTGCTATGGCAGTAAACTCACGTATTGTGAATATGCTTCAAATGTGGTATGACACTCAGCATTTCCATGTGAGCAACCCATCTCCCCAGTAAATTACATGTGGTTGTACAGTGCTGGTTCATGATCCTCATATTTCTTTCTCCTTATATAATAAAAGCAACATGCAAAAGATATATTTATGTTATTGGTTGGGCTTTCAGTCAATAGAAGGCTACTAGTTGAGCTGTGGGGAGTTAAAAGTTATGCACAGAGTTTTGGCTACATGTAGGTCAGTGACTCTTGCTCTACTTTTCAAAGGTCAATCACTGGATTTATCCAGTTATAACCCCAAAGTTAAGGTATCATGAATATTTTTTGCTCCTTACTTTCTTTGTTTGACAACATTTAAGGGACTACATCAGTTAAGAGTTCTGAAAGGTAATATCCCAAAGGATCAGTTTACTAGGGTTTCTAGCAGGAATGTGGACAGAGAAACCAAGGGAAGGTGAAGCGTAAGAGAGTCAACTCCAAAGGGACCTACCATTATCCCTCAGTGGGAAGAACAAGGGAAAGTAGGGATGGTGAGATAGATGGCTCAGCAGATAAAGCACTGAATTTTGATCCCCAGAATCCACATGAAAGCTAGAAACCATGGAGGGTTCTACAGTCCCAGCCACACTTATAGGTGGAAAGGGAGACTGAGACAGGAGAATTTCCCAAAGACCAACCAAGCTAGCTTGATGAATGCAGCTGTGTACAACGAGAGCAGGAGTTCCAGCCCCAAATGAGCTGGAAGGCAAGGACTGACACGCAAGCATTATCCTCTGACCTCCACATACATGTTGCGGCATGTGAGCACCCACACTCACACCACATACGTACATATGCAGAAAAAAAATAGGTGGAAGAGTGATTGAGAAAGACACCTGACACCTCTGGCCTCCACATTCATACATTTCTGTGCAACACCCACATATGAATGCTACCTTGCATACACATACACATACAAGGTTAAAAAAAAAAAAAAAGAACAAGGGAAGGAATGGTTATCAACACAATGTGACAAAAACTCAAGAACATTCTCCAACTGCGGCCCACACTCTCAGTTCTATCCTGTATCGCTGCCTTTCACTGCATGAACTGTTCATATATCTCATGGGAGAGGAGAGATCCTCACCGTCTACCCACACATCTGAGCTGGTCAACAGGAAGGAGCAACAGTAGTGCTGTTCCATTCTGAGAAAACACCTCTAAATGCCTTTTGGCTCTCCATTTGCCTGTTTTCCTTCCTGCTATCACCATGAGAATGTGTCCATGCAGCCTATCACAGGGTAAGTGGTGCCTGAGACAGAGCCAAGTTCCCTATCAGTTCAGCTGAATCTTTTCTAGATTATCCGAGTCAGCTGATTCCCAGCCATGTAAGTGAGTGCAGCCCACATCAGCAGAGCCAATGAGCCAATCTCAGCTCAAATCAGAAGTACGAGTGGTCAGTCTTGTTGAAGTTGTTTGGTTTGCAACATCGTGTTGGCAGTAGGTAGTAAATACCCTGTTCATACAGTCTACGCCAATGGCCATGGCTACCTTCATCCACTACCTCGCCTATGGTGGGGCAGAATCCCTTACCTGGTAACATGGTCAGTCTTCATTTCTATAAGCCTAGGTCCCAGGTGGTCCTAACTTTGGTGAAGAGAATTTTGATTGATTGCTACCACAAGTCACTGAGTTCCTGAATGAACTTCCCAGACTGTAAATATAGTCCATCTTAGACCTACTGTCTAACAGGAACCATTGTCCTCAGTAATTCAGAACAATCACCTTTCCAGTTCCATAAACCCTCTCTTCAGATGGCCCATTCAGACACCCCCACATGGCAACTGGAAGTTTCAGCTTCTCATTTGCTGGGATAACTGTGTTCCCTAGTGAAATAATTCTTTACTGGGCCATTAAGACTTCCAAACTTTCTGGGCTGGAGGGATGGCTTATCAGTTAAGGTGCTTGCCTGCAAAGCCAAAGGACCCAGGTTTGATTCCCCAGGACTCACGTTAGCCAGATGCATAAGGGGGGTGCACATGTATGGAGTTTGCCTACAGTGGTTGGAGGCCCTGGCATGCCCATTCTCTCTCTCTCTCTTTCTCTTTCTCTGTCAAATAAATAAATAAATAAAAATAAAATATTTTTTAAAAAGACTTCTAAACTTTCTAAGCTAAAGCTTTTTGGTACAGTAGGCAAAACACCTCTGAATCATGTTGTTAGATGTCATAGTAAGAAGGACCATAGTCACTATTGTCCTTGTGTCCCACACCCTTGCAGTTGAGCAAGGACACTATAACACCATACACTGGCCATACATCTAAGCTAGTTCTAAGCACTCCATGACAACTCACAAACTCACAGCATGCTCTTCCAGGCGGCACTATAACTGAGTCTGAGTTAGGTATTCTAAGTCTTTACTGGACTCTGAGTCAGTGGCAACTAGCTTTGGGGTGTTGGGTGGGGATTTTCAGATGAGTGGACTCTATTGGTATGAGTATTGCTGCACTTCATGTGTTATATGATAAATTCTCAAGTCAGAGGCAACTACATGTGAGAAACCACAGTGATGACAAGGTTATATGTATGGGCTGTTTGTGAGCCCATACTGGTTTTTCTGAAGCTACTTCAGTAAGAAAAGCAAACCCATATTAGAAATGTTTCTATGAGGATCTATCACTACTTCCCTGTATCAGACAGATTCAGGTTCCCTGAGATGAACTTCCAGACCAGGCACAGTTATGGAGGAAGGGATATTTATTGAAGCTTACAGATCCAGGGGAAGTTCCATAATGGCAGAAGAAGCTGACCTGCCTTCACAGGCCCAAGCAGAGAGAGAGAATCACAAGCCAAAAAGCCAAAAAGCCACAGCACACTTCAGGAACTCCAGCTAGGCACACTTTGCATATCTTTAGATTGAAATCTGAAACCCACCACCACACCTTAAGATCCACCCAGTGACACTGCCTCCAGCCAGGTGGCTGCAGATGTAAACTAAAAACAATCAAAAACTGAATATATTGGGGGCCATCTATTCAAACTACCACAGAGAGGCTCAGCAAATCATGGGGACAATGGCTCAATTGTGACTCAAAATAAAAAGAGTGTCATAATGGGGGTGAGGGCTGGCTTATACTCAGGGAAAACTGAGAAAGAGCCAGATTCGAGTGGGTGAAGGTCATTGGGTGCTTTTTGAGTTTTGAGGCCATGGAAGTTTTGCTACCTCCATTGACACTTCGTAATTGCACCTATCCAGCAGGCAATGGCATGCCTAGAGAAAGAGGGATCATTGCTCAGTTGACAGGTCACATCCTCTTGGAAACTGAAAGTATCCTCTTCAGTGAAGGCCATTTATCCTCACCTTACCACCATGAGTTCTTGTCTCAAGACCACTATCTTTGCAGTCTCTGCCTGGTCAAGAAGTACAGCTACTTGCAAATCCGTACATCTTCCTAATGGCCAGTTCTCCAGCACTATTCTCATCAAGCTTCTGACCCAACATCATCTGCCACTGCCATTAGTCAGAGTCACCATGTATCCTAGGCCTTCTCTCCACCAGCATGAAACACATAGCCAGCCATGACCTGAACTTCTGCTTAGTGGAAGATTTTCACTCACCATCAGGTACAACCATTGCACATGTTCAGTTGGTGTCGTCGTACTGTGTGTCTATTCATAAACCAGGCCTTGCAATTCCTCTATGAACTAGGTACAAGAAATAGCGATAAGGCTACAGATGTCAGTTGTGGTAGACATAGAAAAGCATTAGGGCAGGTGCTCTGGAGCTGTAGGCTCCATTCATATAAAGTGGCTCTTGGTTTTCCAACCTGCTGAGCCTGCTTTGTGTGTTCCTTCCCCTTGAACAACAGCATGCTGCTGCACACAGCCAGTGCTATGGTCAGTGGGTCAGAAAACACATGACTTTTACTGGGCAGTTTTGCAACCCTTGTTGCCCTATGGCCAGACGGTTACTAAATGGCCCAATAACAAGTGAGGAGCCGGTATGTGTATGTATGTATGTGTGTTGATTTTCTTGGTTTGTATTTTTGTATGTTCATTTGTTTTTTAGATAGGGTTTTACTGTGTAGCAGTGTTTAGCTTAGAACTCACTATGTAGCCCATGCTGGCCTCAAACTCAAGAATAATTCTCATGTGTCTGCCTCCCTAGTGCTGGGATTGCATGCATGCAGTACCATGCCCTGTTGTTTGGTTTCCATGCTTGCTTATTTGTGATAGGTGTTACTAAGTTACCCTGGCTGGTCTCAAACTGAGTATGGCTTCCCATGTACTTGGCATCATGGGTCTCTACCACCATGCCTGGCTAGGAGCTGCTTTTTGAATGAAGACCGGCTGCAAGCAGAATAGGGCATCCATGACCTCAGTTTAAAAAAAATTAAAAAAAATAAAGCCGGGCGTGGTGGTGCAGGCCTTTAATCCCAGCACTCAGAGGCAGAGGTAGGAGGATCACCTTGAGTTCGAGGCCACCCTGAGACTCCATAGTGAATTCCAGGTCAGCCTGGGCTAGAGTGAGACCCCACCTCGAAAAACCAAAAACAAAGCAAAACAAAATCATATTGTGGGGGCTGGAGAGATAGCTCAGCAGGGAAGAGACCTTACTGCACAAGCAGGAGGGCTTGAGGGTCCTGAGGTCATCTGAGTTCTATTCCCTAGCACCCATGTAAACAGCTGGGCATAGCCACATTCATCTGTACCCCCTCTCCTATGAATTGCTGGGACTGATGAAAATAGCAAGATCATTGATCATTGCAGGATCAATGAGCGATTCTGTCTCAAGGAAACAAGTGGATGAGCGAAGGAGGAGAAGACCTGAGGTACATGTTCATAGGACCCTTGCATCTGTACATACATGTATATATAACACACACACATACACACACACACACACACACACACACACACCACACATACCACACACACGAAAAAGAAGAAAGAAAACATTACATTGTGATTCTCCTAATGCTTCCAGAATTCTACTACCATGGATGTGTCACAGGCTGAGTAATAGGACAGCTACCACTACTACAGCCTGGACCCACCGCTAAGCCCTTTCTTACCTCATGTCCCATTCAACACTGGATAGCAATTGGTTTACCTGAAACATACGAACTAGATGGGGTTTGAATGTTGAAGGTTTGAATTTGCCCTATTGGCCTGCTTTGTTTTACTACAAAAAGAGGGGTCTGGAGTGTTGGCTTAGCAGCCTAGTCACTTGCCTGCAAAGCCAAAGGACTCAGGTCCAATTCCATATGACCCATATAAAGCCAGATGCACAAGGTAGCACATGCATCTGGAGTTCCTTTGCAGTGGCTAGAGGCTTTGATGTGCCCATTCTCTCTCTCTCTCTCTCTCTCTCTCTCTCTCTCTCTCTCTCAAATAAATAAAAATAAAACATTCTAAAAAGTGCCATGCCATCTTTTTTTCTGTCCCAGTCTTCTCTGGATGTGGCATTTATTGATTTCCTAATGTGCTCTCTTGCTTGCTGGCTTCCAGCTGTGTTTGGTGAACAGAGGGTACTGACCGGAGATAGGGATAATTTGAGGTCAGAGTCATTTTGCTGAGTCCCCTGTAGAAGGCCACAATATTATCTTTTACAACAGCCATGTTTTCTAGGGTTCCAAAACTTCTTAGCTACTGTCCATTGCGGTCTATATTTGTTTGGGCTGCTGTGTCATAGCCTCACAACCAGGTGATTTACACAACAAAAATCCGTTCTCACAGTTTTTGAGGCAGAGTTGATATCCAAGTGTTGTTGAATTTGCTCCTTTTCCGGATGCGCTGAGGAAGAGCCTGTCACATGCTTCTCTCTGGTTTCCGCTCCTTGCCACCAGTGCTTGTGGCTGCGTCACACCAGTCTCTATGTGTGTGGTGATTGGATGTTCTCCCTCCATATTTATGTATACTTATGTCTGAGTTACTCCTGTTCTGTTCTTATAAATAATAAAGTGTGACCTCAGCAAAACTTGACTGCATCTCCAAATGTGGAGTTATTCAGGAGGTAGCATGTTGGCCACTAAAAATATTCTCCTCTCATGCTATGGTCTGAATATTGGTGTCTGCCAAATTCAAATGTTAAAACCGAATTCCCCATGGGGCCTTTGAAGGTAAGTAATAGAACTCTACTCTCCTGAAAGGGGATTAGTGCCTTTGCAGAATGGTGCACATCTCTGCCTTTCACTATGTGAGGATATGAAACAAACCAACCAACAAACAAACAAATAAAAAAAAAAACATCATTTTTGAAACAGAAAGCAAACCCTCAGTAGACACTGAATCTGTTGGTGACTTGGTCTTTAACTTCAGGACTTCGAGAAATACATTTTTAAATATCTTCCACATTTAAGATATTTTACTATAGCAGTCAGGATAGACTAAGAAACTTTGTGATGCTCGTCTTTAATCCCAGCACCCAGGAGGCAGAGGTAGGAGGAGGATCGCCTTGAGAATGAGGCTACCCTGAGACTACAGAGTGAATTCCAGGTCAGCCTGGGCTAGAACAAGACACTACCTCAAAAAAAAAAAAAAAAAAAAAAGAAAAAGAAAAAGAAAAGAAAAGAAACAAACAAACAAACAAAAGGAAAGGAAAAGAAACTGAATATTACTTTACCACTGTTCAAGCATTCACTTGAAGGCAACATACTAAAATCTCACTTGAAAGTATATTTATTTAAACTAAGACTTATATGTCTCTACTATATGTCAAATAATTATAAGTTTTTTGTAAATGTCAACTCATTTCATTTTCACTATAATCCTACAGAGAAAATTCTATTACTCACATGTCATAATAAAAGAAATGGAGAAACGGGGGTAAAGTAACTTGTTCCAAGTCATACATCTACTCATCAACCCACTTACAATTGAGCTGCAAGCTGGGCATGGCCCTTGACACTTGTAAGCTCAGCCCTCATGAGGTTGGTACAGGAGGACTGCATATTTCTGGTCAGGCAGGGTTACAGAGCAAGACTCAAATACTCCAGAGTTGACATCTTTAACTGCAATGTTCTACAAATGTACAAGGACAAATATTTTTCTAATGCATTTATTTAGTAGAAAGCAGATGGGTAGAATGTGAAATTGATTTATTGGTTCCATGTAGCTGTTATTATAAGGAAAACTGATTGGATAATGATTTTGCTAGATATTATACTAGATATTACCTCTGTGTAATGGAACTCCATCTTTCTTTAGAAACATGGAAATCTGGTCTCAAGTAGTTATTAATATGAAACACAATGCCAGGCTGGGGATGTAGCTCAGTGTTAGAGCACTTTCTTAGCATGCATGAGGTCTGGGCTTCCAGCCTCAGAACCATACACACACACACCAGGGTTTTAAATATTTGTGCACTATGTTTTATACATTCATAAAGATACATGTTAAACATATGTACGTAGGTGCTCCTCTCTTGAGTTCTGAGCAGGGTAGTTAGTGCTAGTTCCTGGGGATGAGTGCCTGGGCCACTGGCAATCAGGAACATGGCAGTCGGTTGAGGACTGTCTCTGAGTTCAGCCAAGAATGAATCCTAGAATACCTCTGCTTACTCAAGCGCACAGCCTTGGCTCACTCAACTCAGAGAACCTATCTCACATGGCTTTTCATGTACCTTGTGAATAGGTGATACCATCTTTCCTGTGGTAGAGCCAAAAGGCCCTCGGCTTGAAGTCATATGACCAAGGCTGGAGCCAGACTCTGCTTCTCATACGCATGAGAGTCTAAGGAACTATTCCATCATGGAGGTTCTCCTCTGCATGGGATTCTTCTCTTATCTCATGTTGATGCTTCCAGAGTCAAATCAAGGGAAACTATACATGTAGATTCATGTTAAAGGTAAACACAAGTAAGCATCCTTCTGCTCATGCAAGAGCTACTCGTTCATTTAGATGCATTCATAACATATATTTTGCATCAGCACAACCAACTGCTCACACACTTTGTTTCGTTGATTTTGCTGACTACTAATTTAAATTGGCTAGTTTATGCCTATTATTTTGCTTCCATATACCCATATATATGAGTTTATCTCAGTGTTTGATCACTGTTTTTGCTTGCAGTGACACAAGTCTGTCACATGTCCCTGAACCTTGTTCCATTGCCTCTGAGGAACATGCTTTTCCACACTTTACATCTCTGCAGTTAGATTGTGGACTTCTCACAATTGATGCCAGTAAGGTCACACTTGTTCACTTCCTAGTCTGGTCTTAAGTTACAGTCAATCCTGTTTGTCAGTGTCTGTATCCCTACATTGATCTGCTATTTAGGAGCTACAACATCAAGTCCTGACAATTAGAGCCAGCTCATTCATTTTAAGATTAGCAGAGGTTAGCCGGGCGTGGTGGCACATGCCTTTAATCCCAGTATTTGAGGGCAGAGGTAGGAGAATCACCATGAGTTTGAGGCCACCCTGAAACTACATAGTGAATTCCAAGTCAGCCTGGGCTACAGCAAGACTCTTTGCTGCTGAGAGGCTTTTTTTTTTTTTTAATACTTTTATTTATTCAGAGAGAAAGGGAGAGAGAATAGGTACACCAGAGGCTCTCATTGCTATAAACAAACTCCAGATGCGTGTACCACTTTGTGCATTTGGCTTTATTTGTATGCTGAGGAATTGAACACAGACCAACAGGCGTTGCCGGCAAGTGCTTTTAACTGCTGGGCCATCTCTGTAGTCCTGCTGCAGAGTTTTATTTATTTATTTATTTATTTATTATTTTTATTTTTTTTAGTTTTTCGAGGTAAGGTCTCACTCTAGTCCAGGCTGACCTGGAATTCACTATGTAGTCTCAGGGTGGCCTTGAACTCATGGCGATCCTCTTACCTCTGCCTCCCAAGTGCTGGGATTAAAGGCGTGCGCCACCACGCCCGGCTTGCTGCAGAGTTTTAGATGTGAGTAAAGAATAATTGGGCTGGAGGGATGGCTTAGTAGTTAAGGCGTTTGCCTGCAAAGCCAAAGGACACAGGTTCTATTCCCCAGGACCCACGTTAGCCAGATGCACAAGGGGGCTCACGTGTCTGCAGTTTGTTTGCAGTGGCTGCAGGCCCTGGTGCACCCATTCTCTCTCTCTCTTTATCTGTCAAATAAGTAAAATAAAATATTTAAAAAAAGAATAATTTACCTGAGCTGGGTGTGGTGGTGCACACCTTTAATCCCAGTACTTGGGAGGCAGAGGTAGGAGGATCACCGTGAGTTCGAGGCCACCCTGAGACTACATAGTGAATTCTAGGTCAGCCTGGGCTAGAGTGAGACCCTGCCTCAAAAACCAAAAAAGAATAATTTATCTGATTTATTTATTTTTTACGTAGGGTCTCAACGTAGCCCAGGCTAACCTGGAACTCACTCTGTAGCCCCAGAATGGACTCAAACTCACAGAGATCCTTTCATCTCTACCTACCAAGTGCTGGGATTAAAGAAATATGCTACCACACCCAGCTTTTACCTGTTTTGGTTTTTTTTTTTAAGACATAATTTTCCAGTTCTACCCAGACCTATTAACCAAAATCACCATGGAGGAAGTCTAAATATCTGTATTTCTAACAGGTACTTTGGCAAATAGAATAAAGTGAATTTGAGTACCCTCACCTAAGGGTAATCTAGTGTAGTCCTTCACCTGCAAAATTCATACCTATAGAACCAGGATGTTAGCTGAAGTGTTGTGGACTAAGGTGGTACCATGAAGCTATCTACAATGCACTTTATTTCTGTATGGCCCAACTCAGTTTATTTATTTATTTATTTATTTATTTATATTTTATTTATTTATTTATTTTTGTTTTTCAAGGTAGGGTTTCACTCTAGTCTAGGCTGACCTGGAATTCACTCTGTATTCTCAGGGTGACCTCGAACTCATGGCAATCCTCCTACCTCTGCCTCCCGAGTGCTGGGATTAAAGACGTGTACCACCATGCCTGGCCCAACTCAGTTTATTTTTAATAAAATAAAGTTCAAGTTTCCTAAATTCTAGTTATTTGCCATCCAGGTGTCCATATGCTCAGTGGATCCTTTTTAATTCTTTCTTTCCAAAATTCACCCATGTTAAGGAATAAGTGGTCTTTCATGTCTGTATCTGTTAATGACATATCTGGTAGACTGAGTGTGTTAATCATTAGATCATTTTATAAATACTTGTAAAGTACTTTCTTTTTGTTTGGCACTGTGCAAGACTGTGTGAAACCTTATTTTGGATCATAAAATGAAAACAGATTATTTCAAAACTTAAATGACTGGAGTCAGGCATGTTGACCTAAATCTGTATCCCAATACTTAAGAGACTGAGAGAAGAGGATTCCAAGTTTGAGGACAGCCCGGACTACGTAGTGAGAACTGCTCTCCAAAACAAGCAAACAACATAAACTAACACATAATGTCCTTATATGTGAAAGTCATTTATTGATTGTCATATTTCATAAAGAACGGTGTCTGTGTGCCAGGTTTTTAGGAGGAATGTGGCATGTGCAGTCTGTTTATTCAGCAGTGGCCTTTTGTACACTTCCTGGCGTCATAAACATGCAAAGACCAACTCTGGCATGTGTTTACTCAGCCTTGCCCTTTGAGTTAGTTCTGGAGATCAGTTATGCAAATTAACTTTTGTGGTGTCAGCCAGGTTAAAGCACTCCTTCAAAGCAGTACTCAATTTTATGCTACATATGCTCTGTGTTTGGAGATTTAATTGCTTCAAAAGTACATTTTATGCCCCTATATTAATGTGCTTCTAAGCAGTTTTCATAGAAGAGGGAGTTTGGTGGAGGGAGATGGGAAAGGGGACAAAAGAGGGTGGTGGGAGGAGATTGTGTAAATTTTAATAAAGTTTCTATTTTAATTCATTAAAAAGAAGAGACCCACTTTGTTGCTGGCTCTGGCTCAGGTTGCAGTTCCTCATCTTCCAGATCCTTCCAATCCTGACCCGATGAGGTCAACAGTGACAGTAACCTGTGGGAAGTTGTGTGAGGAAGGCTTCTCTCATGCGGTTGCTGTCTCCAATGGGTTCTTTCTGGCACCGCCCTGCGCATCTGATTGGCTATAGAACTTGTGTTGGATGGAGGTCCCTCCTCTCAGGGCAGCTCTAGCCCATAATCAATTCTTTTTTTAAATTTTTTTTTCTTTTTATTTTTACTTATTTATTTGAGAGCGACAGACGGGGTGGGGGGGAGGGAGAATGGGCATGCCAGGGCTTCCAGCCACTGCAAACGAACTCCAGATGTGTGCGCATCCTTGTGCATCTGGCTAACGTGGGTCCTGGGGAATCGAGCCTCGAACCGGGGTCCTTAGGCTTCACAGGCAAGCGCTTAACCACTAAGCCATCTATCCAGCCCCCATAATCAATTCTTCAAGATAGAAATGTTTACATAAACAAAAAGTGGCTGGGGAGTGGAGAGATGGTTAAGTGTGCTTCCTGTTCAGTCATGAGGGCTTGAAGGAACCTAAAATTGCCTAAATTTGAATCTCCAGATCCCAAGTAAAACAGCAGAGATTGACTGTGCCTATAACCCCAGTTATGAAATGGGAGGAGACACCAGGAAATCACCCTGGCTTATGCAAATAGCAAGCTCTAGTATCAGAAAGAGGCTCTGGTTTAAATAACAGAGGAAGAGAGACTGAGCTGTGAAGGACACCTGATATTCTGGCCCCACCTGCCACCTCAGGACAGCACACAGGGTGCCACAAGGGCACATACATGTGGATTCTGTGCATACACACACACACATACACACACACACACACACGGCACATTACACACAAAGAAGCTTTCATAAATAATAACCACAGATATGCACTAGAAAGCCATTACTAACACATAGGATTAGAAGTTGTTAGAAGAAAGGGAAGATCAGAATGACTTCTGAGGGGCATCAGAAGCAGCCCTAGTAATACTTAGGGGGTTACAAAAAAGAAAGGCATAGAAGTGGGGGGTAGTCAGGACAAAAGAGGAGGTAACTGGAACTGAGCCCAAAGTCTACCTTCAAGGATGTTTGTTGCAAGAGTGATAAACTCCTCGCAGTAAATGTCTTCAGATTGGTTACTTAAGGCCTGTTGGGAGCCCAAACCCCCACCCGGCGGCTGAATGTGGCCAAGAAAGAGGCATTCTCCTGTTTCTGGCTCAAGAGAGTCCAGCTGTGCCGTTCATGAGAAGAGTAGGGCTGTGGCCATGAAGAATGTGGAGAGTGAAGTGTCTCTGCGTTGGGCTCCCAGGTAGAAGTAGTCCAGCCCATCAGCCGGTGTCTGGCTGAAACAGTAGCTGCAGCAGTGAAGGCAGTATCTGGTGATGGGCCAGTGGGGGTAACGCACATCTGGGGCCTCCAGGAAATATCTAAAATGGAAGGAGCTTTAGCAAGGATTAGAAATTTAAATGATAATATGATATAATTCGTATTTACAAACAGGAAAATCTAAAAATACTGGACATTGCCAACTGTATATATAAGCTTTCTTGAACACACTTGAGTGGCTTAATACTTTAATGGGTTTGATACTTTTTTTGGATTTAACTATTTCATTCAGCCAACATACTGAGCACTTACTCCGTGCCAGATACTACCCTAGCCTATTGGGTCACAAATGTTGATTTCTACCAGTTTATTGTGAAAACGTAGTCCTTACCAACAGTTTTAAAGTTTAAGAAAGAGTTTAAACTAACATAAATGGTGGGAATTTGAAAATTCCAGATATTGCTATTGACCCATGCTACCATTGAAAAGATATTTGAATACAATATCACATATTGAACTTTGAGTAGAGATTTAATCCGGTTGATGAACACTTGTACTGCAAGCCTTTAGCTTTAGTGAATAATCCGAGAGTGCAAATATATATATTTTTTAATTTTTTTGTTTGTTTATTTTTTTTATTTATTTGAGAGCGACAGAGAGAAAGAGGCAGAGAGAGAATGGGCGCGCCAGGGCTTCCAGCCACTGCAAATGAACTCCAGATGTGTGCGCATCCTTGTGCATCTGGCTAACATGGGTCCTGGGGAATGGAGCCTCAAACCAGGGTCCTTAGGCTTCACAGGCAAGCGGTTAACCACTAAGCCATCTCTCCAGCCCATATATTTTTATAACTATTTTATGCATATATTTATTTGACAGAGGAAAAGAGAGAGAATGGGTGCACCAAGGCCTCCAGCCACTGCAAACAAACCCCAGATGTGTGCACCCCCTTGTGCATCTGGCTAATGTGGACCCTGGGGAGTTGAACCTGGGTCCTTTGGCTTTGCAGGGAAACGCCTTAACCACTAGGACATCCCTCCAGCCCACAAATATATTTTCTAAACAACTGATGCTTTATTAATGTGGGAACATTGATGATCAGAAAAGCAATTTATGAGCATGGGATCAGGTTTTAATTACCACTTGTATATTCTTCTACTGGTTCTCATACAGTGACCCATGTGGTAAGTGATGCACACTTCATTTCAGGATAAAGTTTATTTAAGTATTCCAAAACATGTGACAAACTGTAACAGTATATGTGTGTGTGTGTGTGTGTGTGTGTGTGTGTGTGTATTTAGTTTTGGCTTCCAGAAAACTTAGAATTATATTCAGTGCATTATTATTCACTTATGTAGACAAAATTTGGATATATAATCCAGATTGGCCTTGAACTTGCTATAGGTAGCCCAGGTTAGTCTTCAACTCTTAATCCTCCTGCCTTGGCCTCCTGAGTGCTGAGAGGCCGATTCTGATTTAGCTTTAATTTTTTTCTTTCTTTTTTCAGAGAGACAGTGAGAGTAAGAGACAGAGAAAGAGAGAGAAAGAGAATTGGTGCACCAGGGCCATAGCCCTGCACTTGAACTACAGATACTTGTGCCACCTACTGTGCATGTGTGACTTGTGCTTGCATCACCTTTGTGCATCTGGCTTATGTGGGATCTGGGGAGAGATCGAACCTGGGTCCTTATGCTTCACAGGCAAGTGCCTTAACCCTTAAGCCATCTCTCCAGCCCTAGTTTTAATTTTTTAATTACATAATAGAATATATTGATAGGGTACAGTGTAATAATCCAACGTACATATATCAGTGTTCCATTATGAAAGAAAAAAGCTCATGGGGCTGGAGAGAGGGCTCGGCAATTAAAGGTACTTTCTTTCAAAGCCTGACGGCTGGGGCTTGATTTCCCTGTATCTGGAGTTTGTTTAGAGTGGCAGGAGGTCTCTCTCTCTTCCCCTCCCTACCTCTCTCTGTCTCTTTCTTTCTCTTTCTCCCTCTCTCCCTCCATCTCTCAAGTAAATAAATATGAAAAAATTTAAAAAGCTCATTTCAACTCTTTAGTTACAGATCTACACATCTTCTTTAGACAATATTACTTTTGTTTTTAAAGGTCCAACTGTTTCATTATGGTCAACTTACTAAGCCTTATTAGACTGTGTAGAAAAAAACTGCATGTGCCACCTATGCATGTCCACCCCCTCCCCTGCCAAATGCCCATGCAGCTGGACCACACTTCCCAGCACACTCTCCTCCTACAGATGAGGCCAGTAGAATTTAAGTAGATATGATATGGGATATTAGCAATCAATTAGGAAAATGAACATTAGGCATTTCCAGTAAGGGAAGTTAATGCAAATTATTGTTTGTACAGGTGTCAGAAAGACTCAGAGAGTAAAAGCAAAAACTGAGGTAGAAGAGTGATGATAGATAGGGAGGGAGGAAGGGTGGGAGGGAAGGAAGAAGACTGGGAAAAAAGAATCCAAGGGCTGGAGAGATGTCTTAGAGGTTAAGGTATTTGCCTGCAAAGCCAAAGGATCCCAGTTCGACTCTCCAGGACCTACGTAAGCCATATATATACACAAGGGTGTGCATGAATCTGGAGTTGTTTTCAGTGGCTGGAGTCCCTGGCGCACCCATTCTATCTCTCTCTCTCTCTCTCTTTCTCTATCTCTCCCTCCTTCTTTCTCTCTCATAAATATATATATATATATATATATATATATATATATATATATATAAATTTTTAAAAAGAATCCAAGATTAATAACTTCAAAGCACACTATAGGCCTGGGAGAATAGTGAGAAGAGGTGGTGTCACCAGATATTAGAACTGTGAAGATGATGCCACCTGGCTGTTGTGGGGACCAGACCAGAAGTCTTTTAGATGGTGCTGAATCTACTGAAAGGTCAAGAGAACTACAAAATGCCAGAGATCATGGGAAAGAGACCCTTCCTTAACAGGTGCTAGGACTTGCCAACTGGATGAGTGCTGTTATTTGTATGAGAAAAGAAGCTGTGCCTGTCCAAGGTGTGTGCAGTGAGATACACCTGCAATGCCAGCACCGAGGAGGCAGAGGCAGAAGGGTCCCAAGTTGGAGCTCAGCCTGGGCTACATCGTCAGTAGAAGGGCAACTTGAGCTACATAGGAGAATCTGTTTGCAAAACCCAAGAGTGAGAATGTAGCTCAGTGGTAGAGTGTTTCCCTAGCATGTGCAAGGACATGAATTCCCTGCTCAACCAGCAAAACCAAAGAATCCATCCTGCATAGCTGACTGATACTGCCACAAATATAGTCATACTATGAAGGTTAAGTGAATTCCTCTCCTCCCATCATGGAAGCTGACCAGAAGCTGAGCGGTAAGAGATTCTAGGAAATGAAGTTTACAAGGTTCTTTCAACTCCAAACATATGTGCCTACATGAAGAACAGGTGGGCATAGGGACAGAAACACAGAAACAAGTGAGAAGGTCAAACTAAAGAGCCTGGGATATCCTGATGAGAGGATGGGACTTTATTATTGAAGCAAAGAGAAGCTTTATACAGAAGAAATATATAAAATTTACTGGAAGTTCAATTTGGCCTTAGTTTTAAAATAGGAAGACCATGTGAATAGGACCAAGCTTTATTTTATTTTCATGTAAGGTCTTTTAATTTCTTGTTAAGAGTCAATGTATGATTATAGTATAAAATTTAGTGAAAATATTTTTAAATATGGTGCTAGGATTAAATCTAGAGTTTTTGCATGTTGGACAAGTGTTCTAAAACTGAGCTGCATCTTCATCCTCCAAGCACATTTTTTAAAAGAAAATAATTCTAAGGTTGGGGAGATGGCTCAACAATTAAAGGTACTTGCTTGCAAAGCCTGTAGGTCTGGGTTCAATTCCCAATGCCATACAAATAAAGCCAGACAGACATTCATTGCAGTGGCAAGAGAACCTGGCATTGACCACACACACACACATACACACACACACACACATAATTTTTTTATAAAAAGAAAATAATCTAAACAAAGATTGTCACAAACAACATCAAAATATGTTTTATTTGGATCTTTTGTCTGTGAGCATAGTCAAGATTAAAATCATGACTTAAACAGAGTTTATAGCCTTGTCATCAATCAAAACATATGCATTTCTTTATAGGATAAAGCATAATGGTTGTGTAATATCAAGTGAAGTTTACTATAAATCATTTAACCTTTCACAACATGTGACACAAGGAACAGAATGATAAAACGTAAGACTCCAAAGTATTCACATATCAGATCCAAAATGATTTGTAAGAAAATTACTCTGGAGGAATATCAGAGTGGTTGGCAAATGACTCATAACTTGAAGAACTTGACCTCATCTAGGACATAAAGGTCAAGAATGGAGATGAGGGAAGGCTGTTTAAGCAGGGCTCCTCCGGAGAGATTCAAACTTTGTTCCAATGGGACAGTTGGGACAACAGCTTTGCCCTTTCTGCTGAAAGAGGTGTCTGTCAATGGGATAACTAGAGAGCCAATACGATTCCCCTCCAGCAAGTGAGACCCAACAGACCAGTGTCTGGTTCTTGGTTGGAAAGCAATAGGACAAAGCTTACTCATTGCTATTCTAGTGGCAGGAGGAATAGACAGCTGTTGAGTGTCACCACCCTCAGAGTTGTGAGGGCAGTGGACCTTGAGTGCTACCTGTGAAGAGAATGTGGGTCACATTTGTGAGAAAAAGCTGGTCTGAACCCTGTAAATTCTGTGTAAGAGGGATTTCAGCAGAATCCCCATTCCAAAGAAGTCAACCATGTTATAGACTGAATTGTGTCTAGTATGCAGCATAAATTTAAAACACACACACACACACACACAAAGAAACTGGGGCTGTGGAGATGACTTAGTGGTTAAGGCATTTGCCTGCAAAGCCAAAGGAGCCAGGTTCTATTCCCCAGCACCCATGTTAGCCAGATGCACAAGGGGGCACATGTGTCTGGAGTTTGTTTTCAGAGGCTGAAGGCCCTGGCATGCACATTCTCTCTCTCTCTGTTTCAAATAAATATTTTTTTCAAAAAAAAAAAAAAAACAGAGACTGAAGGGACAGAGTTCAACAATTGGAATTTGATCATTTGATTGGGTTGTTTCCCAACCAGACATGGTTTCATGTTTCTGGGAACATTTGGTAATGTCTGGAGGATATTTATTTTTGTTCTCACAGCTGAAGCCAAAGATAGTGTGTTGCTGGCATCATACAAAGAGGCCAAGCATGCACAGAACATCCTAAAGCACACAGCACAATACTGAACCTATAGCACTTGGGGCAAGCAAGTACTGATCCTACAGCACACGGGGTAAGTGTGGATCCTATAGCACACAAGGTAAGTACTGACCCTACCGCACACAGGGCAAGTACTGATCCTACAGCATACATGTTAAGTACTGATCCTATAGCACATGGGACAATACTGATTCTACAGCAGACAGGTACTGATCCTATGGCACATGGGATAGGTACTGATCCTACAGCACACAGGACAGGTACTGATCCCATATTGAATGGGATAGGTATATTCTGGCCTAAAACACAAAGAATGCTGAGACGGTGAAGCTGTCTGTAATTCACACCAAGGAAATAGTCAGAAATGTGTGGGTTTGTTGCACAACTTTACAAATATACTAAAATAACAAACACCAAGCAAATGCACAAGTTAAAAAATGGATAATAATGTATGTGATTTACATTTCAATAAAACTGAAGCAAACCAATTGCCACTGCAATGTTATTATAATAAATTTAAAGTAGAAAATTTCCCCCCCAAAAAACACACACATATATACACACACAATACATTGACCAAGCAGGGCTCATAGAAGTTAACCAAACTTTACTATTTATTGGAAGGTTTTCTCCATGAATCTTTCAGGTAATAAGATTAGTGGTGTCACTGAATGTCACTAACAGCCTCATTTAGCTATTAAAATATTTTAGCTTGTGTAATAATCAAAACTATGCGTTTAATTTGGGTTTGACTGCCTGCTGGGGTCTTCTACAGCTGGAAAGAGGAAAGCAAACAGTTTCTTCCATGGCCCAGCATCCTCTCATGGTCCCTGTGAGGTTAACAGAGATTCAAAGATGGAGTGGAAGGATGAAAGATATGAGACAATAATGCTCAGTTCCCTGAGATTGATGAAATCCATGTTCACATCTTGTGTAACTTGTATCTGACACTTTGAGGAACTGCCAGGCTGTTTTCCAAGATGAATGGAGCATTTTACCTTCCCACTGACAGTTTTAGATGACTCTCATTTTCCCATATATTCACCAGTAGTTATTACCCATTTTTTTGATTATATCTATCCTAATGAGTGAAAAATATTATCTAAATCTGGTGTTGATCTTATTTCTCCTAATAGCCAATAATGTGCAGTACATTTTCATGTACTTATCAGCCTCTTGGAAAAAATGTCTGCTCATATTATTTACCCATTTATTATTGACTAGTAAGAGTTCTTTGCACAGTCTAAATGTAAGTCCTTTATCGGTTACATGATTTCCAAGTATTTTCTCACATTCATCTTTTTTTATCTCACTTTGCTTTCTTGATGAGGTTATTTGAGACACAACCGTTTTGAAAAAATGAACTTTTCTAAAATTTTGTCATATGTACTTTTGGGGCCATATCTAAGAAGACTGTGTAGCCCATGGTTGCAAAAATTTATACCTGTTCTATTTACACCTTTCTGCTAAGTGCTTCATCATTTTGCCTTTTACTTTTTGGTCTATTTGATCTATTCCAAGATAATTTCTTAAAGCATGGTATGAGGAAGAGGTCAAATTTCATTCTTTTGTACCACTTTCTGAATACACTATTGTTTTGCCCATTGGGCTATTTTGGCACCATGGTTGCCAATCTACTTTTCATCAGTGAAAAGTTGTTCTATGTGCTCAACTGTCTTTTATTTAACTATTCCTATGTAAGTGTCAGGCTAGGTTATACTTAGATGGCTGGGTTTGTTTGGTTTGGTGTTTTATTTTTATTGTTGTTTTTCTTTTCAGTGTTGATTTTCATCAATGTCAGGACCTTGGGATTTCTAGCGACACTCTCCTTGACCATAACACTTTTTTAATTACTGTGACTTTGTTGTGAAGTTTCAAATATGATAGCTTGCTTATTTTGCATTCTTCACTACATGATTGTTTTGGCTATTCTGAGGCCCTTGAATTTCCAGGTAAATCTTCGTATCAGTTTCTATTTACAATTGCTTTTGATTTTTTTTTAATTTAATAATAAACATTATTGTCAGCCTGTTTATTAAGGAGACAACCACATATACAAGCTTGGCTATAGAAATGTTTGCAAATCCAATTTCATGTGATCTAAAAGGCCACGCATCCTGTCAAAAATGGATACCTGTACAGTGAATGAAAAGTCAATTGACTGTCACCAGCTTTCTCCACCTAGTACCTCAGGCTGCAGCGCAGAGCAGCCCCACCAGACCGGCCGTGCTGATTGCCACAGGCACAGCAGGACGAGCTTGTTTCGCTTTGTGATGCCTGACAGATGTCTGTTACCTCCAGTATGAGGGTCTTCATGCCGGTGCTGCTGGCTGTCCTTCTGAGTGTGCAGCAAGCCCACCCCCTGATGTGCTTTTCCTGCACTGATCAGAAAAGCAATCGCTATTGCCTGAAGCCAACCGTATGCACCAATACAGACAACTACTGTGTGACCCTGAGTTCTGCTGCTGGCATTGGGAATGTCAACCTTGGCTACACCTCGAACAAGGGCTGCTCTCCTGTGTGCCCTGGCCCAAGTGTCAACCTCGGTGTGGCGGCCGTGGGCACCAAGTGCCGTGAGAGCTTCCTCTGTAATTTCAGCATGGCTGGCCGTGGGCATCGGGCCAGCTCCCTACTGTGGGGCCTTGGACTCCTGCTCTGTCTGTTGACTCTGCTGCGGCTGGGCGCCTGACCACCAGGCCCTACACTACACCTTCACACTCCCCACTGCTCAGGAAGAAAAGTCCAGCCCCTTCCAGGTCTCAGGAGGCCATCCAGCTCCTCCTTGTGCCTAGTCCCACCCTCTGCCCCAAGGCCAGGCAACCAAATCTGATTTGCCCCAAGTGGGACCATCTGCCTTCACTTCCAGAGTCAATCATGTACCCTCCCTTGGGGGACCAGGGAGAGGATGCAGATCCATTGCAGTCTTAGGGCCTCAGGGTCAGTACTGAGTCCATGGACACACTGGATGGGACATCTGAGCCCCAGATGGATGCTAAAAGAGTGTCAGTGTGCTCGGCATGCTCAGTGCAGCATGTTGTCCATGTATAAGCAATACCACTTGGCGCCAAGGTGGGCAGAGAGGGCTTAGAGCCTCAACTCCTCTAAAGCCCCCTCCTCTGGCTTTTCAGTGTCCATGTTATACTCACGTTAATAGGGCTTTGGGAGGGCTACCACAGGGCCATTAGTAGGCTCCGGCCCCAAGTCCCTGCCTGCCCCTTCTTCTGACCGCACTGGCTTCCTGCTGCTGTGGAGCCTCAAATAAACAGTTCCCAACCCTTCCAAAAAGAAAAGAAAAGAAAAGAAAAGTCAATTGAAACACACAATGTCTAGATCATTCTAAAGTTATACAGACAGCTGGAGTCACATATGCATTCAATTTTCTTTCAAGAAAAACTTTTTTAAATAAAAGTGATGAATTAAGATAATTTTTTTGTTGTTCATTTTTTATTTGAAAGTGACAGAGAGAGAGAGAGAAAAAGGCAGAGAGAGAGAGAGAGAGAGAGAGAGAGAATGGGCGCGCCAGGGCCTCCAGCCACTGCAAAAGAACTCCAGACGTGTGCGCCCCCTTATGCATCTGGGTAACGTGGGTCCTGGGGAATCCAGCCTCGAACCGCTGCCTTTAGGCTTCACAGGAAAGTGCTTAACCACTAAGCCATCTCTTTAGCCCTTTTTTAAAATTTTTATATTTTTTTTTCATTTTTAATTTATTATTTATTTGAGAGTGACAGAGAGAGAGAGAGAGAATTGAGATAATCTTAAGAAGTATCTGACAATTATGAATGGTCCCCAGTTTTACAAAATGTGACTTGCAAGTTATGAAAGCTAAAATAAGCCAACTCCTCAGAGAGTATTTAATATTATACAAACAAGTTCTGTAGAAAAATGTTTCAGCAAATGCTTGAGTTAAGAATATTTATGTATTTCCAATTCTTTACATTTTATTAACACACTTACAAAAAAACCAGCATTCAAGGGGCTGGAGAGATGGCTTAGTGGTTAAGCACTTGCCAGTGAAGCCTAAGGACCCCGGTTTGAGGCTTGATTCCCCAGGACCCACATTAGCCAGATGCACAAGGGGGCGCACGTGTCTGGAGTTCATTTGCAGTGGCTGGAGGCCCTGTCACTCTCAAATAAATAAATAAATAAATAAATAAATAAATAACATTCAAACACTGTGGTGGTTTGGTTCAGGTGTCCCCCATAAACTCAGGTGTTCTGAATGTTAGGTTCCCAGCTGACGGAGATTTGGGAATTAACACCACTTGGAGGCAGTGTACTATTGGGGGTGGACTTATGGGTATTATAGCCAGTTTCCCCTTGCCAGTGTTTGGCACACTCTCCTGTTGCTATTGTACACCTTATGTTGACCAGCGGTGATGTCCGCTCTCTGCTCATGACATTGTTTTCCCTTGCCATCATGGAGCTTCCCCTTGAGCCTGTAAGCCAAAACAAACTTTTTATACACCCAAAGCTGCTCTTGGTTGGGTGATTTCTGCCAGCAACGTGAACCTGACTGCAACAGTAAAGTTGGTACCACGAGTGAGGGGGAATTGCCACTGGACAACTGATTGTGTGGCTTTGGCCTTTTGGTTGCTGATTTTCAAGAGGAGTGTGGAAAGATTTGAAATTTTGGCCTAAGAGACACCTTGCAGTGGTGTAAGTATAGCTTGATGGACTATTCTTGTCAGAGTTGAAAGACCTAAATGCAATAAGAACTAAGGACTGTGAGGTTTGGCTTATAAGGCTGAGAAAAAGCTTTGCTTGGACTGGGCTAGAAGCAGTTTGTGTGAGAGGCTTGATGTTATGCCCATGTCCTGAGAACTTGTGCAGGGTTGCAATGCATAGAAACGGACTGGCATGTGTGGACGGATATCTCACAGAAAGAAATCTTTGGGATGAAACTGCTGCTCATTCAGCTGCAATTATATGAGAGATTATAACTTTTGAGATTGAATTGGGGCAATAGGAAGAATGTAGACTTTTTTGAAGGGGCCTGAGTGCTCAAGGAGTGTCCTATTCTTCAAAGTCTGCTTTATTCCCCCCTTGATTAACAAATTGGCACCCTATCTGGTATTATGGAGTATAAGAAATGCAAGAGGGTCATCGAATTTGCAATATGCCCTTGTGTTTTGGAAAGGGCCATGAGCAGCATGAAGCAGAATTGCCTGCATGGAAACCCGATGGAGCCATGAGAATGGACCATGGGTTGCAGTGGAGACCCAGTGGAGATGCTGCAACCACAAGACGGCTGCCAAGGAGAGCTGCTGGCCCTGGATGAAGTTTTCCAGGACTATGAGTAGCCTAGCTGGAGGGGCAGAATTGAACTCTAGAGACTTTCTGGTTAGAATTATCAGACTCGGAGATTTGTCACTGACTAGAGATGTTGGACTTGGAGCTACAGAGTTTGGTATTGCCCTGTTTAAATCTTGTATTTGTTGTATATTTCTTTGCTATGCCCAATGCCATCTTTTTCAGTGTGTTCATTCTGTGTCATATTCTGTGGGATTTTGAGGTGATTTTTTTTTTTGTATTGTGGCTCAGTTAAAAGACCCTGTATTATGGGTATGTTTGAACATAATTAGGGTTGATAAAAATTAATGGGGACTTTTAAAGTTGGATGAATGCATTATATTTTATAGCATGATAGTTAGCAATTTATGGGGGCCAGAGGCAGAATTTGGTGGGTTGATTCAAGTGTTCCCCATAAGCTTAGGCTTTCTGAATGATAGGTTCCCAGCTGGTGGAGATTTGGAATTAATGCCTCTTGAAGGAAGTGTAGTATTGGGGACAGGCTTATGGATATTGTTGTAGTCCGGTTCACATTGCTGGTAGAAATCACCCAACCAAGAGCAGCTTCTGGGAAAAACAGATTTATTTTGGCTTACAGGCTCGAGGGGAAGCTCCACAATGGCAGGAGAAAATGATGGCATGAGCAGAGGGTGGACATCACCCCCTGGCCAACATAAAGTGGACAATAGCAACAGGAGAGTGTGCCAAACACTGGCAAGGGGAAACTGGCTATAACACCCATAAGCCTGCCCCCAGCAATACACTCCCTTCAGGAGGCATTAATTCCCAAATATCCATCAGCTGGGAACATAGCATTCAGAACACCTAAGTTTATGGGGGACACCTGAATCAATCCACCATAGGTATTATAGCCAGTTTCCCCTTGACAGTGTTTGACATACTCTCCTGTTGCTATTGTCCACCTTACATTGGCCAGGGGGAGATGTCCACCCTCTGTTCATGCCATTGTTTTCCTCTACCATCTTGGAGCTTCCCCTCAAGTCTGTAAGCCAAAATAGACCCCCTTTTTTTTTTCCAAAAGCTTCTCTTGGTCAGATGATTTCTGCCAGCAATGTGAGCCTGACTTCAACAAACACTGAAAAAACTAAATAACTTTGGAAGCAAAGATCATAGCTTTTGAGATTTTTGACAGAGATTACACTGAGTCTATAAACTGACTCAGAGGATATTGTCATCTTAACAATATTGTCTTGGGATCCATGACCAAAAATGTCTTTCCATAAGTCTTTTCTTCTTTGTCCAAGTTGTTTTTGTTTCCAGGATATGAATCTTACATGTTTGTTGTTTCTGGGCATTTTCTTCTTTGGGATGCTTTTATAAACGGAACTTGTATTGTAAGCATGAGGTCTGTTTCCTTCACTACATTTTTGGATTATTCCTTTCACATATGTGAAAATGAATCAATTTCTTATATATGGATGTTATGTCTTACAAGTTTGCTGAACCCATTTATTATCTGTTGTATTTTGTGGATTCTTTAAGCTCTTTTATATACAAGATCAGGGCACTGGAAAATAATAAGTTTTTTCTTTCCAATTTATATGCCTTTTAAAATCACTTCCTTCTTGACTTCCTCAGACTAGAAACTCGAATACTATGTTGAAAAGAAGTAATAAAAGTTGGCCAGTTATGGTTACCTTTTCAGAGGGAAGAATGAGGAAGTCTAGGATTAGCAGGTCCCCTGAAAGTAAACTAAATGCAATTCAAAGTGTGATATATTTTTGAGCCTATAAGGGGGAATCTGGTCCTTCTTCTCATTTTCCCTAAAGGAATATTTGCAGTCTCTGACTATTTGGAGGCTAGACATGTCAGAAGATGGATATGATCTTTCCTTATGTCTTTTTCCCTAAAGGAGTTCCCATTCCTGAGAAAGCAAGTGTAAGAAGTACATGGTATCTAGACACTTGGCATGGAAAGTGGACTGACTAGCTCATCCCCCATCTAGTCAAGCCTTAGTAACCCCAAAGCAGTAACCTTTAATGTCTTGTCCCATTTCTGCAGACCCCTCCTCTTGTACAGGAGCTGAGCCTTCTTTCTTTCTCTTAAGCCCTATGGAAAAATCTTTCTAAACTTCACCATTTATGGTCTCGAGATTTCATTCTTTGAGTTCATGTGACATGAATCTGGAGGTCACTGACTCAGTGGAAGTGTGTGTGTGTGTATATATATATATGTGTGTGTGTGTGTGTGTGTGTGTGTGTGTGTGTGTGTGTGTATACATTTTTTTGCTAGTTTGCAACTTCACTTTTCTATTTGTTAAAGTTCAATGTGGATTTTCTATTCCTTTAAAACTATTTTATTTATTTATTTATTTATTTATTTATTTATTTATGTGTGTGTGCTTCAGTGTGCCATGATCTCTTCCCACTGCAAATGAACTCCAGATACATGCACCACTTTGCATTCAGCTTTACATGAATGCTGGGGAAGGGAACCCAGATGGCAGATTTTGTAAGCATATGCCTTTAATAGCTGAGTCATCTTCCCAGCCCTTTCTATTGTTCTTTATTTTTTGATTGACTTTTGATAGTTTGTGTTTTGTTTGCATCTGGGTTATCTAATATTTTTAGCATACAATTGTTTCTAGCATTGAGGAATGTTTTCATCCATAATTCCTTCAAAATGCTTTCATCACAAGTTCCATTCACAGCAGCATCAAATAGATAAAATGCTCACTAAGTAGAAGATTCATACATTAAAAGTTATAAAAACTTCCTTTATATTTCTGTGTGTCCTTTATAATATCCTCCCTTTCAGCCCTGGTTTTAGTAAAGAGTATTCCTCTTTGTTCTCAGTCAGTCCAGACAAACTTGTTAACTTTGTCAGTCTTTCAAAGAACCAACTTTTAGTTTCATGGATTCATTCTACTGTTTTCTGTTCTCTAGCATGTCTACTTTCTTTGGGTTGAGATGATCTGATTTTAGTTCCTTATCATGGTGAGTTAGGTTATAATGTAGATTTTTCTTTTCCTCCTTCACTGTGCTTTTATTAGTATACAATAATTATACAAATCAATGGGTTTCCTCATGACATTCCCATTCATGTACACGATGAAGTTTGATCATGTATACCCTCTTAATTGCCCTTTTTAGTCCTCATGCTCTTTTGCTCTTTCAACATCCCTACAGTTATTTTATTTAAATATCCTTCTCTTCTAGATGATGACATCAAAATAAAAGAGACTAATTGAAGAGGGAGGGGATTTATGGAGAGTAGATCTGAGAGGGGGAGGGCAGGAGTAAAGGAGGGAATTATCACAGTTTATTGTCTATACTGATGTAAGTTGTTGACAAAATATTGAAAAAAATAAATATTCTTTTTCTTTTCCCCTTAAGTTCCATATATGTAATTACAAAGATGACATCATTGTGAAACTGTTTTATTTCATTTAAAACAATGATCCACAGCTCCACCCATCTTTTAGCAAATTTCTTTGAGGAAGAATAATACTCCATTGTATACATATATACATACACATATACCCCATTCTATTTATTTATTTATCCATTGATGTACACCTTGGTTGATCCACAGTCTAGTGGATTAATGAATGGTTCAGCAGTAAACATGAATATGAATATATCTATAATAAGCAGAATGATTTGTTTGCTTATATAATCAAAAATGGTGTAGCTGAATTATATGGAACTTCTATTTTTAGATTTTTTAAAAATATTTTCATTTTTATTTATTTGAGCGAGAGACAGGAGAGAGGGAGATAGAGTGAGAGAATGTATGCATCAGGGCCTCCAGCCACTGCAAACAAAGTCCAGATGTATGCGCCACCTTGTGCATCTGGCTTACGTGGGTCCTGGGAAATAGAATCTGGGTCCTTGACTTTGCATGCAAGCACCTTAACTGCTAAGACATCTCTCTAGCCCTATGTTTAGATTTTTAAAAAATATTATTTATTTATCTATCTCTATTTATTTATTTAACAGAGAGAGAGGGAGGGGAGAGAAAGAGAGAGAGAGAATGGGCACGCCAGGGTCTCTAGCCACTGCAAATGAACTCCAGACGCCTGTGCCCCCTTGTGTATCTGGCTGACGTGGGTCCCGGGGAATTGAGCCTTGGTCCTTCGGCTTTGCAGGCAAACACCTTAGCTGCTAAGCCATCCTTCCAGCCTCTATTTTTTGATTTTTAAGGAGCGTCCATATGGATTTCCATAGTGGATGGACTTTTCTTACATACCCATCAACCTTGTATAATACTGCCCCCTCTCATCCCTCAGCAACATTTGCTGTATTTTGTCTTCTTGATGATAGCCATTCTGACTAGGGTGAGATGGGAACACAGTTTTCATTTGCCTTCCTCTGATTGCTAAAGGCATTGACCTTTTAAACATGTCCTTATTTGACATTTATAGTTCTTTTGATAACTGTTCAGAATTTTTGCCCATTTATTTATTGATTAGATTACTTGCTTCTTTTGGTGTTTAATTTTTAAGAATATATTTATTTTTTGTACATGTGTGTGTATGAGATGTGAGTGGGTGTGAGTGTGTGTTTGAGCACATGTCAGAGTGTATGTATGGAGGGCAAAGGACAATCTCCAGGTTTGGTCCTCTCCTTCTATCTTGTTTGAAATTGGGTCTTTCTGGTTGCAATTTGTTGCTGGAAAGGCCAGATTTACTAGCCCATGAGCTTTGGGATTCTCCAAACCCAGCTTCTTGTTGCTGTAGGCATAGTGGTGGGATTACAGATGTGTGTGGTGCTGAGAGTCTAGTGTGGCCTTATACATGTGCTGGGGATCTGAACTCTGGCCAGCAGGCTTGACCAGCAAGCACTTGTCACCACTGAGCCATCTCCCCAGCCCCCAAATCTTTGAGTTCTTTATGTTCTGTTAGTTTGAAAAGACCTCCACCCTGAAGGTGATTGCTTTACTTTCGATTGCTGCTTTTGGGTAGAAGCTTTTCCTCACCTTTCCTCTGACTTAGACTCTTCCTGCAACCCTCTCAAAAGCAGACACACCCAGACAATACAAAGTCATTTTCTCCATCTCAAGATCCTTAACCTAATCATGTCAGCAAAGTCCCTTTTTCCTCGTGAGGTAATATTCACAGGTTTCTGGAATCAAGATGTGAATATAGTTGAGGGTCAGTATGCAGCCTACCACTTAAAACTTGTATAGGTGCTCTGTATGTTTTATGTACAAGTAATAAAAGCTGATCTGCTTTGCAGTTATTGTTTTAATAGTATGAAATGACAATTACAGTAATTAAAATTGTCTTTGTATCAATGATATTACCAGGAAAATAGCTGAAGAGCATACATTTGGATGAGGTAATTCAGGAGGCAGAGAGATCTTGGTAGGTAGAGGGGCAAAAATGTAGCAAAGGGAGAAACTTAGTGAGCCTCCTTGGTAAAAGGCCTGTGGGCCAGACTTGGTGGCACGTGCCTTTAATCCTAGCACTTTGGAGGCTGAAATAGGAGGATCACTGTGAGCTTGAGGCCAGCTCGAGACTACACACTGAAATCCAGGTCAGCCTGTGCTAGAGCGAGACCATAGCTCGAAAAACAAAGGCCTCTGGGCCAGAGCTCCATGGAGATGGTAAGTTATGGTTTTTGTGCCAAGTCTCCTACTAAATTCCATCCACAATACCATGCATATGAACATCAGAATACCACGATTTTGGATTATTGTAGCTGAATATCTGAATGTCATAAGAAGTTAGTCACTGGAAAGTTGCTAATTTCTAAAAGTACCATATTTTAAACTAGGGGCCCAGAAACTATTGGTCAACATACTTTCAGTTATATCCAAGGGCCTCACAGCTATGAGTTAGATTTATGACTTTTAAATATTACTAACATTTACATTATCATTGAGCATAAGTCAATAAATTTTCTAAAACACTTAATGGATGTACTCCCCTTAGATTTGCTTTAAATCAGCTCTGGACTTACATCGTATTCATCTTTTTCGTTAGTGACAAGCTTGAGTGGGGAAGGGAATGACACCTTGCTTTGATGCTGCAAAACATGACCAAAAGCTTCAGAACTACTGGAGTAGGAGCGGAGTGGGGAGTGTATTAATTCAACTGCAGTGCCACCTAGTGAAGAATTAGAAGAAATCTTTCATTTTTTTAATTAGTTTTACAAACCAGGGAAAATGCAGTGAGCCAGATTTACTTAAAAGTGGGCTCCATTCCCTCCATTCCCCAGGACCCACGCAAGCCAGATGCACAAGGATTTGGAATTCGTTTGTAGTGGCTGGTGGCTCTGGCACGCCCTCTCTCTCTTGTTCTGTCCCTCTTCCTCTCTCCTTCTTTCTCTCTCAAGTGGATAAATAAAAATTATATATATATACACACATATATATTGGTTTTTCGAGGTAGGGTCTCACTCTAGCCCAGGTTGACCTGGAATTCACTCTGTATTCTCAGGGTGGCCTCGAACTCATGGCAATCCGCCTAACTCTGCCTCCCAAGGCAGGGATTAAAGGCGTGTATGACCACACATGGATAAAAATAGAATTTTTTTAAAAAAAGCCAGAAAGACTTGGAAGCACATGCCTTTTTTTTTCTTTATTTTAAAAAATATTTTATTATTTATTCATTTAACACAGAAAAAGAGAGAATGGGTGTGCCAGGGCCTCCAGCCGCTGCAAACGAACTCCAGATGCATGCCCTCTTGTGCATCTCGCTAACGTGAGTCCTGGGAAATCAAACCTGGGTCCTTTGGCTTTGCAGGCAAACACCTTAACCACTAAGCCATCCCTCCAGCCCATAAAATATTTTTTTAAAGTGGTCTCAGTATAAATTATGCATATTTCCTAAAATGTTATGTTATTTCCTAAACTGTTATGTTCCATTTAAAAGTAAAGAAGCAACATCATGATTGTAAAACTCCTTCTTTTCTAGCTGTCTATTGAGATATACTAATTGTATTTTATAAAATATAAAAAGGTACACTAGGATAAAATTCACAATCCCATAATTAAAGAATATATGCAGCACAGTTTAGATATTTTCACAGCCATGTTTATGGCGACAGTATTCCCAGTAGCCAATTTATGGACTCAGCCTCTCAGCTAGTGGGACAACAGCTCAGTTCTGCCACCATCAGGCTCAGGTGTTCCCTTTCCCTGGAGGGACCTCTACTCCAGTAACCCAAGGTCCTTGACTATGCTGCAAAAAAAAAAAAAAAAAAAAAAAAAATTGGAATGTGATAGAGTGAAACAAAGATAGTGATTTTATTAAGAAAAGGTAAGGCTGGTACCCACATAAAGCCAGATGCACAAGGGGGTACATATGTCTGGAGTTCTGAAGTTCTTTTGTAGTGGATGGTGGCCCTAGTGCATTCATTCTCTCTCTCTCTCCCGCTACCTCTTTATTTCTTTTAAATAAAAAAAAATATTTTTTTTTTGAGGAAAGCCCAACAGACTGGCTTTTTTTATGTGAGAGAGTGAGAGTGGGAGCAAGAGAGAGAGAGAGACAGAATTGGTGTACCACAGACTCCAGCCATTGTAATCGAACTCCAGACACATGCAGCACCTAGTGCGCATGTGAGATGTTTAACACTTGTGTCACCCTGTGGGTCTGGCTTACATGGGGCCTGGAGAGTCGAACATGGGTCCTTAGGTTTTGCAGGCAAGCACCTTACCCACTAAGCAATATCTTCAGTCCCCCTCCAGATAAATATTTTTGAAGGTAATATAGATAAGGGAGAAAACATGCCTTATATCAGAATGTGTACATAGGTTGGGGAGAGTCTAACTTGGGAAAAGACATAGGTGCAGGTTTCTCAAGAGACAATCAAAACTTACAAATTTAAGGGGGCATCTGATTCAAACCACCACACACATTCATAGAATAAATGTGTTTGTATAATCTTTTTAAAGTGGTATGATAAGCAGGTAAGATATATGGGCTATAGAGGGAAGAAATTGTTTATTTGGTGCCCGAGATTTTAGTATAAAGTTGTTGATCAAATGAAAAAAAAAAAGAGAGAAGAAAACTTAGGTGGACATCCACTAAGAAATGTGATCTATATGTGCCTGTCCTGTTACTGAAATTTAAAAAAAGTTCCTATTCTAGGGCTGGAGGGATGGCTTAGCAGTTAAGGAGTTTGCTTGCGAAGCCAAAGGACCCAGGTTCGATTCCCTAGGACCCACATTAGCCAGATGCACAAGAGGACGCAGGCGTCTGGAGTTTGTCTACTGTGGCTGGAGGCCCTGGCGTGCCCATTCTCTCTCTTTCTCTGTCTCTCTCTCTCTCTCCCTCTCTCTGTTAAATAAATAAATAAATAAATAAATAAGTAAATATAATCTTTAAAAAATTCCTATTCTAAGTGAAATCGTAAGGTGGTTTTATGAGCTGCATTGTTTAGGGATAAGGAGTGCTAATACATTCAATAAAATTCAGAGTTACAAACCTTCTGGCCCTAAGTAAGCACAGTTTGTTGTTTCACAACCTTCTTTGAAAAGTCTCTAGGATAACACGCCATGTCTCTTTTGGCCATTTCAGCTTTATTGGTTGTACTAAAGTCTCTTAATGCTTGGTAAGCAGGAAAGGCACTCTAGATCCCCAGATAAGGGAGTTCTTTTCTCTTTCATGTCTCCTAATGTTTCCTGCTTTTCTATCCTGCCTCAAGCCTAGAGGTCTATCAATTGATAAAGGGGTATGAAAATGTGGTGTATTTATATATGCAACTTCATGTTGCTGGGACAAAATACTTGAGAAAGCTCAATTTTAAAAGAGGAAGTTTGTTTCAGTTACTCCACTCCATGGTAGGGAAGCGTGATGGCAGAAGCTGGTCACATTCACCCAACAGTGACAAGCAGAGTGACGAGGATGACGGCTGGATGCTCAGGGAGCTCTCTCCTTTTATCCAGTCCAGGAACTCAGTGACGATTACGGTGGGTCCTCCCACTTCAACTATACTAATGGAGAAAGTTCCTCACAGACATGACCAGAGATTTGTTTCCAAGGTGATTAAAAATCCTGTCCTGTCTAGTTGACAAAAAGAAATTAGTCATCACATGGCATGTGTGTGCACATGCACACACACATAATGGAGTGTTTTCATCCATAAAGAACAAAATTATGTTATCTGTAGGACACTGGATGAAACTGGAGATCACATATTTTACAAAACCCGGTGCATGAGGGACTGGGAAGATTGCTCAGTGGTAAAAGGCATGTGTGTAAAAGCCTACCACCCTGAATTTGATTCCCAGCACCCACACAAAGCCAGACACAAATGGGTGCACGTGTCTATGATTCCCAACTTGCCTATGGCAATAGGTAGCAGAGCAGGGAGAATCCAGAATCTCATGGGCCAACTACCCTGGTGTGCAGGCAGACAGAAAGGAACCACAGAGGAAACCCTGTCTCATGCATGGTGGAAGGAGAGGAGAAACACCCTGAGGACGTCCTCAGAACTCCACACATACACAGTGGCACACATGTGCCCTTACAAGCACATTCACATATATTTTCACACACATATACACACACACACACACACACATATACACAATAAATACCAGTTGTGGTGGCACACACTTGTAATCCCAGTGCTGAGAAGGTGTACACAGTCCTTGGGCTTGCTGTCCAGAAAATCTAGCCTAAGTGAGTTCCAGGCCACTGAGGAATTCTGTCACCCGCCCCCCCACAAAAAAGGTGGAAGACATCTGAGTCTGTCCTCTGCCCTACATATACACAAGCACACATATGCATATGTACTTGCACACAAACAAACATGCACACATTTATGCATACAGATAAAAGAAGAGCTATTTATGTTTGGAGATATTGTTCAGTGGTAGTGTCCTCGCTTAGCACAAACAAGACCATGAATTCAATCTCCAACATGTTATGTGTGTGTGTGTGTGTGTGTGTGTGTGTGTCACAGAGAGAGACAGCGAGAGAGAGAATACTGTTACATGTTTTTAAAACATAACTAATGTGTATATAGTAAATGCTTCTATAGTTTAAAATAGTTCCATATTGCTAGACCATTACAATCATTATCTATATTTATACATCTTTGCATTCAAGTACAATTACAGTCTGTCTTTTACATTCACTAGTTCCACATCTGTGGATTCTGTCAATGTCAGATTGAAAATAATTTTTAAAAAATCAAACAAACATTACATCTGTACCTAATGGGTACTGATTAGTTTGCTTGTCATTATCCAAACAATGCAGTGTTACAATTACTTCATAGCATTTATGTTTTATAAGGTATTATAACTAGTCTGAGAGGATTTAAATTACTTGGGGAAATATGTTTATATGCAAATACTGTGCCATTTTATATGAGATATGTACATGTTTTGGATTTGGGCATACACAGAAGTGCATAAATTAATTCCCTTGGATACCAAGGAAAGGACTAACTCACTAGAAATCTTATTTTAAAAATAATGACAAGTTTAGAGAAGAAATTGTGAACGATTTCAAGAAGGGTGTTCTTTATGACATTATTCTTCTCAAAGAAAATTAAAGCAGTTATACTCAGTGATCGAGCCAACCCAAGGGTTGAGTTTATAATTTTTGAAGGGATATTTTAGTATTTATTTATTTAACATATTTGAGAGATGGAGACAGACAGAGATAGAGATATAGAGAAAGGTATGGGAACATCAGGGCCTCTTGCCACGGCAAACAACCTGTAGATTCATGTGCCCCTTTATGCATATGGCTTGATGTTGATTGGGGAAACAAACCGAGGCCATCAGGCTTTGTAAGCAAGTGCCCTTAACCATTGAAACATATTCCCAGCCCCTGAAAGGATATTTAGAAATCTGTGTTAGTTTTTGTCCTCTGCAAATAGCACTTGAGATGGCAGCCACAGGAAAGGCTGTTTATTAGGGTGTGCATTCAGGAAGAAACCGCTGGGGGAGTGAGGGAAGTGATTCTGCGCAGGGCCAGAGTTGAGTGCCATGCAGAAGCTGGAAAGACCTCAGTCAACCCCATAGGGAGCTCTGGAGATGGAAAGCCATTCCAAGGTGAGGGAAGGGGTCTATTTATGACCCTGTCCCAGTGAGTAACTGGATGCAAGCTCTCTCTAAGGAAGGGCTGAAAGCCCAAGTAAGGCAGCCTTCTGCTAATGACAACTTCTGGAATGAGACTGTGAGCTGTCAAGAGCCAGCAGTGTGTGCAGCTGAAGAAACAAGTACATTGGTCCTACAAGAAACTGCTAGTGGGGGTTACCTATGCAAATGCACCACAGCATCAGCAAGAGCACAACTTTTCTAGTCAGCCTTCCCAAAACATTACCTTCTTGGCTAAGACACTGATAACACATTGTCAAATGAAGAGTTCATACCTCATGATGTACCATTCCCTGCACTGCAAATTTGCTATGCAGTCAATCAAACATTTACAACATGTGTTACCAGACAATTCAGAGGCTTGGCATCCTAAAAGCTTATCAAAAGACTGTATAAAAAGGAAGGTTACTACCTCTCCAAGAAGGTAGACAATCCAAAGTATGCTAAACATCAGATTTAGAATCTCCCTTTTAATTAGTCAACCCCCCTCTCCGCCCCAAAGCAAAGAGTACAAGGGCTTGAATCCCAATTGCAGTTTGTATAGCACGGCAGTGTGTTCTGGAGAACGGCCACCTCAAAATGAAGAGGCACTCCTAAAGTTACAATCTTCATTCAGTCAGAGTAAGAGGAAGTCACTAAAGACACTGGATAACCAACACTACAGCCAATTGAAGCCAGCTAGTCATTAGGATACTTTTATCATGATGATGTCCTTCCTTAAAATGCACCACAGTTGTGAAGCTGTGGAATGAACGTTCTCTCTTCTCATGAGTTTTCATGATGTTGGAAAACTTCTGCTGTTCCTGCTGATGGTTTGCCTTCAGCAGCTCAACAGCATCTGGTTTGTTTTTTTTCCTTTTGTGAATTCCTAGGGCATTTTCTTAGATTTTCAAATTATTTCCCCCGCCCCTTTTTTGTATACTGGCATGCATATGGTAAACTTAGTGTTCTGTACTGATATGCCTAAGATTCTATATAGTGCTATCCCACAGGATCTTTTGGATGCATTCTAGGACTTACAGAAATATCAAAGTCTGCAGATGCTCAATCCCTTCTACAACTGTTGTTCTAGCTGCACACAACCTACACACATCTGCTCATATGCTTTAGATAGTTCTAGATTACTTATGATCAAGAATTCACTGTAAAAGCTAGGTCAATCATTGCGCTATGGTACTATTTAATGAATAATGCAAGAAAAGATGCCATAGATTCAGTACAGATATATTTTTTACAAATGTTTTTGATTCATGGTTGAATCTGTTGATGCAAATTCTATGGTTACCAAGGCCTAGGACATTTATCCAGTGCTCTCTCACCTTCTTTAGATACATTTGGATCACTGTTAATGAAGCCAAGAACACATGATTTAAAGACATCTATGTTACTTTTTCTTCATCTTTAAATGAGTTATACAATTTAAATTTACAAAAGACTGTCTACATAATACACTCTCCATTAGTTCCTCCTATTGTTAGATCTTCTCAGCACATTTCTGGCTCAATATGATATCTTATTCCCCTGCTGTGCACCAGCCACACTTTATGCCTCCCCTTCATCTGCACTCATCCTTTTAGAAACCATGCATAAGCCAGAGCTTCTAAGTATACTCTAAGTGCATTGTAGTCAAGTTCTCTATGAGAACAATTTGCCCTAAGAAGCAACATATTCTGTATTAAACCATTCCAACTTTCTATTTTGCAAGTTATTATTTTGGCTCCATATTTCTTAAATTATTCTTTTTTTGTTTGTTTGTTTTTTGAGGTAGAGTCTCACTCTAGCTCAGGATAGCCTGCAATTTACTATGTAATCTCAGGGCGGCCTCAAACTCATGGTGATCCTCCTACCTCTGCCTCCTGAGTGCTGGGATTAAAGGCATGCACTACCACGCCCAGCTAAATTATTCTTAATGCTGACCATTTTTCATGATTGTTGGCCATTTGGCTATCTTCTTTGGATATTGTGTTTAGCCATTTTTCTATGGCAAACATGTTTTTCTTTCTATTTATTTGTACATGACCTTCGTCCACTTATCCACTTTTCCCCATCTATGATTTCATTTTTTAATTTTAAAAGCATGGAATAATTACAACAGCCTTGTATTGGTTACATTTTTGCACAATTGTGGCAAAAATACCTAACAGAAACAACTGAAAGGAAGAAGGATTTATTTGGGATCATGGTTTCAGTCTGTGCATTGGGGCAAGACATCTCATGGAATGTGGGGTGGAGGGCATCTGTTCACTTCATAACCAACCAGAAAGCAGAAACACCCTTAGGCATGCAGCTTTGCCTGCAAGAGTGTATTATTTACTGTTGTTGCTGGGGGGGAAAGAATTGACAAAGACATTTCAGGAAGGAATGGCTTATTTGTGCGTATAGTTCAAGGTTGCAGTACATCGTGGAGGGAAAGGCATGACTGCAGGAGCTTGAAGCAACCGGTCACATTGCGTCTGTAGTCAGAAAGCAGAGAGTGATGAATGCTGCTGCTCAGCTCACTCTCTCCTGTTTATTTAGTCCAGGATGCCTGCCAATGGAATGGTGCTGTCCTCAGTGTCAGTGGGCCCTCCCACCTCAATTGACTTAATCTAGAAAATCTGTCACATACCTTTGCAGAGATTTGTTTTCATGGTGATTCTAAATCCTGTTGAGTTGACAACAAGAAATTAAGCATCACAGAAGACTTACATCTGGAGTCACATACTTATACCTCATGTCTTTGTTAGGCCTAGAGAATCAGGGAAACTTTTTTTATTCATAAAAGGTAAAGGGCTAGGCAGGTAGAAGGCTTGGAAATGAATGTCATGCATCATACCTAAACTACTCAATAGGAGAGACAGCTCTCTTCTAGACACTATTAGTACAATGATTTCTATCCAATTTATGGATACTTGTTTAGCAAAAAAGCACTTCTTTGAGAAGCATGGTGACTCCTAAAGAATCAGTAGAGAGGAAGACAAAAGAAAACTACAGAATGCTATTTAGCTAATTCTTATTAAATACCATTGAATAACTATGTGCCAGACATCTTGTTTAGTAATGGGATCAAGAAATTGAACAAAATATATTCTCTGTCTGAAAAGAGCTTGCACTCTGGTCCTAAGGTGAATGTATTCATTACTTTGCTTGTTCCTCTAACTCAACACCTAAATAAACAATGTAAAGAGAGGTTTATTTTAGCTCATGGCTCCAGAGGTGTCAGTTCGTTATGTGGGGCAACTATGGATAAATGGAACAGTTCACATGGCAGCTAGGAAACAGAAGACAGGAATACAGGAAGAGTCCATTGCAAGATATGCTGACCCAAGGGCATACCCACATTGATCAACTTCCTTCATTTAGGCCTCACCCCCTTCTAATAATGTCCTCACACTTTAAACCTATCAGGGAATTAAATAAGATTTCTCAGGATCCAATAATTTCCCAAAAACCCATAAATGGACAACCATGCCCCAATATATAAAGCTATGGGGGAATATTTATTCAAACCAAAACATTCCATGCCTAGAACTTAAAGTCTCTTAGTCATCTAATAAAGCAAAATGTTTTTATTCCATCTCCAAGAGTCTCCATAACCTTCACAGTTCTACCACTGCTGAAAAGTTCAAGTATATTGTGAGACTTCCAGACAAATTCAAAGCTGTGCTAGTGTCCTGTAACATCCAAAAAATATTATGTGCCCTCCAAATATATTAGTGCAGAGTAGCACTT
The DNA here is from genome assembly GCA_036346955.1 of Dipus sagitta. Lineage (NCBI taxonomy): Eukaryota > Metazoa > Chordata > Mammalia > Rodentia > Dipodidae > Dipus > Dipus sagitta. The sequence continues at coordinate 130,973,706 of CM070771.1, forward strand.
CTATGCCAAAAAGGAAGAAAGAGTGACTAGCAAAGAAAAATCAGACCAAAGGAAGGCTGAAACCAAGCAAGAAGAACACTAAATCTTATAGCTCTGTACCCAGCAGTTGGTGCACGTGGTTGTATGATGTGAGTCCCAAGGCAATCCCTCTCACTACAGTCTTACCACCTGAAGCCCATATCCCTTCTCACATGGTCTGCAACTGTTTGCTGCCTACAGATGTCAGTAGCTGTGCCCTGTTCCTGGGACCCAACTTCCTTGACTCTCCACTGCTGCTTAGGCTTCACTCTCACAGCTTCATGTATTGCCTGTGCAGGGGTTACCTGAAGGTATCCTAGCCCTGCCACATAGTGCCTGGCCTCTTACAGGCCTTCCTTTGAAGTCTTGGTGGAAGCCTCCATGATCTTATGACTTGCATTTTACATGCATGCATGCAAAAGCAGCAGAGGGGCATGATGAAGCAGAGAAGCTCACATCATGATGTCCAGGAAGCAAAAAGAGAGAGAGATAGAAATACACACACACACACACACACACACACACACACACACACACACACTGGGGGCGGGGGAGAGAGAGAGAAAAAAAACAGAGAATATGTCTATACAGATGGCTTTCTCCTTATTCCACTTTTATTCTTTCTGGGTTCCCAGACTCTGGGATGATGGCATCTACATTCAGAGCAGGTCTCCCTCAGTTGTTAATCCTCTCTGAGAACATGCTCAGAGACTCATTGAGAGATGTTCTTCACTAATCTCTTAGGTAGTTCTCAATACAATCATGTTGACGAGCATGATCAGCCATCACAATGAGACAACAGTTACATCATGTGTCTCGACATGACTTTTCAATCTCTAGTACTCTCATATATTGCAATTTCACTGCTATGTCTCTTTTCCATAGTTCCAGAAGAAGAAGATCATCTGCCAAATTCCAGAGTACTAAGAGGCTCCAAAGGAAGACAGACTCTTTTTTGTTAGGCTGGAAAGGGTGAAGTAGGAAGTAAAGAATTTCTGGGGCTGAAGAGATGGCTTAGTGGTTAAAGTGCTGGCCTGTGAAGCCAAAGGACCTTGGTTCTATTCCCCAGGTCCCATGTAAGGCAGAAGCACAAGGTGGCACATGTATCTAGAGTTCTTTCGCAGTGGTTGGAAGGCCTGGCATGCCCATTCTCTCTCTCTCTCTCTCTCTCTCTCCTCTTTCCTTCTCTCAAATAAATAAATAACATTTAAAAAAAATTCTGCAAATATTTCAAGTGATCTAGGAAATGTAGAAATATCTTAGTAGACAATGATCGATGATAATAATGGTAGGAAGTAACTTATGCATTAAAGTCAAGAGAATTACTCACGAGAATTTGGAGGAGTCATGAGGAGAAAGGATACAAATATATTCAAGTATATACTTAATTTATCTAGATTTGGAGGCATGTGAAGTAAATAAACAAATTATTCTTTATGTATTTAACTTTATGAGTGGTTCTGGTTCTTTATGAAAGTCAAATTTAACTACAACTGAACACCATTACAACAGTAACCCAAGCAAGGTTGGGCCACAGGAAATTTCATTCTCCTTCAAGGAATTCCCTTTTATTTGAAGCTAGCCTCCTAGGTTTATATCAATATTACTTAACTTTCTATGTCTTTTTCTAGAAATTGTACCATAAATACTGTTGTAGTTACCTTTTCGTTGCTATGACAAACACCCAATCAGAAGCAGTTTATAGGAGGAAAGGATTCATTTCAGGCTTACAGATTCTATAGGAAGCTTCTTCATTGTGGAAGAAGCTGGATCACTTCACCATACATCCACAGCAGAGAGAGAACAACCAGCACAAGCTGACTCTGGACACATGTGGCTGGACACAAACCCAAGGTCTGCCTTGTGATACCTCCTCCAGCAGGGCTTAACCTGTTGGAGACTAAGTAAGGAAGCTTAATTAAAAATATGTGAATCTTGGGCTGGAGGGATGGCTTGGCTGTTAAGGTGTTTGCCTACAAAGCCAAAGGACCCAGGTTTGATTCCCCGGGACCCATGTTAGCCAGATGCATAAGGGGTCGCACATGTCTGGAGTTTGTTTGCAGTGGCTGAAGGCACTGGCGTACCCATTCTCTCAATCTCCCTCTTTCTCTGTCAAATAAAATAAAATAAAATAAAATATGAGTCTAGGAGGTAAAGGATGGTACTAACATGTGATGTTTATATACAAAATATGTCCATATTTAATAATAAAAAATAAAAAAAGAAAAAAATATGTGAGTCTAGACATCTGCTCAAGATGGCATCTGCCCAACCTGGCCTCACCTCATGGCAAAGAAAAGGCAAGACCATTAAGGTTGGGGGGGTATTTTTTGTTTAGGGGTTTGCTGAGTCTAGTAGGCTTCCAGTGGGAGGGTGTGGCAAAATAGGGAATCCGCTGATTCCTACACTCAGGTATCTCACCAGTTCCCCAATCCCAGCAAGCACCTGCGCTAACCACAGCCCCAATAGGAGATCCCTCCTGCACTAAGTGCAGGCCAAGTGGACCCCAGCTAGCAGGCTTTTCCACCACCGGGCACAGCTCCATAGGCGCTATAAGCATCAGTCATCATTCCTGCCCAGCCTTGTGGATCCCTGTGCATGATCACTGGTCCTGCCCAGCCTTGCAGACCACCCCCCCGGCAGGCACACACAATCCCCATTCCTACCCAGCCTTGCTGACCCCTGTGCATGATTGCCATTCCTGCCCAGCCTCGTGGACCCCCGCATGATCACCTGTCCTGCCTGGCCTTGCTGACCCTGTGTGTGTGACTGTCGTTCTGACCCATCCCCTCTGAGCCCTGCAAGCAATTGCCATCCCACTTACTGCTTCCCCCCCCCAACCTCCGAACACCAACCCAGGCTAGTGTCCACACCCTAGCCTTTCTGAGCTTGGTGCATGATTGCGGTCTCACTCACCGTGCCCCCATCCCTGCCCAGCAGGCTAGTGTACCACACCCTAGGCTTTCTGAAACATTGTGATGGGTAGAACATAGTGAAGAAGGAACAGCATGAAAAATCAGATACAAGTAAATCCAGCTAGATTGCCCAGTCCCATAATGGATGTCTCTAATCAAAACACTGAAGAAATAATAGGATCAGAACCCCAAAATGAAGATATAAACTATACAACCCTGGCCAAGCAAATAGCAGAACTTGAAGAAACTCAACAAAGTCCCAATAATTGTATGAATGGTATGCTCACTAGATTAGCCCTACTACAAAAGATCCAGGAAGGGTTCCTAAGACAGTTAAATGACCTGAAGGAGAATGAAAAAAAAAAAGAGGACCACAATAACCAGCTGGATAAGCTCAAAGAAGACATTAAAAAAAAAAAAAGTATGAACTCCAAGAAGTATTCAGAAAATGACATGAAACAGGAACTTGACAGAGGGTTGGAAACTATACATTAAAAAGCAGTATAAAATAAGAACCAAACAGAACAGGCCCAAAACTCTATAGACGCTCTCAAGAATAGAGTCAGCCATGTGGAGGATAGAAACTCAGAACTGGAAGACAAGACAGAAGAAACAGTTCTTGAGTGAGTCCAAAAGTTTCAATAAGTTCAAAATTTTCTGTGACCAGAACATGAAGGAACTGTGGGATACCCGTAAGAGTCCCAACATTTGGATCATGGGAACACAGGAAGGAAAAAAAATTCAGACCAAAGGCAGGAGAACTTGTTCAACAAAATTATTGAAGAAAATGTTCCCACCCTCTCAAAAGAAAGTCCCATCAAGTTACAAGAAGTTAACAGAACTCTAAACACACTGGACCAAAGCAGAAATTCTCAAGACATATTATCATTAAGACTCTAAACATTGAGCACAAAGAGAAAGTTCCAAAGGCACCTAGGAAGACACAACACATTACATATAAAGGAAACTCCATCAGAATTACTTCAGACTTCTCAGTGGAATCCCTAAAAGCCAGAAGAGCCTGGAATGGAACACTGCAAACTCTAATAACTTATGGCTTCCAACCCATACTACTCTACTCAGCAAAAGTATCCCTCATAATAGATGGTGAAACAAAAACTTTCCATGATAAAACTCAGCTTTACAACTCTATGAACACAAAGCCAAACCTACAGAGAGTACTTGAGGGGATGCCACACACAGAAAATTCAAATAATCAACCTCAAGTGCCTATGAGAAACAGATCACAATAACCAAACTTCAAGAAGGCACAAAAACTACAAAGGCCAAGAAAACACCAAACCACATAAACCACCACAATATGGCAGGTATTAAATCAAACCTCACAGTTATTACCCTATTAGTGGCCATAGTTCCCATCAAGAGATATAAGCTAACAGGGTGGACCAGAAAATTAGACCCCTCAATCTGTTGTCTTCAAGAAACTCACCTCACCACTAAAGACAGACACCTCCTCACAGTGATAGGATGGAAAATGATATTCCAAGCACACAGAAATAAGAAACAAGCAGGTATAACTATAGTTACATCAACTTCAATAGACTTCAAACCGAAAGTAATCAAAAAAGACAAAGAAGGCTACTTCTTACTTACCAAGGGAATGATCCAACAAGAGGATATAACAATCATTAATCTTTATGCACCAAATGCAGGTGCACCACAATTCCTAAAACAAAACCTACTTGCAATAAAACAGAAATAACCACCAACACCATCAAAGTTGGGGACTTCAATACTTCACTATCAGCAACAGACAGATCATCAAAACAGAAAATTACCAGGGAGGTAAAAGAGCTCAACAACACCATAGACCAATTAGACATCTACAGAACATTCTACTCAAAATCCACAGATTACACATTCTCCTCAGCAGCCCATGGAACCTTCTCTAAAATAGATCAAATACTGGCTCATAAAGCCTGATTCCATATATTTAGGAGGATTGATATAATTTCCTGCTTGAGATCAGATCACAATGCTGTATTGGTAGAAATTAGCAACAAAAGATGCACCAGGAACCCAATCAACTCCTGGAAACTGAACAACACACTCTTAACCAATAAGTGTGTAGTGGACAAAATAAAAAATGAAACTGCAAAATTTATACAAATGAATGACAATGAGAACATAACGTACCAAATCTTATGGGACACAATGAAGAAGGTCCTCAGGGGAAAATTCATTGTGCTAACTGCCTTCATAACAAAGACAGAGAGATCCCAAATCAATTACTTAGCCATGCACCTAAAGGCATTGGAAAACCCAGAAGTATCCAACCCAAAAAGCTCCAGACAGAAAGAAATAATTATCAGAGCAGAAATAATGAATTGGAAACTAAGAAAACAATTAAGAAAATTGATGAAAAAAGAGCTGGTTCTTTGAAAAAAATACACAAGATTGATAAACCCCTGGCCAATTTTGTCAAGTGAAAAAAAAAAAACACTTCAAATTAACAAAATTAGAAATGAAAAAGGAGAGATCACAAAGACATAAGTGAAATTGGAAGAATCATCAGGACTTACTTAAAAAAAAACCTCCACTCCACAGAATTGGATAATATGGATGAAATGGATGAATTCCTGAACATATACCACCTACCAAAGCTAAACTTGGAGCAGATTAATTTCCTAAACAAACCTATTGCAAACACTGAGATTGAGAGGGTAATCAAAAACCTCCCTAAAAAGAAGAAGGAGTCCAGGACCAGATGGCTTCTCAGCTGAATTAGATCAAACCTTCACGGAAGAACTGAAACCAATTTTTCTCAATTGTGCTACACAATCAGTGAACAGAAAAAGCTCTCCAACTCTTTTTATGAAGCTAGTAGCACCCTAATACTAAAACCAGGCAGAGGTGCCACAAAAAAGATGCCACTACAGGCGTATTTCCCTGATGAACTTAGATGCAAAGATCCTGAACAAAATCCTTGCAAACTGAATTCAACAGCACATCAAAAGCATTATCCACCTGGATCAAGTAGGCTTCATCCCAGGAACACAGGGATGTTTCAACGTACAGAAATATGTCAATGTAATATACCATATAAATAAGGTTAAACACAAAAACCACATGATCATCTCAATAGATGCAGAAAACACCTTTGACAAAATACAACATCACTTCATGATCAAAGCATTGAAGAGAATAGACATGGATGGTCTATAGATCAACACAATAAAGGCTATAAATAAAGATTCTAAAGCCTAAATAATACTTAATGGGGAGAGACTGAAGGAATTTCCATTGAGATCAGGAATAAGACATGGGTGTCCGCTCACCTTTGCTCTTCAACATACTACTGGAAGTACTAGCTCAAGCAATAAGACAGGAGAAAGAAATAAAAGGGATACAAATTGGAAAGGAAGAAGTTAAGTAGCCCCATTTGCAGACGACATGATTCTATATATAAGTGACCCAAGAACTTCCATCTCAAAACTCTTAAAAGTGCTTAACTCCTTCTCAATGCATAAAAATCAATACAGAGAAAGAAATAAGTGGCATTGTCCCATTTTCAATAGCATAAATAAATAAATAAGAAAGATACTTTGGAATAACATTAACCAAGGAGGTGAAAGACCTTTACAATGAAAACATAAAAACACTCAAGAAAGAAACTGAGGAGGACTTCAGAAAATTGAAAGACCCCGTATGCTCCTGGATAGGCAGAATTAACATGGTGAAAATGGCAATCTTACCAAAAGCAACATACAGATTCAGTGCAATACCAATAAAAATTCCAACACTTTTCTTCACAGAAATAGAAAAAATGATCTCAAAATGCATATGAAATGGCAGAAGGCCTCGGATATGCAACCATATCCTCAGCAAAAGAAACACCTTTGGAGGCATCACCATATCTCATCTATAGCTATACTACAATGCCATAGTAGTAAAAACAACATGGTACTGGCATAAACACAGGAACACAGACCAATGGAACAGAATTAAAGACCCAGACTTTGGGTCAAGTAACTACAATCACTTAATATTTGACAAAGGCCCTAACAATGTATACTGGAGAAAAGACAGCATCTTCAACAAATGGTGCTGGACAAACCGGATAACCATATGCATAAAAGTGAAACTCAATCTGCACATTTCACCATGCAAAAAAATTAAATCCCAATGGATCAAAGACCTCAATATAAGACTGGAAATTCTGCTACTTCTGGAAGAAAAAACAGGAGGAACTTCCCATGATACAGGAGTGGGAAAAGACTTCCTGCGTAAAACCCCAGTAGCTCAGGAAATTAAACAATCACTCAACCATTGGGATCTCAGGAAGCTGAAGAGCTTTTTCATAGACAAACAAACAATAAGCAGAGCCCATAGATTTCCCACAAAATGGGAGAAAATCTTTGCTGGATACACATCAGACAGAGTCCTAATTTCTAGAATCTACAAAGAACTCAAGAATCTAAAAAATGAAAAATCAAACAACCCACTCACAAAATGGGGCAGAAAACGGCACAGGGAGTTCTCAGAGGAAGAAATACAAATGGCAAACACACACTTAAGAAAATGTTCAACATCCTTAATCATCATGGAAATGCAACTTAATTAAAACACCTAACCCCACTAAGGATAGCAAACATTAAAAAATCTAATGACAACAAATGCTGGTGAGTTGTGGAGAAATAGGAACCCTCATTCACTGCTGGTGGGAATGTAAGCTGGTACAACCACGATGGAAAGCAATATGGAGACTCCTAAAAAGGATGACTGTAGAGGGAGCAACAGACCCAGTTATTCCCTTACTGGGCATTTACCCTAAAATCTCCAAACCTCAGCTCAGAGAGGTTTGCTCAACCATGTTTATAGTTGTTCAATTCATAATAGTGAATAACTGGAATCAAACCAGATATCTATCATTAGACAAATAGATAACCAAGATGTGGTGTATCTACACAATGGAATTCTACGCAGCAGTAAAGGAAAATGACACAATGAAACTTGAAGAAAAATGGTCAAACTTGGAACAGATGATTCTCAGTGAACTCACCCAACCACAGAAAGACATCATCACATGGTCTTATTCATCTGTGGCTCCTAACCTAAATCTGCCCATGATGCTGACATACCTAATAAACATCTTGAGGACTGGACAAAAGAGATGGTGGGGTGCTGTCGGGCCCTGCCAGGCACAGGCTGGAGCCTTCAGGAGAGGGGCCTGAGCTTCCCGGCATGGCTAAGGACGCCTATGCTACAGAAAACCATTCCCTCTCCAAGCCTGGCACACCTGAACTTAGGCTTTGCCCATAGCTCTGAACAGAACCTGAGGAGAGAATCAGCCCATCACACCCCACCAGGGCACCAGCTGAAGCCATAGAGTTAGTGGAGTAATGAGCAAGAGATGCTTTCTTGGTGAACCTGATATCAACACAAGGCTGAAGGAGACAGACACAGAGAACACTCAACTCCTACCAAATCTGATACACAGAGACACAGAGACTCCCAAGACTTCCCATCACAGAAATAGTCCTAAAATGAACCCAACATGGCTCAGGGAAATTCATGGAAGATGGGCCAGAAAGATTGTTAGAACCATAAGTTGGGTCATTATAAACGGAGACATTGCTTCGCCCCCATAACTGATGTTCACCCCCACAATGCAACACCCACAATTTGTTGGGGGGGGGGCAACTGGGAGAAGGCTAATGATGGTACCATCATGGCTGTATACAAACTATATACATAATATGTGAGTCTAGGGAGCAATTTACATTCAAACCACCACATCACATTCTACCTCTCACCCCCTTAGACTCAATACCATCTCAAAATGTGAAATGCAGTCAGTCCAACTTCAAAAGTCCCCATTGTTTTTTATTAATTTAACTTTGTAATTTTTTAATTGACAACTTTCATAATGGTAAACAATGTCACATGGTAATTCCCCCCTCCCCCCACTTTGCCCTTTGAAATTCCACTCTCCCTTATATCCGCCCCCACCCCCCCCCATCAGTCTCTCTTTTATTTTGATGTCATAATCTTTTCTTCCTATTATTAAGGTCTTATGTAGGTAGTATCAGGCACTGTGAGGTCATGGATATCCAGGCCATTTTGTGTCTGGAGGAGCATGTGTTGTAAGGAGTTCTACCCTTCCTTTGGCTCTTACATTCTTCCTGCCACCTCTTTTGCAATGGACCCTGAGCCTTGGAAGGTGTGATAGAGATATTTCAGTGCTGAGCACTCCTCTGTCACTTCTTCTCAGCACCATGGTGCCTTCTGAGTCATCCCAAGGTCACTGTCTTCTGAAAAGAGAAGCTTTTCTAACCAAAAGTGAGAGTGGCATTAATATATGGGTAAGAACATTAAGAGAAGTGCTTACTGGGCAGTTTGGTGAGCATAGTATATACATTTAGCCAGACACCAGCAGATCCCTAGGGCTCATGACTACCCCTGTTGTAGGTTCTCAGTATCAGGCATGCATTCCCTCCCATGGGGCAGGCCTCCAGTCCAATTAGAGAGAAGTTGGTTTCCCCCATAACAGACATGCTACTATTGCACCCATTGGCTCACTTGGCCTGGGTGACCAAATTTAAGGTTTGCAGTGTCCACTGTTGTGTATCTTCACTAGTGATTTCTTTCTCTCCCATTAAACTGCATGCAGTGTAGCTTTTTCCAGCTTTCTGTAAGATGGTCTACATGTAGAAGGTTTTCAGCTCAGCTCCAGCAGGATTTCTCAATGACCTTGAAGCCCAATGTTTGTCTTTTTTAAATCAATTTAAACACATTCAAAAGTTCAAAATCTCATCAGAGATTCAAGACAGTCTCTTAACTGTGAGCTCTGTAAAAATCAAAACACAAGTTACATATTTCCAACACATAATGGCACAGAGTAAACATATCAATTGCAAAATGAAGGCATGCTAAGGAGAGACTGGATCAACGCAAAATCAATAACCAGCAGGCAAACATAAAATGAATTTACTGGGTCTCCAAACAGGGATTTCAAATCTGTTTCACATTGCCAAATCTTTGCAGCTATACAAATGTGTGAACATCCTGACCTTCTTTACTGCATATCTCATGCTTTCAAAACCAGCACCATGTTGGTGGCATAGCCAAATTTGTAAATCTAGGGTGGAATAAAGCTTGACCTTGAAGAGCAGGATACCTCAATCCCACTCCTTTCAAAATAATTTGTATTCCTAGTAGCCTGAGACCTAGTACCCTCAGAGCATGTGTATCATTGTCCCATGGCAAAACAGTTGGCCAACCTTTAATGGTGGTAATCTCCATAAAAACTGTAGCTGAAGTCTAAAGCCAGTTTCTGTGCCCATGACTTCAAACTTGCTTGAATTTTTCTGGAATTCACTGTATATCTTTCATATATTTCTGTTCTATACTTTCTGCCATTTATTTATGAGAGAGAGGAGAGAGAGAATGGGTATTCCAGGACCTTCAGCCAGTGCAAATGAACTCCAGATGCTAGTGCCACCATGTGCATCTGGCTTATGTGGGTTCTGGGGAATCAAATCTGGATCCTCAGGCTTCACAGACAAATGCCATAACCATTCAGCCATCTCTCCAGACCCAGTCCATTACATTGAAATTCAACTTTGTTCAAATTCTCAGGGCATGCGTGTAATGCAGCCAGCCTTTCTACCAGGGCCCAGTTCCAAAGAAGTTCATTCCTTACCCTTTGAAACTTCATAAGCCAAGCCTTCATAGTCCACAATTCTCTCTCATTTAGCATTTTCAAACTCACTAGAAGAGCCCATCAAGCTCTGTTTACAGCACTGTAGGGCTTCTCCAGTCCAAACTACCAGATCCTTCCATATTCCTCCCACAATCACATTCCAAAAGTTAAAAGCCCACATGATCAGATTCATTGCTATAGTGAGTGAACTTCTCAGTACAGATTTTCTGCTGTAGTTACCTTCTTTTCACTGGGATAAAGCACCTGACTAAAAGCAGCTGATGGGAGGATATTTTTGCCCCCTTTGGCTTAGAATCTCAAATGGAAAAGCATGGTAAGAACAGAGGCTGGACATCACCTCTGCCACAGCAGGTGAAAAACAGCATCAGGAGAGTGAGCTGAACTAATAGTGGTAAGTTAGGGCAAAATAAATCTAAGTTTCCCCCTCCCTCGTGACACACCTCCTCTAGCAAGGCTCCACCTTCCAAGTTGACATCAGCTAGGGACCAAGCATCTAAAACAATTTATGGGACATATCTGGTTCAAACTAACACATTCTGCCCCTGGTACCACAAACTCACAACTATCTATATGTAAAATGCAGTGCATTCAGTCCAACATTAAAAGTCCTCATAGTTTTTGTCAATCCCCATACTGTTCAAACATCCTCACAGTAAAGGTCTCTTAATTATGTGCCTGTAAAACCAAAATCACTTGGCACAGACTGAAAATGATGGCACTGAGAGGAAAAACTGAATGAATGTAAGATGTAAAATGAACAGGTAAAACATCAGTTCTTGCAGTTTCATGTCCAAGACCCACAGCAAGGTTTTGGGGATTTCAATTATGCCCCTCCAGTTAGACTGCACTCAGCCCAAGTAACAACGCATTGTGAGCTGGCAGCTATCCTTGGCAGCCATCCCACAGTCATGGCATCTTTATAAACCTGGGGTCACTAGTACAAAACATGGTTCATCCTCATGTCTCCATTGGATCTCCACACAGGGAATCCAACAACCCTGCCTCACATTGCCCAGGGGACACTTCCAACAAAACCACATTGCCCTTCCAATGACCCTTTCTTTCCTGAATTTTGATATTCCCATAGTATCAGGTAGGCTACCAAATTTGTTAATCTAGAAGGGAATAAAACCAAATTTAAGAGAGGAAAACTTCTTCAGCACTCTGGTCTCCTGCTCTCAAAAGGGCCAGCATTCTTTCTACTGTCCCAGTGTCAAACAGCTGGTCTCATCTCAATGGTGGTAATCTTGCAAACACTGGCAACTGAAGTCAGCTGCTTTATTCCTTTCTGTGCTATATCCTTCTCCTCACACCAGCTCATTTCTTATAAGTTCAATCCTGTTCTCACTACACAAGCAGAATGCAGCAAGCCTCTCACACAAACTACTTCTAGCCCAGTCTGGACAAAGCCCTTTCTTCCTCTCATTAGCCAAGCCTACACATGTCACAGTTCTTTACACATTTAGGTCTTTCAACTCTCACCAGTTCATCAAGTTCTGCTTATAGCACTACAAGGTCGCTCTTAGACCAAGGTTTCAAATACTTCCACATTCCTCCCACAAATCAGTTCCAAAAGTCCAAAAGGCACATAATCAGGTTTCTAGCAGCAATGAACCCAGCTCCTGTGGTACTAATTTTCCGTTCTAGTTACCTTCTAGATGCTGGACAAACACCCAACTCAAAGCAGCTTATGGGAGGAAAGGGTTTATTTCAGGTCAACAGATTCCAGGGGAAGCTTCATCATGGTAGAAAAAGCTGGTTCACTTCATCTCATCATACACCCATTGCAAGAGAGAACAATGAGCATGAGCTGACTCTGAACACACAGGGCTGGACTCAATTCCAGTGTCCACTCCAAGTGACACCTCCTCCAGCAGGGCTCCACCTGTTGGAGACTACATAGCAAGCTTAATCAAAATTATGTGAGAAAGCTGGGGGAGGTGGTGCATGCTTTTAATCTCAGCACTTGGGAGGCAGAGGTAGGAGGATCATTGTGAGTTTGAGACCAGCCTGCGAATACATAGTTAATTCCAGGTCAGTCAAGGCTAGAACAAGACCCTACCTAACAAAATATGTGAGGTGAGGCCATGGTGTCATTTACATTCTACATAAGTACTCTTTGTTAATCCAGTCACCAATCTCTTCTTCATATCTATTTCATCTCTTCCCTATTCTCTTTCATACAGTAAGCATCTTTAGAATGCTAAAAATTTTCGCTAATCTGTTGTTTGTTTGCTTGGGACAGGGTCTCACTATGTAGCCCAGGCTGGCCTCAAACTCTGGGTCTACTATGTGTGTATCCAAGTGCTGTAATTACAGGAATGCAGCCCCATGCCTAGCCATAACTTTCTTTTTATGTATTTACTGATTTGTTCTTTTTTTGCTTTTTGTGAAAAGCAGGAAGTATTGTAACAATGTAAACTTCTAACTCAGTGGTAAATTGCTTACCTAGAACAATGTGGTCCTGGCTTGAATCAGTAGCACAAAAAGTAAGTAACATTTTAAAACTGCAAACTCCATTTCTGTAATAAAATATGTTCTACTAATGCTTTAAATTATATCTTCTAGGGTTCTTTTATGTAAAGACCATGTGCCATTTTCCTATAATTAAATATCACGAACAGTCTACTAATTACTGGACAATAGTTTGCATTGAATTTTTGAAATAACAAACTATAAAAACCAGTTAAAACTCATTGAAAATAAACTTATTTTAAAATGCAGAGCTGGGTCTGATGGCACAGTCTTGTAACTACAGATTCTGAAGAGGCTGAAGCAGGAAGGTCACATGTTCATAGCTTGCCTGGCCTATGAAAAGTGAGGTAGAACTTAGCCTATTCAGCAAAAGACTACTGAAAACACAAAGAACAACAAAAAGGAGGCTGGCCACTTAGCTCAGTGGTAGAAAATTTGCTTAGCATGCATGAGGTCTTAGGCTCACTTCCCAACACCACAAAACCATAAAACAGAACAAAAACAAATGTACAATCCTGCCACTGAGAAGACACACAAACACACACACACAGAGAGAAAGAGAGAGAGAGAGAGAGACATAAAAAGAGGCAACAATGTTTAAAGATGCATAAAATGTTATAAAAACCATGATCCATGATATGTTGACCAGGTTGATTTCTACCAAAATAACTTTAGCTAAATTGTTTTCAGAAGAATAGCAAATGTTACTCTAGTTATCAGCTTTGTTACTATAACAAACACATGGGATAACCCACCTTTAAAGAACAAAGGTTTATTTTGGTTCACAATTTTTTTTTGTTTATTTATTTATTTGACAGCGACAGAGAGAAGGAGGCACAGAGAGAGAGAGAGAGAGAGAGAGGGAGAGAATGGGCGTGCCAGAGCTTCCAGCCTCTGTAAACAAACTCCAGATGCGTGTGCCCCCTTGTGCATCTGGCTAACGTGGGTCCTGGGGAATTGAGCCTCAAACAGGGGTCCTTAGGCTTCACAGGCAAGCGCTTAATCACTAAGCCATCTCTCCAGCCCCTTGGTTCACAATTTTAATATTCTAGTCCAGGATCTATTAGCCCAGTGGTTTGGGCCTAAGTTGGGATAAGAGTGCATGGCAGTGACTAATCAATGCACTTTTAGGGCCAGACTCCCATGTTAATGCACTTTCACACATTGTTTATTTTTAGCTAAAACTTTGTGGTGTGAGCAGAGTATGTTCACAGGCATTTCTGTCCATCATTTTAATCTTTTACATATATGCTCCATTATTTTGACCCAAATGGGTGAAAATGTGTCTATTGAGGCTGGGGAGGTGGGTACGAATGATTGTCATGTAAACATAACATCCTGAATTTGATCCCAGAACACATGTCAAAAGCAAGGAATGTCCATGTATCCTTAGAACCTGTGGTGAGATAAGGCTGGGACTACAGAATTGCTGGGGCTTGCTGAGAAACAGTGGTTCTGGGTTCAGTGAGACTCTGTCTCACTGAAACAGAAATTAAAGAGTGATAGAAGGGGACTCTAAACATTCTATTCTAGCCTGTGCATGGGTACACATGGGGTGTACCATCTGCATACACACACATGTGCATATGCTGTGTGCACATCACACACACACACCTACTGACTTTTCTTTTTAAATTATGATCTTAAACTGAGTATATTTATAATTTTATTCCTAAATTAAGCATTTCTAGAAATAGGCTTACCCCTATATGAATATAGGTCACCTGAATAAAATACCCATGCTTCCTTTGTTCAAGGAGAAAACATGCTCTCCTTGTCTGATGCAAAGAATAATACATTTTTTTTAACTCTTTTTATGCCTTGGCTTTGTGCTCACAAGGATGGAAAGCCATTGCATTTGGTTACAAAGCCACTTACCTCATGATAAAGATGCCACAGGGAGAAAAATAAATGAGCTGAGGTCCTATAATCTTAGCCAAGGGCACACCCTCACAATCCCAAAGCTATCCCATTAGATCTCACTTCTTGAAGTTTCCAATTCTTGCAGTTAGCTTTGTGTTGCTGGCAGAAAGCACCTGACTCAAAGCAGGTTATGGGAGGAAAGAGTTTATTTTGACTTACAGACTAGAGGGGAAGATCCATTGTAGCAAGGGAAAACATGGCCTGAACAGAGGCTGGACATCCCCTTCTGGCCAGCATCAGGTGGACAACAGCAGTAGTGGGAGAGTGTGCCAAACACTGGCAAGGGCTATTCACTATTAACCTAGCTATTAACACACATAAACCTGCCCCCAACAATATATATCCTCCAAGAGGCTCCTATTCCAAAATTGCCACAAGCTAGGCACTTAGCATTCAGAACACATGAATTTATGGGGGTCACCAAATTCAAGCCACCACAATACTTCAATAGTGGCAAGCTAGGGACCAAGCTTTTAACACACAGACCTTTGAAAGGACACTTAAGATGCAACCTATAGCAATTAATACAATGTATGCTGGGTATTTTAGTAGTCAGCGATGTTATTAAAAATGAAATATCTTATTCTTGTCCTCAAGGGGCTCTAAGGGACACAAGCAATATAGAGGATGCCCAAGGTGTTTTTATGCAACCAGAGAAGGTACCCAAATCCAACAGTGACAGAGTTTGCTGAGGAAGGTGCCATGGAAGGTAACAAAAGGAACAAGCCCTAAAGGATGATTGTGAATTAGTTAAAGACATGGCTGTATAAACCCAAAATGTATGAGGAGTTCCAGGTAGGAGTATGTGCAGAGATGCGAAGCCAAGGGGAACACGGCACTTTGAGAGAATTCTAAAGGATACATTGTAGCTAGAAGGAGGCAGGAGCAGATGAATATGTGAGTTGATGGAACTTCAGGGAGGAACATAAGAGAACAAGTTTTCAGAGTGGATGTGCTTTCTGTGGATATTATACAGTGAGTAAAGCATGCTTCCTATTGGTTTTTATTTTAGTTCACATCTTAATACTTTCTTTTTAAGTACTTATAGCTAGACATAGTGGCATATGTCTATAATCCTAGCAGTTGGGAGGTAAATGTATGAGGACCAAGAGTTCAGGACAGTCTAGGCTACACAGTGAATTTGAGGACTGTCAGGCCAGCATGAGTCCTTGTTATGAATAAGTTCAATACATGAATTTTTTTGGGGGGAGGGAGGGTTTCAAGGTAGGGTCTCACTCTAGCACAGGCTAACCTGGAAGTAACTGTGCAGTCTCAGGGTGGCCTCAAACTCATAGCAACTACCCTGCCTCCCAAGCGCTGGGATTAAAGGGATGCACCACCACGCCCAGCAAAATATATGAATTTTTAAAAGAGAGAGATTACTATACCAAATAGTGCCATAAAACAAATACATAAATGATAAATGTAAATTAGGCTTCATTAGAGATGGATGCTCAAAGATATTTTGGGGGTTGCAGGTTCAATGAAGTCTGGCCACTACTGTTGTAGATTAAAGGCACCCATGACAGGTGTTAAGTGGAGGAGTGTGGCGGTACAATCTGAACCTTCAGCAGCAGGTGGAGGATGGCTGACAGAAGAGAGCTTTGCAGAGGCATAAGTCAGAGTGGGAAACGAGAGCTGATACTAAAGCAGCAGCCATGAGAATGGTGAGAAGGTGACACACTGGAGAGACATAGGGAAGTGAAATGGGGTGTGGTAAAGCAGATGACCATGAGCGTGAGCTCGGCAGCATCAGACAGCACACATGTTCGCATCGGTCATCGCGTGTGCTAGTTTAAGGGGAGAATGAAATTAAGTTCTGGGTTTAAAGTGCACGTGGAAATAATTATCATGTTGTTGGAGACCTTTAATGCAGAAGACAAAAAATATCATATCTGATCTAAAGAAACACTTGAAATGCCATGAGTTTCAATGCAGGTGGTTTAAAGTTCTGAATTCATTTTTTTTCTTATAAACACCACAAAATGTTGTGAAAGACCAGTGTATTACAAGAGTACTTAGTCCCTCCAGCATCAGGAGATCCCCCTCCCCAAATCTGGACACAATGTAAAGCTACAGGCTAGAAATAGGCACAGGGAAGAGGAGTGAACATATTTTTACCCTCAAACTCTCAGTCACTGCAAATTAATTTGGAGCTGTATGATAGAATACTATTTTAAATGATGGCTATACTTTCTTCCCTGTTTTTTTTTGACCTACATCTGCCACATTATCCTGTTTTCCAGCCAACTCACTCATAGCAAACAAGTGGTAGTAATTATCTAAAAGTAAGACAATTGATCCTACAATAATACAATAAAATCATATAGTATAAATCAATTAAAATTCTAAAACTGGGCTGCAGAGATGGCTTAGTGGTTAAGGTGCTTGCCTGTGAAGCCTAATGATCCAGGCTCGATTCTGCAGTACCCAGGTAAACCAGATGCTTAAGGTGGTACATGTGTCTGGAGTGCATTTGCAGTGGTTAGAGGCCCTGCCATGTCTATTCTCTCTCTCTCTCAAATTAATTAATTAAAATGTTTTTAAAAATCTGAAAACGTCATTGAGGACTAGCCACTGATATTTTTCTGTTTGATCTCCAGCTGTGCTAGATTTGGCTCTCTCAGTTCTGAGAATGAAGTGTGCTCAAACCTCTTCCTCCCTCTACTGTTCTTCCTGTCAGATTTCACCTTGGGGACTCTTCTGATATTTCATGTTTTCAGTGTTAACCTATATTCCTCAAGGAGGCCTCTTCCATAATAGCATGAAGTTTAAAAAGACTTCTGCTCTATGCTCTGCTGAACTTTCTGGTTTTAATAGCCTTTCTTTAACTTGCTATTAACATTTGAGTACCTGCCACCTAATGGGTCTGTAAGCACTATGTGAGGCAGGACACTGACACAAATTGGCACTGTTGAAATACTAATTAAACTAAATTGAACTTCATGGGCTAAGCACCGAACTCAGGTATGTTGGGTTGGAATTTCATCTTACAAATTGAGACGTGTAAGGAACATGACTTATTATCTGTAGTTTCAGCATGACTTCTATATCATGGGATCATCTTAGAGGTTGGCAGAAACTTCATTTTGGTCAGTTCTCATCCACTTTTCCCACATGACTGTTTGGAACCAAGGTGCTGTAATTATTCTCAGGATCTTGTATCTTCTTGTCACTTGAGAACTCCCCCCAAAATCAGGCCACACCTGTATCTTCCAGGCCCACTGTGGCAGCCACTGCCTCTTGATTTCACTGCTGCCATGGAGTCTTCCCTTGAGCTTAAGACCCTAGAGCCCTCCTTAGTGATAATGCCTTGGAGTTCTCTGTAGAGATAAGGCCATGGAGTTCTCCATGGAGGTAAGACCTTTGAGTTCTCATAGATGTAAGGCCATGGAGTTCTCTGTAGAGGTTAGGTCTTGGAGACCTTCTTAATGATAAGTCCATGTAGATCACTGTAGACATAAAGCTGTGGAGCTCTCCATGGAGGTAAGGCCCTGGAGTTCTCTATAGTCTCTCACAGAAGGAAGTGGGGGGTCCAAGGTTTGCAGTTTCTTTCTCTTGGGCTTCCACTTGTCTTTCCTTCCAGACTCTGAATTTCTGGAAACCTTAAAGATTCTTGTTTACAGAGGGTGTAAGCAGATGTAAAAGAGGAACAGAGAGAAAAATAGAAGAAAAAGAAGAAGAAGAGGGAGAAGGAGGAAGAAGAGGAAAACGATATTCTGCTTTATGTTCATAATGCTAACTTTTGACTCTTGTGGTTTAAATATGATATGTCTCCACAAGCTTATGTGTTGAAGACTTGGTCATTTTGTCAGGTGCAAAAAGCCTTGGGATGTGGACCCTAGCTGTGCTGGTTCTTCCTGCCTCTCTCTGCTCTACAGGCCACAAGGTAAGTGGATCTTCTACATCATGCTATAGCAGTTACCTTTTGGTTGCTAGGTCAAAACATCCAGCCAGAAGCAGTTTATAGGAGTAAAGGGTTAATTCTGGATTGTAATTTCCAGAAAAAAGTTTGTCATGATGGTGGGGAAAGCATTGCAGTGCAGGCAACTTGGCCATCACTTCTTGACACAGCAACAGGAGGAAGCAACAAGAACAAGCTAAGCTGTACACTAGGGCTGGACTAACAAAACTCAACGCTTATCCCCAGTGACACACCTCCCTAGTAAGGCTGCACCTCCCACAGCCCCACAATCTCCACAAACTGCCACTAGCTGAGACCAAGTATTCAAAACAAATGAACCTATGGGGGATATTTTATTCAGGCCACTACACATGCCCTCTCTGCCATGATGTTCTGTCTCACCTCAGAGCTAAAGCATGACTGACCTATAGCCCCAGGACCAGACTTCAAATACATACCTCTATGAGAAAACAATTCAACCCTTAACAGGTAAGTTCAAGGTACTTTGAGATTGACTCATCTTCATCAAAAGAGCAACAGTTATTATTTTATATGCAATGAGATGATGATTAACATCCCATAATGTTAATGTCAAATTTATCATCATTGACCATATGCTTCTAGACTTAGAAAATTGTCAACCTAAACTTAAATACAGTATATAAAATTCTCAAAGTATTTAAAGATTAGCTCTTAAAATATTATTGACACATTGTAAAAGCAATTGACAATTTCACAAGTTTGGGATTTTAGAATATATATATATATATATATATATATATATATATATATATATATATATTAGTGTGAGAAATAGAAACCATGGTTTCATATGCTAGGCAAGTACCATCCTACTGACATTGAGCTACATTACTAGTCCCCGCAAAGTACTTTCAGATGTAATTTCTTTTTTTTTTTAAGTATATGTGCTGCTGGAGCGAGCACTAGATGTAATTTCTTATCTGACCCTCAAAACTACTATATTAGTTACATTTCATATTGCTATGACAAAATACCTGACAAGAAGCAATACAAAGGAGGAAGGGTTCATTCTGGATTCCAGTTGACTGGATATAGTCCATCATGGCAGACAAGGCATGGTGGTAAAAGCTTGACCTGGCTGGTCACATTGCATGCACAGTCAGAAAGCAGAGAGGGATGAATGCAGGTACTCAGCCATCTTTCTCCTATTTATTCACTCCAGGACAGCAGACCATAGAATGGTATTTCCTGCATAGCATGAGTCTTCTGACCTCAGTTAGCCCCCATTTAGAAACCCTCTCACCCAAAGATTTGTCTCCATGATGACTCAAATTCCTATCATCTTGACAATCAAGATTAATCACCACCAGTACGATAATATAGTCTACACCATTTTAAGACATCACAATTTGGAATTGAAAGTGTAAAATACTTGTTTCAAACATTTCTTTAGAAAAGGCAGACTTGGCACACATCTGAGTTCATTTTTGGTTGCTATAGCAGACTAGTTGAGACTGGATGATTCACAAAGGAAAGAGTTCAGTGGACCTCAACAGTTCTAGCAGCTGGACTGGGTGACTACACCTGAGGGTCATGAGCTGCTTCAACTCATGGTTGGTAGTGGAGGGTGAGCAGATGAACATGGAAGAGAGAAGGTCAAACTCCAATGACTGCTAATCCAATCCTTAGAGAAGCATTAAAACTTTCATGTGTACTCTGCTCCCATGACCAAACACGTCACATGAGGCCCCACTGCCAACACTCCTGCAATGGTGATCCAATTCCAAACAGAAGTTTCAGAGGTGACAAACCATACTCAAGTCACTGTAGAACATAAACTCATATTTCCTTAGTAAAATTTAGGTGCTCTTTCTAGACATTTAGATATATTTTAATAAAATGATGAAAATGGTTACTAACAATTATTCTAATGACAGTGTCAAGCACTGCACATTCTTACACTTCATTTAATTTTTCCAACAACCCTAGGGTACTGGTATAAAACCAAAGCACAAAAATGGTAAGGAATTATCCTAGGGCCACATAGCTAGTAAATGCTAATTTACTAGTACAAATTCCAGAGCCTTCTCTCCTGATCTTTTGAATAGGGCTGCAGTGATGACCATTTGAACCCTTCCTAGACAGGTTCTTTACCAGAAGCCTCTTCACTGGAGTCCTGCTACACCATTACTGACCAATGTGAGAATATATTTTAGCACACTCTAATATGACTACTCAAGTGACATTACGTAAGCTACTAAATATCTCCAAATGTTAGCTGTCTCATATGTAAAATGAAAATCTATTTACAGTGAGAGGCATATTAATTAACATATATAAATGGATTAGCTCACATTGACCATATGATAAGCACTCATTAATCATATTTATGAGTCAGAATGATATAAGTTTATTGTGGTGGGAGGAGAGGATAATGCATTTTGATGGGTAAGATCAGAGAAGGCATTACAAGGAAAAAAAGAACAAAGGAATAGTTGGGCCTTGAAGGGGAAAATGTGAGCAAGTGAGGAAGGTCATTGTACACAGAAGAAGTGAACAGACCATTCCTCATGCTGCCCCTGTCTTGAGAAAGAAATAGAACCACTATACTGAGTACTCCCTACAGAATTTTGGGATCTATAGTCCCCAAATCTATTTATACCAGAATTGCTGAGATTTTTTAAAAAAAATATTTGAAATAGAATACAATTAGTTTTTTTTTTAAATTTATTTATTTCCAAGGAGGGAGGAAGAGAGAGAGAATGGATGTGCCAGGGCTTCTAACTGCTGTAAGAACTCTAAGTGTATGCATCACTTTGTGCATCTGGCTTTGCTTCGGTACTGTAGATTTGAATCTAGGTCATTAGGCTTTGCTGGCAAGTACCTTAACCACTGCACAATCTCTCCAGGCTCTAAGTTGTTGTTGTTTTTTTTTTTTTAATGCCTCTGTTACAACCATTAACTGTTTGCAATTCTCTATTCCCATATGCAGACCTCTGTTAGTTATCCATCCTCCATTCTTCTCAAATAACTGAGGGCCTTCAATGGCCCACCTGGCCCTCTGTCTTTGAAGTCCCATGCATTTGATCCTCTCTCTCCAAGGACTGCCATGCCTGCAGCCATAGGCCACCATGACAATAGGAGAAGACACCAGTGCAGTGGGCTAGAGCTGGATTCGAGAACTGCTATCTTATTTCCATGTCTGCCTGCTGGGTTAAGGTAAGCAGTAACTCTCCTTCCATTGGTCATGTTCCATCACCCTAGGACAGAGCTCTCAGCATCTGACTCCTTGGGGTACAGTGTGGACAGAGTAAGGAGATTTCCCTCACCAACTGCCCCGCAGGACACTCAGGGAGAATACATATTTCTTCACAAGTGCTGGATTCCAGGATTCATGTCACCTCCCTCTCTCCAAGCACCACTGCTGAGTTTGTGTTCTTCTGTTCCTTTCTACTACGTCCCACTATCTAGATATTTCCTTTTCATTGTCCACAAGCAATGCCTATTTCTGTAGTTACATGACATTTAGCACATGGATTTTATTGCACAAAAAAAGCAAAAAACAAAAACAAACAAACAAACAAAAAACCTAGAAGCCTTTGCAAAATGTCTTATTTGTTGAGAAAACAGTCTGAAAATCTGGTTCTCATTTTCATTCTATTACTCTACCATTTACTGTTAAAAAGCAAGTCTAAATTTATTATTTTGTAAACCAGAAATATATTATATCCCACTGTTACCAGCTTTCTTGAGTTCTTATTTTGCTATCATTCAAGAATGATGGGTGGAAGACTTGGCCGAAAGGCAAGTTATGCAAGATTTTATTTTCAGAAAGAAGAAAGCTCCCAAGCCAGGAAAGGTCCCAATCAGGCAACCCACTTGGTGACTTGGATCAGGAATCTTTATGCCCTTAGGGAAGTAAATTAGGTATTTAGTCAGGATGGATTGGGTTGGTCACTTTGAATGTATATTGCAGCTCTTGATAGGTTGATGTGGTAGGCAAATGCATATTGGTTCTCATCAAGAAGTTACAAGGAAGAGAACCAAGAAAATTAAAAATAAACAAACTAACAAACAAAACTAATGAAAAAGAAAGTGCAGGAGAGATGGCTTAGCAGTTAAGGCGCTTGCCTGTAAAGACTTAAGGACCCAGGTTTAATTTTCCACAGTCTACATAAGCCAGATGCACATAGTGGCACATGTGTCAGGAGTTTGTTGGCAGTGGCTAGTAGCCCTGGTGTACCCATTCTCTCTCATAAATAAATAAAAATGACAGAGCAGAGGCTGGTAGAAAGCTGAAATCTTGGTGAGCCAGGGCTTTTTGGATTTTACTTATGGGATTCTGTACTCGGTTCTTATCATTAACAATATATAATCTATTACGAAATCTGTGTTTACCAGCTCTGTTGGGACATGTAGGCATCTGTTTATTCCCTTTGGGCCTATAACCCTGACTAGCTACCTACAAGATGTGGGATCTCTCTCCTACTTCCAATCACCACCTCAGGGGACTAAGACAATGCTCATAGCAGAATATGTGCAAAAGCTCTCTGTAAATAAGATTTATGTGCTGTAGAAATAGCCCTAAGATTATAAATTCTATGCAAATACGACTCAACCTGTAAACCATGCTGGCCTCAAAATCTAAATCTGCCTGCCTCAGCCTCCAGAGTGATTGTGTTACTCCACATATACCACCATGCCTGGGCCAACTAAAATATTAATGTAGGCATAGTTTATCTTAATGTAGATGCAAAAGGAAATGCTTCCCTCCATCCTCTGAAGTTTCTTTGAAATGAACTGACAATAGGCTAACTCACAGGAGAAAACGGTCTACAAATTTATTTACATGCAGCAGGGAAACAAGTAACAGTATAAGTCACATACAGAGCCTGAATGCCCCCCAAGGGCCAGAAGACTGAAGTTTAAATAGCCTTCCTTCATCAGCAGAAAGGGTTCGTGGAGTTTCAATAGAGTGGGGCTTCTACTTTCTCTGCTGGTCAATCTTTGCTGGATATTTGATGAGATCCTTAGGGAAGGATTTAAGACAATTACTTTCTTTCCCTTAGACATATAAGGCAATTCCAAAAAGTTTCTCACTGTGCTTTGTGGGAAAGATGACCAGGTTGGAGGAACCTTGATTCTTAGATAGCATGCCAAAGTGCCAGGCTTTTGAGCGCTGTCTCACCAGTGACTACACTGAGTGTTCTTTTGTGCATGATGATCACCTTCTGTCTTCTATCATCACTCCCACCCCCATCTCCTTCCAGATGCCTCAAATGTGCCAGGGTGGCAGAACCCATTTAGTATATGTATATTAATTAGATTGTGCTTTACAAGGGTTAATGCTATTGCTCTGGAATATTTTCTTTCCAGATGATGACTGAGAAGCTAATACAAAATAAAGATGGTGCCAGATACCACAAAAGTAATAGGAAAAAAAAAAAAGTGAGGGAATCAATATGCCAACTATCCTAATCTAATTAGTAGCCATTGTATACCTGTATTGAAATGTTATACTATATCCAGTAAATATGTGAAATCACTGTGTCAGTTAAAATAATTTACTATTGCTGCACATGGTAATGCACACCTTTAATCCCAGCATGCAAGAGGCAGAGGTAGGAGGATGGCTGTGTGTTAGACTGGGACTATGGAGTGAGTTTCACCTGAGAGTGGGCTAGAATGAGACCCTACTTAGAAAAGACAAGAAAAAAAAAGGTAATAATTTATTATTATCTGCATCAAGAAAGTTATCACGTGTCAATCACTGAACTTGTCAATTTAAATACAGTCTGAACCGCATTATTTATAAATATGTCTATTAATTTAAATTTATTTGTAACCCTCAAATTCGTATCTCAGCACTTTCTTGGTCACAGACATATTCATATGCATTATGCCAAAAGTATCTGTATTGCTGGAAGAAGACCCTGGTCCCAGGGGTCGTGAGCTAGGCAGTGCCTCACCCCCTTGTCTTAGATCTTGTACAGTAAACATGTTCTTTCTTGTGATATATTTCACACCTCCATACAATTTCTTCATGATTTCATTGTTTAAAACTGCTTCTGAGATCAGCACTAAACTTTAGTGTCCTGACTATAAGAGACAACAATGTGCCTTTTAGAGGAAAGTAAATGAGTTAGATAAGCCTCACTCAGGCCTGGGTTATAGTGCTAATGTGTGCAAGTTCAATGTTAACGAATCAACAGTTTATATTAAATAGATGTCTTTAAGCACATACACACTAACAAAATAAGGTTACATAATTGATCTATTAATGAAAATGTTATGACTAGAGGCTTGAGGAACATAACCCTCTATTATGCCTGGGAGCAATGTCCTATGACAGCTAATTCAGTCTGTAAGGTGACTTTGTAGAAGCTAATTGTTGTGAAAAAAAAAAAAACAATAGCTGATTCTATGTAATATTTGTTTTCATAAGCTAATTATTTTTGAAATATTTTTATTATGGAAACTTTGTAATAGATAAGTAGAGAGAATAGTATAGTAAGTCCCCAGGGAGCTATAACCCAGCACCTACAATTACTAACTCATGACCAGTCTTGTTTCCTCTCTAATTTGCTGTTCCCTTCTCCCCCTGGAATTTTACTTTCCCTTGGTGGAGTGGTTAAGGAGAGAGAAGAAATAATCCAGTAATGTCCCTGGCAGTCAGGAGCAGAGGAGAGCAACTGAGGAGATGTCATGTGGCTTTAGGCCAAGTGTGGGCTGAGATGACATGTGGCAGCCAGAAGCCAAAGACGTCAGGTGGCCTGCAGTGCATTCCAAGGCTTTGTGTGTCACATTTCCTGTGGTTTTGTGCTCAGGGCTGTGGGTTTCCACCTGGAATAGTTCACCAGCAGAAAGGATCCTCACCTTGTGGGGAACAGGGCATCTGGGAGCACCCGGAGGGCAGCACCCTGGAATAGCTGCTAGGCCAGGACAGAGCCCATGGGACAGCCGTTACTCTTAAAGCTGTCCTGAAGAGCCAGAGGATTCATTCAAGCATAGGGTGCTGTGGTCTTACTGTGGATCATGCCTGACCTGTCACCAGGCAGACCCTTATTGGCTTCACCTGGATGCTCATCCCAGCTTTTCCCACATTCCCTAGCCACCCAGGGATCAGCTGCTCCTTTACAGTCAGACAAGCCCAGCGGTGACTAAGGGAAGACTTACATGTGTTTTATGGGGACCACAGCTGCTTGGCTCCTGAGCTTATGGGTGCATTGCAGGGGAGCTTTATGAAGTAAATGTTGGCTGTCATACTCCCTGGGCATGCAGGCTGGCTTCAACTGGGAATGGCTGGGGACAGGGTGTTGCCTCGAGGAACGGTTCCTACAAGTGCAGCTCCAGTTTGTACCGGGAAATCAAACATCTACCAGACTTTCCTCACTAGTTTTTCCAATTCTTTGTGCTTATTCTTTCTGAAATCCGGTCAGTTTACAAACAAGAGTACCCTAGGAAAGAAAGCATTTTCCTGTTCTGGGGAGCTTAGATTATTCACCTTGGGCTAGTGCGGGAGGAATATGAACCTGGTATGTTTACTCAGAAACAACCGTGGTCTTCCACCCCAATAGTACAAAATCTGATGAAAGTGACATCTCAGAACCAGAGGCCAGGAGGCTGAGGAAGGAAAATCATTGATTTGATCTGGGTTATATGGGGGAGGGAGAGGAGAAGGAACAAAGAAATAAATAAAAATTGACTTAACACAATTTCTTGGTTACTTTTTCTTAGGTATCTTCCATTATTATGTCACTTAAAAGTAGACTGAGGGATGGGAAAGATGGCTTAGCAGTTGGGGCATTTGCCTGCCAAAGCCTAAGGACCCAGGTTTGATTCCCCAGTGCCCATTCTCTCTCCTTCCCTCCTTCTCTTTCAAATAAATAAATACTTTTTTTAAAAAGTAGACTGAGAAATTTGTTATGTTTAATCCTGATTTCTGACAGGAAAGGAAACCAGTTCAATTTCAATTTGGTGATGGGAGATTTAAACACAAGTGGCTCCATTTTTGTTTTTAGTCTCATTTTTGTGGTCCCACACATGGGCTTGATTCCAAACAATTGCTTCCATAATTCTACTGATCAGGAGAGAAAGGGGATGAAGAAACTGCCACAAATCAAAGGAGGATAAGAAGACAATCTGGAATGTAATACTGTATTCTGAAACAGAAAACCAGTGGGAAAGTTATGGAAATCCCAAATGTGCTCTTAGTATTGTATCAATGGCAGTTTCCTTGTTTCGATAATGTATGATGGTTGTGTAAGAAGCGAACATTAGGGGAAGCTATGTGAGAGATAAATAGGAACTGTCTGCACTATCTTTGCAACTTCTGTAAATCTGAAATTTCTTCAAAATAGCCCCTTTTTCCCTTTCCTAAACTACATACTTTACTCTGAACTCTAGTTTCTAGTTTAGTAAATTTGGCCTGGGCTTGGGGAATTTGTAGGAGGTTCCTAGAAGAGGCTACAGTTTAGCTCCAGGGAATTAATTTGAAAAACACTGAGTAACAGAAACCTCAGGTTACACAATGCTTTCTGCTGCCTTTCCCTGACCATTGTAAATTTCCCTGCATAAACACAAGAACATAGAAAGACAGGTTTATTTTTGGCCTTATTCAATGGTCTGAACTATTAATAATTTTACCTTATTATAATAGTCAAGGATACTGCCTTTAAAATAATGCATTGATGGGCCTGGAAACATGGCTTATGGTTAACCTGCTTGCCTGCAAAGCCTAAGGACTCATATTTGACTCTCCAGGTCCCATGTAAGCCAAATGCACAAAGTGACACAAGCACACAAGGTCATACATGTGCACAAGGGGACATGTATCTGTAGTTTGATTGCAGTGGCTGGAGGTCCTGGCGTGCCAATTCATTCTCTCTCTCTTCTCTCACTCATTCTTGCTCTCTCACATTAAAAAACAACAAACAACAACAAAAACAACAACAAAAAAAAAACAACAGCATCAATAATGCTCAGAATGCATTTTCTGCTCTTGGTTCCTTTAAAAATACAAAGCCCTAGGCGGGCGTGGTGGCACATGCCTTTAATCCCAGCACTCCGGAGGCAGAGGTAGGAGGATCGCCATGAGTTCGAGGCCGCCCTGAGACTATAGAGTGAATTCCAGGTCAGCCTGGGCTAGAGTGAAACCTTACCTCGCAAAAAAAAAAAAAAAAAAAAAAAAAAAAAAAAAAAAAAGCTTTACAACTATTAGCTCTAATACTGACAAAAATTCAAGGAAAAGTTTAAATACTGTTTACTGGCATGGTGAATCTGAAAAGACACTATAAGCACAGTTGATCATTTCATAGTTACGGCTCACCATTCCTTCTCCTTCTTTACTGTTGCACTTCTTGATGGCACATGGCCACTCAGAACACATTTTCCAGCTTCATTACAACTACATCTTTTCAGAAGTCAATGTTTTAGTTAGTAGAAGATGGGCAGGAGCTTCCCTTGCTTTAGTTACTTGTTTCCATTACAAATTTTAGAAAACATGTCCTGTTATGGTTTGAATCTAAAAATGGCCCAGAAGAATCATGTGTCAAAAGATTGGCTGACCCCTGGTGGGCTTTGACTGGTCACTAGGTTGGTTCATAGCTGCATGGATTACAGGAGGTGGGGCCTGGTTGAAGGAAGCAGGTCACTAGGGGCTGTGTGTCTCTGAAGGGTGTACCTTGTCCAGCATGAGGTGAGCCACCACACATGGTCCCCTTCATGATGTTCTGCCTCACCAGGCACAGAAGTGAGACAAGTAATGTGGACTGACTCCTCTGAAAATGTGATCTAAAACGAGTCCTTCCCCTTGTTTCCTCAGGTGTGGATTCAGTGATGAATGTTAACAGAGCAGCTCAGCAATCCACTCCTGTTAACTTCATTACCAGTGACATTGACTGCTTGAGATGCTTTCTTCAAGAATACAAAAGTAGCTCAAATCAGTGGAAGCCACTGGCCCATCACTTGAGCCTATACAAAAGTTTGAGGGGTGACTTTTTGACCTCAGAATACAAGAACTCCTCTCCTGGAGTATGCTAACACTATACCATTATTTTTCCAGCTGGTGTCCCACACAGAGCCATTAAGTTTGATCACACATGTATACACCATCTTTCACTTCATCTCCAATCACCTTTCCCTCTGCCTGAGACCTCCTTGCTTCCTTATCTTAGTAACCCTAAGTCCTTGCCTGTTTTGTATATAAACTGTCTCAGTCATTAACACACTCCACATCTAGAGGGCCAAAACTGATGCTGTAGAGGAGCCTATGAACCTGATACTATAGCAGCCCAAGCCCTAGACTGCTTTTATGTGAGAGAAAAACAGGCTATTGTCTTAAGTTCTTCTTACTTTGAACTAGCTATTACTTGCAGTTGAACACAATTTGAATGCATCCAAAAAGTCATCCCAGAGTTACAGAATTTGACTGATTAAGAGCACCAAAGCTGAGTGGCCAATGGGGGCTTAAGTCCAACCTGCCCTCTTTTTTTACCAGGCTTTGTACCATACATGTGCGAACCTCTAGGACAGTAGTTTTCTTTATCATCTAGATCTTGAGGGCAGCATTTACCAAAACTCATCTGGTCTCTGGGTGGCACTGGAAATGGGTTTTAGGTAGTTCCTAGCTGTACTTCAAAAAGCTGTTAGGGAATATGGACATAGCTCAGTGGTAAAGTGCTTGCCTAGCTTGAGCAAAGTCTTGGCTTTGATTCCCAGAACTGAAAAGACAATATTAAATTAAGTGGATTCATATTAGAGAGTCAGTTGCCCTCCATTCATTGAGCTCGGACCTACTTAGGCAGAAAGGCCATACGAAAGCAAATGGTTTGTTTGAAGGGCAGGAATGAAAGACAACAGAAATTCATTAAAACATTATGTCAGGATTATATTATTACAATAGAAGTTTGAAGCCTGAGTTCAAATACTGCCTCACAATAATCCTGCCTCAGCTGTAATATTTTGATTTCTTTTCCCTCTGTTTGGTAGTACTAGGAATTGAACCCAGGGCCTACACATGATAGGCAAACGATGTTATCACTAAGCTATATTCCTAGCCCCTGGACTTCCTGAAGTTTATTGTGTGTCACTGTTTATATAGAACTTGACAAAGATACTGTGAATATCTAACTGATTACAATGCCTGACATGTAAAGAACAGTCAGTGATTACTAGACTGCTGGGACTCACTCAGCAGAAGCGGGAGTGTACATGGCCAATATGTGGGAAGCTCATTCTGTGCCATGTGTGGGCTGAACACGCCAAACCTTATCAGACTCAAGAAGATATGAATGTTTATATTCACTGACTTTACCAAGGTTAGAAACTAGTTATTGCCCAGTCAGGACTCACACTCAGGTTCACTGGATTCTAAAGCCATGCTTCTGAAAATTAAGGATCAAAGGCAAGGCCTAGCAAAGAATGGGAGATGAAGAGAAGCTGGATGACAAGACCATGACAGTGTTTTTTGATCATCTCCAGATGTTTCAGTCCATTCCTAGTCAATGCTCCTAACATATGGCTGCAGTGTAAATCACAAAATTCTATGATTTTGCAATTTAACGCTTTCTAAATTAGCACTTTCACTGGATGGTTTTTTAGTATTTGGCTATTTTAATTATTTCCTTAATAAAGGAGTTCATAGTATATCACCTGAAGGGATGTATCTTTGTTGCAAAAGCATAGGATTTAAACTGTTAAAATGTTGCAAATGCGGGCTGGAGAGATGGCAAAGAGGTTAAGGCACTTGCCTGCAAAGTCAAAGGACCCAGGTTCGATTCCCAAGGACCCACGCAAGCCAGACGTCCAAGGGGGCTCAAGCATCTGGAGATCCTTTGCAGTGGCTGGAGGCCTTGGAGCGCCCATTCTCTCTACCTATCTCTCTTTCAAATAAAATATAAAAACAAAAGGAAAAAAGTTTGCAAATGCGCTGACTTCGGTTTGGCCAACTCGTACAACTGTGGCATTACTAGTTTCCATTGGAATTTTAAGTTTCCCTTTATTTGTTTGTTTATTTATTTTTCTGTTTAGGGTCCTGCAACTGTTCTCTATCCCAAGGATACTTTAGCTCATTCATTGAAAAAAAAAAAAAAAAACGATTTGGAGTGGAGAGGAACAACATGAATACCCACGCCGACAAACATCGACCCTAGATTACGAACAGCTGCTCCTGGGGTTCGAAGCCGGGGACACCTGCGTGTGCTGACTCGTGGGCACAGCCGGGCTTTGCTCGGGGGCAGGCTGAGTCACCTGAAGGCCCCCGGGTCGCACCCGAGCCGAGACGCGCCGGGCCGTAGGCCGCTCCAGGTCCGCCGCGCTTCCCTCGCCCGTATCACGCGCACCCCAGCCGGCCCTCTCCCCGCCCACGGCGCGGCCGACGCGAGCTCGGACCTCCGGCGCCGCGGCACGCGCGTCCTCCGGCCCTGCGCGGGCCCGAAGCGCCTCGGCGGCGCCGCCGGAAAGCGGGCCCGGCGCACGCGCGGCGCGGAGCCTGTGTCGGGTGACGTGGCGCGGCGCGGGGCGGAGCCAAGGCGGGTGGCGGGCGGGAAGGAGGGCGGGGGAAGCGGGGAGGTGAGCGCGGACGTCAGAGTGGATAGCGGAAGGTCAGGGAGGCTCGGAGCGGAAGTGAGAGTCGGAGCCTGTCCGCCATTGTGGACCCGAGAAGCGGAGAGCGAGCGGAGCGGAGCGGAACGTGCGCGCCGAGGAGACGGGCCCTTCCGCCGACCCCGAGCGCGAGGCCGGCTCTCTGGTCCTCCCCACCTCCCCGGGGGCGGCGAGCGGCGGCCCGGACGGTCCTTGGCCGAGGGCGGCGGCCACTGCTGTGAGTGCTCGCTCGGGGAGAGGCCCAGGCGGCGGCGGCTCCTCGCGGGTTGCGGTGAAGAATGTCAGCCACTAGCGTGGATCAGGTGAGGGAGCCGAGGCCCCGGCCCGCCCGAGCCCCGGAGCTCCACCCTCGCGTGGGGCTCCGGCTCCTCCCCGCGCCCGCCGCGGCCGGCCCCATAACGGTGCTGCCTGCCTGCAGCCTGCGGCCGGGGCCCGGGCCGGCGTGCGCCCTGCCCGCGGGGCCGGGGTGACCGCTGCTGCGGCCCGGGGCGGCCGGGCGGCGGGGCGAGGCTTCCAGGCAGGGTGCTGGGGAAAGGGGCGGCTGCGAAGGCTGCCGGTGGGTCTTCCTCCCACGCGGCTTGTTGAAGATAACTTGTCTGCGATAATGACCTTCATTATTAACACACTTTTCCTTTTCTTCTTCCTTGGACATCGCATCTTTCGCCTTGCTCTACAGAGACCTAAAGGGCAAGGAAATAAAGGTGAGTTTGGAGAATTTTTCTTTTTCATCTAAGATGCTTCCTTGATGCTGTTGCTTTTTGACTGGGAGAGGTTTCTTGTTTGTTTGTTTGTCTGTCTGTTTTTTGTTTTTTTTAATACAAAGGTTAGAAAAACGTGCATCACAGCTGAGGCAGCCAAAATTGTAGGTAGTTCCGTGCTTTGGAGCCAGTTCTGTAGAAGTTGAAGTAGAAGAAACAGCTGTCTTGGCCGTATTTCACTTAGGCATCTATTTTTGTGAATGTAGTGATATTTCTTTAGTTTTCCAGCTTATCTGCTATATAACTTTTTTTTCACAAAATCAAAATCTCTCTCTCACTGTTTCTGTCTCTGTCTCTCTGTCTCTCTGTGTGTGCTTTTCTTAAGACATTTTATTTGACATAAGTAAGCACACAAACTTGGAGTTCACATGAGTATTCCATGTCAAATTCATGAAAATCATGCTGATAAGGAGGCAGCAACAGTAAGAGAACGTAAAACTGAACTGTATAGTCCTGATTGCAAGATGTGACTCAATCTGGTACTTTACAAAGGGCCTAGAAGGAAATTGATTTGTGCAATCCATCCTAGGATTATAGGATTTACTGTTTTAAAAAGTGCCATGGAAAGCAAAACATTTAAAACGTAAATATAGTTTGTTTTTATTAGTATGGGAACAATGTAGTCAGCTGAAGGATACATTGTGACATTAATCAAGTGACATTAGTAAGTATAGAACAATAACTGCTTTCTTGGGATGGTGCCACTTAAATAACATTACAGTGAATTATGTGTTTATAACGTTTTGTAATAGGACTTGAAATGACACTGAATAGAATTATACTTCCTGTTTGTTTGCTTTTTCTTTCAGTAACAAAGTATTACTCAGAGAACAAGATCTGTAATAGTCTTTTAGATATAAGCTTGATGTTTATTGGTGCTCTTTAAATTCTTAGGCTTCTTATTTGGTTTTGCAAAACTGCTTTACTTGAAAAGGTTTAGGTTCTGTGCACATTTTAATTTCCTTCATGCTCTATTACATTTTATATAAGAATTTGTACAGGCCATATATGTCACACTGTAATAAATTTATTATGAGTATATGAGTAATAAATTTATTAAGTTTATTGTAATTAAAAATGTTTTCTTTCAGCATATAAATATTTAGAAATTTTAATTTTTAGAACTTTACTTTTTGTAGAATTCTAAGTGTTACAATCATAAACTTCAGAATTAAATATTACTCATTTTAAATAAGGTCTTCAACATTGCAAATTTAAAAGGAATGGCTCATATATATATATATATATATATATATATTTTTTTTTTTTTTTTTGCTAGTCTTCCCATTAGAAGGTATGTAGAACTAGAACTAAGTGAAATCTGTGATCATTTGCCTAGCATAAATTATTTTATCCTAGATCTGTGGGGAGGTGGCACTTTACAAGGCTATTTGAAATTCTAAGTGTTTTGTGGTACCTGCTTTAAAGGTAAGTATGTGAGTTCTTTGAAGTTCTTGTTTGATAAGGCAAAAGAGTGTAGAGCATTGTAAGCTTTATTTATTACAATCATTTCATTTATGTATGACCTAATAACCTTTTGATTATAGCTATGAATCACATAGATATAAATAAATTAGTCACAAACATTGACTACTCATTGATGACAGTTGTTTTTAATATAAGAAATTTTAATCCATCAGTATAATTTATGATTGCATATTTATATATACACGGAGGCTTTATTTGAATAGTTAACATCAAATTTTCTTCCTCTTTTTGTTAAGTTCATAATTTCATCCAAAGAAATAATGATTGCTTGAAAACTTGGGAGTCCTGTCTTCTCATATTATCTGTAGCTACTGATTTGCCAAGTGTGCTTAAACACATGATACATTTTTGTCCCTATTTCCTTTCTATAAACTAAAAATAATAATTCTAGTTACAAATTGTATTACTATGAAGAATGTTGTGATTACAGTAGCATATTGCTCTAGCAGCCATTGTATTTGCTGGATTTCTTTTCATCTTCTGGGGGTGGTAGAGGGGTAAGAAGTTACTAGCCTAAAGGTATTGGTTATCATTAAAATGCTTTAAATAAACTTTCAAATATATTACAAGGCCAAATCATGACTACTAGTAACTGATAACAGGAGCTAAGTGTTTGGAAAAAAACTTCAGCCTTAACTGACTTGATTTTCATGCTAGTAAAATTGTATAGTATTTTTGTTTGCTCTTGTTAAGCACCATATGTAGCTATTTTTCTTGTACTTAGAACTACAATATTCAAAGAATATGAATAATTTTGATGAGAAAATTACATTTCCTTGGGAAGTTGTCATGAGTTAAGTTTTTGAAAGCATAGTCCTTTTTTGTGGATATAATTTATGACATGTTGGATTTTTTTTTTCTAAATTACCTTAAGTTGCAAATGTTAGCCTAGTGGCTTACTTTAGTGTTTGATTTTCTGCCTATCCGTAATGACTAATGTACTAAAAAGGTGAAAGGGAACTTTGTATCAGTTTGTTTGTTAAGGCAAAAATGCTTCTGAAGTATTGTTAATAATTCTAGATTTATGTGTTTGTAAATTTTAATTCTTTTGTAGCTATTAGGTTTTTCCTGTGTGAAAAGTCAGAACTACTTTTTATCATTGGTAAGGATAGTTAAAATTTAAGAATCATTACTTATCTGTTAGTCCATAATTGTATTTATTTATTTATTTTCTGATTTTCTAAGGTAGGGTCTCACTCTAGCTCAAGCTGACCTGGAATTCACTATGTAATCTCAGGCCAGTCTGAAACTCACGGCAATCCTCCTACCTCTGCCTCCTGAGTGCTGGGATTAAAGGCATGAACCACCATGCCCGGCTGTAATTGTATTTATTAACAAGATTTTTTGCTAACTGGAATAAAGGTGTTCCATGTCTCAACTTGTGTGTCAGGTGCTATTTTGGCCCTTTCTGCTTTCTTAATTCTGTCCCTGACGTTGATATGAGTAAGTGGTACATGGAAAAGAATTTCTCTTCCCTCCTCTTTTCCTTCTTTCACAACAGAGGGACATGTTCATCATTATTGTACAATGGTGAGGTTGTTCAGTTGTTTTTCTTTTTCAGAAATATAATGGAAAGTGCCTTATATTTCGGCAATATTATGTTGTATCTTACATTTATCTCTTCCAGAAATGATTTCAAAGCACTTTACTGTCATTATTTGAGGCTCCATTTTATCAGTCCTTAAGACATTCCTGCAAGGAGATAGCAGGTTCATGGTATTGTCACTGGTTTTGTAGATGGGAAAACATGATGCACACATCTGTTGACCTTCCTAATTTGGTGTAGTCAGGACCAGAGCAGAAAGGCCCACGTTCTGTCTTGATTTGACTGCTTCATAGGGCAGAGGAAACAGGAGAGGACTCATGTAAGTCATCTGTTCTTTTTCTCCCCTGAAGATCTTTCACAGCTGTGGGACTGACTTGGATTTCACTACTGTTTATGGTTTCAGCCTCAAATCATCAGATTGTCATTAAGTAATGTTCAGAGCTAGAGTCTGTATATTACAGTTGAATTTTAAGAAAACTGTGCCTCTGAAACTGAAGAGCTAGTTATAATGAGTGTCTTTCTTGGAATCTCTGGGTGATTTTGTATTAAATTAGCAATATGAGCTAGATGTGTGAAAATCCAGTGGATGCAAGAGATACAAGTTTGCAATTTCATGGTGATTAACTGTTTTAATAAGAATATTCATTAATATATAGTGTAATAACCAAATGGTGAAAAAAAATGTTTCTCAAAAAGTAAAAGACCATCAATCAGTTTAGATAAAGGAGTAGTAAAGCCAATAGAAAGAAGAGGTATGCCAAAATTTTTGGACTGCAGTGATAGGTCTAGCCCTCAAAAAAGCACTGAATATATCCTGTAGGACCCTCTTTATTTTGTTTTTAGTGGCCATTACATATTTAAATTCTGGAGGGGAGGCACGCATTTAGCTCAAGATTAGGTTTGATGACAGTCCTTATTTGATAGTTAAACCACTTCAGAATCAGGATCAGGTTGATCTTTAAGGCCCTTCCTGCTATCTGGGGGTAATGTGTTATCATTGAAGAATACTTCGAAGGCTTTACAGAGTAACATTTTTGAGCAATCTCTGCTGCTGATTGGATGGCAAAGAATGGAGGGATTTCACAAATCTGATTCCAAGCAACTGTTAACTTACAAGACTACATTTAAGGTGATGTAAACTGCAAAATTAGAGGTAATGAAAATATTAGGATATTTTAGAACGCAAAGTTTAAACCTTTACTCCACTGTCAATTTGTAATACTTCATGACATTATGCTTTTGAGTAGCAAATCTTGAGATATTGCAGATATTTTTTTCCTGAGAGATTGACCTTCCTAAGAAACTTTTTTCTTGTTTCACTATTTTTACAGAGTTTTTTTAATCTAATAACACTTGTCTGTCATGATTCAGAGTAACTTTTGGTCATTTTTGGGATTTTATATTCTATGTTAAGAGGTACCCTTAACACTATCTGCAGGTGACTTTGCATAACATCTTTGGAAATGTCCTCTGAACAAATGTGACATTTTAATTTATGTGTTTATATGTTTAATTTATGTGTCTCGTGTGTTCAGATGGACTTGTGTTTATCTTTGATGTCTTGATTGTATTTGTACATTCATGTGAATCTTCTTCTTTGTTGGTGCTAGGGTTTGAATTTAGGGCCACAGTATGTACTAAACATACTGAATTGTTGTATACCCCAGTTACTCTTCATATATAATTTTTATTTCGTTCATATAGAGTTAAGGTCTTTTATAGCTCAATGGTAGAATGCTCACATAACATGCACAATGTCCTGGGTTTGATACTCAGTAGAGCAAAACATAAAAATAACCTTTATTTCTATTGTGTGTTTTTGTTTTGAGACAGGCTCTCTGACATGGAACTTGCTTTGTAATCCATGCTGGCTTGTACCTTGTGATCTTCCTGCCTCTGCTTCCTGAGTTCAGGGATTAGTCATGTGCTAGCCATCACATTCAGTTGAAGGCCCTTTTTACTTAGATTTTTTTCATAATTACGTATTCATTCTAATATTGTTTGAGTGAGTCTTTGGACACATTTAAGATATGTGCTTGAACTTTAGATATAATTACTTCAAAGCTGGACTTGGTGCATGCCTGTATTCTCAGCACTTGAGAAGGTAAATCAAGATGGTTGAGAAACAAAGGTTAGCCTGAGCTACTTAGTAAGACCCTATATTAAACTGAAATTGAT
The DNA here is from genome assembly GCA_036346955.1 of Dipus sagitta. Classification (NCBI taxonomy): domain Eukaryota; kingdom Metazoa; phylum Chordata; class Mammalia; order Rodentia; family Dipodidae; genus Dipus; species Dipus sagitta. Next base: position 131,011,183 of record CM070771.1, read on the forward strand.
GCCACATTTAGAAGTTGGCTGTCTACATTACTTGACTAGCTATTTTAATTTCTAAAAAAACTTTAGGGAACTCTTTCCAACATTTGTATGTTAACTTTTTTCACTACAGTGCTGAAATTGGGATGTTTTAAGTTTTTGGCAAGGGGAAGTGTGTATGTCGCTTACTTATGAAACCTCGAGCTTATGTATCACATGATTTTCAGGTTTTCTATGGCAAATAAATATTTCTTCCTAAAGATTATCCTTAGGAGAGTTCATAGGTGAAAACAACAATGAACTTAGGATTGTTTGTTCTGAATTGGCTTGAAAATTCTTTTAAATATTAGGTTGTGCTGTGAGTTTCATAGTTACAACAATTCTAATATAAATGTCTGTTTTAGTTTCAGTGCAGAATGGTTCGATTCATCAGAAAGATGCTGTGAATGACGATGATTTTGAGCCATACCTAAGTAGCCAGACAAATCAGGTAAGCTTCTGGCAGTTCCACATTTTAGGAAGTTAAACTTTTTTTTTTTTTTTTTTTTTTTAGTATTAACTGATTTTTCAACTAGACATTTTAATTGATTAGGACACGCATGAATTGATTCATTTATTCTTGCCTGAGGTAAATAAGTTACAGGTCTATGGCACAGGAGAGAATGTTCCTTTAGAAATGGCAGTACCTAAATGAAGTTCTAAAATACAAGATAAGTATTGGAATATGAACATGAATTTTATATATTGTGGCTAGAATTTTTGAACATTGAGGTAATATTAATAATTACTGCCATATGTTTATTATATGTTACTTGCTGTAACTAGCAGATAAACTTTAGATTAGATAGAATTTTTTTATATGAAGATGGGTTAGTTTGATTAGTTTGAGTATGAAATGAGTTTGGCTGTTAAATGTAGTATTTTTTTAAATATTTATTTTCAAGTAGAGAGAGAGAGAGAGAAAATGAATAAATATCTGCATGCCAGGGCTTCCAGACATTGCAAACAGTATCTAGATGCAGGCTCCACTTTGTGTATCTGGCTTCATGTGGGTACTGGGGAGTTGATCTGGGGTTGTTAGGCTTTGCAGGCAAGCACCTTAAACTCTGAGCATCTCTCCAGCCCTAAATGTAGTATATGTATATTTTTTAAAGGAATCACAATTTGAATTTTATTGACAAGACATTTATTTTTATTTATTCATATTCATTTATTTATTTATTTTCGAGAGACAGAGAATGGGCATGCCAGGGCCTTCAGACATTGCAAACAAACTCCAGACACATGTGCTACGTTGTGCATCTGCCTTACATGGGTACTGGAGAACCAAATCTGGGTCCTTAGGCTTCGCAGGCAAGCAGCTCAGTGCTAATCCATCTCTCCAGCACTCCAAACTACAAGTTTTTAATACAACTTGGAAGTATTAGAGGATAGAATTAAGGACTTTATAAACACTTCTTTGTTATAGAGTCATTGATAACTTTTTTTTTTTTCAGTGCTGAGTATTAAACTGGCCTCATACACACCAACCCATCATTGAGCTTCACATTCAAATCCCAATGTTTTTTTGAGAATATGTGAAGATAATTACACATAGAAAACAATAAAATAATGAAAATTGATAATTGTATATTGTTTGGCACAAGTCTGTTACTAAAAATGTGTCACTGCTAGAAACAAAATTTGAAACTTTAGGGGTAGAGAGATGGCTCAGCAGTGAAAGGCACTTCTTTATTTTCAACTTTATTTACTTGGGGATGGGGAGAAAGAGGCAGATAGAATGAGATGTCATTGCAAACGAACTGACGCATGCACGATCTTGTGCGTCTGGCTTATGTGGGACCTGGGAAATCGAACCTGAGTCCTTCGGCTTCACAGGCAAGCTACCTTAATTGCTAAGCCATCTCTCCAACCCTAAAGGCACTTTCTTGAAAAGCCTGATGGCCCAGGTTTGATTCCCTATCTAGTACTCATGTAAAAAGCAGATGCCTAAAGTGGCGCATGTGTCTGAAGTTCGTTTGCCGTGGCTAGAGTCCCTCATGCACCCATTCTGTCTCTGCTCCTTCTCCTCCCCCTCCACCCCTGAGGCGGGGTCTTACTCTAGCTCAGGCTGACCTGGAATTCACTTTGTAGTCTCAGGCTGGCCTTGAACTCATGGCAATCCTCCTACCTCTGTCTCCCAAGTGCTGGGATTAACGGCATGCACTACCATGCATGGCTGACCAACTTTTTTGAGGAATTCATATAGTTAAAACTCCCTTTAATAGGCTTCTGTGGAGCTAGGTGCAGTGATGCATGCCTGTAATCTCAGCACTCAGAAGGCTGGGGAGATTCCGGAATTCTAGGCCACCTTGGACTCCATAGTAAAATCCTGTCACAAAAAAAAGTTTCCTTGATCAGATAAATGCAGGACATATATTTATTAGACTAAGCAATATTAAGTTTTATTACTATTTGATTTCATACTTTTTATTAACATATAAAATGAATTGTAAAGATGAGAGTATATTATGAAGCTCCTGAGTTACTCAGACTTGAGAAATTTCAGTGTGCTATAAAAGACTCTTTGGGATGTGCTGCCTGAAAGAATCACCCTACTTCCGCCCTTTGGTCATAGATACTTTTCATCTTCATTGTTACAAGGACTTTAGAAGATTTTTTTTCTCAAGAAAAAGTTTTTGTCAGAAAGACTAGTTTGGCATTTTGTAGGTTTTTAGGGACTGCGTAGGGGTATTAGGTGAGGGTTTCCTGGATATCCCAGCTGTATGAGAGGCAGCCTCTGCTTTCTAATCTGTTTTACATATTTTAATTCTATTTCAGATTCAACGTGTAAGAGTATCAGAAAATAACTAGTTATTATAAAGCATTTTTTTGGTGTATGTTGAGAATTGAAACCGGGGCCTATGCATGCTAAGCAGACATTTCACCACCAATGTCACTAAACATTAGGTTTTGTTTTAAGAGTGCCAAATCCTGACAAGTAGACCACCAGGGAAGAGGTTTGTTTTGAGACAGGGTCTCCCTGTATATCCCAGGCTGACCTTGAGCTCACACACGATTCTTCTGCCTCACCCTCCTGAATACTAGAATTATTGTATGTGTTGCTATGCTTGGTCCTCGGAAAGTTATTTTTTTAAAGACTGTTAAAACTGTTAAGACTGGGAGTTACAGGTCAGTGTTTAAAAACATTTTGGTTATGTTGGAGATTGAACCTAGATTATCAGTTCCCTCTAATTCTTAGGATAATTTGATAGTTAAGTTGATTCAAAGATTCATCTTTCAGTTGTCTTTGTTATAGACGAACTCTAATTTCCAAATAAATTAAAAGAAGAATCTGGAACACTGAGACTTGGGGAAATAAATCAAGTTGTGATTATTGGAGAAGCATAGAGAAATAAGAAAATGAAGTAGTGTTGGAATCTTCTGTTTTGCCATCATGGTTTTTCAGTGGCTGCCTATTGAAGTGCTTTTCTCACTGGTGTTTTAAGCAGCTGCCATTCGGCTTTCTTATACCCAAGTCAGATTGTGACATGTACCTGGCAGGTGTGATGGTATACTCCTATAATCCCAGGGTTCAGGAGGGTGAGGCCAGACGATCTCAAATTCAAGGTCAGCCTGGGCTATAGAGCAAGACTGTGTTACTGCAAACAACAAAAATGAAACATGCACAAAAAAATCACCACCACAGTTTCATGAGTGAATGCATTTGTCATATTAAGCCATTTAACATGGTTTCAGACACTTTGCCCTCACCCTTTGTCAACATTGTCCACCTTTGGGAAGTAGGACTTAGTCATTATTTCCTGAACATGTAAAGGTTTCCTAAATATTTTTTGTCATCCCCCCCCCCCCCCCATGTAAGGTCTCGCCCTAGCCCAGGCTGACCTGAAGTTCAGTGTGTAGTCTAGGGCTGGCTTCAAACACAGTGATCCTCCTACCTCTGCCTCCTGAGTGCTGGGATTAAAGGGGTGCACCACCTCCACCACGCTTGGCTGTCTTCTTATTTTTTATTTTTATTTTTTCGAGGTAGGGTCCTACTCTAGCTCAGGCTGACCTGGAATTCACTCTGTAGTCTCAGGCTGTCCTTGAACTCACAGTGATCCTCCTGAGTGCTGGGATTAAAGGCGTGAGCCACCACGCCCGGCTATCTTCTTAATTTTTGTAATTGCATATATTTATATTTTTTATGAAATGCTTCCCCTCATTCGTATCACTTCGTCCATGTAGTCTTTATTTTTCACTTACTTTGTTAAAGTAGTTCATTTTGCTTTATTGTACAGTTATAATTCCTATATCATTGGGGAGGGGCTTAAGTTCCCCACTGTACTTCGGAAGTGCTCTAGTACACAGTGTGTGATCTTTATCTTTTCTTCCCAATGACTGTTGGGGGTATTTGACACAGAATAGGCATTCATTAAGTATTGCATGAATGAATGCATTAGGTTATCTGATAGAATTACAGAATGAATTACAGTTATTAAGTACATTATATATGTCAGTTTTTTTCTTACATTTTATGATTAAATATACATAAATTACACCTTTTTTAAAAAATTTAAGATGAAGCTGTAACTGTATAGCCCTGGCTGGACTTTGACTTATGAATCTCCTGCCTCAGCTTTCCAGGTGCTAGGATTGCTTTCTGTGCCAACACTCAGGCTTAACTCACACTTATTGAAATGTACAGTACAAGAAAATAGATGTAGGGCTGGAGAGATGGCTTAGCGGTTAAGGTTAAGGTGCTTGCCTACAAAGCCTAAGGATCCAGGTTTGATTCTCCTGGTCCCACGTAAGCCAGATGCACAAGGGAGAGCATGCCTGTTGAGTTCTTTTGCAGTGTTTAGTGGCCCTGGCGTACCCATTCTACCTCTCTCTGTCTGTCTCTGACTCTCTCTCTCTCTCTCTCTCTTTCTCTCTCTCTCTCTGTGTGTGTGTGTCAAATAAAAATTAAAAAAATAAAAGAAAATAGATGTAATTTAAAATATTCAGCATTAACTTGGCTAGTTGAGAAGTCTCAAGGGTTTGTTGGTATGTTGTGTTTATTTGAAATGGGACCTAGCTGTATCTGTAGTTCAGTTTAGTGTCACCTCTGAGGTCTGCATTGACTTCCACAGTATGCTGGGATCGTAGGTGTGCTGCACCATGTTGGTCTTAGAATTCAGAGGTTTTGAAGTACCACATTCTTCATGGAAAAATAGTGTTCACTTTTTTTGGTGTAAAAGTGCTGTTATTGGCAAGTAATATAAACTATTTTTATTGAATCCGATTCTTTTACTTGGGTGTTGGGATAAATAGGAAATCAAAAGAAATGTGTGATTATAACTGAAAGGACTTAAAGTCAAAATGCAGTTGTATTAAAATGCTCTGAGGTCAGAACAGTAACCATGAGCTTTTTAAAAGTTTAATTTTTAATTACATTTTTATTTATTTGAGTAAGAGAAAAAGTCAGAGAGAATGGGCATGCCAGGGTCTCTAGCCATTGCAAGCCAATTCTAGATGCATGCATTACCTTGTATGATCTGTCTTTTATGTAGGTACTGGGGAATTGAACCGGGATTGTTAGGATTTGCAGGCACGTGTCTTAACTGTTGAGCCATCTCTCCAGCCTAACCATGAGCTTTTTAAATTGTTTGTTTTCTTTTAAGTTACTAGAAAAATAATTGATATATATATCACAAGGCTAAAGAATTCTGATTATTCTAAACTAACAAGGAATTAGTTTTTATTTATTTATTAATTATTTTTTTGAGGTAGGGTCTTAACTTTAGCCTGGGCTCACCTAGAATTCATTCTGTAACCCCAGGCTGACCTCTGACTCTCCTACCCGAGTCTACCAGGTGCTAGAATTAAAGGTACCACTACATCAGGCACTTTTAATTTTAGTTTAAAAATATTTAAAGTTGGTCGTGGTGGTTCTAGAGTCTGCGGCAGTAGAATATCTCAAAGTTTGAGTCATCTTGGGCTACATAGTAAACTTCAAGGTAGTCATAGCTACATACTGAGATCTAGTCTCAACGAACAAAGTCTATGCACACACACAAAATTATCTCCTCACTTGCTACTGGACCCTTTAGAGACAGCCTGGCCATGGGACAAGAATTGCAGAATTGAACTGTCCAGTATCAGCTGTGTGTGCAGCAGCATGCTGTTCAAGGGGAAGGAACACACAAAGCAGGCTCAGCAGATTGGGAAACTCAGATCCACTTCATATGAATGCAGCTTATAGCTCCAAAGCACCTGCCCTGATGCTTTGCAGTGTCTACCATAACTCATTTTGTGTACACTGGGAAAATTGTCAAAAAAGGCTCAACTTATATATTTTACTTTGGTGTGGTACTTTGCAATTAGTAAAGAAGTTTTCAAAATATATTTGCCAGCTGGGAATATAGCTCTTTATAGGGCATGTACTTAATACGCACGGGTCCCTGGGTACAGCCCTCCAGGACCCTCAAAAATGACTGCACAAGTAGGGCAGAAGTCAATCTTCATTGTATAAGCAAAGAAAAAAATCAAGTGATCTTGTGAGAAATTATTGATATATGAAATAGAAATAAAAGACTTGCACATAGCTCATGTCTAGACTAGGATTGAAATTCTATGTACCTGGTGGTTAATTTATATTTTAAAAAGAAACAAAATAAATTGTGTTAATAAATACAATTAGTATTTAAATAATATGTCTTAGACACCATATTTTCTCCCTCTTAAATTAGGTTATAAGGCCAAGGTGTTCATGCCTTTAATCCCAGCACTCGGGAGACACAGGTAGGAGGATCACCATGGGTTCGAGGCCACCCTGAAAGTACATAGTGAATTCCAGGTCAGCCCGGGCTAGAGTGAAACCTTACTTCAAAAAAAAAAAAAAAAAAAGGTTATATAAAATATCAAGTATAAGGAAATGATAAGTGAGCACATGTATACCTATTCTAGATTTTGCAGTTTATATTTTTCATGTTTTATCACATAACCATGCCTCCATCTTCTGTTAGTTTTTCTTTTTTGCATTTTAAATAAGCTGTAGACTTTTGCAGTTCTCTCTAACCAGCATGCATATTAATGAGTAGTCTTACATATTTTTGCAGGTACTTTTTTCCTTTTAAAGTAAAATTTGCATGTAGTAAAATGCACAATATGTGAGTACATCTGTGTAACCCAAGCTGACATCTGGATGTAGGATGTAAGTTTTCATTTATAAATTTTCTCTTGAAATTAATTTTCTATCGACTTCCAAGAGCATGCTGAGCTTTGATTTTTTTTTTTTAATAAGTTGGAAGTTCACAGTTGCATGGACGAATAGGATTTGATTTGGACGCAGTGGGAAATAGTTAAATCCAGCTATTGAACCTGTCATCCAAATATTTTAATATTGTTTTGAACATTTGAAATTTACTGTTAGCCATTTTGAAATGAATCAAATGATCTTATCTATATTACACTTTGTAGTGGACTTAAAAGCAAAAATGCGATCTCTTCCTCCTGAGATTCTTTACCCTTTGATCATCTTAGCCCAGTAGTCTGCCCTCTCTAGGTACCATTCTGCTTCTATTTCAGAGTCTGGTTTAGAATGTGTGCTATTTATTTCCTTGTGTTTGGCTGATTCCATCCAAATCAGTCCAAAGCTTTATTTTCAATTTTGTGAAAATTGCTCAAAAATAAATATATTTATGTAGACACACCCACATTTCTTTTTTATTCATCTATGAATGGACGCTTACTTAGGTAGATTACTTATTTTAGCCACTGTGTGAACTGAACTACAAACATGGGAGTGCAGGTGTCTCTTTGTTATATTGTTTTAAAATTACTTTGGTAAATATCCAGAAATGAGATGGCTAGGTCTCTATATTTTCTTTTAAAAATTGAATATAGCTGGGTATGGTGGTGCATACCTTTAATCCCAGCACTCGGGAGGCAGAGGTAGGAGGATTGCTGTGAGTTTGAGGCCACCCTGACACTACATAGTGAATTCTAGGTCAGCCTGAGCTAAAGTGAGACCCTACCTCGAAAAAACCAAAAACGAAAAAAAAAAAAAAAAAACAAAACTTGAGTGTAAATTATTTGCTCTTCCTTCCCCACTTATACATAGGTGGTAAGTACTTGGCTTTAGAACCTAGATACCATCTGACTGCACTTGAATCTCACATTAACTAAATGGCCTTGCTAGTTTGTATTTCAGTGTTTTTGCTATGGATAAACAGTTTATAGTTTAATTATACCCAGTGATTATTGTACTTTCTTTAATTGTTGAGAGAGGTGTCATTCAGTGTTGCTCAGATTTATCTGAAATTCCTGAACTTTCACTTCAGTTTCTTGAGTGCTGGGACTAGAGATAGATACCATTATACTTGACTTATTGTACTGTTTTTTTTAATATTTATTTACTTCTATAAATTTCCTCCTTGTTATTAATTCTTTGAATATGAGGGAAACTTGAAGACTTTCACATTACTTTATTTAATGGTAATATACCTTTAAAGAACATGGCAAAATTTCATTTTCTGAACATTTCCAAATTAGTTTATATCAATTACTTTTGCTGGGGCAGAATGACCAGAAGCAACTTAGGGAATGAAAGCTTTTTTGGGGGGCTTATGATTTTGAGGGAAGGACTATCATAAGGGGGGAGGAAGCATGGCAGGAGCAGATAGCCATTATCAAATCTGTAGAGGAATTGAGCAAATGGGGCTGGCCGGTAACACCTCAAGGCACACCTCCAGTGAGTGACACACTTCCTCCAGCAAGCAAGGCTTCACCTCCTAAAGGTTCCACAACTTTCCAGAGTAGCACCATCAACTAGGGATTAAGTATCCAAACACATGAGCCTGTAGAGTGGGTATTTTCACTCAAACACCCACACAGATGATTGTATCTGCTATAACCAACTATGAGTTTAAACGTGTTAAGTTTTGAATTGTTTTCTTTCATCAGTGATAAGATTCTGTACCTCTCCTACCAAGATGCATCCCATTCCTTGATATTCTACTTGGCTGACAAAAAACATCTTGGGTTTAGAAAAATATGTATTTATAATTAATACAGAAACCATAAGTTAAGTTCTATTAATCTTAGTTTGTTGGTTTATTTATGTTGAAGATAAAATCCAGGGCCTATGTGCTCTACTACCTAGCTAAATCCTTCCTTCACAACTGTTCTTAGTAAAAGCCCCAAAGCCTTCCCTTTTAAAAAGGTGATTACTATGTAAATAAAAAACAGAACTTGTTCAACCAAAACTATTGAGAGAATTGAGCAATAAATGTTTATTGTTGGATACACGAGGAAGCATATTTGAGGACGCTAGGTGGTGGTAACACTTTGAACACTTGGTTAAACTTTTTGATTTTGTCAGTGATCTTTAAATCAGTGTTAAAACTTATTTTTCGGAAATTTTTCAGTGATCATTTATAAACTGTATCATAATTACTGGTATTAAAGTATTCTTTAAGCTATTTAAAAAATATGAACAGAGAGAAAGCAGGCAGTACCAGAGAGAATGGGCGCTCCAGGGCCTCTTGCCATTGCAAAAAACTCCAGATGCATGCATCATTTGTTCGTGTGGCTTTACATAGGTACTGGGGAATTGAACCAAGCTGTGAAACTTTGCAAGCAAATGCCTTTACCACTTAACCATCTCTCCAGCTCCCAAGGGTTTTTTTAAATTTTTTTCTTTAAAACTTTTTTGTTGTTGTTGTTGTTGTTGTTGTTTTGGTATATTCAGCCTTCTCTTAAGGCTCCTCTCTGAGGCTTATTTAAATATAGCAGCCAGTGTTTCTTCAATACTACTATTAATATTCTGAGTGTTCTTTGTATTTTTTAAGTTAAAGCTATAGGTTGTATTTGAGTAAACTAGTAAGTTTTGACACATGAATTTATAGTTTTGAATACAGTAAAATGTCCTTAATATGAAGTACATTTGAAACATCTATTGTGATTTGTCTTAATTTTTTAAGTCAGCATACAAAGTAGTGGAACTCATCATGACATCTTTGTACATGTGCCATTAAACCTTGTTCTCATTTGTTCCTCTTCCCTCAACCCCTCATTGTTGTTACATTAGTAACAATTGACATATTTGACACTACCTACTAAGTCTTTGTCATAGTTAATTTAGTAGAGTTGTAGCTTCTCTTTGGTTCTGAAGTTAATTTTAGTTAGGGAATTATTTTAAATGACAGACTATTATATAGGTTTCATGTAGACAATGAACAGTTGCAAGGTATGTGAAGAGGAACTTAGTATTATAGGTCCTGGTGGTAGGATGGCCCAGGTTTCAATTCCCAATACCAAAAAGAAAAAAAAAAGTTAGTAGCAGTAAAATGTCAGCTTTTTTTAAATTTAATTTTATTTATTTGAGTAAGAACAAATCAGATAGAGAGATTGGGTGCATCATGACCTGACCTTCAGCCACTGCAAATGAACTCCAGATGCGTGTGCTACCTTGTGCATTTGGCTTATGTGGGTTCTGGGATATTGAACTGTTTTTTAGTTTTGAAGAGCTTTTTTTTTCCTTTTTCTTTTTTTCTTTTCCATGAGAATTCTTAAAATCCTTAAAATATCTTAGTTTTTATATTCTCAGGGTAAATTCTTAAAGATTTTTTTTTATATTGGCTTTAACAAATTATGTTGTTTTTTCACTATTAGAATTTGCTGTCTTGGTTTTTGGCAAATTTCTAAATGTCCTATATTCAGTGTGAAATTTGATATTGATTGTAATAGTTCTCAAAAAAATAAGAAATTGCTATTTCTTAAATTGAAAAAGTTCTGACCAAGAGAGTTGAAAGCATAGTGGCTCATACCTGTAATCTTGGCACTCACAGGTTGGGTGGGGGGGAGGGATCACGTCTCATTTAGGCCAGTCTGAGTTCAAAGCCAGTCTGGGCTTCATAGTGAGACCTTGTTTCATAGAAACAACAGTAGAAGTTTTTATAAAGTTCGTAATGTGATTTTTAAGTAGAAGACAGCAGAAAAGAAAAAGCCAGCTTATTAACTCATCTTTAAGAATCCAAGTGGAGCGCCGGAGAGATGGCTTGATGATTAAGGCACTTGCCTGCAAAGCCGAAGAACCCAGGTTTCATTCCCCAGGACCCACGTAAGCCAGATGCACAAAGTGGCACATGCGTATGGAGTTGTTTACAGTGGCTGGATGCCCCGGTGTGCCCATTCTGTCTTTTGTTCTCTCTCACAGCCTTCTTCCCTCTCTGAAATAAATAAAAAATAACAAAAGGAACCAAGTGAAAGTTTAACTTTGTTTTGTTTCCTTTTCATAATGAATATGTCAGCAAAACAAAAGTAGTCTTAGATCATAGTACAGACATAATTTTGAATATTTTTTTTCTAAGAATATACTGTTTGTCCATTTTGTGCTTTGTTAATGAAAGTACAGACTTTAAGTGGCTGAACTGGATTACATCATATAAACTGCAATTTATCAACACTGATAAAATGTTTGTTTATTTATTTGAGAGAGTGAGAACAATTGAGAGAGAGAATGGGCCACGCAGGGCCTGTCACCACTGTAAATTCCAGATGCATGCTTCACTTTATGTATCTGGTGTTCCGTGGATACTGGGGAAGTAAACCCCAACTGGCAGGCTTTGTAAGCAAGCACCTTTAACCACTGAGCCATCTGCCCAGCTCTAAACTGCAATTTAATTCCTGTTTGTCATAGATTTCAGGTTTTTGTAAACACTCATGTAAATTTCTGAGCATTATCAATTGCTTAAAATACAGCTGGTTATAAATGATAATTTTGTGTCTGTAAAATTTTATTAATTAACACATTACAGTAATTGCAGTATTTTTAAACTGGGATGGGGCATTTAACTCTTTTAACAAAAGTAATCTATCTTGTACTCCTTTCTTTCCCTTCCATAAGTAAGTATAACAAATACTGTAAAATATAATTACTCATATACAGCCTAGCTTGGTGACACTTACGTAAACTTCTAGCACTTAGGAGGCAGAAGCAGGAGGATTGTGAGTTAGAGGCAACTGTGCTACATAGTGAATTCATGGCCAGCTCTGTAGTGGGAAAAGAATACACATCTGCAAACATTGCTGCTGATATCATTGGATTTGAAATTTTACTTATATGTATAACAGGTACCTGTTTTTCAATTATTTCAAACTACATTTAATCGCCCAGATGCCTTTTTCTCTTCTCTTGTTAAGAGCATTTCACTACTGATTGTGGTCTTCTGTTTTGCAGAGTAACAGCTATCCACCAATGTCAGATCCATATATGCCTAGTTATTATGCTCCATCTATTGGATTTCCATATTCTCTTGGGGAAGCAGCATGGTCCACAGCTGGAGACCAGCCTATGCCATACCTGACAACCTATGGACAGATGAGTAATGGAGAACATCATTATATACCAGATGGGGTTTTCAGTCAACCTGGAGCATTAGGAAATACTCCTCCATTTCTTGGTCAACATGGATTTAACTTTTTTCCTGGTAATGCTGATTTCTCTACATGGGGGACAAGTGGATCTCAGGGACAATCAACACAAAGTTCTGCTTATAGTAGCAGTTATGGCTATCCACCTAGTTCTCTTGGGAGAGCTATTACTGATGGACAGGCAGGATTTGGCAATGATACTTTGAGTAAGGTTCCTGGCATTAGTAGTATTGAGCAAGGCATGACTGGACTGAAAATTGGTGGTGACCTGACAGCGGCAGTGACAAAAACTGTAGGTACAGCCTTGAGCAGCAGTGGTATGACTAGCATTGCAACCAATAATGTGCCCCCAGTTAGCAGTGCAGCGCCTAAACCAACTTCTTGGGCTGCTATTGCCAGAAAGCCTGCCAAACCTCAACCGAAACTTAAGCCCAAGGGCAATGTGGGAATTGGGGGTTCTGCTGTGCCACCACCTCCTATTAAACACAACATGAATATTGGAACCTGGGATGAAAAGGGGTCAATGGTTAAGGCTCCACCAACCCAACCAGTTCTGCCTCCTCAAACTATAATCCAGCAGCCTCAGCCATTAATTCAACCACCACCATTGGTGCAAAGCCAACTGCCTCAACAGCAGCCTCAGCCACCACAACCACAGCAGCAACAAGGACCTCAGCCACAGGCCCAGCCTCACCAAGTGCAGCCTCAACAGCAGCAGCTGCAGAATCGCTGGGTGGCTCCTAGAAACCGGGGAGCCGGCTTCAACCAGAACAATGGAGCGGGCAGTGAGAACTTCGGTTTAGGTGTTGTACCTGTCAGCGCCTCGCCTTCTAGTGTAGAGGTGCATCCAGTGTTGGAAAAGCTAAAGGCCATAAACAACTATAATCCCAAAGACTTTGATTGGAACCTGAAGAATGGACGTGTGTTTATAATTAAAAGCTACTCTGAGGATGACATACATCGTTCCATTAAATACTCTATCTGGTGTAGTACTGAACATGGTAATAAGCGTTTGGATGCAGCTTACCGTTCTCTGAATGGTAAAGGCCCACTCTATTTACTCTTCAGTGTGAATGGTAGTGGACATTTTTGTGGAGTGGCTGAAATGAAGTCTGTTGTGGACTATAATGCATATGCTGGTGTCTGGTCTCAGGATAAGTGGAAGGGCAAATTTGAAGTTAAATGGATCTTTGTGAAAGATGTTCCCAATAACCAATTACGGCACATTCGCTTAGAAAACAATGACAACAAACCAGTAACCAATTCAAGGGACACTCAAGAAGTACCCCTAGAAAAAGCAAAGCAAGTGCTTAAAATAATTGCTACTTTCAAGCATACCACCTCAATCTTTGATGACTTTGCACATTATGAAAAGCGTCAAGAAGAGGAGGAAGCCATGAGAAGGGTGAGTAATTTTTTGTGGGGGACTCTTCCTCTTGGGAATGGGCATCCTTTAATTGCTCTTAAAATTATATTCTAATTAAGAACTGTATTCTGAGAAAAATTATCCACTTATGATCTGTGCCCTATTCTGTTTTCCTGGGTGAATTTGCTTCTTTCCTGTTCACATTGCTCTGGTGAAATGATCATTTAGTTTTGCAATTCAGGAAAGCTAAATCAGTTGTGCTCAACAGACTTGAGCTGGTGAGGGACTGTAATTGTCTTTCCTGCGGTTCTGGAAATGACACCTAGAGTTGGAAGCAAATAGTTTTAAAATAAATGTTTGACTACTGCTCATTTGTGAGAAACTAGGGATTTTTTTTCATAAAGCAAGTATTTGATTTGTGGAGCTAAAGCATTTGTAACAAAATGGAATAAGGATTTGCTGTTAGGAAGATAGCAAAGCAGGGGCTTTGAGTTCAATTTTTGTCTGTTTGATTTTTCACCTTTTGTGAGACTCAGGAAGACTTCCTGAACTTAAATATATTTGTATCGTATTGTCTAGAGTTTGATCACCCAGGTGAGATAGACTTAGGATGCTTTCTATTCTGAACTGCCACATAAAACTGGGATCCCAGTTTTACTTGAAAAGAGGATGGAGGGTGTAGGAAATTAACAGTATATTTTAATATCTATTGAAAACAGACCAAAGGGTAAAGCGAAAAGCTTTTCCAGTAAATAACATTTGCTACTATGGAAAATTCTGTGTGGAAATTAATATTAAAACAAAAACTGAACTATCTGAAAAACAAAGTGATTCATTTGTTTGTGTGCACTTAAATATCTTGGTAGTGTGCAGCAGAAGGATCTGTTTCAACTATCAGTACTCACTCATTCGTGAACAATGTTGAGTTAACAATCTAGAGCAGTAATTTCTAAACCTTAGAGCTCATAGTTAGTCATTGGAGTATTTCTTGAAATGTGCCCCTTGTACTATGCACGCCAACCAAGTATCCCGGATGATTCTGGTGATAGTGATTACAGTGCTGAAATAGAAACCTTGTCTTAGAATGTGGCTCTATGGAACTGTTGAAATGGATTGTTGAATATAATGACTGGAGTTCTCTTCTGGTTAAATATAGAAAGTGAAAGGTGCTGTTAAGTTTTTGAGTTAGCATCTAAGTAAAATGATCAGATTGTAACTGCCATTACCAAGCAGTGGACCAAGGGAAATGATTTAGAATATGGAAGGTGGGATGCAGGTAAAGATACTATTTTGAGATATGCCTTTATAAAGATACCTTTGAGAAATAGAGGCAGATACCTTCTTGATGTAGCAGTTAGAGAACTGGGGGAGCCAGACAGTTTGTTCTTCAACAGCTGATGCCACAGAGTGGGGTGAGATTGTCTGGGAGAAAAGATGCATTGCAAGGCAGATATCAACTCTCCTTAGTTTTTTTCCTGCCTAGTCCTAGTGTTAACTAACTTTGATAACTAGTTGTCTCAGGGATCCTTAACGACTGTTGTATCTGCAACAGTGCATATATTTAGCAATATATTCAACAGTAATTTTATATAGTTTCATCACTACTTACTCACTTGACATCTTTATTTGAAGTCATTTAACATAGTATTTCTAGAAAGGGCAATTGAGTAATATTTTTATTCTTTAAGGGCTTAAAAATGTAAGTATCTTTCTTTGGCTGTCACATATGAACAACTAAGCTGGGCATGGAATTCTTGGGACATGATTTTTCGCTTAAAATACGGTTAAGGTTTGCCTTATAGTTTGCAGTTTATCTGTAGTGTTTGTCAGCTGTAATCCTTTATTCTAGAAACAGGGTGGGTTTATTGTTGTTGAAAGATACTTGTGTTGTTTCTAGTTTTGAGGGAATGTAAATAAAGCTATATGTATTTGAATGCATATTGTCACACAGTCAGCTTCACGTTGCTGGGATGAACTTCAAGAGCAGACACAGTTATGGGAGGAATGGAATTTATTTGAAGCTTACAATGTCTGAGTAGAAGCAGCAGCCCTTTTCACAGGTCCAAGCAGAGAGAAAAGCAACCAAAATCAGCTCAAACAAGCACACTCCAGGAATTCCAAGCAGAACTAAGACATGTTGGGTATCTTTAGCTGGAGTTCAGATTTTGCCCCCAGTGACACCTCCTGCATCCAGGTAGTTGGAAATCCAAGAAGCTTTAATTCAACTCCTGAATCTAGTCAAAATAAATAAATAAAAGCAAAAGGGCTGGAGAGATGGCTTAGTAGTTAAGGCACTTGTCTGCAAAGCCAAAGGACCCAGGCTTGATTCCCCCAGACCCATGTAAGCCAGATATACAAGATGTCACATGTGTCTGGAGGCCCTGGTGCACCCATTCATTCTATCTGCTGCTTTTACTCTCTCAAGTAAATAAAAAAATTTTTTAAGTCTCCTGAATATACTCAAATTACCACACATATCCTTTTTAAAGTTAACTAGCTTCTTTAAGGTGTGCAGCTTTCACCTGTAACGTGTGTGATGGTAGAACTACCATCACAGAATACATCTCAGATCTTCTTTTCACTAACATCCTTCTCTTGAGTCTTAACTCATGACAGCCACTGATCTTCATTCAAATATTTGGTACTTTTCTGAAGCAGGAGTCTTTTCAAGACTCCATTATTGCTTTTTTTTTTTGGCATCATTAGTCATGAAACATCTGAGTGTCACATAGATCAAATGTCCTAGAGCAGGTACTAGGGTTGTTTTGTTTGCCCTTGCACTTGAATTCTTGGTGCTCATTGCATATACCCTTATTGTTGTACAAAATGGGAGAGTTAATGCTATATGCTGACTTGGTTAGTTTAGTGATTCATCAGCCTATGGAGATTTCATAAAAGGGAAGGCCAGTACAGTGGATACTGCTAAGTATTTGACTTCGAGTTCGAAACCACTGTATAAGGAACTAGTTTTCCAAACTTTTTAACTGGTCAGCCCATGAAGTATCATATCTTTGCCTAGTTTTTTTTCCTGGTGCTCTTAGTCCTTATCCAGGTAGAATTTGCAGTTTCATTTTTAGTTACTCTTGCTGACATGCTTGTTCTTGCCCTTGAGCTTCATTTAAAGGGCTTCTAAGGGCTGGAGGGATGGCTTAGAGGCATTTGCCTGTAAAGCCAAAGCACCCAGGTTTGATTCCCGAGAACCTGCAGAAGCCAGATGCACAAGTTGGCGCAAGCCTCTGGAGTTCATTTGCAGTGCCTGGAGGCCCTGGTGCGCCCATTCTCTCTCTCTCTCTTTCTCTGTCACTCTCTCTCTCTCTCTCTCTCTCTGTCCCTGTCTCAAATAAGTAAAAAATAAATAATAAAGGCATGTGACACCATACCCAGATGAAAAAAGGGGGGGGGCTTCAGTGATTGGGAATGTGCTCCTTGTCCCCAACCTGTAACACAGTCAGGGTGTCCTCGTCTTGTTCCCCCCCCCCCCCCACCGCCTTTCACAGGGTCTCACTCAAGCCCAGGCTGACCTGGTACTCACTCTGTAGCCCTAGGCTGTCTTCAGATCCTCCTACCTCAGCCTCCTAAGTAAGTTCTGAGACTAAAGGCGTGTGCCACGATAACTGGCAGTAGTTGTCATCATCATTTTTTATTTTATTTTAATTTGCACAAATTCTGTACATTTATGGTATTCAACATCGTTGTTTGAAACATGTATTAAACAAGACAAACTGCACGAATTATAAAAGATAAAATTGATAAATTTGACTAGGTTAAAATCTGTTCATCAAAAGATATTTTAAAGAAAAATTTAAAAGATAACTTTTTGAAGTAGAAGAAACTTGAACATAACTGATAATACTAGGAACAGACATGGTTTCACAGGACTTTAATTTAAGAACTCAGGAGGTAGAGGCAGGAGGATCAGAAGTTCAAGGTCATTCTTGGCTGTCTAGCACATGAATCCCTGTTGCCCCCCCCCCCAAAAAAAAAAGAAAAAAGAAAAAAAATCTACAGAATGCTTATGAGTTGATGTAAGAGAAAGAGAAAAAGGTAAGGCTTGGGATATATCTTCAGAGGCATTGCATTTGCCTAACATGTGCCCCAGATTTGATCACTAGTGTCCCCAAGCCCCAATAATAAGAGAAAAGGAAGGAAAGAAGGAAGGAAAGAAAAAAAATATACAAGAAAAATGAGCAAATGATTTAGGTAGGCATGTGATGAAAGAAGAGACCCACATGGCAAGTAAATATGTAAAGTGATACTCTGCCTTATTGAAGCCTAGGAAAAAAGAATTCTATCATATCTCTTAGGTCCCATTGTGTTCTGCTTACAAAACTATCCAGTCTTTATATATTAACTCAAAAATTTCCCCCTTGTGTTACCCTGTCTTCCTTACATATAGCCAGTGTAAGTTCATTGCAAATAACTTCTGTTTTCTTCACCTAAACTTTTCTAATAAGAACATCTTGTTCTCAGAGTAGGAGATATTTCCCCAACTGTTCTATAGTCTTGCTGCTGGAATTTGTAGAAACGTAACCCAAGACCAAGTCTTTTTTTGGTTGATGCCTGGAATGACTCAATAAATCCTTTACCCTTCATCTTTCCTAAGCTGCTATTTTGGCTCATTCCACCCTGTTTACTCAGATGCAGCAAGGCCAGTAGCCATGTTCACCCATAAAAGTTGCTAAACTGCAAGTGAAAATAAAGTTAAGGCCAGAAATGGTAGTGTTTGCTTACAATGCCAGCATTTAGAAGGCAGGAATACGTAATGAGACCCTATTTCAAAAATAGCAGCAACAATATTAGGGAAGTACATTCAAGAGTACAGACAGAAAATATCTTGCATCTATTCATTTGTCAAAATTAGTGCCAAGTGTTCTGGGCTGGAGAGATGGTTTAGTGGTAAAGGCACTTGCTTGTGATGCCTAAGGACCCAGGTTTGATTCTGTAGGTCCCAGATAAGCCAGATGCACATGGTGGCGTATGTATATGGAATACTTTGTGTCCCCTGGCGTGCCCATTCTCTCTCTCTCTCTCTCTCTCTCTCTCTCTCTCTGTCTCAAATAAAACTAAATTAAAAATACTTAAAAAAAAAAAAAAGAAATACCAAGTGTTCAAGGCCTCTTAAGCAATTGGGGACGTCTTTCATATTTTCTTTCAAGGTAGGTTTTATATATCTTTAAAAGACTTTTTTTTTTTTTTTTTTTAAAGATAAGGTCTTATATAGCTTAGCCTTGAGCTCTGTAGCCAAGAATGGGTTCGAATTCCTGGTTCTCCAGCCTACACCTTCTAAGTGTTGGGATTTATAGACATGTGCCACCATACCCAGTCTTCTGGATTTTATAATTATAGGAATATATGCATTCTTTAACCACCTCTGATACTTCCCCAAATATGTATAATATGTAAAAGAATGTTATTATGTATACAGTTGAGAATAACTCAATACTGGGACCAATTCAAGTGATCATCATTAGTAGGAAAATAATCAAGAACATTGGGACAACAGCCAAGAGTGTGGTTGGACCTTTTTAAAAAATTTTTGTTTGTTTATTTATTTATTTATTTGAGAGAGAGAAAGAGGCAGAGAGAGAGAATAGGTGCACCATTGCCTCCAGCCACTGCAGACGAACTCCAGATGCATGCACAACCTTGTGCATCTGGCTAATGTGGGTCTTGGGGAATCGAACCTTGAACCAGGGTCCTTAGGCTTCACAGGCAAGTGCTTAACTGCTAAGCAATCTCTCCAGCCCCTCCTGTTTTTTTTTTTTTTTTTTGAGGTAGGGTCTTGCTCTTGCCCAGACTGACCTGGAATTCACCATGCAATCTCAGGCTGGCCTCAAATGCACAGCGATCCTCCTATCTCCACCTTCCATCTTCTTATTTGTAAGTAATTTCAAGTTTACTTGGGGATATAGTTTGGAGAATGTGCATACCTTTTTTTTTTTTCTGTAACAGACTCTCCCTATTCCCTTTCTGTTTATTGGAACCTTGAGGGTAAGTTTCGTGTGTGTCATAGTTTGGCTCCCTCCTCCAAACCACTATAGTGTATATTTCCAAAGAATAAAGATTCTCCTACAGTAGTCACAGTACTGTGTCAGTGATCCAGAGCCTGTCCTCTAGTAGAGGACACAGATAGAAAGAACCTTTTTGAATAAGTTTAGAATGCTTATACTAACTCAACTTTGAAATTTTGCCTTCCCCAAGTTTGGGAGGGCTTTTCCTATACTTATAGAAAGGTTTTTGGGTAGCTGGGCATGGTGGCGCATGCCTTTAATCCAAGCACTTGGGAGACAGAGGTAGGAGGATCGCTGTGAGTTCGAGGCCACCCTGAGACTACATAGTGAATTTCAGGTCAGCCTGGGCTAGAATGAAACCCTACCTTGAACCCCCCCCCCCAAAAAAAAAAATTTTTTTTAGGTTGGAGAGACTGCTTAGTGGTTAAGGCACTTGCCTGCAAAGCCTAAAGACCCAGGTTCGATTCCCCAGTTCCCATGTAAATCCATATGCACAAGGTGGAACATGCGTCTGGAGTTTATTTGCAGTTACTGGAGCCCCTGGAGCATCCATTCTCTCTCAAGTGAATAAATAAATAAAAATATTTTTTAAAAAGTTTTCATAGTTGTAAATTTCACTTTAGGTCTGTGGTCAGTGTAGCTTCTTTCATTTTATCCCCTGTCCCCTCCCTGCCTGGTTTCCTGCGTGTGAGGCAAGCTAACAGTGAGCTTCATTGAATGTCTTGGTTTTTTCCAGACAGGGTCTGACTATATACATCACTCAGGCTGTCCTGGAGCTTGGCATATAATACCCAGGCTGTCTTTGACCTTATGAACCTCTTGTCTCAGTCCTCAGTCTAAGTGTTGGAATTGCAGATTTATACCACCATACCTAGCTTTTTTTTTCTTTTCTTTTCTTTTCTTTTCTTTCTTTTCCTTTCTTTTCCTTTCTTTTCCTTTCTTTTCTTCCCTTTTCTTCCCTTTTCTTTTCTTAATTTGAACCCTTTATAATAGGTGAAGGCTTATAAATCCCTCTTTCCTCCTTGCTGGATTTTTTTTTATTTCCTGTTTTTCCCCCCTCCTGATTATTTTGGCAGTGAGAGTCCTGCAGTTTGCTTTTCTAGGCAACAAATTTCCTATGGAGAAGCCAACCCTGGCATATCAAGTCGGCTTATATAAAATTTAGAATATTGGCCGGGCGTGGTGGCGCACGCCTTTAGTCCCAGCACTCGGGAGGCAGAGGTAGGAGGATCACCGAGAGTTCGGGGCCACCCTGAGACTACATAGTGAATTCCAGGTCAGCCTGAGCCAGAGTGAGACACTACCTTGATAAAAACCAAAAAAAAAAAAAAAAAAAAAAAAAAATTTAGAATATCAGGTCCTGTTTTTCAGAATGAGGAGTTGTGGTGAAATTTGAAACTACAGAAGGTATCCATGCTATTTAGTATTTGTGTAGGACTTCATTCTTGCATGTGGATACATTCTTAAAATTGAACACCCCATTTTCTTATATTTGGGTAAAATGAAGTTTGAAAGAAGAACTCAGCCATTGCCCATATTACCTGATCTTGGAGTGATGCATACTTTTTTCCATTGGTAGAGATCTTTCCTCTGTTACAGTAAATGTTGATAAAGTTCAGGAAGGGTGTGGATGCTCCTTTCTCTTACAGTTCTGAATTTATGGTAAAATCTCATGTTCAGGGTTTTGCTAATGATTAAATAGGGCTTGTTCTGTATTTGTAGCCTAACAGCACAAAACCCAGTGGCTTAAAACACACTTTTTTCCCCCGAGGAAGGGTTTTACTCTAGCCCAGGCTGCCGTAGAATTCACTGTGTAGTCTCAGGGTAGCCTTGAACTCAAGGCAATTCTCCTACCTTTGCCTCCCAAGTGCTGGGATTAAAGGTGTGCGCCACCATGCCTGGTTTAAAACACACTTTGTGTGGTTTCTTTATGTTAGAAATCAGGGTACAAGCAAGGGTAATCTCAAAGCTTCAAGGTCTCTTACAAGATGTGATAGTCATAGTCGTTATGGGTCTGACTCTTTTCTTAAGACTTAATTGGTAAAGGTCTGCTTTCTAACTCAGGTAATTGTTGTCAGACTTTAGGTCCTCAAGGCTTGTTGGAATGAGAGCCTGTTTTTCTGCCTTCAGCTGCAGTCTGTTGTTTGCCACAGGAGTCTTGCCTCATCAACATAACAAGCTGGGGGCTGGGAATGAAACTGTTGGTAGAGTACTTGCATAGCATGCAGGAAGCCTTGGAACATAAAATAGCATGGTGGTGAACACTTGTAATTCCAGCTTCTTGAAGGTGGAAGCAGGAAGATCAGAAGTTCAAGACCATCCGTGGCTGTAGCAAGGTTCTAGGTTACATGTGAAATTTTGCAAAAGTTAGTCCAGCTTTATTTTACTGCTGATTTTCCAGTTTGCTAGTACATTAGCATTGCATGCATGAAAATCTGCTGATTTAGTAGTCTGTAACTAGGAGATAGTCCTTTACTAGGTGGTGCATTAACCTTCTTCAATTGCAGAAAATCCTCACCAAACTGTACCGATATATTACTCTCTACTTTCTAAGTGAAACTGACTTGCTGCCTGCTAGCAGAAAATGTGAATTTACTAAAAGAAATTCAACTCTAGTATCTTACATATTTGATCAGCTCTATATAGTTATGCTCTTTGTTTCATTTGAAATAACAAGAATGGAAGAAAAAAATACACATCTTTCAGTGTGTAAAATAGTCTGAAATAAAATAGTGTAATTTCCAGCTTGGGCTACAGAGTGAGTTACAGGACAGCCTAGGCTAGAGTGAGACTGCCTCAAAAACAACCAACCAAAAAATATAATGTTATTATTTTCATTTTATGGTAGAGTCCAAAATCTAATACCCCAAATAGAATTTTGGATTTCTGTGCTAATATATATATCTCCAATGTGTGTGTGTGTGTGTGTGTGTGTGTGTATATATATACATATATATACACACACACACACATGCATATATATATAAAATGCATTTTAATCATAATCACCCCCCCCCATTACTTTCTCTTGACTCCTTTCTATTCCCAACCTCTCCATGTGTCCATGTTCTGTTTTGGTGTTTTTTTTTTTTTTTTTTTTTGAGAGAGAGAGAGAGACAAGACACTCATTGAGTTTAATGAGGGTTGCTTCCATAAAGGTGAGTGAGGGGTTATTTACCAGAGCATGGGCAGCTTACCAGTGGCTACACCACTGAAGAAAATGTCTCTACCTCCTTCAGCAGCCATTAACTGCCCACAACTCCTTAGGAAAGGGTAAGAGGTCTCATGAGTCCCTTTACCAGCCATGATTGAATGTTGTCTTGTGCTGGTAACTATAGCTGTCTTGAGTGTAAGGGTCAAGTCATATCCAGAAGATATTTACTCCTCCTCATCCTCCAGGTCTTAACATTCTTTCTACCTCCTCTTCCATGATGTTTCCTTACTCTTGGAAGTGGTGACATAAATGTCTCATTTAGGACTGAACACTCTTAGTTTAGAGTTTGCTCAGTAATCTCCACCTGATGCAAAAAGACGATTTTCTCTGAACAAAGTTAAGAGTAGCACTAATCTATGGGCTGTTAAATATAAATATTTAGAATACAATTTGCTTGCCTTTAAGTATCGCAGTTAACAAGTGCCAAATCTTTTTGATGATTGACTTTTGGACAATTCTACTAGGACACATCTTGTATATTTAACCTGCCTGTCTAAAACATCTAACCAAAAGCAGCTGATGGGAGGACGGGGTTTATTTTGGCTTACATTCTCATGAACCTTCAGCATGGCAGGGAATGGATGACAGATCAGAGGCTGGACATCCCGTCTTGCCGTAGCAGCTAACAGCAGCAAGAGTGAGCGAAAATACTGGCAAGATGGTCTAATAAACCTTAAGGTCCACTCCTATTGACACACCTCTTCCAGAAAGGCTCCATCTCCAAAATTGCCACCAGTTGGGGATTGATTATTCAAAACTCATGAGGCTAATGAGTATATTCCACATTCAAACTACCACACTGCCTCACTATGTATTAGAATGCTGTGTGTATTTCCTCATTCATTCATTCAGCAGGTAAACACTAAAGGTTACCAGGAGCCACCAAAGATAAAATATTTTTACATTGTAGAACTCTGTTTCCTGTCAGGAGAATTTTATAGTTTATAGTGTTTTGTTAAATTTACTCATTTTTGTGTATTTTGGGGGCTTTTGTAAATGAAATTACATTTCAGAATTTTTTTTCTAAGTGTGTACTGCTAGTGTATAGAGAATTAATTTGTACATGCTATTACTCAGTGACATGGCCAAGTTTGCATATTAATTTTGGTTTTTATTGTTTTGTTTGCATGTGAGTTGTTCCTATATGTGTGGGCAGGTGTGCATGTGGTTTGATGTCAAGTGTCTTGCTGACTAGCTCACCACTTGGTTTACTGAGGCAGTCAGTGTGTCATGGAACCCCCAGCTTGCTGAATCAGTCTAGCTAGTCAGCTTGCTCTGTGGATGGTCTGTTATGCTTGTCCAGCATTTTATATGGATGCTGGGTATCTGAACTCAGATCTTAACACTTTCGCCACAATCACTTTGCCAGCTGAGCTATCTCTCCAGCTTAAGTTCAGATATTTCTAATAGAACACCCTTGGGATTTACTACAATTATGCTGTCTCCACATTGAGACCATTACACTTCTTTACTATCTGTATGGTTTTGCTTTTTTCTTGCAATCTTATATCTCTGAGTTCTGTATCTTGCCAAGCACCAATTCATTACATTGAAATTCAACCTTGATCAAACTCTCTGGGCATGGGCAGCAGAATGCAGCCAGCATTTATGCCAGTAACCCAGTTCCAACAAGGTTCTCTGTGGTCTTTCCTTCACCTTTGAAAGTTTATAAGCAAAACCTCCAAATACAATTCTCTCTTCATTTAGCATTTTCAAACTCTCTACAAAATATCCTATAACTTTTTGGCTCAACACACTGTGAGGCTTCTTCAGTCACAAGTTCCAAGTCTATATGTATTCCTTCTTCAGCACACAAATTCCAAAAGACCAAAATCCACATGGTCAGATTCATTGCAGCAACACCTCTCCCCTCACCCCCTGCCCCAGTACCACATTTCTGTTGTAGACAGCTTCGTGTTGCTGGGATGAACATTCACACAAGGCACAGTTAGGTGAGGAACGGATTTATTGCAAGCTTACAGATCCAGGGAAGAAGTTCCTTCAGTGGCTGAAGAAGCTACTTCCTTGCACGCAAGCAAAGAGAAAGCTAAACGGCCCAGAAAAGCTAAAAGCAGCACAGACAGCAAGCAGCAAACACAGAGCTCAGACCTCTCTGCATACCTTTAGGCTGGAATTCAGATCTGTCTTCAACACACTTTAGGGCTGGACCCCAGGATCTGCCCAAGTGACACCTCTAGCTAGAGATAAGCTTTAATAAGACACCAGAGTCTATGGTGTCTTATTATTATTTCATACATTGAAACTACCACATTTATTCAAAATAAAAAAGGCATTTCTACTCAGTTGTGACAAGTAATGTTTGTTACTTTTTAAAACTAAATCACAGCTCAAAGCATGTATTTACTCCTAAGTCTTACAGCTAGGTTCTTAGTTTTATTAACCATTTAAAATTTTTCCTTTTTTATATAGCACACATTTAGTTTGCTCTTTGGTTGGCAGAAATAAGTACTTTTATATTAGTAGACTGCAACTGCTCTTTCTTTACACCTGAAACACTTCTTTCTTTTGTAAAGACAGATGTGAGTACTCTTAATGTACTTTAAAATTACATTGTAATCATGTAGAGAAGTCCAAGAATGGTAAGGCCTCATTAAAATAGAAACTGTTTATTATATTCGAAGAGTTGGGGCTTTCTGATGTGTCTGTGTGTATATGTGTATAATATGTTTGTGCATGTGTGTACTATGTGTGATTTGCATATGTGTGGTGTATGCATTATTGTATTCAAATGTGTGTGCTCCATGTGCATACTTGGAGTGGCCAGAGGATGACAATTGAGTATCCACCTCTATTGCATTTTTGTCTTATTTCCCTGAGGCAGACTCTCTTACTGAAACCTAGAGTTCCCTTCTTGTCAGTTAGATTGCTGACCAGGGAGCCCCAGTGATCCTGTCTGTCTTTCCTTCTCAGCACTAGGCTTTACAGGTATGTGATCTTGCGCAGGTTTTTATGTGGGTGCTGGAGATGAAGTTAGGTTCTCATACTTGCATAGCAAATGTACTTAACACTGCACCATCTTCCCAGGTGTGTACCCCCCCAATAAAACAGAACCTTTATATTACTGCATCATTCACTTTTTTGTTGATGAGATAAAATGCCCAACCAGAAGCAGCTTAGGAAAGGAAAGGTTTATTTTTGACTTACAGTTTTGAGGGGAAGTGTTCATTATAGTGGGGAAGGCATGGCAGGCCTGAGCAGGAAGCCCATATCACATATTCACATCAGTGGTGAAAAGATAATCAGGACTGTGGAGATGGAGCAGTCAGTAAAGTGCTTGCCTTGCAAACATGAAGACCTGAGTTCAGACACCAGACCCACATAAAATTTTTTTGATGTGGTGGTACATAGTAATCTCAGTGCTGAGGATGTGGAAACAGGTGAATCCCTGGGGTTCACTGGTCATCCAGTCTAGTTTACTTGGTGAGTTCCAGGCCAGTGGGAGACCCTATCTTAAAAAATGTGGACAGCACTTGAACACCACCTAAGGTCCTTTGATGTCCACATACATACATACCCCCAAAAAATTAATTTTAAAAGATTGAATTAGTAAATTGCTCATGAGTTACCTCTATAGGCCAAGTTCTGGTGCTGGGAATCTTACTGGTTTCCAGCGTGTTTACTTAATTTTAGGTGGGGAAAGAGTATATTCAACTTTTTTTTTTTTTTTTTTTTTTTTGGTCTTAGATGAGGTAACCCACAAATCTCAAAATCTCTTGAAGGAAGAATAGTGTTTGCTATTGATGGAAAACAGTGGGAGGGAAGGAAGGGAAGGAATTCTATAACCATTCTTTGGAGTATGAATCACTTAAAGTAAAAACTAAATTTTCTGATTCATTTTGGATTGCTTTGTATCCGAGTCTATCTAGGACCTTTTGTGAATTATCACTAGGAGATTTAGTCCTTCCCTAAGTGCACTGGATCATGGTCTTTTGGGTGTAATTCAGGTTTCTTTCATTTCTGTTAGCGCTCCACAGCACGTGCATTTGTCACTAACACATTTCTTGTTTTCTAACAGAAGTCAGTGATAGCATTTTCAGCTCATCATTTATTATACTCATTTCTATTGGTCTTCAGCCAACAGTCTACAAATATCTCACTATACTTGAATATGTACTTAATATATTTATCAGTGTAAGGCAGTCCTACCTCCTGGTAGTATAAATGTGGGTTTTCATTGTAGGGTCTCTAGTCCAGCCTGACCTATAATTCATCTGGACATCTTGATGGACATTTACTATGTGTGCATCATGACAAGTACAAATTTATGTTGTGTTCCTATCCTGATCCATCCTTCTCAGGCTCATCTGTCCAAGTGTATATTTAATATCTTCATTTGTTCGTTTCAAAATCTCTTTGCCTGCCCCAGATGTTTTTTTATCTTTTAGAAGATAGATTTTCCATGATAATTTCTTTCTTGCCCCACATGTACCAGTGTCAACTATAAGTAAGTCACTTTTTTTTTTTTTTTTCCTCAAGATAGGGTCTCACTATAGCCCAGACTTGACCTGGAACTCACTCTGTAGTCCCAGTCTGAACTCAAGCTCCCAGCGATCCTCTTACTTCTGTTGGGATTAAAGACGTGCAGACACCACCGTGTCCGGCTAATAATCTTATTGGCCCTGTTTTCAAAATTTTACTGAAATACAGGTGCTTTTTATTTGCTCTGCCTTTAAAAAGCTGCCTGTTTTGCCATAACCTTTTAAACTTATGACATTAATAGTATTTTCATTTTCATTATTTTATTTATGCTGTTTATTTTTATTTTTTGAGACCGAGTCTCACATGTATCCTAGTCTGGTAGGTGCTGAGATTCTAGGTGTTGCATCACTAGAACTGTTTTCCTTTCAGTTTGGATCGTAGGTTTTCGAAAGAAGAAGAAAAAAAAAATGAACTTTTAGTTGTGGTTCTCTCCCTTTCTCAATTTATTTTTTGTTTCTTTTTCTGAGTGTGTCATAGTTCATTTCTTTGACTTTGAGAGGTCTTACTGTTCATCATTTCTTTTTTTTTTTTTTTTTTTTTTTTGTCTGTCTTTTTGGTTTTTCGAGGTAGGGTCTCTAGTCCAGGCTGACCTGTAATTCATTATGTAGTCTGAGGGTGGCCTCGAACTCAACACGGTGATCCTCCTACCTCTGCCTCCAAGTGCTGAGAGTAAAGGTGTGCGCCTCCATGCCCAGCTGTTCATCATTTCTTGATGCTATGCTTTGTTGGGTAATGAGCTCATTGCATTTTAGGTCCCCCCAATTCACATGGAAATTTTTGTTTTTGAGGGC
This sequence comes from Dipus sagitta, assembly GCA_036346955.1. Taxonomy (NCBI): domain Eukaryota; kingdom Metazoa; phylum Chordata; class Mammalia; order Rodentia; family Dipodidae; genus Dipus; species Dipus sagitta. The sequence continues at coordinate 131,039,440 of CM070771.1, forward strand.
CTATCCTAAATACTTTTAGTATGCTAATGGAAAAGTTTTCCGATTTTCTTTTTTCTTTTCTTTTTCCAAGGTAGGGTTCCACTAGTCCAGACTGACCTATGTAGTCTCAGGGTGACATTAAACTCATTGTGATCCTCCTACCTCTGCCTCCCAAGTGCTGGGGTTAAAGGCATGTGCTTTTTTGAAGACTTACAGAGAGGTGAGACTTTTAAGGTATGATTTTTGTTTTTACCTGTTTTGTTTCTAAAATAAATGTTAGAAAATAGTCTGTATAAAATTGATCCTCTATTATTTCTATTCTGCGATATAAGTCACTCTCTGGTTCATTGTGTCGTGGGTACAATATACATGCTAATTACTTGTCTCAGCTTTCTGTATTTACCCTTAACTTACTAGTCTGCTTTAGTATTGCTAAAAACATGTTAGTTTCTTTGGAATATATTAGCTTCTTATAATTTTGACAGTGTTTGATGTAAAGTTGTATTAGCTTAATATTGGAGTTTTCTTTACTAATGTTTTCCTGTCCCTTGAGTTGGAAATTTATACATTATATAGAGATGTGTTACATATATGATCTCAGTATTTATTTTAGTGATTCCATAAAAGAGCACACTTGGTTACAGTTCAAACTAAAATGTTATCTCCAACTTAATTTTCATTTTATTAAGAGTGTGTGTGTATGTGTCAGCACATATGTGCCGTGACACATATGCTGTAATGTTAGAGTATAACCTTTTTGTTGGTTCTAGTCCGTCTACCTCGGCTTCTAAGACAGTTTCCTTTCTCCGCTTCTCATCTTGCTGTCAGTGAGCATGCTGGAATTACAAGACTTCCAGCTTTCAGGGAGTCTGAATTGAACTTGGGTATTCCAGCTTGAGTGCTTTACCCACTCCCCAACTTTCCAACTTTCATTTAACCAACATGAGCCTCATGTTATGACTGATGCTCTTCCTTACATTAATTCCTTTTGTCTAACAACTTATCCTTAAAAGTTGCTTTGCCTCTTGCCTGCCTCTTCTCTTCCTCCCCCTCCCCCTCTCCTTTCTCTGTCTTCTTCCTGAATAGCCAGTAGACCCATGGGAAAAGTTTTATTGGCCATGTTAATACTATTTTATTTTTCAAGGTTTTTGGTTTTTCGAGATAGAGTCTCAATCTGGCCCAGGCTGACCTGGAATTCACTATGTAGTCTCAAGGTGGCCTCAAACTCACGGTGATCCTCCTACCTCTGCCTCCCGAGTGCTGGAATTAAAGGTGTGCGCCCTGGCTCTTTCAAGTTTTGTTTTGTTTTTTTAATTTTTTATTTTTTTTTTATTTGAGAGAGGGAAAGAGGCAAAGAGAGAGAGAGAGTGGGCACAAGCACGCATGTGCCCCAGGGCTTCCAGCTACTGCAAATGAACTCCAGATGCATGCACCACCTTGTGCATCTGGCTTACATGGGTCCTGGGGAATTGAAACGAGGTCCTTATGCTTTGCAGGCAACTGCCTTAACTGCTAAGCTATCTCTCCAGCCCCACTATTTTATTTTTTTTATAAAATTATTGGTGCATGCATGTATGGGTGCACGTGTAGAGATCACAGGAGTTGCCTGTGGTCCACCTTCTTTTTGCCACAGGTATCAAGTCTGGCCCACAAGCAAATTGAACCCAGGGCATCAGGCTTTGCAAGCAGGTGCCTTTAGCTACTGAGCCCTTTTCCTTGCTCTGTATTCACACTTCTTGATGTAAAAACTTATGCTCAATTTGAGAATAGAAATGGAAAAAATTTTAAATCATTTCAAAATTAATATTGAAATCTTAATTTAATGTATCTTTAGTGCAACTTGTCCAGATAGCTATTTTTTAAAAAAAAATTATTTAAGAAAGAGAAAAAAGCAGACACAGACAGTCAGAATGGGTGTACTGAGCCCTTCAGCTGCTGCCAATGAACTCCAGACACATGTGCCATCCTGTGCATCTGACTTATGTAGGTCCTGAGGAATTGAACCTGGGTCCTTTGGCTTTGCAGGCAAGCACCTTAACCACTAAACCATTTTTCCAGCCCTCAAATGGCTTTTAAGTTGCTATACTTGACTGTCAATTTACTGGAGCTGGGCATGGTGGCGCACACTTTTAATCCTAGCACTCGGGAGGCAGAGGTAGGAGGATCGCCGAGAGTTCGAGGCCACCCTGAGACTACGTAGTGAATTCCAGGTCAGCCTGAGCCAGAGTGAGACCCTACCTTGAAAAAAACAAAACAAAACAAAACAACAACAACAAAAAATTACTGGAGTTCTCAGTGCTAAATGAGACATATCACTTCCTCGAAAGCTCATGAAACACGAAAGCTCATGAAACATTACATTTACAAAAAAAAGAGGTCAGATAAGAACTAGAGGATGGGGAGCAGTCTTGTGGGATACTGTGTGCTAGACATGATATGGCCATTGCAATAATGACCTCACATCCACTATCATTACCAGTACTACATAGCATTCATTGACACTCTGTTGTAGATGGAGAAGGGGGAAAAGACGTCAAGTAGAAGGAGGACTACTTGAAAAGAAGGGGTTCAGTGGAACGGTTGACAAGGGAGGGAGACGAGAAGGGAATAGAGCATTGTGATCAAAATCCAATCCTAACATGTATGAAAATTGTCATTAATTTTTTAAAAATTTTATTGGAAGTACTTAATTGACATCATTGAAATATTCTCATCTTGAATCTCTTAGGATTATAAGTAATTAGAGAGGACATGACTCTTTGAGTGTCTTTGAAATAGCCCTTGGTGTCTGGTTGCTTTATTATAGTGTTTTGGGGTAATTATCCCATTGTCATGTAAAAATAATAGCTAATTGTTATTTATTTGAGTGAAACAATAAACAGGAAAACCAGGGTCTCTTAGCACTGCAAAAAAAAAAAAAGAATTCCAAACACGTGTTCCACTTTGTGTCTCTGGCTTTATGTGGGTTTTTGGGGGAATTGAACGTTGGGTCAGAAGCCTTTGCAAGCAAATGTCTTTAACCACTGAACTGTCTCCCTAGCCCCAGTAAATTGTTTTTAACTGATTATTTGAAGTACTATTTGAAGAGCTTTGTAAGAAGATTTTTTAGTTGTATGTCTCTGTAGTAAAAATTTTTAAATGATGATAGTATTGTACCATAATACTATATTTGTGTTTTTCTTCCAGGAAAGAAATAGAAACAAACAGTAACCACAGTATGAAGATGTCTTGTTCAAATGACAACACTAATGATGTAGACTCTGGAAATGCCTAATAAGTCAAAGAAGACATTAAAGCTTTTTTTCTGCTTAAGGTGACATCTTTGAACACTTTAACACAAAATTGACTCTTCTTGTAATGGTTTTCATCAGCGCATCTTCCCTTATATTCTCACCAAACACACTTGAGAACTGTAACTTTGTCAAGCACTTTCTGTCCTGAAGCTTTTACCAGTATCTGCTGTCTTTCGTAATTATGCATCCTAGCTAAGGCACAGAAGACTGAATGAATGCAAGGATTCATTAACTTGGAATTTGTTAAATACTAACAGTTAACCATTAGAAGTGGTTCAATGATGTAAGAGTCACACTGCTTCAACTTTTTCTTTGTTGTAGTTTTTAAATTATCAATTTTTAGCTACTTGACAAGATTAAAAGCAAAATAATCATGCCATATTTAGTCCTGGAGTTCAAGTCTAAATGTTTATGTGAAAAAAATATTGTAGTAAACTTTTAATATGGCAAAGCAACCTTAAGCTCTATTTTAGCCAAATGAAACATAATCTGAAATAATATTAGAACATCTCCCTTGTCTTCAAACTGTTTGGTGTAACAGAATATTGATATGCAGCTTGGTGGATTTCACCAGTTAATGCACATTCTTCTCCCCTCCTTTCCCCAGTTATATGTATACTGAGAAATGTGCATTTGTCTGAGGAGTTATTTTGTTTCTACCACTTAATGAACCTCAAAATTTTGAGTAAATGTACCTCAGTCTAATCAGACTTTTTATGACCTTTATAACTACATTTAAAACCCTTAATTCCTATTTCTGGGTGTTTGCGAGCCTGATTGCTATCATGAAGTAAAAATTTTATTATTCTAGGTATTCACTAGCTAAATAAACATAGTTCTTGTTTAGCAAGCATATACTGTTCCTCAACTCTCTTCTCCAGCTTTTGCAGTGTCCTGGCATCCTTAAAATACTTTGAAAATATGGCCTTGATCCATGAATTAAATCAGTATCTAAGTGAATGTGTTGATGTTTTATTGATCAGATCTATATAAGTGGGAATACAGCATATATCTGGGTATTCTTATAGTTATCTTTTTAACATCTTATTTTTTTCATTAATTACATATCAACATTAATTTTGTATTTTGAAACAAATTGATTTTGTATAATTGAATGTGTCATGCATTTGTATTAACTGATTTGATGGCATAAGGTTATGAAAACAATGCCCTGCCCCTTATATACTGTTCCAAAAGGAGAAAGCTATGTAGAATGATATGTTAAGGGTGAAAATAGCAATACAGTAGATTTGAATACCTTGATGTTTTGCATTACTGTTTATGTTTACATCATGTTTAGAAATCTTTTCATTTGCTATGGTGTTTGGTCATTTCAACTCGAAAACCTAGTGACAGATATTTCTTTGAGACTTTGGTTTATATAATTTTTTGTACAATATTTTCTTAAAATGTATAACAAATACTGTGTTTTCTTATTAGAACACAGTATTTGTAGATAACCATAGCTACTCCACAATTCTTTGGTAGTCCCAATGTAGTTATATCAATGTTTACTGAAGGGAACATCTAAATATTAATGGTATATTACAGAATAAAAACTTTCTTAAAGGAAAATTGCACCTATTTTACCTTTTTGAGACTAAGCCATGAAAACTTATATCTCTTAACTATTTATAATGAAAATTGGCATTTGAGTATAGTCACCATAGCTATGTTCTACATCCCTAAGATTGTATAGGTAGGACATTTCAGAGATTACTGTTGTCATTCTGGAGGTCCTACTGGAGACAACTGTAAAGGGTGACCTTGTCGGAAGGAGCTGAGTCCTCCCCTGAGGTTCTCTTTTCTTGGTGCTTTATTAGCAACTCTGGATATTTTTATAAAACTAGTTATATTATAAATGAATTCAAACTTGTTAAATTGACATTAGTTTTTATGTAAGAAATCTGGAAACACTCATGAGCAGTGGGCTGACTGCAGTAGACTCAGATAGGTCCCATGTCGTTGAGAGTCTATTCATGGTGAGGAGTACATCCCAGTGCCTTTAACCTGGATTTCTAATCTTAAGGAAATGGGTGCAGCATTCCTTTAGAAGAAAAAGGCTTTTCACTTGGTAATGTGTTTTTTTCTCATTTAAGTTTTTTTCCAAAGTACCAACTTTCTCTTCCTTCTTGGTCAGGCAATGTATTGCAAGCTATTATTCCTCTAAAATGAATTTATTACAGGTTGTCTCACGAGCACAGCCAACTGAATGTTTAATTGTGAGGACCAAAGGGGAGTATTGGGCTTTACAAAAGAAGATAGGTACATAATCAAATGTTTGAATAATCAGAAGTTAAGATATTGGCCCAGTAAATTTCTTTCTTAATGTTTTTCCAATTTCTCATTCGAATGATTATTATTAAAGTTATCTTATGTGGGTATTTTTATTTTGAAAGGTATTATACTTTTTATATTTATCAGTAAGGGGGAAAATGTAACCAAAACTAGTATTGTTTCACTATACATATTGGTACTTGAAAGTTCCTTTAAAAAACTCACCCATTTTAGTAGTACTTAATTCCTAGTTTTAACATAAGTGATCTAATTCAGAAACTGTTATTTTTGAGTACCATGCATGAGGGGCTAAGCTGATGTTAAAAGTTTGCAATAATAAAATGAATCAGCTTAAGTCATTTAATCATATCAAATGCATTTTGCATCCTTTAAAAGTAAGTTTGAGAGATTTAAGAGAAATGTGTTTTCATTAAGTTTTGCATATCTTTTGTTATGCCATGTAAATTCCCTTTTTCCTATGATTAAAGGAAGGTTATGATAAAATGATTAGTTCATTTACCTTCACTTGTAGCAGTTACATGAGAATTTGAATTTTGTCGTGTTTGGGTTTGTTCATTCCTGTGAATGATGGTACAGTTAGGTGAGATTTTTTTTTTTTGTTATGGTACCCAAACTCACCATTTGGTCCTCTTTAATCTTTGAGGGTTTCAATAAAAATTGTTCACTCATATCTGTGTTTTTTCCATTTTATCTATGTAAACAAATACGTACTACTTGCTAGAAAGCAACACTTTTGCCTCCTCTGCTATGGATATTCTGATTGACAAGTGCACATACATTGATGATCATATTCACTTTGGGCATTTTCCTTTAGCAAAAGAATTAAAGGACATTAAAACACCTTATCTGAATCTTTATCCACTCCACCCTTCCTAGTGAGTTGCGTTTTTTTTAATACTCAGCTAGAGCAAAAGGAAAGAGACATTTATTTTTATGTAGTAGGAGAAAGTAGTGACACCAGCTGTCTGCAAATCATTATCTGCTGCTTTTAGCGCCAAAGAAAGGTTCATTTAACAATCTAAACTTTACCCTAGAATTAATTGAATTTCTGTGGATACAGCCATTGAGATTGTGTATGGTATGCTGCTCACTGTGAAGCTCTGAAGCAGTTACTCAGATGGGAAACCGAAAAAAGTAGCTAGACACATACAAAACTAGTGGCTGTGCCAGACACCCTACTACAGTAGCATCAGAAGTCTCTTTTTGCTCATCTCCCAAAGGAAAGTTTTTGTTTTGTTTTTCAAACATAAAATTGAGGACAGTCATTTGGCATTTGTAGTTGGGACCTGATTCTTCTTGATGTGGGCTTAATGTGCTTTGAGATGCTTTATTTGGTTCTTCTAGGCACTGAATTACATTTGTCATGAGTTGACTGAGATTGCTTACTTTCTTTAGTTGTGTACTACCTCCTCTGTTTTCATATAACACATATATTGGTAGATTAAGATATGTGGATCCTAAGGAGAGAGCCATCCCATCATACCTCAAAAGGGCCCCGGCTGAAACTAAGAACAATTGCAGAAACAAGCAGTGGTGCTGTTTTCTTGGTGAACCGGGTACCAGCACAAGGGTGAAGGAGATCAGCACAGAGAAAAATCAACTCCTACCAAATCAGAGATCCAGAGACCCAGAGGCCCCCAACACCTCATCACTGAAGCAGACCAAAAATGAACCCAACATGGCTCAGGGAAATTTTGCGTAAGAGGGGCCAGAAAGAATGTCAGAGCCACATGTTGGATCATGACATGCAGACATCCTACCTATAACTGTGGGCTGACTCCAGAATGCATGACCCATATACCTCAACAAGGAGGGGCCAAGGGGAGGGCCTAGGTCATGGATGAGCCTAATAATGATACCAAATTGACTCTATTCGCTGAGTACAAAACTAATTAATAAAAAAAATTTTTTTAATTAAATATAAAAAGATACGTAGTGCTTCAAGTTCAGAGTTCATCTCTGGTTTTAGCTTATTTGTCTAATATTGGGATAAATTGTAATTGAAAAATAGGTTTTTTTTTCATAAATAAAGGAAAAAGTACAGAATTAATTGTACTAGTAGTCCCCCCCCCTCTCTTCCTGCCACCTCACTTGCCCTCTGCAGAACACAAAGACTTAAATTATTAAAATATCATTGAGGGCTGGAGGGCTAGAGAGATGGCTTAGTGATTAAGGTCTTTTGTTGTGAAACTATGGACGGAGTTTTGGTTCCCTAGTACCCACATAAGCCAGATGCACAAGGTGATACGTGTCTGGAGTTGGTTTGTGGGGGCTAGAGGCTCTGGTGTTCTCATTTCTATCTGCCCCTCTCTCTCTCTCTCTTACAAGATAAGTAAATTTTTGTTTTAAATGTCATTGTACATATTGTAAATTCTAAGAGATGCAGAATGGGATTTCTGTTTAAGTAAGATCTTAGAAAAGGGAGATTGATTCAGTTACATCTAACTAGTACCTTGACAGAGCAAGTTTCTTTTCTTATTAGTGTGTTTATAGAAATCAAAGTTTCCAGTGGGATTCATCTAAGATTCTTTGCACATTTGAGATCTTGTGACAGAGTAGATAATTAGCTTTGTGGGCTACAATTTAGTGGGTTTTTTTTTTTTTTTTTTTTTTGTAATTTAGTTTTATTTGAGGGAGAAAGAGGAGCAGAAAGAGAGAGAATGGCATGCCAGGGCCTTCAGCTGCTGCAAATGAACTCTAGATGCATACATCATCTTGTGTATCTGACTTACGTAGGTTCTGGAGAGTTGAACCTGGGTCCTTTGGCTTTGCAGGCAAATGCTTTAACCTCTCAGTCATCTGCATCCCAACTGTTTGTTTTTTTGAAAGTAAGTTGGGTCAACAATATGGATTTTAGTAGTTGTCATATAGTTTTCTCCTTAGTATAAGCTGAAAATTGAATGAATGTCCCAAAGAAACCTAAGGTATTTTTGTTGTTGTTCTGTTTTCTTTTGTCAAGGTAGGCTTTCAGTCTAGTCCAGGCTGACTTGGAACTCACTCTAGTCCCAGGCTGACCTCAAATTCACAACGATCCTCCGGTATTGATAACCTCATTGCTGAAAGGTATATTTTTTTCAGATTTTTCTTAGTTTTTACGTATCTTTTTGGATCCAGGATCTTGAGATGAGAATACCACATTGCTTGTAGTTGTCTCCTTGTTCCTTTTTTTTTTTTTTTTTTGGTTTTTCGAGGTAGGGTCTCACTCTAGCCCAGGCTGACCTGGAATTCACTATGGAGTCTCAGGGTGGCCTTGAACTCATGGTGATCCTCCTACCTCTGCCTCCCAAGTGCTGGGATTAAAGGCATGCGCCACCACGCCCGGCTTTTTTTTTTTTTTTTTTTGGTTCCTTGTTCCTTTTGGTGGTAATGATTTTATAGGTTTTTAAATTTTTTAATCTTTTTAGTTTTTTCGCGGTACTCGTGCTGTAGTTCAACACTAGCTTCAAACTCACATCGATCTTCCTATCTCTGCTCGGATTAAAGGCATGTGTCACCATGCCTGGCAGCTTGTTTTGATGTTGATAATAGCTACTATATAGAATGTTCCTCCTTTGAAGTCTGGTTGGTGTTTTCTTATGCTTAGATGAGCTGTGAGCTGTGGGGAGAAAGACCGCATATGTAAAGATCTTTTTCTGTCACATATCTAGCATGCGTACTATCACATTGTATGATTGTTGGTATGAACCTTGATAACCTGGCTGAGATAGTATTTGTCATATTTCTCTACTTAAAGTTACTCTTCAGTGAGTGCCGGGCTGGGAATTGGACCCAGGGGTCTTGCACATGCTTTTCAAGTACCCTATAACTGAGCTGCATCCCCAGCTCATTGGCTTCTGAGACAGAATTTGATGGTAATATTGTCAGCCTGATTGGATTGAATACCAGTGAGATGAGTAAAGCACACTTCTGGGTGTGTGTCTCTGAGGGTATTCTGGGAGGATTAGAACTAAAAGAGAAAACCCATTATGAATAAGCCACCATGACAAGAGCTGCTTTGCTCCACCTTGAAGGCTATGATCAACTGAAATGGCACTGAAAGGGTCTGACCAACACAATCTTTATAGCCTATTCTGGCCTCAAAATATGTGGTTTTACTACCTTCACCACCCAAGTGCAGGGATCACATGCACGTGTCACAACTGCCCAGCAGGTTACTTTGTCTTTTTCTTTAATACTGTACTCTTCAGGAGAAAGTAAAGATCTATATTTGAGAGAGATTGTGCACTCAGAACCTTGTAAGTCTTAAGGGAAATACAATGTGGTAGTTTGTGTTCTGAATGCTAGGTTCCCAACTGGTGGCAATTTGGGAATTAGACCTTCCTGGAGGCAGTGTATTGTTGGGGGTGGGCTTATGGGTATTATAGCCAGTGTCCCCTTACCAGTGTTTGGCAACCTCTCCTGTTGCTGTTGTCCATCTGATGTTGGCCAGGAGGTGATATCCACCCTTTGCTCATGCCATTGTGGAGCTTCCCCTTGAGTCTGTAAACCAAAATAAACCATCCCCCCCCCCCTACAAACTGTTCTTGGTTGGGTATTTTCTGTCAGCAATGTGAACCTCACTGCAATAGTAATATTGGTACTGAGAACTGGGGTCATTGCTGCTACAAACTTGATTTTATGGCCTTTTTGAACTGCTTTGCAGAAGGAATGTGGATGACTATGAAATCTTGGCCTAAAAGATGCCTTGCAGTGCTGTAAGTACAGCTTAATGGACTATTCTGGTCCGAGTTGAAAGACCTGAATGCAGTAAGAACTGTGGATTGTGACTTGGTTTATGAGAGTGAGAAAGCATTGCCTGGACATGGATAGGAGCAGTTTGGGTGAGAGGCTTGCTGTTATACCTGTGTCTTGAGAACTTGTGCAGTGTTGTATTATGTAGAACTGGAGTGGTGTGAGCAGAGGGATATGGCACAGAAAAAAAATGAAATCTTTGGGCTGAAACTGCAGCCTGTTCAGCTGCAGTTGAGAGATTACAGCCATTGCAATTGGGCCAGCCGATTTGCACAGGGACAACAGGAAGAATGCAGACTCTTTCTAGAAGGGGCCCAAATACTGAAGGAGTGTCCTGTTCTTCAGAGTCTGCTTTATTTCCTCTTTGATTAAAAAGTTGGTATTACGGAGTATAAGAAATGCAGGAAACAAGGCTCTTTGAATTTGCAACACAGTTTTGTATTTTGGAAAATGCCATGGGCAGTGTGAAGCAGGCTTGTTAAATTACCTGTATGGAGCCAATGGAGCCATGGAAATGAACCGTGGGTTGCAATGGAGACCCAGTGGAGATGCCAGGACTATGGGATGGCTGCCAAAGAGAGCTGCCGGTACCAGATGAAGTTTCTTGGTACTGTGATTAGCCTAGCTGGAGAGGCGGAATTGGAATTCCAGAATCTTAACACTCGTTAGAATTACTGGAATTAAGGGTCTTGTTAGTGACTAGAGTTATTGGACTTGAAGCTACATAGTTTTATGTTTGCCGTGTTTTAAGGCTTGTATTGATTATTTCTTTGCTATTCTAATGACATCCTTTGCAGTGTGAATGTTTATTCTGTGTCATTATGGATTTTTTGGTATTATGGCTCAGTTAAAGACCTTGGACTACGGGGATGTTGAACATCATTGGAATTGATAAGAACTCTGGGGACTTTTAAAGTTGGATGAGTACTTTGCATCTTACTTCATGTATGGTTATCAGTTTTGGGGTCAAGATACGGAATGTGGTTTGATTCAGGTGTCCCCCATAAACTTAATGTGTTCTAAATGCTAGCTTCCCAGCTGGTGGCAATTTGGGAATTGGATCCTCCTGGGGGTAGTGTATTTTGGGGGTGGGCTTATGGGTGTTATAGCCAGCTTCCCCTTGCCAGTGCTTGGCACACTGTTCTGTTTCTGTTGTCATCTGATGTTGGCTGGGAGGTGATGCCCACCCTCTGCTCATGCCATTGTTTTACCTTGCCATCATGGAGCTTCCCCTCAAGTCTGTAAGCCAAAATAAGCCTCCCCCGCACCCCAAGCTGCTCTTGGTTGGGTGTTTTCTGCCAGCAATGCAAATATGACTGTAGCATATAGGAATCTTATTTCTTCTTTTTTTTTTTTTTTTTTAAATTTTTTTTGCTCATTTTTATTTATTTATTTGAGAGTGACAGACAGAGAGAAAGAGGCAGATAGAGAGCGAGAGAGGGAATGGGCGCGCCAGGGTTTCCAGCCACTGTAAACGGAACTCCAGATGCGTGCGCCCCCTTGTGCATCTGGCTAACGTGGGTCCTGGGGAATCGAGCCTCGAACCGGGGTCCTTAGGCTTCACAGGCAAGCGCTTAACCGCTAAGCCATCTCTCCAGCCCTTATTTCTTCTTATCCTAGCAGGCTTGTGTGCCAACCTATTTCCCTCTTATTATGTCTTTTTTTTTTTAATTAAGTAGAAACTTTGTATGGATGCATTCTGTGTTGGTACTATCATTTCTCTCCTCCCTGCTCCCATTCCACTGAGGGCCTCCTCAGTAGGATTGTTGGTTTTCACCATGGAATTGTGGGTTAGGAGTTGTGAGAGCAGTAGTAGTCATTTTGGAGGTCGGGGCGATGCCTCTGGATATTCCCTCCCTCTCAGTGGCTCTTACTTTCTTTCCCTCCCCTCCTCAGCAAAATTCTCTGAGCCTTGGTGGGTGTGTTTGAAGTCTACTCTAGTATTGAGCTCTCAGCAGCTTCTGAATTTCTGCTTTGGTGCATTTTGAGTACCCTCGGTATCTGTCTCCATCACTCTGGTCAGGTTTGCCATGGAAGCAGCACTTTTCCCCATCTCACCAATTCCTCTGAGGTTTTACCTGGGCCCTAGATACTGTCCTAGGAGGTTCATCTACTGTTACAGTGTCAGCTGTCTATTCTTGGCTTGTTGATAAATTTTGGTTGTTCTTGGTTCTCACTGCTTTCTGAAAAAGCAGAATAGATTCTCATAAAGAGAGTAAGATCAGGATAGGTTAAAGGAGATAAGCATTATTAATTTAGATTTTGATGGGAGTAACCCCAACTCTTGGCCAAAGACTAGTGGGAGATACTTGTTGGAGTCCATAATTTTGGTCTCCATAGGATTCTGACTTGGTTCCCATTTCCAGCTATGGGTTCCTTTCCCATGGTTGCTTTCATGTCGCAGTGTCCCCTGCTTGTTCACAACATTGTTGGCTATTTTCCCCAACATCTCATGTGCTTGTTTTTTCTTTTCTTTTCTTTCCTTTCCTTTTCTTTTCTTTTCTTTTTTTTTTTAAGAAACATGCTTCCCTCACTTTCTCCACTTTCTTGAAGAGGACAATTAAAATCTAGGAGTCCTAGTTGTATGTGTAGAGAAGCAATGATTCTATCAAAGAGGTTGAAGATGTAATAGTGGATAACATGTAGATTATAGGGAAAATCTGGGTATTATGTATTATGTATAGGTAGGAACAGGTAATTATTCAGCTTTGCTGGAATAGGAAAAACTCAAGGTAGAAAGTTAGATTGGGGCATTTTAAAATAGTGTAGCACCTTTTTTTTTTTTTTTTTTTTTTTTTGGTAGGGTCTCACTCTAACTCAGGCTGACCTGGAATTCTCAGGGTGGCTTTTAACTCATGGCGATCCTCCTACCTCTGCCTCCCGAGTGCTGGGATTAAAGGTGTGTGTCAGCATGCCCGGCATGTAGCATCTTTTTAATGGACTTCTTTTTATAATTGTTTTTTTTCCAAGTAGGTTCTCACTCTAGCTCATAGTGAGTGACCTGGAATTTACTATATGGTCTCATGCTGGCCTCCAAACTGAAAGGGATCCTCCTACCTCTGCCTCCGGGGTGCTGGGATTAAAGGCATGCACCACCACGCCCAGCTCTTTTTTTTTTTTTTTAATCACTTTTTTTAGTTTTTTTGAGAGAAAGTCTCGCTCTAGCTCAGGCTGACTTTCATAGTGACTGGAATTCACTATGTAGTCTCAGGGTGACCTTCAACTCACAGTGATCCTCCTACCTCTGCTTCCCAAGAGTTGGGATTAAAGGCATGCACCACCAGGCCTGGCTTTTTACCACTTCTTATCAATAGCCTTTGTACATATTTATGGGGTACAGTTACAGTTCATTATGTGTATGTAATATGTAAAGATCAGATGAAGCCAGTTAAGCCAGTCAACTCAGACCCAACCATTCAAAGTATTCAGGAAAAAAAAAAAAGGCTGTCTACACAGACTTTTCCTTGTCACTCCTTAAACATAAACACTAGCATTCACATGGTGTCTGTCATTAGAGTAAGCTAGAGATGGTTTAAAGATGACCAAAGGTGTGAGCCTGCTCTTCTATATAGGATTTGACCATCTTCAGGTCTTGGTATCCATGAGGAGACCTGATGCAACCTCCATGGATACTTGTAGCTGTTTTCCGGTTGGCCCATACTTAGATGTTTACCAGGAGTCACTTGTGCTTGTCTTTATCATTAGAGCATCTAAATATGTAAATTGATAAAATATAACCTACAGAGAATTGTTTCTCATAAAAGGAAGTTAGCTGCTTTGGAAATACCTGATGAAGTGAGATGTAGGTAAACTTGAAAACTAAAATCTGTAGGGAAGATCATAAGTTAAATGTACTTGGTTCTCAAGGGCTTTTTTCAGTTCTCATCCTGCTGTGAAATCTGAAGTGATGCTTTGGGTCAAAGATAAATTTATCAAGGAATTCAGGTCAGCAGATTCCTTATTCAAAATAAAAAGTCTTGAACTTGTATCAACTAATGCAATTTAAGTATATTTTAAAATTGTTTATGGTTTATCAATCTTTATAATCCTTTCCTTAACTAATATGTTTCTTTCACACTGTTCATTGTTCAAATTTTATCCTCAGTTACACTCTTTACAAGGCCCGAGGCTTTATTTTCCTTTGCATTAAACATTTTGCCATTTTCTGCACGTGGCTGCGTGTGTAATATATAATCATAAACTGTTGAATCTTCAAGTAAATGCACTAAACAGCAAAGTGTTCATGCCATTTAGAAAAGTGCACTATGCTGGCCCCTTATATTACTGATTTCAGACACCTAATAGGTAAGACATGTTGGCCTAATGGGATCCTGGAGAGAGGAAACCTGCCTGGCAGGGGTTCATGAAGATCATAGCAAGTGTGCTTGATTGCCTTGAGAAACTAGGCTGTTTCTCTTGTTCTTTACCCAGAGCTTCAGAAGCCACCCTCCATCCCACTCTTTCATCTTCTTTCATAAGGGGAACAAACGAAAAACAAACTGCCCAGGAAGAGGAAGTTATCCATTGAATTTCTTCTGTCTTGCAGTCACACAGCCTCATTTTCCCACTAGATTTGTTTTCAATGTCCTGGTCTGTTCTTTTTCTTTTTTTTTTTAAACTTGGTGTAGGATCTCACTCGAGCCTAGGCTGACCTTGAACTCACAGGATCCTCCTACCTCTGCTTCCCGAGTGCTGGGATTAAAGGCGTGTGCCACCATGTTGGACTCTAGGTAGTATTTTTAAGATCATATATGAAAATAAGTGAATGGAATACATACTATATAAAGAGAAATTAATTTTGGTCAGTGCCTATTCTCACTCTTTCTCTCCATCTGACTCAAATAAATAAAAATAAAACTTAAAAAGAAAACATTACTGAACTGTCCTAGGTATTGCATAGGCTAACTACAACACAAAATATCCTGCCTTTCGCTGGTTTCTGGGTACCTTTTTTTTTTTTTTTTGGTATTTATTTGAGAGAGAACGAGAGAGGGCAAACCAAGGCCTCTAGCCACTACAAACAAACTTCAGACACATGTGCCACCTTGTGTATCTGGCTTTACATGGGGACTGGGTTATCATACCTGGGTCCTTAGGCTTTGCAGGCAAGCACCTTAACTGCTAAGTCATCTCCCCAGGCATCCAGGGACCTTAAAAAATACATAATCACCTTCAGGTTCAGATTTGCCTCAGTCCTGTTTATCTCTCGGTTAATGACACCAATGGGACTTTCAGTTTAAGTTTTCTAGTTCCTGTTTGAAAGTCAGATGTGTCCAAGTCTGTGCCCTAAACTATTCTTGGGTTGTTGACTAAACAAGTGTTCTTATTAGTTGTGAAACAGAGAACAGCTTTCTTTAGAAGTGTTCAGGGAGTTCATAGAAAAGCTCCTTTGCCTGGTACCTGACCATAAGCAACAACTTAGGATAGAGTTAATGTTGGCTTTCAGTTCCAGAGAGTAAAGTTCATCCTGGCAGAAAAAGCATGGCAGAAGCAGGGGGAGAACATCACATAGGGTCAGGGTAAAAAGCCTCAAGACCTTCCCCAGTGACCTATTTCCTGGATCAAGATTCTACAGTCTTCCCGAACAGCACCACCATGCTGAGTATTGGGTGTGGGGACATTTTACCTTCAACCCCGGCCTCTTGCTTGCCATCCTCAGTAAGAAGGAAGGGCTCCCCACATCACCACCCTAATTTGGCCGCTGCCTTTTCCTTCTCTGTATTCAGATGTAGATCCCACCAGTTCTCAAAGCCAGTGGCATTTCAGCTTTCATGGGACCAATATTATTTATATAAGTAAAACTTAAAAATTTTTATTTTTTATGTTAGCATAGGGTGGTTCCTTGACATTCAAGCATAGATAGCACTCATCAGAGATCTAATCTCACCTCCTTACACCTTTAGCATACAGGATAAAAAAAATGCTTACTATAAAATGGACATGATAGAGTAACATGCTTCCAACTTTACACAGTGGAGAGGATTTCATTAACCCTACTCTTACTACGCAAGTTATAGCTCACAGTGAGAAGTTAGAAAAAGATTTTAAAAATCACACAGATGGTCAGCAGAGGGAGCTGTTGAGATTTGATTACATTCTCCATATATTTGTTGGCTTTTGCTTTGTTTTAAAAGTATGATGATTTGACTTAGGCTTTCTCCTCTCAATTATCAATAATCAGGGTAAGTTTTATCATATGGATGGTGTAAATGGAATTAGAAGAATTACAAAAAATGACTGTTTCTCCTATCCATTATCAGTCATCTTGATCACTTCTGTAAAGGCGATTGCTATAGGGAAAGTACTGATTGTTTCATGATTGAACTTTTAGAAATGAGTTGATTCCATTAACACAAATTTGTGTTATCAAGGTCTGTTGCTCTATGCAACATTACCTCTGTATTGTTTTAGTTTTTCAATATTTTATTTATTAGCAGCGAGAGAGAATAGGTGCACTCTAGCCACTCCAGATGCAGGTGCCACGTTGCATATCTGGCTTATATGGGTACTAGGGAATTGAGCCCAGGTGGTTAGGCTTGGCAGGCATGCACCTTAACCAATAGGCCATCTCTCCAGCCCTAGTTTATCATTTTTGTTTACTTGAGACAGGGTCTCTGTGTCCTGCCCAGGTTGGACCCAAGCTCCTCAGCTCAAGCGATTCTCCTCAGTACCTAGTTGTATGGATGCAGTGTGGTGGAGGTACTTGATGGTAGAGGAGGGGAGTGTATGGTAAGTTGCTTACTTCATGGCCAGGAAAGAAAGAGGAAGCTGGTTCCAGTAGGTCACTCTCACTGTCCCAAGGGCTTCCTCCTAGGCCCACCAATTACAGATTCCACCCTCCTCTCTAAGGGCTACCTCAGGGACCATACCTTTAAACCACGGACCTCTGGGGAATACTTAGGAAACACCCCCACCTCATTCTTACAGAGTCTTGACACTATTGAAAAATGAGGTAATACTCATTGAAACACCACATTTTTCTGTCATGGAGTGATGTTTTTCTTCAGGCTTTTGCATCATTCACTCCAAGCTGTGCTCTCAGGAAGCATGAATGCACAATCCTGACTATGGATGATACTGTAGTTTTCTAGTGGTTTGGCTAAATGATGAATCTAATGTTGGCTTCCAGGCAGTGAGCACAGAAAATTCTATGAACTAGTCAGGTGGTTTGTACTTATGGTATGGTTTTTTTTTAAGGTTTTATTTTTATTTATTTATTAGAGACAGATGTGGGGGGGGGAAGAATATCGGAATGGGCATGCCAGGGCCTCTAGCCCCTGCACATGAACTCCAGACGTGCACCACCATGGGCATCTGGCTTACATAGGACCTGGAGAATTGAACCTGGGTTCTTAGGCTTCACAGGCATGTGCCTTAACTGCTAAGCCATCTCTCCAGTCTTGGTTTTCTTTTTTTTTTTTTTAAAAAAAAGAAAAATTTTTTTCTTTTTAGTTTGAATCTAACAGGTAGAGAACAAGAGGTTTTTTTTTTTTTTTTTTAGATATTTTATTTATTTGAGAGAAAGAGAATGGGTACATTAGGGCTTTCAGCCACTGCAAACAAACTCCAGATGTGTGCGCCACCTTGTACATCTGGCTTATGTGGGTCCTGGGGTATTGGTTCTTTGGCTTTGCAGG
Organism: Dipus sagitta; assembly: GCA_036346955.1. NCBI lineage: Eukaryota > Metazoa > Chordata > Mammalia > Rodentia > Dipodidae > Dipus > Dipus sagitta. The sequence continues at coordinate 131,057,378 of CM070771.1, forward strand.
CACACGCCTTAACTGCTAAGCCAGCCCAAAAGCCAGAGTTTTTATGTGGCTTCTCATGGCCACAATTTTATGTAACCAGGGGCAAGCAGAGAACAGTGGTCAACTTGGTGGTAGTGCTGCATTGGGGAAAGTAGGTGGTCCAGCAACTTCAACCGTGCCAGTCCTTCCTGTGAAGGGGGATATTCTTCAGTGCTGCCTTTACTATGCTTTTATTTTGAAATTTTTAAGCAGCATTTGCCCTGAGTCAGAATCATGTCAACTTGGATTTTTGAATGATGAGTCAATCAATCCATGTCTTTGGTCCAGGTTTGATGCTTTCAAATATCTTCTAGTTGTGTGTTGTTTATGTAATGTGACATAATGAGACTGTTTCTTCTACTTGAGAAGCATTTAGATGCTTATTTCACAGAGACAGGCTTCTGAAAAGTCACTTCTCTGGGAAATGCTTCTGGCACCTAGTCCTGCATCATGTGCAGTGGTGTCACATCCAGGTGAGTGAAATGCATGGCAGAAAGAGATCCTATAAAAATTCAGTGCTGCCTGCCTTCATTTCCTCTAGTAAAGAGCTGGCAGTGTGCTAGGCTTGACTTTCAGGCTCTGTTGACAATGCTGTTCATTAGCAACCAGGATGGTGGTGTCTTTTCTGGTCTAAACTTTGTCCACTTATCCCCCGAAGAACAAGTTAAAGGTACATTTTTCTTCGTGTCTAAGATAGTTACCTTGGAAAATGAGTTGGAGAAAATGTGTCTGCATAAAATAGCAGTAGTAAAATCTGTTTTTCATGAAACACAATTTTTGCAAGAGCCTAGTACGCAGCCAAGAGGCCAGATCCTGTCCACATCACCACAGCAAAACCTTTGCTAATGAAGTCAACCAGTCAAGTTACGTAGCTGCTAGCAAATGCTTGCTGTGGTGTATTTTTATTCAACTAGTTGGGCTGAATGCGAATGGCTTTGGTTACTTTGTCATTCCTTATTTCCTATTTTGAGAGCATACCTTGGATAAGGCTTGCCTTGTAACTGTTTAACCAGAAGAACACCTGTGGTCAGGATAAGCTTACCTAAGTGGCTCTAAGCCTTAAAGTATTTGTAAGTTTGTACTTTTGTAGTTTGAGGAGCCCAAAGTCGCTGTATGAAAAAGTCTGGTTGTCCTACAGAGAAGTCACAGGAAAATGCATGGGGAGAAAACCAGGCCCAACTTAGTGTCTAAACATGCCTTTAACTAGCTTCATTCTAACTCCATAACAGAATTTCTTTGCTGACAGCTCAGCCAGAAAGATAGTGAGAGATAATAAAATGATTGTTTCCTTAAGTCTCTACATTTTGTAGTGGTTTAGAAACCAAAACAAGTTGTTTCTTAGAATTGATATAACAAAAACTTAACACATGCAGGTTTAACATTGAGATGAGTGGTAACAGGAAAGACCTTAAGGAAATTGTTACGGAAGTCTGTAAGCACAGAGAGAAAATTGGCATGGAGAAGGGAAGAGAAAAAGGTGACCCATGGTACTAAAATCAGAAAGCTTAGCAGAAAATTGTGAACTTGTTATAGCTCTTGGCATGTGTTCACTGCATATATTGCATTCCTTTCAAGGTCCTCACGATGGTATCAATAGTCCTATCAGTAAGCAACAATTCATACAAAAGAAAGTTGGGTTTCTTTCCCAATACCGCACATCTTGTAAGTTGTAGTCATAATTTTGTCACAATTTGGCTAAAGGGATTTTTAAGCAAAATGAAAGTACCAATGGGATTTATATTAGACTTTTTGTCCCTATAACCAAAATACCTCTTAGAAACTAGTTAAGAGAGGAAGGGGGCTGGAGAGATGGCTTAGTGGTTAAGGTACTTGCCTATGAAGCCTAAGGACACAGGTTCTATTCTCTAGAACCCATGGTGGCGCAAAAAGGAAGGACTTATTTTGGCTTATGTTTTCAGATGGTTCAGCTCATAATACCATGCTCTAGGGAAGGACAACATGGCCACAAGAAGGTGTGGTGGGGCTATTTTCACTTTTTGAACAAGAAGTAGAGATACAGAAGAAGGGTCAAGGACCTACAGTACTGTGTACAATGGAAAAGGATAGATGCATTAGAGACAAAGGCTTTTATGAGAAGTATGTCTGGATCACATGCAAATTCTATTTTTAGGATATTTCCTAACATGTAGTATGTGTAGTGGTGGTATATATGCCATATGCACATGTATGTACAGATGTGCACTGTGCTTGGAAGCCAGGATGTTGGGTGCCCTTCCTTAATTTCTCATCTAAATATTTCCTTAAGACAGAGTCTCTTTCAATGCAGCACTGTTTTGTTTTTTGTCATAAGTCCTAGCAGTTCTCTTGTCTCTACTCCCCACAAGACTAGGGTTACAAATGTGCTTGGCTACACTCAGTTTTTTTTGTGGGTTCTGGGGAATTGAACTCAGGTGGTCTCAGGGCCTCATGCTTGCAGTAAGCGCTCTACCCACTGAGCAAGCTCCCTAGCCTAGTTAAAATTTTTTGAAGAGTATCCATACCAATTATCATGGTGGCTGCATTAATTTACATTTCTACCTACAAAATTAGGGTTCCTTTTCCCTACATCCCAACCAGCACAAAACCAACTTGTTCATGGAATACGATCTTTTTTTATTTTAATTTTGTTTATTTGTATTTATTTATTTGAGAGCGACAGACAGAGAGAAAGAGGCAGATAGAGAATGGGCGCACCAGGGCCTCCAGCCACAGCATATGAACTCCAGACACGTGCACCCCCTTGTGCATCTGGCTAACGTGGGTCCTGGGGAATCGAGCCTCGAACCAGGGTCCTTATGCTTCACAGGCAAGCGCTTAAACGCTAAGCCATCTCTCCAGCCTGGAATATGATCTTTTTAATGCATTGCGGAATTTGGCAAAAATCCAGTAGTGACTTCATCTAGTCATGGGCTTTTCTTGGATGGGGAATTTTACTACTGCATCATTCATGTTACATGTACTTGGTATGTTTCTGAAAGAATTAAATTAACGCCATGATAGGCTTCAGCAAAACACCTCCAGGCTAGGCCTAAAATTAGAACAAAGGCCATTAATCAGTGACTGTCCTGGCCAGAGAAAAGCTGAGTCACTTCCTGGAAATTCAAGGTCTCTCGGCCCCAACCAATCAAAAATATATAGATATAGTAGACTAATCAAATGCAATCCTTGTTCAAATTAGCCAGTCAAACTGTAGAACTAATTGCCCATCAGAACCTTCCTTAGTTATTCTTTATTTTATTTTATTTTTTTGTTTATTTATTTATTTGAGAGCCACAGAGAGAAGGAGGCAGAGAGAGAGAGAGGGAGAGAGAGAGAGAGAGAATGGGCGCGCCAGAGCTTCCAGCCTCTGTAAATGAACTCCAGATGCGTTCGCCCCCTTATGCATCTGGCTAACGTGGGTCCTGGGGAATTGAGCCTCGAACCGGGGTCCTTAGGCTTCACAGGCAAGCACTTAACCGCTAAGCCATCTCCCCAGCCCTAGTTATTCTTTAAAAAGCCTATGAGCAGCCGGGCGTGGTGGCGCACTCCTTTAATCCCAGCACTCGGGAGGCAGAGGTAGGAGGATCGCTGTGAGTTCGAGGCCACCCTGAGACTCCATAGTGAATTCCAGGGCAGCCTGGGCTAGAGTGAGACCCTACCTTGAAAAACCAAAAAAAAAAAAAAAAGCCTATGAGCTCCTCTCGGGGTCGCCATTTTTATATGAATGGTCAACCCCCGCATGCTGGCTGACTGCAGAATAAACGCTCTTTGCTTTTACATACTATTTGAGTCTGGGGTCTTTCTTCAGTGATTCTCGGACCCTTACATTTCATTTATTTTAAATCCGTGATTCACTTCAGGCCAGTCATGTATCTATAATTTTATTCTTTTTTGCTGAATTTTCTAATTTATTGGGATGTAAGTTTTCAAAATAATTCCTAATAATGATCTGGAGTTCAGTGGTATTAGTTTTAATATCAACTGTTCATCTCCAAATTCTCCAAGTTCCAAGTCTATTCATTTAGGTCTCTGCTTCGTTTATATTTTGCATTGCTCTTTTAGACTATTTCAGTTCTGATATTTATTCTTTTTACTGGCTTTGAGGTTGGCTTTTTCTTGAGATCTTGTGAAATATCAAGGTATTCTCAGTCTTTATAATTTTTTGTTGTTGTTGTTGTTTTTCAAGGTAGGCTCTCACTCTAGCCCAAGCTGACCTGGCATTCACTCTGTAGTCTCATGGTGGCCTCGAACTCACAGTGATCCTCCTACCTCTGCTTCCTAAGGGCTGGGATTAAAGGCATGTGCCACCATACCCATCTTGATTCTTGTAAATATAAGCACTAATAAGTATAAATTTCCCTCTTAGAATTGTTTTGTTTTGTATCATGGATTTTGATATCCAAGGCTGGTTTCAATGTAGTTGAGGTTGACTTTGAACTTTCTGATCTTTCTGCCTCTACCTCCCAAGTGCAGAGCTTAACAGTATATGCTAGCATGTCTGATTTGTGCAGTGGTGAAGATTGACCCCAGGCCCTTGTGCATGTTAGGCGAATACTCCAACTGGGCTCCATTCCCAGCTCAGATCATGTTTTCTATTCCAATCAGCTAATCTGTATATTAATTGGCAAATTAAAAGCATTTACTGTTAAAATGGGCAGTTTTGAACTAGTTCCTGTCATTTTGTCGTATTTCTCATGTTTGATTCATTTCTCATTCTTATTTGCTTTCATATTGTTCTGGTGGGATTTATTCCTTCATGTGTCCTTGATGTTGTATTTGTGGATTATCTTCCTCTTCCTGAATTTCCTTCAACCTCTCTTGTCCTCTTCCTGTCCTCTCCTTGCTCACTTTTCTTTTCCTCCTCCTTGAGCTCCTCTTCCTCCTTTTTTCTGTCTCTTTCTTTATCTTGAAACAGGGTTACACTGTGCACCCCAGGCTAGCCTAGAACTCACTATGTAGCTCAAGCTGGCCATGAATTTGCAGCAGTTCTCTGGCCTTCATGCCTCAGCTTTCCAAGTATGGGTTTCAAGGAGTTTTCTTTCAGGACTTGAAATACATCATTCCATACCTTCCTGATTTGTAGAGTCTCTGCTGAAAAATCTGTCCTGTGGGTTTGTCTTTATATGGGAGATGTCAGTTCTGTCCTACAGCTTTCAATACTCTTTGTTCTCTGTTCTTGGCATTTTAATTATGATATCACACAGGGGGATTCTCTTCTGGTTATTTCTGTTTGGGATTTTAAATGCCTTTTGAGCCTTGAAAACTTTTTCATCTCAGGCCAACAGTGTGCACCGTGGTAGTCCTTGCATAGTTGTGGTATATTCAAAACATCATTGGATTTCCACTGCAAACCATAGTCCATGTTTCCATGGCTTTGTCAGTCTATCAGATTCATCACACCCTGCGTCTTGCCACATCTCAGCAGTGGCTCCTGGAACTCTATACACTTCATGAGCATTCCTTTCAGTTTTCATGTTTTCGAAATCAATGCCAGGTATTTAGGATGCAGCCATATACTTAATTTAGGGACAAAATAAATCATGATCTTGAAGAGCATGTTTCTTCTTTTTAGATCTCCTTTTAAAAGTATACTTTTACCATTTAGTTGTGTTGGGGAGAAATCACAGACATTGTCTTTATTGTTTTAATGTAAAGCAGTTGGGCCATCTTCCTTAAAATTGTTAATATATTTGACAATAGCAGCTTCAGTAACCTATAATCAGTCTCTGTGCCAGTAAATTTTAAATTTGTTTGAATTATTTTAACTTTGAATCTTAAATCTCTCAGTCCCATATCTTTAGCCAAGCACATCAGTCCATTAGACAAATTTAACCTGATCACACTGTTTGAATCTGGGAAGCAGAATGTACCTAGCCCTTGCATCAGTAGCCCAGCTCAAACAAAGTCCTTGGTAGTTTTCCCTTTTCCTTAGAAGTTCATAAGCCAAACCTCCAAATACAATTTTTATGTACTTAGCATCTTTAAACTGTCATCAGAATAGTTCGTAATACTTGGCTTATTGCTCCAGAAAGTGTCTTCAGGTGCAAGCACCAAGTTTCCCATTCTTCCAGCACATAAGTTCAAAAAGACCAAAATCTAGATTCATCCCAGCACTCCCCACACTCTGGTACCAAGACAGCTTAGGTCACTGGGATGAACTTCCGAACCAGGCACAGTTATGGTAGAGGGGACTTACTAAAGCTTACAGATAGAGTGGCAGAAGAAATTGGCCCAATTTCATAGGTACATGCGGAAAGAGAAAACAACTACCACCAAACACAAGCAAGAACACTTCAGGAGCATGAGGCAGAACTCCACCAAAGCTCCATTACTTTGCATATCTTTAAACTGAAATTCCAAATCCCTCCCACACCTTAGGGCTGGACCCTAAGACCCACCCTCAGTGACACTTCCTTCAGCCAGGCAACTGGAGATCCAAATTACAAGTTTTTATAAACTTCTGAATGTATTGTGGATCATCCATTCAAACTACCATACTTAATATTCAGACTATTTTGTTACTATTTTATTGAATAGGTTTTCTATGTTTTTAGCCTATGCTACTAAACATTCTTGGAAATGAAAAATATGTAAGCTTGGTCTTTTAATTGTATTTCAGATATCTTTGTATCTGTTCTTTGTAATTTATTTACTTATTTTTAACCATCTGAATGTTCTAATTTATCAGTGCTGTCTTTCATCCTGCAATGATCTCTTCTGCTTTGTCTAATATATCAGTAATGGTTTCTATCAAGGTCTTATTTGACTTGTTAAAATTTCTAATATTTGTTTGGCTCTGTCTCTAAATTTCTATTGAACTTTTCATTCACATTCTTTAATATCTTCCTTAAATTATTTGTGGGTTTTTTTGTATTTTCTTAGAATTAATTGATAATTTAAAAAATCATTCCTCCAACTTATATCTCAGCCGAGAAGCTGAGGAGAAATTAGCAAGGCAAAGTGGCTCAGAAGTATGTACTTGCCTTCATGATGATGTCACGGCAGTGATGTACTGAGGGTTCACCAGGCCCACGGTAGAGCATCCCAGAAGACCTGCCAGCTTCCTCCCGTTTCCAAACCTGTGGTCTATGCTTCAAGCCTGGAGAAAAGAAAGAAGGAGGTCTTTGCTTCTACCAGGGCTTTCTTGGCTAAGACCTGAACCACACACAACATGATTTCGGGGAACATCACAGAACGGCACCAATCTGTCACTAAACATACCTCCCGTGCCAGGAGGGCCTGCCCTGGAAGGCCTTGGGGTCCATGATCTGTGCTTGCATCACTTCCCTCTTTTCAATTCTTTACCCAGAATTTCTTTCACAACAGTATCCCTAGGGTCAGTTGCTAGATAATTAGGAGCTTTTGAAGACTCATACTATTTTTTTTTTTCACGTTTCTGGTTCTTATTAGCTAACAAAGAAGTATGTTTCCATGTGGATTATTTGTAGTAACTTTAGTTTGGATTGACCCTTTCCTACTCTGGCCTCTCCTCCATTCCCCTCCCCTAACCTTACTTTGACCTTTCTACCCCTAGTATTCTGCCCCTCTACTGAACATATCTACTATACCTTCTTCTTATGCCCTCCCCTCTCCTTCCTCCCTTGTTCCTCCTCATTTCTAGCTTCCTGCTGTTTATTACTGACTGTTACTCCAGCCCACATACAAATCTAAGCTAGGATTTGAGACTAGAATCCTCACATAAGAATGTGTGGCATTTGAATTTCTGAGCCTAGGTGTAATCTTTTAATATAATTTTCAGGATAGTCTTTTTTTTTAATATTTTTTTGTTATTTTATTTATTTATTTGAGAGCGACAGAGAGAAAGAGGCAGATAGAGAGAGGGAGAGAGAATGGGCACGCCAGGGCCTCCAGCCACTGCAAACAAACTCCAGACGCGTGTGCCCCCTTGTGCATCTGGCTAACGTGGGTCCTGGGGAGTCGAGCCTCGAACCGGGGTCCTTAGGCTTCACAGGCAAGTGCTTAACCGCTAAGCCATCTCTCCAGCCCCAGGATAGTCTTTTCCAGACCTATCAACTTCCCTGCAAAACTCATAATTTAATTTTCTTTACAGCTGAATAAAATTCCATTGTGCATATGTACCATAACTTCGTTATCCATTCACTAATTGATGGGCATTTAGGCTGATTCCATTTCCTGCCTATTATGAATAGATCAGCAATAAACATAAATGAGCAAATATGTATAGTAAAGTATAAAGTCCTTAGAGTATACACCCAGGAATGGTATAGCTGGGTCATGTGGTAGATCTAATTTTAGCTATCTCAGAAACCCCCACACTGATTTCCATAATGCACCAGTTTACATTCCAGCCAACAATGGATAAAGGTTCCTCTTTTCCTAGTTCCTTCTCTAGTATTTGTTCCCATTTGATTTTTATTTTGAGGCAAGTCCAACAGACTGCCAATCTTTTATGTGAGAGAGAGAGAGGGGGAGAGAATGAATTGATGCACCAGGGCCTCTAGCCACGGCAATCAAACTCCAGACATGTGTGTCCCCTTGTGCATATGTGCAACCTTGTGCATTTGTGTCACTGTGCTTAGATGGGACCTGGAGAGTCGAACATGAATCCTTAGGCTTCACAGACAAGTGCCTTAACTGCTAAGCAAACTCTCCAGCCCATCATTTGATATTTTCATGATAGCCATTCTGACAAAACTGAGATGTAATTTCAAAAAAACACTTTTAATTTACATTTGCCTGATAGCTAGAGATGTTGATCATTTTTAAAAAATATGTCTTAGACATTTGTATTTCTTCTTTTGCAAACTCTCTGTTCAATTCTGTAGCCCATTTTTTGAGTGGATCATTTGATTTTAATTATTTCAATTTCCAGGAAAATGGCCATTAGGAGAACTCATAGAAGATGAAACACCTAACCTACTAGAGTTAGGTATAAAAGGAGAAGTTAAACTGGAAAATACATCCATTCCAACAGATGGACAAAACACAACAAGGATGCACCAAGAATAAGAGACGTCAACCCACCACACCCTGCTCCTAACCTCCCAGTTTCCCCATAGTGGAAGCCAAACCAAAGGCAATAGGTGAAACATCAGAGAAAGAATACAGAATTCTAGTTTTTAAAAGAATCCGTGACCTTAGAAGTCTCATGTAGTCTCAAGTAAGCAGATGAATGAACTGAAGAAATCTATCCAAGACCTTGGCAAGTCAGTCTCCAGTGTGAATAAAACTTATCAAATGGGTAGAGAAGGTCTAAAACATAGAGGATAAATTCAATAAAGAAATTGACACATTAAAAAAGAAACAAATAGGAATTCTGGAAATGAAAGAAATAACCAGTTGATTATCAAACAACGGAGTATCACTAACAGACAAGACCATGCAGAACAATGAATTTCACGGATGGTGACCAGTGGTGCAACAATAATTTACTCCGACTTAGAGAATGAAAAATAATCAAGGAACATGAGTGTATTAGTTACTTTTTATTGTTGTTACCAGAAGTAAGTGATGGAAGGCAAAACATATTTTGCCTCTAGTCAGTATATATATTTGGGAAGTTTCATGGTGGGGAGAACGTGGTAGGAGTGTGAAACAGCTGGTCGCATGGGAAGCAGGAAGTGGGCTCAAGCTATAAAACCTCAAGTTCCACCCCTAGTGGCCCACTTCCTGCAGGGTATTTTTGCTTCTGCTGTCTCCACATTCATAAATGTACCAGACACTTCTATGTTTAGGGCTAGAGATGCACAGCGGTTAATGTACTTGCCTACAAAGCCTAAGGACACAGGTTCAGCTACCTAGTACCCATGTAAGCCAGATGCACATGGTGGTGCATGTGTCTGGGGTTCATTTGCAGTGGCTAGAAGCCCTGGCATGTCCATTCTCTCTCTAATAAAAGAATTTTTTAAAAATTCTACTTTTAAGTAATTTTCTGGTATATGAATACATTGCAATATTCATTTTAATATTTAGTTTTCCTTGTATTATTTTTGCTATTTCAGATAAGAATTATTTGAGTACTTTTGTGCATGTCTCCATGTAAAAGTACAAGAGTATTTAGTGAACAACGAAGAAATAGAATCACTACAGCCTAGGGAATGAACATTTTCAGATCCATTAGACCTTTCAAATTGTCTTCAGAAGTTAGGTTCATTATTTGTATTCCCACCTGCTGACTTAAATTGTTCTATGCCATTTGAAAACATTTTTACTATCTTAGGGGGTTAATAGAAGAAGAAATGTTTAATAAAGAAGAAAAGGGAAAAAAGAAAGAATGAAAAAACAAGAGCAACTACAATAGATTGTTTTCATATAAATAATGGAAAAACTAGTGTAGTACAGATGTGAAGACTTGAGTTCAATCTGCAGTACCCATGTAAAACACTAAGTGTGGCCAGGCATGCTTAAACCTCAGTGCTATGGGACGTGGATCCAGGACAATCACTGGGGCTCACTGGTCAGCCAGTTTGAGACTCCCTTTCAATAGTATAAAGTGGAAACAAGCACCCAGTGTTTTCCTCTGGCATCCACATGTGTGCATGGGGCACACACACACACATACATCACACATACACAATAAAAAAGCAATATGTGTTACTAGAGTAGGGGCATGATGTATTAAAGTAATTCAGATATAAAATTAACCTGTGTATTAGGACTCTCTAGAGAAACAGAACTGATAGAATGAATTGTACTAAAAAGAAATTTATTGGATTGTCTTGTAGCAATCCAACAATAGCAGTTTGCAGGCCCAAGAGTCAAGGAACCTGGTAGCTGTTGAGTCCATTAGTCAGGAGTCCCAGTCCAGCACTGAAAGTCTGGTGGCTTCCTGGAGAGCCGCTGGTCTTCAGTCCATGCTGGTCTTTAGTTCAAGATGATCTTTAGTCTATGCCGGAAGGCAGCAATTAGCATGCAGCCACGTGGGAAGAAGGGATTCTTTCTTTCCCCAGAGCTTCCTTAGATAAAGTACCCTCCAAGAGGGGCTGTCCACACTGGGGGAAGGGCTCACCCTGGGGGAAGGACTTTCCTCCTTCAATTAATCCTTCCTGGAAACAATTTCAGAGACCCACTCAAGAACAATGTCTGTGGATTCTTGAACAGATCAAGATGACAACAAAACTTAAACATCATACCTTGCAAGCAGATTTTCCCTCTGGCTTATGAGTTCAAAAGTGGGCTGGAGAGATGGCTATTGGTTAAGGCATTTGCCTGTAAGCCTAAGGACTCATGTTTGACTCTCAGATCCCTCGTAAGCCAGACCCACAAGGTTACACAAGCACAAGGGTGCACATGTACCCTAGATCGTGCACGCATCTGGAGTTTTCTCTCGCTCATTCTCATAAAATGAAAAGAGTTCAAAAGTGATTTCTCTAAGTATTGTAGGGAAATCTATTTGTGAAAATACCTGGTATAAATGTATTAGCGAGCTTTGGAAGAAGACATGGTGTAAACTCATTTCTCCTTTGTGATAGCCTCCTCAGACTGCATTAAAGTGACCCAGTCTTCCATTAGTGTATCATTTTACAGTTGTGAAGTGTTATCCAAAATTTTAATAATGACAAGAATCTAATCCATGCTGAACTATGAAAATACAGTTGAATTTATAATGGATAAAAGAACACTCAAGATCAGAACTTGCAATAAGAGAAATATTTGGGAGCCATTACGAGATAACAAAAGCCCTTCAGTCACTCATGTTGACAGGTGGAATCTTTCAATTACATGATCGTAAAGGTGTTTTTTCCCCTAGTTTCTAACACTGTATCAATTGGGTTTCATCTTCTCAACCAAAATTACAAGGGGAAGAGCTTAAGGACATAGAAAAATGGTTAGATAAGTCATTGGTGACAGCTCGTAGTGAAAATCAGTGAGGGGAAGGGCACTGGAGGATAGAGTATGGAAAAATGGGAAATTTTTCACAAGAAAGGAGAGGAAGAGAGAATATGAGTTTCTCTATTTGAGGTTGAATCTTGTAATGTGTGGAGGGTCCCAGAAGAGCCTGTTTCCTCTGGAGGGACTCCATTTTTCAGGCCTCATTCAAGTGCCAGTTGCCGGTTCCAGCCAGGAACAAAAGAGTGACTGCTGTGCCTGGTGCCAAAGGCCACCAAGCATTTTTAGGATGAACAGAGTACCCAGTGTATGGAGCCATATGCTCAGAGAGAATTTTCTGAGTCTGGAAAGACTAGAACTTCGGTTGTTCAGATGGTTCCAGAAGCAGCAATACCAGTATCCAAAGATGGTTTGGAGAGGCCAGTCCCAAGCTGCTGGGATAGGGCAGTCTCATGATCTGACACAGATGACACAGAGGTGGACTCCAGCCTATGTGGAGTCCAACGCAGGAGAACAGTGGACAGATGCACAGCTATATATCTTAATATTTAAAAGTATTTGGTCAAGATAAATCAGTTTGGAGTATGTTTTATTTTCCTGCTCTGATAAATTATATACAAAATGACCTAGAATTTCAGGGACAACAAACTTTCTGGATTTTGCAGAATTTCTCACAGAAATTCTTACAGAAATATAATTCATGAAACTCCCTTCACTATCCCATCTCTAGTTCCATCCTGTACCAGGTTGAGTGAGTGAGAAAGCACTTTGTGGAAAACCCTGATGGCAATGACAGGGAAGGCTTAGGATATGGGCAACTACATTTTCCTGCTCTTTTGATTCCGAGAAAGTATCCATTATGCTGACTTTACTGGTTTGTACAGAACAGTAAGAGATGTATTTGAATATGATGGAAAATCCTACCAATGCCTCCCAAGAAAGTAAATGTACCCAAACTTCCTTGGGACCTCTAAGAACCCACTGCAATGATAATTTATGACCAGGTGGACAGTATCTTTCTTAGGAGATGCAGAATTGAGTTATTATTGTTTTAATACTTGCAAGAATGAAATTGTTTTTGAAATTGCATTTGATGTCGAACTGCTTGGAGTTACAAAATGAATGCTGTGGCTGAATTCTTAGTGAACACATTCTTTACGCCCAGGAGAATGGTGGTGTATGTAACTGGTATGTAGCCAGCTGGAGGTTGATGGGTTGTACCAGACTACAGGTCATAAAGGAGAGAGCAAAATTTGAACATAACCCGGGCAATTACTTCATGTATTTGTCAAATTGAGGGGATGTGAGGTAATACAGAAAATAATGTTGTAGTTTAGTTTAAAAAATAAATAACTGAGCTGGGTGTGTTGGTGCACGCCTTTAATCCCAGCACTTGGGAGGCAGAGGTAGGAGGATTGCCATAAGTTCGAGGCCACCCTGAGACTACATAGTGAATTCTAGGTCAGCCTGGGCTAGAGTGAGACCCTACCTCAAAAAGACAAAAAACAAAAAAAAGTAAATAAATAATTGAAATAAAAATGGAAAATCCTACCAAGTTCTGCTGACTCCACTCTTTCCCATTATATCACAGCTCTCAGTGCTTACTCACAGCCTCCTCACTCACATCGTCTTGAGATTTTCTTCCCTCCCCAGTAGCAAATGACTTTTGGCCTTGCTTCATTTAGGACATAGAAATCACAAGGTAATGCATTTGTCAGCTTAGCATCACCCCTCACCCCATGCACTGTGGCTTTCCCAGCTATTTCTCCTACCCTTTTGTTGCAATACAATCAGTAGTTTTCTTTCCAAGACAAATTCCAGCAGGAGTGTGCTCGGTCCTCCCTGTGCAGAGACTTCACTCTGTCACTTGCCCCACCCTGTCTAACCTTTGGTCTCTCCCTTTCTTTGGGCTCAAAAATGCCTACAAGTATCTAATTCTTTGCCCATGATAGAAATCAACAATCTCCTCTGCTTGCTTTCAGCTGTCTTCCTATTGCTTACTCTTCTATGACAAGGAAGCTAAGGAGTAGAGATAGACTTCTTCAGAATACTAATTTCCTACCCCTGCATCCTGCCATGTGGTTCCCTCTATACCAACAAGGTAACTGGTTTCAATGAAGTCACGAGTTGCTCTTTTGTTTGTTTGTTTTTGTTTTTTGAGGTAGTGTCTCACTGTGGTCCAGGCTGACCTGGAATTAGCTATGTGGTCTCAGGGTGGCCTCAAGTAACTGGCCACCATGCCCGGCCACCAGTTACTCTTATTGTGGTAGTAACCCAATGTGCCTTGAAATTTTTAACCTTCCGTGAATTTCCACAGTGCTGCTTGGTTGCCTTCTCTTTCTTGCCACCGTGTGCATCTGACTTTACATGGGTGCTAGGGAATCAAACCTTGATCCTTAACCCTGAGCCATCTCTCCAGCCCTTGCTCATCTTTTTGACACAGTATGGAGGACCATAGTGGCTCACTGACTTTAGCATGCATTATAATGACTGAAAAATTATTAAAAGGAACACTGCTGCCTCCACAGGCTCAGGCTGACCTGGAATTCACTATGTATTTTCAGGGTGGCCTTGAACTCACGGTGATCCTCCTACTTCTGCCTCCCAAGTGCTGGGATTAAAGGCGTGAGCCACCACGCCTGGCTCCTCCACAATTTTTGACGTATAATGCCTTGTAGGGCCCCAAACTTACATTTCTCGCAAGTGTTCAGATAATGGTGATGCCATTGGTTAGGGGATCACACCTTGAGAAGTGATGGTGAAGGTGTAGCATTGTAGAGGTCAGACTTGGATGTCTCATCTGTGATCTTGAATCCTGGCTGCAGCCTCTAGAGGGTGTATGATATTGGGATGTTTAACTTGTTTCTTTGTTTTATTGTCTGTGAAATGGCTATAATAATACTCCTACTTCTAGCTGTTGTCAGAATAACTGAGTATTGAGAGGCTATCTGCAGTATGTTTGAAGGTGTGGTTGGTATATGGTAAGAATTCCATGACTGTTTATCTTTGGGCTCAACTTTAGCAAGGACACTCCCTGTTGTGTTTGAAGGGACTGTTCCTATCTATGTAAAGAAACTAGTGACTTCCCGATGATAGGAACTACAATGGATTAACTTTTGATTGACATAATATCATTATTGATCAGCACGCAATAAAGTATTTAATAAATATGCATTGAGGAAATGAACATTATCATTAACTAGTACTTATCACACTCCATCTATTACTTACAAACTTTGTATCCAGTGAGCTTCCATAATTCTACTCACTCAAAGCTGCCTTCATTCCCTCTATCCCTCAGATCATTTGTCTCTACTCTTTAGCCCTCATTTACTCCTCAAGCTACTTAGATCCTATATTAGTTCCTACTAGTTCTCTCACAAGCACCTATGTCCTTGACTTCGGTATGAGGACGGTACTCAGGGATTTGGGTCCCTATGAATGGCTTATAATTCAAACAACTAGAAATTGATGTTATTACTCTTTTGTTGTTGCTTATGTTTTTTTGAGGTAGTGTCTCTAACCCAGGCTGACCTGCAGTTCATTATGTAGTCTCGGGGTGGTCTCAAACTCACTATCTCTGCCTCCCAAGTGCCAGGATCGAAGGCTCTCTTCTCCTAGGTTCCCTAATATCACAGCTTGCTTACTTCCTTTGACTTTACCTTCACTGTCGATTCCTCTTCCTCATCTTGTGAGTGGTTTAGTCTCCATATGATTCACCACCCCAGGGCTTGCTCCTAGGCATTCTTCGCTATGTATACTCTCTCCACATGCAACTCATTGGCTCTCATGATTCAAAATAGCATGTATTTGTGGACTACATTAGAATTGAAATTTCTAGCCAGGTTTTGTCCCTTGCGCTACAACCTTATAAATTCTAGTTAGTTCAATAATAAAGTTTCTCATTGGTACAAGTCACTGACCCTTATCTAATCAGAACCAGTAAATGCTCCCCTTGCCCTGGGAGTCAGCCTTGAATCTTCCTTCATTCTCACCATTCAGATCTAACACCTGAGACATAGTTCCCAAAACCACTCAGTTCTTTCCAACTCTACTGCCAGAGATCTGAGGAGGAGCCTGCATTGTCTGGTCCCTGTCTACCTTCGATAACTTCCTACTTGGTTCTGATGTTACTTCCGAGCTTAGTCACTCCTCTGTTCACACAATAGCAGTCAGAGAGATATTAAAAACATAGTTTATGTTACTTGTATATTTACATCTAAAAATCCATTATCTGGCCGATAGGGCCCAGCACATTTGGTGTATCTATTGACCTCCATGGGCTCATTAGTACTCCCCCCACCCCCATAGCAAGGATACCATCTCTTGTTTATTTCTGAGTCATTCAAAACTGTCTGCTGCAAAGTGTTTTTGTACTTATGTTTCCCTCTACTTGGAATACTCTTACCCTAGCTAGCCTAGTTGATGTTCATTCTTTAATCTCAGGTCAAATATCACCTTCTCAAAAAGGTCTTTCTAGACCACTGTAATAAAGGAACCCCTGTCCAATTACATAACTACACTGCTTTATTTTGTAGCACACAGCACGGTTTATAACTTTATTGTTGATTTGTTTATCTGTTTAGCTATCCCAGTACAGAGGCTTAGTACCTCGGGTGCTACTTTTCTCATCTGACACTGTATTCCTAGTGCCTCTTGTGGTTTCTAGAACAGAGCAGGCATTTGACAAACATTTTTTGAATAAACAATGGTTTAATTTATTTTCTGAAATCTCTTGGCCCTGGACAGGTGCTCTGAGTAGATAAGAAAGTGTAATATAAGATTCCTGTTTTGTTGCAATAGATGACTTTTAGAATGCAAAATATTAGAAACCAACTCCATTATATGTATATATACAGTATGGGCATAATTGAAAACATATATCCTCTCATCATGGTGATATAGTGCAATAATGCTTTTTTGTTTTTGTTTTTGTTTTTGCTTTTTGTTTTGTTTTGTTTTTTCGAGTTAGGGTCTCACCCTAACCCAGGCTGACCTAGAATTCACTATGGAGTCTCAGGGTGGCCTCGAACTCATGGCGATCCTCCTACCTCTGCTTCCCAAGTGCTGGGATTAAAGGTGTGCACCACCATGCCCGGTGCAATAATGCTTTGTAGTGAATTATATTGGGCATGCACAAATACAAAATGGCAAATCAATTTTTAATCTTTTGTTTGAGAAAGAAAGAGGCATACATGGGGAGATAGAATACAAGCAAACCAGGACCTCCTGCTACAAAACTGAACTCCAAATGCATGGGCTACTTTGTGCATCTGACACTATGTGGGTGTTGGGGAATCAGGCTTGGCAAGCAAGTGGTTTTAACTGCTGAGCCATCCATTCAGTCTGCAAATCACTTTTTAAAACTGTATTTTGTATGTCTGTGTGTGGTATGTTACATGCACGTGTGTGAGCAGATGTATGGACCCTGTGCGCATGCAGAGGCCAGAGGAGAGTGTTGGGTAGTGTATTAGTCAGGGTTCTCTAGAGGAACAGAACTGCTAGAATGAATTATTTTAAAGGGGGATTTATTGGAACAGTTTACAGTAGTCCAATAGCAGTTGCAGGCCCGAGAATCACCGAACCTGGTAGTTGCTCAGTCCTCGTGGCCAGATGCCTCAGCAGTCCCGACCCGGCACTGCAGATGGTGCTGGAAAGCCTGGAGGCTTCCTGAGGAGCCGCTGGGTTTCAGTCCACAGGGGTCTTCAGTTGATGCTGGTCTTTCATCCGCACTGGTCTTCAATCCATGCTGGAAGGTAGCAAGCAGCTCCGGCAGCCAAATGGAAGGAAGGGAGGAAGGAAGGAAGGGACTCTTTTTACCCAGAGCTTCCTTGTATCAAGTCCCCCTCTGGGAGGGGCTGCCCATTCTGGGGGAAGGGCTCACCCTGGGGGAAAGACTTCCTCCTTTAGTTGATCCTTCCTAGAAGCAACCTATGGATTACTAATCAGATCAAGTTGACAACACCTTAACTATCACAGGTGGCTTCCTGTATTGCTTTCTGCCTTATTTCTTTGAGACTGTGTCCCTCAGTGGACCTAGAGCTACTGATTTGTCAGACTGGCTGAGCAGTGAGACCCAGGGCTTCTTTGGTTTCTGCCTGCCCCCTCCACAGGACTGAGGTTATAGGATGCATGGTCACATCCAGATATTTACATGGGTGAGGGATCAGACTCAGTCTCAGGCCCTCATGCTTACATGCTAAGAGCTCTTAACAACTAACCGGTCTCTTCAGCCCCACAAATCAAAATTTTGAGAGATAATTTATAAGTGTATAGGATTGGAAAATGTGTGTTTATACTAGTCAGATGCAGCTTGACTGATGGGATTATATCCCAATAAATCCATCCTAAGTTGAAAGTATTATAAATCAAAGTTTCATTTACTATATCCAATCTGCTGAAATCATTGCTTAGTGTAGCCTACTGTAAACATGATCAGAAATACCATACAATTTCATGAACTTAAAACTCATTAAAAGAATATTGCATCAAAAATTCCTAGCTTGAGAAAGTATTCTTGCTTTCATATCATTGTGAAGTTAAAAATTGTAAGTCAAGCAATTGTAAGTTGGGAACTGCCTTTATATAATAGACATGCATAACAAGTAGATATATAGATATAGGTAAATGTTAATATACAGTATATCTCTATCTATCTGTCTACAAAATAAATTTAGAAACCCTTTGGGAAACATTTCATAATTTGTTTCAAATAACAGTTTTGGCAAAGGTTCTGTGGCCAGTGGATCAGTTGTAAAGGTTATTTTTTCTTTTGCTATTGGTTATGAAATCACTTTTTTCACAATTAAAACTTTTAGAATATACTGCTCCATCAATATGGCAGATAATTTCTGACTGTTCTTACCATCATCCTAGCTCCTGGCATCCCTGTCTGGTGTGGTTTGAGTGTGAAATGTCCCCCAGTCATGTGTGTGACCATTTATTCCCCAGCTTCTAATGAATGGGAAGCCTCAAACATGGCAGAACCACATTCTTAGTGACTTCTGCCTTTTATTCACATGTATATTTTCTGACAAAATAAACTGGAAAGGCCTATGGGATAAAGAGCTGAAAATAACCTCTAGTCACAAGCCACTGGAAACTTGAGGCTCTTTGTCCAACATTTTATTGTGCCTTGCTTGTCAAGGAGACACTTTAGCATGAAGCTAGAACCTCAGTCGTAATTCAACAGCTCTTTTTAAAGCCAGTTCTTAAGGAATTATATCTTGCTAATAGCCATCTCAGTGAGTTTAGGAGCAAATTCTCCCCCAGTGGAGACCATGACCCTGGATAGCATGATTTCTGGGGTCTTATGAGAGACTGTGACACTGAAGACCAGTGAGGCTGAGGCAGGAATCCTGATGCACAGAAAAGGAGAAAATAAATGTCATGGTAAGCCACAAGGTTTTGTGATACTTTATTACATATCAATAGATAATTAATACAGCTAATACAGCTAATAAGGGGTCTAAGTAACAATTTTAATTGAAAGTTCATTTTATGCCATCTCTCTTTTTTTTTTTTTTTTTTTTTGAGACATTGTTTCATGTTGCCAAGAATAGTGTCAAACTTGCTGTATAGCTGAGGGTGACCTTGATTTTTCTTTCTTTTTTTTAAATTTTTTTTATTCATTTTTATTTATTTGAGAGTGACAGACAGAGAGAAAGAGGCAGAGAGAGAGAGGGAGAATGAGCACGCCAGGGCCTCCAGCCACTGCAAACGAACTCCAGATGCGTACGCCCCCTTGTGGATCTGGCTAACATGGGTCCTGGGGAATCGAGCCTCGAACCAGGGTCCTTAGGCTTCACAGGGAAGCGCTTAACTGCTAAGCCATATCTCCAGCCCAGTGACCTTGATTTTTCTTTACCCATCTCCCAAGTGCTGGGATTACAGTCATGAGTTTTTTTTTTTTTTTTTTTTTTTGACAGTGTATCACTTCTTGTTTAGACTGGTGTAGAACTCAATCTGTATTTCCAGGTTAGTCTCAAATTTATGGCAATCCTCCTACCTCAGCTTCCTGGAATTATGGGTGTGAGCCATCATGTCTAACTTGTATTCATTTCTGTTTTTTTTTTTTTTTCAAAATAGGATCTCGCTGCAGCCCATGATGACCTGGAATTCACTATGTAGTCTCAAGCTGTCCTTGAACTCACAGCCATCCTCCTACTTCAGCCTCCCAAGTGTTGGGATTAAAGGTTTGTGCCATGCCCAGCTATATTCACTTTTAAAAATATTTTATTTATTTACTTGAGAGGAAGAAGAGAGACAGAGAGAGAGAGAGAATGGGCACACAGCTGGCTTGCATGTGTACTGGGGAATTGAACCTGGGTCCTTAGGTTTCTCAGGCCAGTGCCTTAACTGCTTAGCCATCTCTCCAGCCCTATATTTACTTGTAATCAGCATTTTAACTGATTTGTTAACAGTCAGCATGAGAAATTATTACACTCTTAGATTTCCATGTGGCTCTGAGTCACCTATCTATTTATTGTTGACTGTCAGCTGCTCTGTAATAATGGAAGGCTTCTTTCATTAATTTTTTTTTATTAAAAATATACTTTGTGGGCTGGAGGGATAGCTTAGCAGTTAAGGCATTTGCCTGCAAAGCCAAAGGACCCAGGTTTGATTCCCCAAGGACCCATGTTAGCCAGATGCACAAGGGGACACACATGTCTGGAGTTCATGTGCGATGGCTGGAGGCCCTGGCATGCCCATTCTCTCTCTCTCCCCCCCTCTTTCTCTGTCAAATAAATAAATAAAAATAATACACACACACACACACACACACACACACACACACACACACACATACTTAGTATGGATACATCATGTGTTGGTACCATCTTTTTCCTCCTCCCTGTCCCCATTCTGCTGAGGGCCTTCCTCAGTAGGGTTGTTGGTATTCCCCATGGGGTTGTGGGTTTTGAGTGGTGAGAGCAGCAGTCAGTAATTGGGGTGGTGGGTGGGGGCCCAGTGCCACAGTGTTTGATGACCCAACTTGTGGCTCTTACAATCTTTCTGCCTCCTCTTCTGCAAAATTCCTTGAGCCATGGTGTGTGTGTTTTAAGTCAACTTCAGTGATAATCTCTCAGGAGCCTCTGGATTTCTGCTTTGGTAGGTGTTGAGTATCCTCAGTGTCTGTCTCCTTCATCCTGGTGCTGATTGTCAGGCTTGCAATGAACACAGCACTCTTGGACATCTCACCAGTTCCTCTGTGGTTTCATTTGAGCCTTGGCTGAAGTGTGAAAGATGGTTTATCTTATCAGGTTTCACCACCTTAAAAAGCAAAACAAATTCCCCAATGGAGAATGAATTCAGCATAGTTAAATGGGATAAGCATTGTTAATTTAGGCCGATTTTGATGGATGTAGCCCATCTTTTGACCAATGATTAGTGGGAGCTTCTCATTGGAGTCCATGATCTTGGTCTCCGTAGGATTCTGACCCAGTTTGCAGTTCCAGCTCTGGGTAAATTTTCACTGAGCCACTGGTTCTTTTCCTCTTAGCCAGTCAGAAAGCCATTGGTTACTCCTCAAGGCTGTGTGCCACGATTGCACCAGTGTGTACATCTTGTCAGGGTGTTTTCTTCACAGTAGCTTAGATCCCTGTTTGCTCATACCTTTGTTGGCCATTTTCTCCTAGTTGCTCATGTGGTGCTTTCCAACACTAGAGAGGCTAACCGTCTGGGGACTGGATCTCTTCCAGGTTCCAGCCAGGTCTGTCAGTGTTCTGGGTCAGCAACATGTGGTGCCTTCCGCAGTAGGGTCTTACTTTTTACCTTAGGCAGGTGATGGAGAGCTTTGGCAGAAGCCTGTCTTGTTTTGGGGACCTCATAGATCTCTCCAGTCAAGAGCTCAATGTGGATAGCAACTGATTTCTGGTACTACAGAGGATTAAATCTTTTAGTCTACCTTCAAGGAGAACGTTTTCTGTGGTACCAGTTTGTTGCAGTCCGGTTCTCATTATTGGTACAAATCACTTAACTAAGAGCAGCTTGTGGGAAAAAGAGGTTTATTTTGGCTTACAGGCTCGAGGGGAAGCTCCATGATGGCAGGGGAAAATGATGGCATGAGCAGAGGGTGGACATCACCCCCTGGCCAACATAAGATGGAAAACAGCAACAGGAGAGTATGCCCAAACACTGGCATGGGGAAACTGACTATAACACTCATAAGCCCTCCCCCAACAATACACCACCTCCAGCAGGCTTTAATTCCCAAATCTCCACCTTCCAGGAACCTAGTATTCAGAATACCTAAGTTTATGAGGGACACCTGAATCAAACCACCACATTTTGCCCCTGGCCCCCATAAACTGATAACCATCCATGATGTAATATGCAATGCATTCAGTCCAACTTTAAGAGTCCCCATAGTTTTTATCAATCCCAATGATGTTCATGCATCCCCATAATCCAAGGTCTTTTAACTGAGCCATAATATCAATAAATAACCTCAAAAAACCCATAATGGCACAGAAAATCAATCATTCACACTGCAAAAGATGGCATTGGGTATAGTGAAGAAATATTCAACCAATACAAGATTTTAAACAACCAGGGCAAACATCAAACTCTGTAGCTTCAAGTCCAACAACTCTAGTTAGTGACAAATCCCCAAGTCTGATAATTCTAACCAGCAACAAGTCTCTAGCATTCCAATCCCCCCCCCCCCCCCCCAGTTAGGCTACTCATAGTCCTGGAAAACTTCATCGGGGCCAGCAGCTTTCCTTAGCAGCCATCTTGTGGTCCTGGCATTTCCACTGGGTCTCCACTGCAATCCATGGTTCATCCTCATGGCCCCATTGGATACATTTTCCTACAAATTTCATCATATCTTTTTTTTTTCTTACTACTAAGTAGATTTCCATTGTGTAAATGTATCACAACTTCATTATCCCCTTGTCCAGTGATGAGCATCTGGGTTGATTCTAGTTCTTAGCTATTATGAATCGAACAGCTATAAACATGATTGAGCAAATATCTCTGCAGCGCAGTGTGGAGCCTTTAGGATAAATGTGCAGTAGGGGAATAACTGGGTATGTTGGTAGTTCAATTTTCATCTTTTCCAGGAGTCTTCATATTGATTTCCATAGTGGTTGTACAAGTTTGCATTCCCACCAACAGTGAATGAGGGCTCCTCTTTCCCAACATCCTCTTCAACATTTAATTGTCATTTGATTTTTTTTAATGATTGCCATTCTGACTGGAGTAAGGTTTAATCTCCTATTTCTTTTAATTTGCATTTCCCTGATGGTTAAGGATGTTAAACATTTCCTTAGTAGTATATTAACCATTTGTATCTCTTCCTCCGAGAACTCCCTGTTCAGTTCTCTGCCCCATTTTGTGAGTGGTTGTTTGAATTTTTATTGTTTAGTTTTTTGACTTCTTTGTAGATTCTAGACATTAGGCCTCTGTCAGTGGGATAGCTGGCAAAGACTTTCTCCCATTCTATAGGTAATCTCTTGGCTCTGATTATGGTATATTTGTCCATGCAAAAACTTTTTAGCTTCATGAGATCACACTAGTTTAGTGATTGTCTAATTTCCTGGGCTACTGGCATATTGTTCAGGAAGTCTTTTTCCACTCCTATATCGTGAGAATTCTTCTTTCTTTCTTTCTTTCTTTCTTTTTCTTTTTTTTTTTTTTTTTTTTTTTTTTTTTTTTTTGAGGTAGGGCCTCACTCTAGCCCAGGCTGACCTGGAATTCACTATGGAGTCTTAGGGTGGCCTCGAACTCACGGCGATCCTCCTACCTCTGCTTCCCGAGTGCTGGGATTAAAGGCGTGCACCACCACGCCTGGCTCATGAGAATTCTTTATATTAAAATTTTCCAACTTAAATTAATGTATAATTATGTATAGTTGGTTGGAGACCTCTAAGGTACCTACCTTGTAAAGCAGGGAGGCTACCCTGGAGGGTCTCCACACCAGCCCATCACTGACATTCTCCCAGTGATTCAGAGAACCTTCTCTGTAGAGAAAAGTTACCTGAGTCAGGGAATAAGGGATCCAGAGGCTTTTGATGTTATGACCAAGTGACTGTATAAGCTCAGGCAAGTCATTCATTGCCTAGTATTTGATGGGACATTGTGCAAAATGAGGAACCAGTAACCAGTATTGTGCATATATGATTTCCCCATTGTCTTCAAGCAGCCCAAAGTCTGATAATGAGGAAAGATAGCTATAAAGGTATTGACAGTAAAACATGAACATTTGTATAACCGACATATGTTCAAAAATATCCAAGATCAAGAGAAGGAGCAAGTGATAATTCCTAGAAAAGTAAAGGGAATACTTTACAGAGGAGATGAAAGTGAGTTTTGAAGTTGAATATGCTGGAGAAGGGCATGTCAAGCAGATAGGACTATGTGGACCCATATACACAGGTGTGATAAGAACTGATAATACTAACAATAGTACATATTTGTGTATACACATACATACATACATGGAGAAGTTACTATGTATCAGTCACTAAGTTAAGATTTTTACATGGAAATCATTCCTAATTAATTACTTTGAAGGAATTAATCCTCATAACAAACTTATTGAGTATAAAGTTCTTGATACTCTCAAGTCACAATGAAAATGTGCCCAAGATCTGAAACTAGAATCATCTGTGCTTTGAAACTGAGGAAATGGAGGTGTAGGGCCACTAAGCATTTTTCCTCATTGTACTTAGCTCTGATTCTCAGAGTTGTGTGTACAGTTGAGATACAGAAAATGGCAGAGGGCATGACCTGTGGATAGAGAGTAAGCAAGGGTTGGATCAAGAAGGCCCTCCTGAAATGCCCCCTCTTTAAGCCCAGTTTCCCACCTGCAAAACAAAAGATTTGGACTCGAGTTCTTTAGGTGACGGCATCTCTGATCTCCTCTGCCCATGATGTCCTCAAGGATCAGGTTCTGAGTCCTTGTTTTGCTTTCTCATTTGTTTCAACAGGTTTCCTCAGACATAGGGTGAATCCAGGAGGGCAGAACATGTTTTCTTTCTCTCTCTCTCTCTTTTTTTTGAGGTAGGGTTTCACTCTAGTCCAGGCTGACCTGGAATTCACTATGTAGTCTCAGGGTGGCCTTGAATTCACAGCGATTCTCCTACCTCTGCCTCCCCAGTTCTAGGATTAAAGGCGTGTACCACCACGCTTGGCCAGAACGTGTTTTCTAAGAAAAGAAGACACAGGGTTAGTTCGTGAGTCATTTACTGAAGTTATGAGCTAACGGAGAGGATTTTGGAGATGCCCATTGATTGGAGTAGGTAGGTGGGCTATCATTGTATCAGCTAGGTGTCCAAGGAAGAAGAGGCTCTTTGAGAAGACAGCTTTGAGCGCTGCCACATGGCACAGAGGTTGGATGCATTAACAATAATGCTAATATGAGTAATGCTGAGTCAGTGACTCTAAGCTAGAGAGCTGGGGATAGGATGGATTCTTGGTGAGGACATCCCTTTGACAGGATGGACTTTACAGACAGCCATAGCACTGCTGGAGAAAAGCACTTATTTGGAAGGGCTAGGAACCTCTGTTCAGCCACTTGCTAGCTTTTTGACCTTGGTCATAGTCATCATACCCCTCCAAGCCTATGTTTCCCCATGATAAGATAGCAAAATAAACACTTAGTTCATAAGATTTCTATTATGTTTAGATGAACTAGATATGTAAGGTATGTCTTATAGAAGAGCTGAACTAAAGGAAGCTGAGATTCTTATAGAGGACCTTAGAGCCAACCTGCTATTCATTCTAATGTAGTACAAAATGGGAGAAGTAGACTGAATGAATGATTAGATGAAGGCTGACTATAACTTTAAAAAAAATATCTTATTGTTATCTGTTTGAGACAGACAGAGAAACAGGGAGAGAGAGAGAGAGAGGGAGAGAGAGATTGAGAGAGGATGATCATGATCATGCCAGGGCCTCCAGCTGTTGCAAATGAACTTCAGATGTCACCTTGTGTATCTGGCTTACATGGGTCCTGAGGAGTTGAACCTGGGTCCTTTGGTTTTGCAGGCGAGTACCTTAACTGCTAAGCCATCTCTTCAGCCTGAGTATAATTTATTTATTTATTTATTTATTTTTATTTATTTATATGAGAGCAACAGACAGAGAAAGAGGCAAAGAGACAGAGAAAGAGAGAGAGAGAGAGAGAGAGAGAAATAGGGTGCACCAGGGCATCCAGCCACTGCAAACAAACTCCAGACGCCTGTGCCCCCTTGTGCATCTGGCTAACATGGGTCCTGGGGAATCTAGCCTTGAACCGGGGTCCTTAGGCTTCACAGGCAAGTGCTTAACTGCTAAGCCATCTCTCCAGCCCTGAATATAAATTTTAATGGCATAAATCATGCGTATATTAAACTGAAGTCAGGCTTTATGTCAGTTTTTGCTCTACAGATTGTCATGAAACCTATTTCTACAATGTTTGTATGCCTCATCCTTTGTCTCTAAGCCCGTCACATTGCCATCATTCTTAATTCTTTGGTGACACCTTATGCTAACCCAGTTTCAGAGTAAGTCCACTGTCACTACCTTCCTAAGATATTTGGTGACAAATTTGATTTCATTTTACATTGTTGAATGTCTGAAGAAACAAATGTTTGACCTTGATCTTTAGAGAAATTGATATTCTTCTTTGTTTTGGGCTTGTCTTTAGGTGTCTAAACAATTACTAAGATTTATTAAGGTGTTTTAAGAATTTTTCCTTCTGTGTTAGAAATAGCCTCTGGTCTTTTAACAGAAGATATTGAAGATTTTGTTGTTATTCTGCAAAAGCAAGCTTTTTTGGGATTTTTATGAGATTTTTCTGACCCAATAGATTATCTTAGATTTCATAATGCTATAAAATATGCATAAAAAGCAAAAGTAGGTGTGGTGGTTTGAATAGATGGCCCCAAATATATTCAGTTCTTTATTGTTTGTAGTTTGCATCTGCAGCCACCTGGCTGGAGGCAGTGTCACCACTGGGTGGGTCTTAAGGTGTGGAGGTGGGTTTCATATTTCAATCTAAAGATATGCAAAGTGTGCCTAGCTGGAGTTCCTGAAGTGTGCTGTAGCTTTTGGTTTTTTAGCCTTGTACTTCTCTCTCTGTGTGTTTGGTCCTGTGAAAATAGGCCAGCTTCTGCCATTATGGAACTTCCCCTGGATCTGTAAGCTTCAATAAATCCCTTCCTCCATAACTGTGCTTGGTCTGGAAGTTCATCTCAGTGAACCTAAAGCTGTCTGCTACAGTAGGTATGTCAACCTAAGGGATTCCATAAGGCTAGATAACATTCTGAGACTCTCATGTATATGAGAGTCTTAACTGGCTGCTGAAGGAAAATGAGTTATGGGGTTGTTTTAGTCCATTTTCTATTGCAAATAATACAATACCACAGACTGGGCAACTAATAGGGAAAGGAGTCTTATTCTGTCTCACGGTTCTGCTTTAAGATTGAGTGACCACAACCAGTTATTTTCATATCAGGAAAGTCCTGAGACATGGTGCAGGCAGGGCACCTCATGAAGAGACCAGGAGTGTAAAAGAGACCCAGCCAAACTAGCTTTTATAGCAGACCTACATTCTAGCTATCCCATCAGCCCATGAATTCATTAATTGAATGAATGTATTAATCTAAATATGAAGTCAGAGCTTCAATCATCTCTTGAAGCTAATTACACAGTTCGCGTTCTTAACATCTAATAATGAGGATTGCATTTCAACATGAGTTTCAGAGACGATCTTTATTCAAACCATAGCAGTAGGGAAACGTAAAGAAAAGGGGAATCTAAAAGCTTAAACTCCCTCATATTTTAAATTTAAGTTATTTAGTACTTGATATTGGAGAAAAGTGTCAATATTAAATTTGGCCACAATAAAATGTAATGGAAAGTTGATACTAGGTAGCTGACAAGGCTGGTATGTAGTGCCAGCCCTCTCCCACCTTTCTGTTTGTTTCTACTTCACATTCTCCTCTGCATCTCTCTCTGTTCCTGTTCTTTCCCCTTCACTTTCCTCATTCCCAGCACTGGGGAGGCAGAGGTAAGAGGATTGCTGTGAGTTAAAGGCTACATTGAGACTATACAGTGAATTCCAGGTCAGCCTGGGCTAGAGTAAGAACCTACCTTGAAAATTTTCAAAATAAATAAATAAATTAAAATATTAAAGTTTTCTTTATGTACATACGTGCACACATGGTGCATGGTTGCCCATAAATACTTTAATGGCATTCTATCACTTTTTTTTTTGTTTTTTTTTACTGTTTTAATTTCTTTCTTCCTCTGTTTGTACTTTCTTGCTCTTCTTCCTCAATTCAGGAAGCCCTGACTCCTTGGAATCTTAATTTTCCTCATGGTCTCATAGTTGTAAACCAATTAATTATAGACATATTTATACATGCACAAGTATACAAACAAGATAAATCTTTCTGTTGACTTTGTTTGTTTTGTTTTTCGAGGTAGGGTTTCACTCGAGCTCAGACTGACCTGGAATTCACTATGTAGTCTCAGGGTGGCCTTGAACTCATGGCGATCCTCCTACTTCTGCCTCCCAAGTGCTGGGATTAAAGGCGTGAGCCACCACGCCTGGCTCTGTTCACTTTTAAAGATGGGATTATATTTTCTACTTTTCCACAGTTTCTTTTTTCTTTTCTCACTCAAAAAAAAAAAAAAAAAAAAAAAAAAAAAAACCCTAAAGAAAATTCCCCA
Source organism: Dipus sagitta (assembly GCA_036346955.1). Taxonomy (NCBI): domain Eukaryota; kingdom Metazoa; phylum Chordata; class Mammalia; order Rodentia; family Dipodidae; genus Dipus; species Dipus sagitta. The sequence goes on from CM070771.1 coordinate 131,085,851, forward strand.
AGTTTGGGGCAAAATTGAGTCTTATTTTTAAAGTGACATACAATAGTTCATGATATAAATTAGCCCACCAAATTGCTGTGCACCCACCTGCTTGTTTTTGCTCACCATTTTCAACAGTAAGCACTTGCATGCATTGAGACACCACTGCCTCTATTTCTGTGCAATACCAAATGTCACATTCATTGCCAGCAGCACTGCTAGGTTGAGGTGTTAAGTACGTTGTAACACATGTTTCTGGGTTGTTTTCTAGGACGACTGGAAGACTGACATTTCACCCTGTCATGGAGGGAAATGTCCTTTTTCCCATATTCTTGTATTGGGTTTTTATTTTGCTTTAGCTTTGTCAAATATGATACCTCATTGTTACTTGTTTGCATGTATTTGATTACTAATGCATTTGGATATCTTGTTACATGTTTTTAACTTAAATTTATTCTTCTGTGAACTGCCTATTTATATCCTTCACCAATGTTGTTGTATATTATTTTGTAAAAGCTTTTCATATATTATAAGCAACAATTTTTTTTGGTTTCTTTTTCTTTTTTCTTTTCTTTTTGGTTCTTTTTTTCTTCGAGGTGGGGTCTCACTCTAGCCCAGGCTAACCTGAAATTCATTACGTAGTCTCAGGGTGGTCTCAAACTCACAGCAATCCTCCTACCTTGGCCTCCCGAGTGCTGGGATTAAAAGCGTGTGCACCACGCCTGGCTTTTTTTTTTTTTTTTTTTGTTATTGTTGTTGTTTTGTTTTGGTTTGGCTTTTTTGAGGTAGGGTCTTGCTCTAGCTCAGGCTGACCTGCAATTCACTATTATGTTTCAGGCTCGGTTTGAACTCACCACTGTGAGTTCCTCCTACCTCTGCCTGTTGAGTGTTGGGATTAAAGCCATGCTCCCCCACAGCCAGTAACAAACAATTTTTTTAAATAGTTTGTTTGTATGTATTTATTTGAGAGATAGAGAGATATGGAAATAGGTAGGGAGGGAGAGGGTGGGAGAGAATGGGTGTGCTAGGACCCCCAGCCACTGCAAATGTACTCCAGATGTGTGCACCCCCTTGTGCATCTGTTTATGTGGGTCCTAGAAAATCGAACCTGGGCCCTTTGGCTTTGAAGGCAAAAGCTTAACTGCCAAGCCATCCCTCCAGTCCCCCAGTAACAATTTTTGATGGTATTCTGATGTGCAAAGTGTTCCCTGCCAAAGCAGCATTTGTTTTATCTATGGAGTTTGTACTGTTTACACCCAAATTAAATATTGCATTACTAAGTATTTTCCTTCCTTCATTTCCTTCTCTTCCTATTTCTTTGTTTCTTAAAGCTTTTGAATTTTCTGATTTTTTGAGTATATTTTCTTCTATACCAAGAATTTAGAATTTCATATGTATTTTATTACATTTAACTTTTAGTTTGTTTTAATTATTTTACATTTAAATCATAAACCTGTAGTTGTTTTATACATAGTGAAACTAGAGGTCTAGCAAGTTTATTCCCAATGTTGAGTCAGTGTTCTTTATTAAATAATCAATTCTTCACTCACAAAATTAATACATCCCTTTGCCACATTCATACTGGGATCTATTTCTGGGTTCTATTTTATTTCACTGATTTATTATTTTTAATCTGTTTTTACATCAATACCATTCAGACTATTACAATGGCTTTATAGACTATCTCCCAACTGCCATTATGCTTTTAATAGAGTGGATATTTATTTCACTCTCCTGTAAAATCAAAGTGGAGAATCTGAGGGCAGGGGTGGGATGATCTATGCTCTCCCTTGTCAAGTCTCTTGGTCTTAAGTCATGGTTCATTGAGGAGACACTGGCCATCCTGTGTACATTTTGGCATTATCCCCAGTAGTTAGGGGATGGAATCAACCCAGTGAGGCTAGAGGACTACAGTACTTTAGCATTTCACATTTGCACAAACATCTTTTAGCAGGCATGCAGCCGTTCCTCTTCTGGGAGAAATCTATGACCACATCTCTGAATGTCACTGGCCTTTGAGATATGACATGTAGAAGGGTCTGAGGAGACCAAGGAAGTGAAAGGTAGCAAAGTGGTACTCCAGCATCTCCTCATATTGTGGGCACAGGACTGCAACTCCCTCTGTGGTGTCGGCTGTGTGGGCAGTGTTCCTGGCATCCAGGTGGAGCCACTGCCCCATGGACCTGGGCAGGCTGGGTGGGATCCTATCAATAGATCTGGAAGACATTTTTTCAAGGCTAGTGATGATAACTATTCTTTTATATATTCAGGATAAATATATTGAAATACAGGATTCTTTGGGGATATTAATTAAAATTATATTGATTTACTCCTTACTTTGGGGAGATCTGACATTCTTATCATTTTCCCATTCAACAATATGTCTCCTCTCCACAATACTGGAGATTGAATCTAGCACTTCAGAAATACTAGGCAGGCACTCTACGTAGGATATACCCCCAACCCTAGTCCTAACACTGAGATGCACTTACATTTGTTCCAGTTTTATTTTATGCTCCCAAATAAGGTGTTTTTTTTTTTTTTTTTTTACTATTCTTTCTATAAGTATTGTGCTGATTTTGTGAATGCATGATGGTTTATATTACTTTTGTGAATGGAATATTTTCCATTTACATTTGTAAGTGCTTATTATTATTCCATAGAAAAGCTGCTGATTTAAAAGTATGCACTGTTTTATCCCACAGGTACATCACTTCAGTGAGTGTACTCATTATATTTACCATTCATTCAACAACCATCTACTGAACATTTCTAAGCACTAGGAAAGTAGCAGGTGATAAAATGTACAGAAGCTTTGCTCCAGTAGAATTCACATGCAATGCTTACTGTAACCAGGGGTGGGGGATATGGTTTAAGTCATCAAGAGGCCAAACGAACAAATGGGTATTTTATATGATTCGGTCATATTCTGCAGTATATGATACAGTGATGGTCATATCAGTCACGATGCTAATTCTGTGTCAGAAATGGAGACCCGTGACTGTAATCCCAGTACTCTTGAGGCTAAGGCAAGAGGCTTATGAGTTCAAGGCCAGCCTTGGCTACAGAGAAAGAACTCTCCTACCCAGAAAAATACCAATTGTTCTTGTCCAACTGACTTTTCTGAATTATTTGTATTACTCTCCAAAGTTTCCATATTTTTTTCCTCCCAATTCACCTCTATCTTTTCTTTTAAAAAAATATTTTACTTATTTGCAAGCAGAGAAATGAGAGAGCGAGAGAGATCAAAGCCTCTAGCCACTGCAAATGAACTCTGGATACATGTGCCCCTTTGTGCTCCTGGCTTTACGTGGGTAGTGGGGAATCAAACCGAGGTCGTTATGCTTTGCAGGCAAGCACCTTAACTGCTGAGCCATCTCTCCAGCCTTATATCTTTTCTTTTATGCATCACATGCTCTGAGGATTGAGGTGCTTCAAGACCAGTTTTAAATTTATGATGCTGTGTGGTAGTTGTGAAATGCTCCCTACAGTGTCATGTGTTTGTGAGTAAGCCTCATATTCCATCCTGAGCTGGTGGTAATTTGGGAGGTGGAGCCTTGCTGGAGGAGGTGTGTTACTGGGGGAAGACCTTGAGGTTATTAGTCCCGGTTGGCGGTGCTAGCTAGATCACTCTTGCTGCTAGCTTTCAGCTGCTGTGGCAAGATGTGATGCCCAGCCTCTGCTCTTCCATGCTTTTTCCACAATGATGAAACTTCCCCTTGAGGATTATAAACTGAAATAAACCCTTTCCTTCCATATGTTCCTTTTGGTTTGGTGTTTCATCCAGCAGCAAGAAGGTAACTGCTCTAAAGTGGGACACATAAAAAAATTCCTGTGTTGCCATTTGGAACTCAAGAAGAAAGGTAGTAGACAATGGCACTGTTATTTATCCAAGCCTTCTAGAAAACATGTATCTAATTACTATGTCTACTTCTCCATATATCTATAGACTTTTCTGGATTTTCATCACAAAGAAGGCAGAGTGCTTTGTTAAAGTCTAAATAGGTTGCCATTATTCTGGTGTTCCTATGTCCTCATTCAGTTCTGACAAAGAGACGTGATATGGTCTGATGTGGTTTAGGCTCCTTAAATGTGTTAAAATGTATTGGCTTTGTGTCCTTTCTAAACCTGGCAAAATTAGTTTCTTTGTTGTATTTTTCAAATAATTTTTGAGATACCAAGATATAAGTCATTTCCATGATTAACAATAGATTCTTTTTGTCTCCTCTGGAATTTGACTCACATCATTCTATAGCTTGGGAATAATTCTTTTGATGACCATAATAAATCAAAGCTTTTCCAATAATTCACTGGCTCATAATCCTGATAAGATTGTTAATCTTTATTATTGCCTGTCTAGACTTTCACATCTGGGACTTGGTTACGACATGTCTAAATTGTACATTAATCCCTTTCTAGTTCTTTTTGAAGCTTATTAAAGTTTATAAAGCAATTTCTATTTATATATACCTACAACAAGAAAATTACATTGAATTGTTTCAGAGGCTCCATGTATATAATTATTGACCAATAAAATTTTCTTTAAATTAGTTAACTATAAATTTTTTTGAGGGGGAACCAAATGCAGGCTAGGAATTAGCTGCATACAGGAGTACTGTGTGCCAGGTGATCATGTTTATTTTGAGTAAGTGTCACTCTAAGATTCAAGCTATGTCAGTGAAAAATGATCTTATAATCATGTATCAAAGAACCATGAGTTCACTGTGCATTATATTAATGTCCTTTCAAGTATTTCTCTCTTGCTGTTTTTGGATCCTATAAACCAGGCACTTTAAAATTAGAGATTATGTCTTGATTTGACTATTTCTACCCAATTTTTATCACCTAGCCTAGTGGTCAAGACAACATTCACACAGAATGTAGTGAAAATTATTGACCTGCAGGTTTGGCGAGCCATCTGAGTAGACTGTCCTGGGTGGAGTTATGCCAGCCACTGGAGTGAGCTTACATTGATAAGATAAAACTTTTAATGCAGTTTTTCTGCTATGAAGCATTTTCATACCAATTCCAAAGTCCTCTTGGAAGCTACAGTGTACAAAACAATTTCTAATGAATCAGCGTTAGCTTCAGGGAAGTAAAGTATTTCCTGTTGAAGGGAGGAGCAGGGGGCAACAACTGACCAGACAGTTGCCACCTTATAGTTCAGAATGCCCAGACAGATAGAGGGTCATTAAGGTTGAGATGTCCCACTTCATTATGGCATTAGGTTAATGGGAACAATGCCCTTGGACTTAGGACTTTGTCCTTTAAGAAATTGTTTGAAGGTATATGTTGAATCTGTGGATACATCTCAGGGAATTCTGTTTAGGTGTGAGATTCTTATATTCTTGACTATTTTGAAAATATCAGGAAATACTTTGCCTTTAAAGAAGTAAAACTCACACCTGGAGGAGTTGCCAAGAAAATTCTCCTAAAGTTTGCTTGAAAAGAGTAGAGCAAAAGTAGACATTCAGGGTTAGGGTAGAGACCAAAGCTGCATGTAACCCACGTTACTATTCAGGATGGGAACGCTAATAATTCCTACTGATATATATATATATATATATGAACTGTGGAGATACAGATATGTTAGTTTTCGCAGAAAGTCTTATAGGTAAGTATTAGTACTCCCATTTCTCTGGCAAAGACATGAAGTATAGAGTGCTTAGGTCACTTGGCCAAAGTCATGTAACTACTAAAATGTGGTATCATAAGCTGGGACCTATGGCAATGGAACTGAAAACCACACTGCTGCTATGTTCTGTGTCACACTAACAAGGTAGCATGGAGTATACTGAGCAAAGTCTGGCTCTCATTATCTAAGGTTTAATCCACTAAGCTGAGTCCTTGTTCTGGTAACTAATAACCCACTATAGGCCACATTTAAGAGGAGCTCTTCTTTGGATATATAAAATGGTGTATAATAAAAATATCCATTTGAAGATCAGTTAGTTAACTCCATATTGGTAATTTATTTATGGCAATGTATTTGTTTGAAACAGGATGCACATATTGGTTGAGTTGGAACTAACTGTTAATCAATGGAACTAGTTTTTGAAAAAATAGTAGAGAACTTCATTTGACCACCAGATGGCAGCAATGTAAGATTTTAAAAAGCTTTTCAAATAAGAGTTTCTTGCCAAAGACTGAATTTCAGCAGTTCAGCTCATCCATTGCTGAAACACAGCTTTACATATGTTGAAAGAAAGGTGCACTTTACTCTGACACAGAAAATGAGCTTAATATCTGAATTATTGGAAATCTGGATTAATGAGATTTTCACATATATAGACATATTTGTAATGATTAACAGGACAAATGATGTTTAAAAGACTCTAGCATATTACTCATAGTATGATGTGTAAAATTTCAAGAAGAAATGATTTTATCTTGTTGTAGGACAGAAAAAAACTTGAGTTCAGCTCCACTGTTAGCAGTAGTAACACTGAATTAGATTATAGACTTCATGAGTATAATTGATGCATATAATAATAATAAACATAATTTAGACTGTTTTCTCTAAGTTAGTATGAATTAGTATTTATTTCCTTATAGGTTTTAGACCATTTTCTTTTTTTGTTTATTTTTATTTATTTGAGAACGACAGACAGAGGGAGAAAGAGGCAGATAGAGAATGGGTGCACCAGCGCCTCCAGATACTGCAAACAAACTCCAGATGCATGCACCACCTTGAGCATTTGGCTTACGTGGGTCTTGGGGAATCGAGCCTTGAACCAGGGTCCTTAGGTTTCACAGGCAAAGGCTTAACTGATAAGCCATCTCTTCAGCTCCCATTTTCAAATATGGAAATAACAGAACTAGTAATAACAATAATAACAGCAATATAGCACTTCAGACATTTTTTTAGATTTTATTTTCATTTATTTATGAGAAAGAGAGAGAGAATAGGCATGCCAGGGCCACTGCAAAAAAACTCCAGACACATGCTTCACCATGTGTATCTGGCTTACGTGGGACCTGAAGCATCAAACCTGGGTCCTTAGACTTCACAGGCATGTGCCTTAATTTTATTTTTATTAGTTATGGGCATACTTTGTATGTAAACAGTACATGTTGGTATGATTCTTTCCCTCATCCCCACCCCCCCGAAGGGACCCCCTCCTCGTTGAGGATGCCGGTCATCCCCATGGGGATTGTGGGTCATGCATTGTGGGGGCAGCCATCAGTTACGGGGAAGAGACAATGTTCTGTGCATAATGTCCCAAATTGTAGCTCTAACAGTCTTTTCACCCTGCTTCTGCAAAATTCCCTGAGCCATGTTGGGTGCATTTTAAGTATACTTCAGTGATGGGCTCTTAGGAGCCTCTGGATCTCTGGTTTGGTAGGTGTTGAGTGTCCTTAGTGTCTATCTCCTTCACCCTTGTTCTGATATCAGGTTCACTGAGAAAGCAGCACTTTTGCTCATTTCTCCCAATTCGTCTGAGGTTTCAGCTGGGGCCAGGGTGAAGTGTGATGGGTCATTTCTGTCCTCAGGTCCAGCTCCCAAAAAATGAAGCAGAATCTCCAATGGACAGTGAAGTCAGCACTGGTTATGTGGAATAACCATTATTAATTAGGAAGAATTTAAAGGGTGTTAACCCTCTTGTAGCCCAAGATTAGTAGGAGCTTGCTATTGGAAAGCAAAATCATTATCTGGATATTATTCCGACTTATTTCCCAGTTCCAGAAATGTGTTCCTTTCCACTGAGTGGATCTGTTAGCCAATTCAAGGGCAGTGGTTACACACTGTGGCTGTGTGCCACTATTGTATTGGTGTGAGCATCACGTGAGGTCATTCACTTCTGAGTAGCTTTGACCTCAACTTGTTCAAACAGATGTTGGCCACTTTCCCCCAGTAACTCATGTAGTACCTTCTAGCACTAGATGGACTAACTTTCTGGGGACTGACTCTCTTCAGATTCCAGCCACATCTCTCCATGTTTTGTACTGATAGCATATGGTGCCTTCAGCAATAAGGTCTTACCATTAATCTCTGGTGGGTAACCAAGTGCCCTGACAGAAGTTTGTCTTGTTTTGGGAAACCTTGTAGGTCTCTCTGATCAACAGCTCACTGTGGATGTTAACCGCATCCTGGTACTGGGAGTAGTTACAGGACAGTGCCAAGGGAAAAAAAAAGAAGAAAAAGAAAGAAAATAGAAAAGAGAAAGAAAGGAAGGAAGGAAGGAAGAAAGAAAGAAAGAAAGAAAGAAAGAAAGAAAGAAAGAAAGAAAGAAAAATGGAGAAATTTAAAATTAGGCTTCATCTCATTCTCTCCAGGGCCTGACTAGGGTGCTTCTCCTAAGGTCCTGTTGAGTGTTCAACCTTTTAGTCTATCTTCCCAGATATAGGATTCTATGGTACCTGTTCCATTTGGGTACAGTTTTTTGTCCCCCCCCCATACCCTTTCCCTCCCCTCAAACCTTTCCCTCCCTATTGTCCAGGCCAAGAGATGCCTACTAGATATGTCAGCAACTGGGGATGATCCAGATTAGGAACCACAAATGAATGAGACCATGTGACAATGGTCTTTCTGTGATTGTGTGAGTTCACTGAGTATGATCTTGTATCAGACAGCTTCAGGTTCGCTGAGATGAACTTCCAAACCAGGCACAGTTATGGAGGAAGGGATTTATTGAAGTTTACAGATTCAGGGGAAGTTCCATAATAGCAGAAGAAGTTCACAGGCCCAAGCAGAGAGAGAGAGGCACCAGCCAAAAGCCACAGCACACTTCAGGAACTCCTGCTAGGCACACTTTGCATATCTTTAGATTGAAATCTGAAACCCACCACCACACCTTAAGATCCACCCAGTGACACTGCCTCCAGCCAGATAGCTAAAGATACAAACTACAAACAAATAAACAACTGAATATATTGGAGGCCATCTGTTCCATTCAAACCACCACATTCCGCCCCTGGCCCCCAATAGATTTATAACCATCACACATTGTAAATTGTACTCAGTTCAGTTTCAAAGGTCCCCACAGTCTTGACCAATTTAAGATATTAAGACCTGTAAAATCAAGCGAGTTAAACACTTCTAACATATAAAGGCACAGAGTAAACATTTTGAACTGGTATAAGGCATAGCAAGGAGAGACTAAGACAATGCAAACTCAACCACCATCAAACAAACATCAAACTTCTGCAGTTCAAGTCCAATACAACCAAATACTGACAGTCTCCAGATTTTCCAATTCCGCCCCTCCAACTGGGCAGAGTAGCAGGGAACACTTCCATCTTAGGCCAACAGTGTGCTCTTTGGTAGCGCTTGCATAGTCCTGGTAAGTCCAAAACATCTTGAGGTCTTCATGCAAACCACGGTCCATCTTCCAAAGGCTCTTTTCAGCCTATCAGGGCATCATGCCCTGCCTCATGCCACATCTCAGCAGCAGCTCCTGGAACCATGTGCAATTCATGACCACTCCTCACATTTTCCAAAGACTCTTTCAGCCTATCAGGGCATTAGGCCCTACGTCATACTGCATCTCAGCGGCAGCTCCTGGAAGCATGTGCAATTCATGACCACTCCATGCATTTTTCGTGCTTCTGAAACCAATGCTAGGTGTGCAGGACGCAGCTATATTCTTAATTCACAGATGAAATAAATCATAACCTTGTAAAGCAGGTTCCTTCTCCAGTCAACTCTTTCCAAAAGAGTTTGCAATTCTATGAGAGTCCTTCTCAGGTATCCTTTCCACTGTTTTAATGTAAAGCAGTTGGACCATCTTCCTTAAGATTGCTAATGTGTTTAACAATACCAGGTTCAGTAACCTATAACCAGTCTCTGTGCCAGTAAATTTAACTTGCTTAAAGTTTTCCAGCTTAAAAATCTTAAATCTCTCAGTCCAATATCTCTGGCCAAGCACAGCAGTCCATTACAAATTTAACCTTGATCAAACACTCTGGGCCTGGGCAGCAGGACGCAGCCAGCCCTTATGCCAGTAGCCCAGTTCCAACAAAGTCCTCTGCAGTCTTTCCTTCCCCTTAGAAAACTCATAAGCCAAGCCTTGAAGTTCAATGCTGTCTGCACTTAGCATTCTCAGACTCTTCATCAGAATAGTCTATAAAACTTGGCTTACCACTCCAGAAGACATCTTCAGTTGCAAGCACCAAGTCCATGCCTATTCCTCCAAAACAAAGGTTCCAAAAGATCAACATCCACATAGTCAGGTTCATCTCAGTCCACTCCTTGCTACTAAGTTCTGTATCAGACAGCTTCAGGTTCACTGAGATGAACTTCCAGACCAGGCACAGTTATGAAGGAAGGGATTTATTGAAGTTTACAGATCCAGGGGAAGTTCCATAATAGCAGAAGAAGCTGGCCTGCGTTCACAGGCCCAAGAAGAGAGAGAGAGGCACCAGCCAAAAGCCAAAAGCCACAGCACACTTCAGGAACTCCTGCTAGGCACACTTTGCATATCTTTAGATTGAAATCTGAAACCCACCACCACACCTTAAGATCCACCCAGTGACACTGCCTCCAACCAGACGGCTAAAGATGCAAAGTACAAACAAATAAACAACTGAATATATTGGAGGCCATCTATTCTATTCAAACCACCACAGATCTGTTCCAAGTTCTACCATTTTTCTACAAATTTCATTGTGTCATTTTTTTCTTACTGCTGAATAGAATTCCATTTGGTAGATATATCACATCTTGGTTATCCATTGTCCCATGATGGGCACCTGAGTTGATTCCAGTTCTTAGCTATTATGAGTTGAGCATCTATAAACATGGTTGAGCAAATGTTTCTGAATTGAGGCATGGAGCTTTTAGGGTAAATGCCCAGTAAGGGAATAACTGGATCCATTGGTAACTCTATATTCAACCTTTTTAGGAGTCTCCACATTGATTCCATAGTGGTTGTTCCAGCTTACATTCCCACAAACAGTGAATGAGGGTTCCTATTTCTCCACATCCTTGCCAACATTTGTTTTCATTTGATTTTTTAATGTTTGCTATTCTTACTGGGGTAAGGTGGAATCTCATAGTTGTTTTAATTTGTATTTCCCTAATGGTTAAGGATGTTAAACATTTTCTTAAATGTGTGTTTGCCATTTGTATTTCTTCCTCTGAGAACTCCCTATTCAGTTTTCTGTCTCATTTTGTGAGTGGGTTGTTTGATTTTTTTATTGTTTATGTTTTTGAGTTATTTGTAGATTCTAGAAATTAGGCCTCTGTAAGTTGCATAGCCAGGAAAAATTTTCTCCCACTCTGTGGGCAAACTATTGGCTCTGCGTATGGTATGTTTGTCTGTGCAAAAACTTTTCAGCTTTATGAGATTCCATTGGTTGAGTGATTGTTGAAGTTCCTGAGCTACTGGGGTTTTGTTCAGGAAGTCTTTCCCCACTCCTATATCATGGAGACTTCCTCCTAGCTTTTCTTCCAGTAGTAGAAGAGTTTGATCCATTTGGACTTGATTTTTGTGCATGGTGAGATGTGTGGGTTTAATTTCATTTTTCTGCATATGGTTATAGTTTGTTCAGTACCATTTGTTGCAGATGCTGTCTTTAGTCTATGTTATTTGGGCCTTTGTCAAAGATCAAGTAGCTGTAGTTACTTGACCTAGTGTCCAGATCCTCAATTCTGTTCTATTGGTCTGTATCCCTGTTTTTATGCCAGTACCATGCTGTTTTTGTTACTATGGCTTTGTAATATAGCTTTTGATGAGGTATGGTGGTACCTCTTGAAGTGTTTCTTTTGCTGAGGATGCTTGGATATCTGAGGCCTGCTTCCATTCCATATGAATTTTGAGATCATTTTTTATCTCTGTGAAGAATGATGCTGGGATTTTTATTGGTGTTGCATTAAATCTGTATAATGCTTTCAGTAAGATTGCCATTTTCACAATGTTAATTCTGCCTATCCAAGAGCATGGGAGGTCTTTCCATCATTTCAAGTCCTTCTTAATTTCTTTCTTGAGTGTTTTTATGTTTTCATTATATATGTCTTTCATATTCTTGGTTATTGTTATTCTAAGGTATTTTGTTTTTTTTGTTGTTGTTGTTGCTATTGAAAATGGGACAGTGTTGCTAATTTCTTTCTCTACATCTTTGTCCTTTACATATAGAAAGGCTACTGATTTTTGTGTCTGCTGGCCTCTAAAGGCCCAGGTGTGAGGCCTAGTGGAACTTCCTGAGCCTAGCTAAAGTTTGGTGATCTGCCTCTGGCCAGACGTGACTCAGCAAGACGCCTAATGGCTTCTTACCTGCTACCTCCACATGGGAGTTAGAATTATCATTTCAATAGTCACAGTTTACTATTGGCCCTTACCTTTCCCCACCATCCTACAATCCCCGCCTTCACCCCCAACATTATATAGGCAACTGTTCATAGCAATAAATCGAGTTCCTGCTTCTACAAGACTCCCGACTCAGTGTGGTTTTTCTCCGGTGGCCAGGAGAGGTCTGAGTCGTCGGACGCTCATCTCCTCCTCAGCCCCTCGGGAGGAACCAGCGGGCCTGGTCCTTCCCTCGGCACTACCTGCCCCCGCCGGCGGAGCCCGGCATCTGGCGCCTAACGTGCGGCTCTTGGAATCCGGCAGACTAGTGCCCCCTGAGAGACATTCGTTGAGGAGGTCAATCGGTGTACATATGCGGTGAGCGTACCCCCATAAGTAGTCTTTATATTTAATGCACTAAACTTTGCTTCTATAACCTGTACTTGTTGATCAACATCTCTTTGTTCTCTTTCTCTTTCCTTTCACTTTTAGTTTGCAGACAAGCTACATCTGCAGCTTTTGTACAGCATGTTTACCTATCTTTTGGATCCTTGTGGTTGTATTGTACTCATGTGTATGTGGGTTGCTATTGCCCTAATTTTATGGACATTTTTCTCTCAACTTTATAATGTGGGACAGTCTAACTGTAAATCCAATCCTGCCTTAGAATCTCTCAGGGCACTCCTGAAGAGTAGAGGGCTTAATTTGACTGATAATCAGGCTCAACAGACCTGGGATTGCCTTCTCAAACTGGCGCCATGGCTGCCGGAAGGAAATCTCTTTGATTGGGACACGTGGGATAGGGTAGAGGCCCTTGTTTGTCGGGCACATGTGGAGAAGGGTCAAATACCCCCCTCAGGGGTCCTCCCTATGATCTCAGCCCTCAAGGCCTGCTTCCCTCCAAGGCCAACCAAACATAAACAAAAGACAGAAGAAAAAGATAATATACAGCCTAATCCAGCTACTCCTCCTGGAGATACAGCTTTAAAAAAACCCCAAAAGGATGCATCTTTATGCTCCTCACTCGATCCCTTTGAGAGTGCTCCCTGGCCTTCCGGGGGACCTCCTCCACCTCCTCCATCAACTAACCCTTTCTGGACCCCCTCGGCCCCTCCTTCATATTCGGCCGCCGAGACCCCCTCAGCCCCTCCATATTCGGCAGCCAAGCCGTCAGAAAATAAAGCTACTTTTTTATTTCCCGTCAATCTAAATCCTGGGGGCAATCGCCCTGCTGCCTGGTATCCGTGGGAAGCTCAGGACCTTAAGGAGCTTAAAAAAGCGGTCTCGGAGGATGGACCCAACTCTCCTTGGGCTGAGACCCTGTTACAGGGCCTTGCCCATCAACCTTGTACAACCCAAGATTGGAAAAATCTAGTCAGGGCTGTCTTGTCAGGTCCCCTATACATTAAGTGGTGTGCCTTTTTTAGAGATGAATGCCATGCACAGGCAGAACGAAACCAAAATCAACAGCCCCCTGTGCCGATAACTTTTGGGATGCTCTCTGGTACCTCTGATCAATATGCTACAGGCACTCAACAGGCGGCTATACCTGACCCGTATAGGGACCAGGTCAGGGCACTGGGCTTGGCGGCATGGAAAAAGCTTGATGAGGGACCCTCTGAAACTCCCCTTATGAGTATTACTCAAAAACCATCTGAGGATTTGGCTACATTTATAGATAGGGTGGAAAAAAGTCTCCAAAGAAAATTTCCCCCAGGGGCATTACGGGATCAGTTTACTAAAATGTTGGTCTGGGATGGGATGACGGCCGATCACCGCCTCGCCTGTGCGGGTCTCAAGGACAACTCCATGAGTAGATGGATTGTAGCCACCAAGGACGTTGGCACTATCTCCCATCAGGCTAGGGCCATGGCTGCCGCCCTTCAGGAAAATAAACAGAGAGATTTGGCCAATACGATCTGTGCATTACAGTTAAATTCTAAAAACTTGACATGTTTTGGATGCGGGGACGAGGGCCACTTTAAAAAGGAGTGCCCCAACAGGACAAAGCCTCCTCCGCGCTCTGGGGGGACGACCAACGCCCCTCACACCCTTTGCCCTAAATGCAATAAAGGGTTTCATTGGGCTAAGGAATGTAAATGGAAGTTTAACATACAGGGAAAGCCTTTAAACTCCTCCAGGGGCTTCCCCCAGCCCCGTTAAATAAGGGGAAAGAGACCATCAAAGCCTATTGGACCGTCCCCCTGGTCCCCGGCCTTAGACCCAAAATTATTTTGAATATTGGCAATAAAAAATTCAAACTTCTCATTGACACTGGAGCGGACCGAACGGTCCTGAGAAAGGAGGAAGTGCCCCCCTCCTGGCAGCTTGTGCCTGGCCCTCCCCTACTGGGAATTGGCGGGCAATCCACCTCCTGGGAGACTGCCACGTGGCTCCCTTGGACTGACCCAGGTGGGGACAGGGGAAAAGTCCGCCCTCTCGTGGTGACTGGGCTCACTGCTAACTTACTGGGGCAAGACATCCTTGGAGATGCTGAGGCTTTCATCACTACTGACCATAAGGCCTTTTATAATGATTTGTTAGATAAAAAAGAATATCAACAACAGTCTGAGGAAGGGAGGGAATATCATCCCAATTATAGAGATGACCCTTACTTTGAGCAACTCAGACAAAAGTACTCCAATAAACACCCCCAATTCTAAGGGCCACTGCCCAGCCCCCCCCATTTAAAATCCAGTGGAGACCGGGGGATCCTGTATGGGTTGAGCAGTGGCCTCTCCCTTCTTCTAAGTTACACCAACTCCACATACTTATTGATCAACAGTTGGAGGCCGGACATATTCGTCCCTCCACTAGTCCCTGGAACTCTCCTGTCTTTGTCATAAAAAAGCCTAATGGGTCCTGGAGATTTTTACATGATTTAAGAAAGATCAATGAACGCATGATCCCCTTCGGAACTCCCCAGAGGGGACTCCCATGGATCCCAGCTATTCCCAATATATACCATATTACTATCATTGACATTAAAGATTGCTTCTTCTCTATCCCTCTCCATCCAGGAGACATGGAAAAATTTGCATTCTCTGTACCTGCTGTTAATTTTTGTGGCCCAGATAGGAGATTTGAATGGACTGTCTTACCTCAGGGCATGGCAAATAGCCCACCCATTTGTCAATATTACCTGTCATCCATTTTCTCTTCTCTTATCAATCTCCCTGATACTCTGTTTTATATTTACATGGATGATATTATTCTTGGGTGCCTAGATTCCTCCACACTCCAGGACCTTACCCACCAATGTCTAACTATCCTGCATACTCACGGCTTTAAAGTAGCTCCGGAAAAAGTTCAAACTGTGCCTCCCTTTAAGATCTTGGGCTCGATCCTTACCCTAGATACAGTTTCACCTGTTAAACCACAACTTTATATTCAGGATTCTTACACCTTGCCTCAACTCCAGAAGCTTTTGGGAGAAATTAATTGGATGAGGCCTTGGATACCCATAACTACTGAAGAGCTGTCCCCTTTATTTGACCTCCTAAAGGACCTTAACTTCTCCTCTCAGGTAATTTTGTCCCCTTGTCATCAACAAATTTTTCGTAAGGTACAACAGGCTATAAATACTGTGACCCTAAAGAGGTTCAATCCTGATTTGCCCATTTCCCTCTACATTTTCTCTGGGGAAACATTATGCACTGCACTGTTGGCCCAGGAAGGTGAACCCATCCAATGGGTCCACCTCTCAATTGGTGGGGTCCCCAGAGTTTATTCTATAACCAACCAGGTTGCTGATTGCATTATCAAGGGCAGAGACACCTCTGTCCGGTTGTTTGGCACAGAACCTCACCTTATTGTCACCCCCTTTAAGATAACAGATTTCACCTGGCTTCAGAGAAATAATAATAGAGTTGCTATGGCTCTCGAGGGGTTTCTAGGTAAAATTGATTGCCATTATGGCCCCCACAAATGGATGAGTTCTTTCTCCAGATTAGAATGGAAGCCCCCCAGGCTTTTTCTGTCTCAACCTAACCCTGACTTTCTTACCGTGTTTACTGATGGAGGGCACCTGGGGGCTTCCCTAGTCGTTTACCCTCCCTTAAAACAGGAAAAAGAGCCTATGCCCATAAAGTCAGTCTCTCATGAGGTTGAGGGGTCAGCACAATTCAAAGAACTATTTGCTGTCGTTCTAGCTTTGGACACTATTCAAGAGCCATTTAACTTATTTTCTGACAGCCTTTATGTTGTTAATTTATTACCCAACCTGGTTGAGGCCCATATTAGACTGGACTCCAACCCTATATCTCCTCTGATGATTCAAGCTCGTTCCCTACTCAAACAAAGAATTAACCCCATTTTTCTTCAACATCTCAGGGGTCATCAAAACTTACCGGGATTTCTTTCTCGAGGAAACAATTTGGCTGATAAAATGGCTTCTATGCCTCAATGTAATACTATTACAGAAGCTACACGCTTCCACTTATTGACCCATGTCAACTGGAGAGGTCTCAAGCACAGGTTTCCACAGGTACCAGTCAAGGACCTTAAAAAAATTGTCCGGACTTGTAAGTCCTGTCAGCCCTTCCTCCAAGTACCCCCCCTTCAAACTACAGGAAGCAATCCTAGAGGGCTACGCCCTAATCATCTGTGGCAAATTGATGTCACACACTATTCTCCATTTGGGAAACTTAAATATATTTTTCTTTCAGTTGATACCTTTTCCCGTGCCTGCTGGGCATCAGCACATGCCGGGGAAAAATCTAAACATGCCATTAGTCATATGCTTCAATGTTTTGCCACTCTTGGGCTGCCTGATCAAATTAAAACAGATAATGGCCCCTGCTTCGTAAGCAAGGCCTTTGTAGATTTTCTCCAGAACTGGAAAATCTCACATTCTACAGGCATCCCATACAACCCCCGGGGCCAAGCTATCGTTGAAAGATATAATCAGACTCTCAAGTCTCAATTACAAAAACAAAAGGGGGAATCCTTACCCCCACACGACCAACTAAAAAAGGCATTATTTACCCTAAATATTTTAAACTTTTCTAAAGAAGATAAACAACTCTCCCCTTTTCAAAAACATTGGTCTTCATCCATTACCTACAGTTCTATCTGGGTAAGATGGAGGGACCCATTGACTGGGGCCTGGAGAGGGCCTGATCCACTCCTCACAGCAGGGAGAGGGTTTGGATGTGTCTTCCCTCAAGATGAAAAAAGACCCATTTGGGTACCAGCGAGAGACCTAAAATATTTGTCCCAACAAGAGGACACTGACAGTCACTTCTCTAGGGAGTGTCCCACTCCTGAGGACTGTTCCTAAAATGGTCCTTCACCCTACTAAACTAAACAATTCCCTCCCTTGTGGAGGATTGCTGGCTCTGGCTGCTTGCAGTACAGTTGCCTGTACGACCTTAAAACATTACTCAGCCACCTTCCCCATCCCCGTCCAGCTTTTCCCAATGTTTCCCCTGGAACTTGCATTTGGGCCCAGCCTTCCCCTAATAATTCCAGTATAGATGTGGGATACATTCATCCTTCCTTCTGTACTTTTAACACAGCTGATCCCAATGCTCAATGCTGCCCACCTTCTGGAATGGTTTATGTTTGTGGAGGCGGGATGGCCTATGACTTTCTGCCCACCAATTGGACGGGCCTTTGTGCCCCAGCCACCTTAATCCCAGATGTAAATATCATCCCTGGAAATGAGGCCCTCCCTGTATCAGAGGGAGACCTATCTTCAACAACAGCTAGATTCCCTGGCTGAGGTAGTCCCACAAAACAGGAGAGGACTAAACCTACTAACGGCCGAAAAAGGAGGCGTATGTTTGTTTTTACAGGAAAAATGCTGCTTTTACGCCAATAAATCAGGAATCATCCAGGACAAGATTAAGAGGCTCCAGGAAGACTTGGAGAGGTGGCAGCGGCATCTCCAGGACAACCCGCTGTGGACGGGCTTACATGACTTCTTACCCTACCTTCTGCCTCTACTTGGGCCCCTCCCCCTCCTTCTTCTCCTTTTCCTTCTCCTCACTGTCGGGCCTTGTGTAATTAATAAGATTACACAATTTATTCACCAATGGCTAGAGGCAATAAAACCTCATCAGGTCAAAATACAGGCTGGAAACTCAGGAATTAAGTTCCTCAGATGACCCACTGCCACCTCCTCTGCCCTCCATGTGACCAATGACGGGTAAGATCCCCAGAGGGGGACAACCTAAGACAGGCCATGGGGTGGGTTCTCACCGAGCTAAACACATGGTACCCAGTGACGGGTAAGATCCCCAGAGGGGGACAACCTAAGACAGGGGCCATGATGAATGCTCTGAGCTAAACACCTGGTACCCAATGACGGTTAAGACCCCCAGAGGGGGACAACCTAAAACAGGGGCCATGGTGACTAATGCTCTTACAAAAACAAAAGGGGGAGATGCTGGCCTCTAAAGGCCCAGGTGTGAGGCCTAGTGGAACTTCCTGAGCCTAGCTAAAGTTTGGTGATCTGCCTCTGGCCAGACGTGACTCAGCAAGACGCCTAATGGCTTCTTACCTGCTACCTCCACATGGGAGTTAGAATTATCATTTCAATAGTCACAGTTTACTATTGGCCCTTACCTTTCCCCACCATCCTACAATCCCCGCCTTCACCCCCAACATTATATAGGCAACTGTTCATAGCAATAAATCGAGTTCCTGCTTCTACAAGACTCCCGACTCAGTGTGGTTTTTCTCCGGTGGCCAGGAGAGGTCTGAGTCGTCGGACGCTCATCTCCTCCTCAGCCCCTCGGGAGGAACCAGCGGGCCTGGTCCTTCCCTCGGCACTACCTGCCCCCGCCGGCGGAGCCCGGCAGTGTCTTGATTTTGTATCCTGCTACTTTGCTGAAGGAACTAATCACCTTTAGGAGTTTTGAGATGGAGGTTCTTGGGTCACTTATGTATAGGATCATTTTATCTGTAAATAGGGCTAACTTGACTTCTTCTTTTCCAGTTTGTATCCCTTTTATTTCTTCCTCCTGTCTTATTGTTTGGGCTAGGACTTCTATTACTATTACTATACTATATTACTATTACTATGTTGGAGAGCAGAGGTAAGAGTGGGCACCACCTGTCTTGTTTCTGATCTCAATGGGAATTCCTTGAGTCTTTCCCCATTAAGTATTCTTTGTGCTTTAGGTGCTTTATATATAGCCTTTATTATGTTGAAATATAAACCATCCATGCCTATTCTCTCCAGCATTTTGATCATGAAGTAATGTTGTGTTTTGTCGAAGGCCTTTTCTGGATCTATTGAAATGGTCATGTGTTTTTTGTGGTTAAGCTTATTTATGTGGTGCATTACATTGACAGATTTCCATATGTTGAACAAACCCTTTGTTCCTGGGATTAAGCCTATTTGATAAAGGTGGATAATGCTCTTGATGTGTTGTTGAATTTGGTTAGCAAGGATTTTGTTCAGGATCTTTGCATCTAAGTTCATCACGGATATATGCCTATAGCTTTCATTTCTTGTTGTATCTCTGCCTGGTTTTAGTATTAAGGTGACACTAGCTTCATAGAAAGAGTTGGGGAGGTTTCCCTGTTCTTTGATTATTTGGAACAATTTGAGGAAAACTGGTTTCCATGAAGGTTTGATAGAATTCAGCTGAGATGCCATCTGGTCCTGGACTCTTGTTTGTGGGGAGATATTTGATTACCTTTGCAATCTTGATGAGTGTGATATGTTTATTTAGGAGATTAATCTGCTCTGAGTTTAGCTTCGGTAGGTGATATGTGTCTAAGAATTTATCCATTTCTTTCAGATTATCTAGTTTTGTGGAGTAGAGGTTTTGGAACTAAGTCCTGATGATTCTTCCAATTTCACATATGTCTGTTGTGATCTCTCCTTTTTCATTTCTAATTTTGTTCATTTGAAGCATCTCTTTTTTCTTGCCTTGACCCAATTGGCCAGGGGTTTAATCAATCTTGTTTATTTTTAAAAGAACCAGCTTGGGCTGGAGAGATGGCTTCATGGTTAAGCGCTTGCCTGTGAGGACTAAGGACCCCGGTTCGAGGCTTGATTCCCCAGGACCCACGTTAGCCAGATGCACAAGGGGTGCACACATCTGGAGTTCATTTGCAGTGGCTGGAGGCCCTGGTGTACCCATTCTCTCTCTATCTGTCTCTGTCTCTCTCTGTCTGTTGCTCTCAAATAAATAAATAAAAATAAACAAAAAAACTAAAAGATCCAGCTCTTTGCTTCATCAGTTTCCTTAATTGCTTGCTTAGTTTCCAAGTCATTCATTTCTACTCTGATCTTGATTATTTCTTTCTGTCTGCAGCTTTTTTGGGTAGGTTTATTCTTGTTTTTCCAATGCCTTTTAAAATATGATCTTATTTTAAAATCAAAAGTGGTAGATTGATTGGTATTCAATCAGAATATCAATTCAAGAAATACTTCTCTAATTCTCTCTTACTTTGTTATGTGATTTTTGGTAGAAATATTGTATTTGATTAAAAAGCTATGAATTTGTGAAGGGTTGCATTTTATTACTACTAAACTTGACAGGACAATCTGAAAGATAATAGTTTGGCATAATTGTCTCAAGAGGACTGTTGTAGTTTGGGAAATGTCCCCCATAGGCTCACATGTTTAGACACTTGGTCTCAAGCTGGTGGCACTGTTTGGGAAGGTTGTAGTACTTTCAGGAGGTGGAGCTTTGGTGGAGTAAGTGAGTCCCTGACATAGACCTTGAAGTTTTATTTTTTTATTATTTTTTTATTATTTTTTATATATTTTTTTGTTTTTTTGAGGTAGGGTCTCACTCTGGTCCAGGCTGACCTGGAATTAACTCTGTCGTCTCAGGGTGGCCTTGAACTCATGGTGATCCTCCTACCTCTGCCTCCCGAGTGCTGGGATTAAAGGCATGCACCACCACGCCCGGTTTGACCTTGAAGTTTTATAGGCTGGCCTCACTTCCTGTCCTTGCTGTCTCTGCTTTGTGAATATGGATGAGATGTGACTAGCTCTCTTTTGCTACTGCCACCATGCACCATGCTGACTGTATCTGTTCTTAAACTCGAAGCCAAAACAAACCCTTCCTGTCTTAAGCTGCTTTTCTGGTCAAGAGTTGGTCACAGAAATGAAGAAAGCAAACTAATACATGGACCTTTGATTCCAGGAGCTGTCTAGTGATGAGACAGCTAAGTCTTGGGCCAAGATCGACAGGGACTGGGTTTCACCCTGAGTGTCAAGGACTAGTTGTTAGACTGTAATGTACCCATTTCTGTGTTGTATAAACATAGATATTGTACTAGGTGATGTCCCTTTCTACCTCTAGAACCTTGATTATTATTTTGAAAATGGCCTTCTTTATAAAAAGAACTTGTATATTTAAAAATACAAGAAGAGGGCTAGAGAGATGGCTAAGAAGTTAAGCGTTTGCCTATAAAGCCTAATGGCCCCGGTTTGAGGTTTGATTCCCCAGGACCCATGTAAGCCAGATGCATAAGGTGGTGCATGCATCTGGAGTTCATTTGCAGTGGCTGGAGGCCCTGGAATGCCCATTCTCCTTCTTTCTATCTGTCTCTTTCTCTCTCTGTCTGTCTGTCACTCTTAAATAAAATAAATAAACAAAAAATTGTAAAATATATATATTATAAAAAAATACAAGAAGAGCCGGGCATGGTGGTGCATGCCTTTAATCCCAGCACTTGGGAGGCAGAGGTAGGAGGATTTCCGTGAGTTTGAGGCCACCCTGAGACTACAGAGTGAATTCCAGGTTAGCCTGGGCTAGAGTGAGACCCTACCTCAGGAAAAAAAAATAAATACAAGAAGAGGGCTGGGGAACTAGCTCCATCAGTAAATGCTTGCCCTGCAAGCATATGTAACTGAGTTCTATACCTAATTGAAAATGCAGGACTCTGTGGTGTGTTCCCATTATCCTAGTGCTGAGGAGGTAGAGACAGGCAGATCCCTTGGGCTCATTGGCCATCTAGTTGGGCCTAACTGGTGGACTCTGAGCCAATGACAGTTCTTGTCAAAGGAGGTGGGTAGTGGTCCTCAGGAGGACACCTGAGATTGTCCTCTGGTCTCCACATTTACATTGCTTGCACATGCACACATATACCTCCTCAAACACATGAAAATGCACATACATGCACAAACATGCATAACAATACCCACAAGAACACAGATTCCTCCTTTCACAGAGGATAACCTTGGTCTTAAACTCCTAGAACACTGATGGCTGTGGGAGCTCTTTGATGGGAGTTAATATGTCCCTCAATACAGGAAGTTTTGTAAAGTGACAGACAGCATTCTTGGATTACATTCAATTTTAAAATTACAATTAAAAAAAATTAAGCATCACTTAACTCTACATTGAGTGTCAAACCTAAGACTTAACGGGTTTCCAACACATCTAAGGATTCATTAGCATTCCTTTTCTTTTGTTCTTTGACTTCCCTTGACTTCATGCTCTGTGTACCAATTCTTTCTCAGCCACACAAGATCTAAAAGTACCTGTCTACAATACTTATTTTTTAATGCAGAGCAATTCCTCCCCCTAGGCTAGTGTTAATTATACTGTCAGGGTACAGTGGCAGAGTTAGCTCAGGTGAAAAAGAGTGAGTTTTAAAAAAGTCTTAATTACTTGAAGTAAAGTTCCATAGCTGACATAAAAATAGAATTAAATTTTCACATGACCCTCTCTAGACAGACAAGCATGGACACGTGATGATTGGTGACTCAGTGATGTTAAAGTTCTTTAGTTGCTTGGCTTTTTTTTTTCCCCCTTGGTTATTCAAGGTAGGGTCTCACTCTAGCCCAGGTTGACTTGGAACTCTCTATGTAGTCTCAGGCTGGCCTCGAACTCTAGACGACCATTCTGCCTCAGCCTCCCAAGTGCTGAAGGTGTGCACCACCACGCCTGGCTACTGTTTGGCCTCTTTAACTGATTTCTGTCTCAGGAGATTGCACTGTTCTTTTCCAGAGGAGGGAATAAATTTTGCCCTACTCTTTGCTTGGGCTCATCTATATCGTGTCCTGGGACCCTCACTACTGTGAGGCTCTTGTCACTCCTGCTCAGTGGTTTTAGTCATAGTCCTTAGCCTCTCTGAAGCTCACTGTCCCCATCCTTGAAGTGGAGATGGGAGGTGGGAGTGTAAAAAGCCCTCACCTGCCTGGCTGCAGCTTTCCCTTCTGTGCACCCTCTTCTCGGCCCTCAGTGTGCTGCAGCCCCTTTGTCCGGAATGTTTCCTCCTTCCTGTGGGAATGCTTCCCATATCGTTGTCTTAATACACTCATCCTCTGGCTTTTGTGTATTTGAAAAATTTAAGAAAAGTTTCAAAGGATAGCATAGGATTGCAAATATTTTATTTAGGCAACTACAGCAAAACCAGCAATCATTTAATTAAATATATGGTATCTCAACACCCCAAAGATTGGGAGGATATTTTGAAATAAAGGACAGTCTGTAAACATAATAAAAGCATAATAAAGTCAGTACAACAGGTATGCTCTGAGGGAGTAGTTTATGTCATAGGGAGCGAAAAGCCAGGTTCCTGTGTCCTGTGCACTGGGGGTGACAGGTCAAGTGTGTCTCCCATCTGGAGGATCCCCAGAAGGTGTGGGGGATGGATATTTGTGAGGATAGTGATCTGGAGGAAAAAAGGATACAGAAAAATGAAGGAACAGGAGAGATGAAATGCTTGAGCTTGAGCACTAAAACCACTGCTGTGGAGCTCATGTGCTTATCTAGAGTGCCAAGGCCCTGAGTTTAATCCCCAGCACCACAAAGAAAGCAAAATAAAAAACAAAAAAGAGGTGAAATCTGAGTAATGGAGAGGGTGTAAGGTAGAATGAAAAGGAAAGAGGAACTTTAAAGAGCCCCTACTCCAAAATGAAGTGAAAAATAAATTATTATTCTTTTAGTAATATGATGTTTTTACACTTATCAATGCATTCAAAGTCTACGTAGCCTCATACAGTGAGTAAAAATGGGTAGGAAAGTCCCTTCCCTGAGGCTACTTGCTATTGAAAGCATAAATACAACAAGGAATGCTGAGGAGGGAGAAAAGGTAGCTGAGGAGGAAGGGAGAGCTGAGGTAGAGAGCCTGCTGGCGGAGTGTGTATTCCTCAGGTCCAAAGAATGGGCAGGTTTGTGTAGAGAGCAGAGTAGAAGACAGAAAAGAGACATTACCTGCTGACACTGAGAGGTTTCTTGATTCTCCTCCCAGGCTTCATCTATTCCTGGGACAGAGGATCCTCCACTGCCAGATCTTTCCCAAGGCAGCTCTGAGCACAGGCGTGATGTCGGTTGGGTGCTGAGAGTGGAGTCCCTGAGATGAGCCTGGGTGGGTGTCCTAGCTCTCCTGGGACATGTGGTCTGATTCAAGGACCTTAATTAGAAAAGCAAATTGTCGGGCTGAAGAGATGGCTTAGCAGTTAAGCCACTTGCCAACAAAGCCAAAGGACCCAGGTTTGATTCCCCAGTACCTACATAAAGCTGGATGTACAAGGTGGCACATGTGTCTGGAGTTTGCAGCGTCTGAGGTTCTGGCATGCCCATTCTCTGTCTTTCTCTCTCTCAAATAAATAAATGGATAGAACATTTTTAAAAAAAATATTTTTTCATCTGCTTAGTGTAATGGATGGATAGTTTTTACATTTAAACATTTTTGAATGACATAATGTTTATACACATTTATGAGGTACTGTATGATGTTTTCATTTATATATACAATGTAAGTGTTCGCTTCAGAGTAATGAGCATATCCATCACCTTAAACCATTACCATTTCTTTCTAGTGGTACACTTACATTCCTCTTTAACTACATTGAGATCTATACTGTGTTTTGGCTAATCACATTCATACTGCTATACCATAGAACATCAGAGCTTATGCCTCTATTCAGACAATAATGTCATATCCTTTGATCCACCCCTTATCCTGCCCCCCCCCATTCTTTCTGGTCTCTCATGACCAGCATTCTGCTTTGAGCTTCGTCAGCTTTTCTAGATGCCACTTAAAAATGGGATAATGATTTTTTTTTTTTCTTATGAGAGAGCACACAAGAGAGAGAATTGGCAAATTGGTGTGCCAGGGCCCCTAGCCACTGCAATCAGCTCCAGATGCGTGCACCACCTTGTGTGCACGTTCGACCTTGTGTGAATCACACGTGTGTCTGATTTACGTGGGACCTGGAGGTTCATGTCCTTAGGCTTCATAGGCAAGTGCCTTAACTGCTAAGCAACCTCTCCAGATAATGGTTTTTGTTTGTTTGTTTGTTTTTAGAGCTAGGGTTTCAGTCTAACCCAGGCTGACCTGGAATTCACTATGTAGTCTCAGGCTGACCTTGAACACACAGTGATCATCCTACCTCTGCCTCCTGAGTGCTGGTATTAAAGGTGTGTGCCATCACTCTTGACATGATTTTTTAGTGAGTCTGAGTAGAAGCAGGCTGCCTCAGTATTGTGCAGGGGATATGCACATCATGTGAATGTGACTCTATATTCTTATCACTTCTCAGCCTTTGGGCTAAGATCAAGTGACTATATTCTTGTCATTCCCATTTGTTAGAGACAGACCAGAGTTTTGATGTATGGGGAAACGGCCTTATCCTGAGGGCCAGA
This sequence comes from Dipus sagitta, assembly GCA_036346955.1. NCBI lineage: Eukaryota > Metazoa > Chordata > Mammalia > Rodentia > Dipodidae > Dipus > Dipus sagitta. Next base: position 131,111,625 of record CM070771.1, read on the forward strand.
GGGAAGATGCAGATGTCCTTTACACTCCCCAGAGTCCTAAACTGCCCTGCTCTCCAGACTTCCCTTGTTAGATGTCCCCTGCATGGCTCTCTTGACCTTGGTGACTATTAAAATCGCACTTTTGGTACCACATTGTCACTGTGGCTCCAACTAGAGATGAGTTGGGGGGGAAGTCTCCTTTCTTTACAGTTTTACATCCTGTCTCTAAAGGGTTACTAGGTATTTCATGTTTTGAATCTGCAAAGAGGAGTCTGGGTGACAACTGAAAAGTATCACTTGGAGGTTCTCTTCTTTTTTTTAATTTCTTTTTTGTTGTTATTTTTATTTATTTATTTGAGAGTGACAGACAGAGAGAGAAAGAGGCAGATAGAGAGAGGGAGAGAGAATGGGCACGCCAGGGCCTCCAGCCACTGCAAACGAACTCCAGACATGTGCGCCCCCTTGTGCATCTGGCTAACGTGGGTCCTGGGGAGTCGAGCCTTGAACCGGGGTCCTTAGGCTTCACAGGCAAGCACTTAACCGCTAAGCCATCTCTCCAGCCCGAAGTTCTCTTCTTGGAATGTGCTAAGCATCTGTTTATCTGCCTCTTGGCCTGTTCCCTCACTTGGCATCAGGCATCAACCTTTTCAGATGTTGGTGTTTTGGCAGGGGTATCCTGGGAAGGGCTCTGGGAAAAGAGATTTGGCACAGGGCATGTCCTGGGGATGTGCCATGGCGGACAGTAGTGAGAGGCATTGGGGCAGTGGTAGGTGAATGAAGGCTTAGCACAGGCTTCCCCTATTCATGGGGGCTCTAGGCAGGGACAGCACTATGGCTGTGCAACTATACTGACAATTGCAGAGAGAGCTATGCCATTGTAGGGCACATTCTACACGGCAGGCACTATGCCTAACATGCATATTTGCTAGTTGGCATAACCTTTGTGTTCTCTCCCTATGTCAGTACTGTTATTTTTCCCATTTTATAGACAGAGGCTGCGTTGGGAAGGTTATAAAACCAGTGGACAGACACAGAGCAATGATTGCCAGCCAGGAACTGGTCTCCAAAGCTGTGGTACCCACCAGAGGGCACCTCTACTCTTCAAAGGAAGAGACACTGCATTAGGTCTTCACTCCTGTTTTCTTTGATTGTGGTAAAATCAATACCAGGGGATTTACACATTAAAAGCGAAGCTCAGTACATTAAATACATTCACAATTAGGTACCACTATCAATTTTTAAAACTTTCTCATTATACCAAGCAAAAATCCTGTGTCATTTATGGGACAATTTCCTCTTTTCCCCTTTCTGAAGCCCCTGGCAAGTGCAAAATTATTTTCTATCTCCACAGATTGGCCTATTTGTGATACTGCACAAAAACGGAATAATAAAAGATGTGGCTTTGGTGGCTTGGCTTCCACTTAGCATAATGTTTTCAAGGTTCAAACATGTTTTACTATATTTCAGAATTTCTTTCCTTTCCATGGCTGAATAATATTCATTGTTTGGCTTTTATCACATGTGGCTACATTTACATGAGTAATTTAAAGTAAGACAAATACATAATGATAGCAAATGGGTTAGTGGTTGCCAGGGTCTGGACGGAACTAAGGATGGGAAATGATTGTGCAGTAGGTATGAAATTTCTTTTTGTAATGACAAAAGTGTTCAGGAATCAGATAATGATAAAAGTCACACCATTTTGTAAGTATACTAAGAGCTACTGAATTCTACAGTTTAAAATGGTTAAAATGAATGAATTAAATCAAATGATACAAGATAAGTCCAGTGAGACATATGCACTATTCAGTTTGTGCAGAACATGTCTGTTGTGGAATGAATGTAAAGTGTCCATAGGCTCATGCGTTTGAACCCTTTGTCCCCAGCTGGTGGCACTGTTTGAGAAGGTTGTGGAACCTTTAGAAGGTGGAGCCTTGAGGGAGAAAGTGGGTCGTTGGAAGTGGGCCTTGAGGTTTGTTCATCATGCAGCCCCACTTGATGTTCCTTCTCTTCTTCCTGATTGCCAAGGCCATGTGGCAACAGCTGTGATCTGACTAGCCCGTGCCTTCCTGGCCATGATGAAACTTCCCCTCAAAACTGTAAGCCCAATTAAAGCCCTTTCCTCCCATAAGTTACTTCTGGTCAGGTAGTTGTTCACAGTAATGAGAAAATAATTGATAACAATGTACCTGGATAAATCTAACTTTTGCATCATTCTCCAATCTCTTTTGCCAAATCATTACTATAGTAAAGGGCACACCCAAACATTTAATTGTCCAGTAATCTCTGACTGCTCTGCCTTTCTCATCTCCTACAGCTGCTGAAGCAGAATCTGGCTCTCTCACATTGGTGACTCTGTGTCTGACATTCCCTTGGCCTAAGATGTTCTTCTTGTGTACTCCCTTTTCACCTGGATAACCCCCAGTCAACCCTGAGGTCTCAGCTTCAGCGGCATTTCCTTTGACAGATCAGCCCTTGATCCCCTTTTGTTCAGAGTTGGATATTGAATCCTGGGCATTGTACATGTTAGACAAATGTTCTATCTGTGAGCCTTCACCCTGTATGACTATGTTAGGATCACATCTTATGTGCTCACCCAAGACCTCACACTTAATCCTATGGCCACACTTAGTACACTGCATTGCAGAGAGCAGTGCAATTGATTGAAGCCCCCTGGGACTTCCCCGCACCAAGAATGACAGGACTCACATAAATGCTAGCAGGATGTGATACAGAGATGTAACTTTATTGCTATGAATCTGAACCTGGCACTATGGGTGAGAAAAGGAGAACACCGAGGTGAGGGCTCATACCCAGGTTGCATCACCCTAACCTGCCTCCATGCATCCATTCATCACTGGGAACACAGTTGACTGCTCATGGTGAAGGATATGTTTGTCCATATTGTGACTCATGCTGCTAATAGGGATCCTGAAGAAGTTAGATGGGGGAAAATGGTACATTGTGAGAGTTTGGTTTTTATTGTTTTTTAGTGCATGTATGTGTTTGCACATTGTTACACATGTTCATTTATGTGTGTGTGCAGGTACACATGTGTGTGTGTGTATGCACATGTGTGTACATGCATATGTAGGCCAGAAGACAACCTTGGGTGTCAATTATCAGGTGTCATCCACCTTATTTTTGAGACATTCTGTCTGGAACTTGCTAAGTCAGCTAGACTGGCTGGGCAGTGAGCCTTAGGGACCACCTGGGCTCAGCCTCCCTAGTTCTGGGGTTACAAGTGCATGGATCACATATGGAAGTGTTTACATGGGTTTTGGGAATCAAATTCAAGTCCTCGTGCAAGCCTGCGTTTTACTGACTGAATTACCACCCAGCCCTCTGCAAAGGTTAATTTTCTATAAAATGACTGTGGAAATCTCACTCACTATTTTAGTGTCTGCCTTTAGCTCTTCGCAAGAAGACATTCTAAAAATACTGCCTCATCTTCTTCTTCCTCATCATCACCACTAATATCTCCACATTACAGTTTCTGTCTCCCCTTCACTGAAAGTCAGCCAGTCTAAGCCATCCATCTCATGGACCATTATTATGTATTTTACTGATGCAGAGCAATTTAATGACAAGAAATAAAAAGGATTCACTGTCACTGCAGACTTGTCACATATGATAGTCTAGAGAAGTATATCTCCCTGTTGTGCAGTGAGACAGAGTGAAGCCTGCAGTGTGAACCCCACATCCATCATGTATCAACTCCCTATTTGCTTCCCAAAGTTTCACAAGGCACATGGTCATATAGACTTTTTTTTTTTCAGGAAAAAAGCCACACAAATTCAGTGACAGAGAGAGAGAGAGAGAGAGAGAGAGAGAGAGAGAGAGAGAGAGAATGGGCACGCCAGGGCTTCCAGCCACTGCAAACAAACTCCAGATGCATGCGCCACCTTGTGCATCTGTCTTACATGGGTCCTGGGGAATCGAGTCTCGAACCGGGGTCCTTAGGCTTCACAGGCAAGCGCTTAACCACTAAGCCATCTCTCCAGCCCACTATTTACTTTTCACATTGCTCTTGGAAACTATTAATAGAGTCAAGCCTGCTTGCCTCAGTTCCCTCCAGATCATGCAATTGAAGATAAGACACTGACCCTATTCTGCTTGGGACTTTCAGAAGACCAGGGAGGCTGGGATGGAGGAATAAGGTAGGTTTATTTATTAGCTTTTCTTATTAACAGTTAGTCACCTCTGCTTTGCTTGGGGAAGCTCCTGGAGCACATAGTATTATCACTGGTGCTTTGATCACCTCAGTGACAAGGACTGCCTCAGTTTCAGGTAACGTTCTGGCTGAGGGTGCTGGCTCACTATTAGGAAGGCCACTGTCACAAGTTCTTGGTTGCTGTCTAAGGAGTAGCGCCACCTAGTGGAAACGTTGCCTGCTCTCGCGCCACCAGAAGGGGAGTTTGTAGGACAGTGGTCAGTTCCTGGTAGTATGATTATCCCAAGAAATTCGAATATCTCACTGGAAAATTGGCTCAGTAACTTTAAGTCCAAATTGCTTTGGTAGGAAATAAAGGATGGCTGACTTAGGAAACAAATCCTGGGTTCATTCTCTGGGTGTCTTCTTCACGTTTCAACCTCTTGCCAAACTAGCAGGCTGCTTGAGGTTATGGCCAAGGTCGAAGTCAAGACACAGGTTCAGGTTCAGGTTCAGGTGATTAGCTTACATCACACCGCCAGAAAGGGCCAGAGCCGCAGGAAACCAGGCTGGCAGGTCGCAGTGCCACAAGGGCACACAGGAGCTTTTCTTGAGCTTCCAGGGAAAAAGAATGTTTTTATTTTAAAATTTTTATTAGTATATATTAACTATATAACAGAGGGTCTCATTTTCATTCATGTATATAATGTTGTTTAATCATGTTCACTGCCCTCTACCATCTCTTAGCCTACCCACTAATGTTCAGAAGACAATGCTTGTGTCTCCATTATGGAGCTACAGCATTTTTGTTAAATGTTGATAAGTTTGTGCAAACTGAAGATTGACTAGGCCCCGAGGGAACTGTCACAGCTTCACTGTTGACGTTGCAAATGCGGTGCTGACTGGGGTGGAGGTGGGAGGGAGTTGGCTCCAATACCAGCCTGAGTGTAAGTGTAATTCTCCTGTGGCTTGTCTCCATGGGAACTCTGTAAGCTCGCTGCTTGCAATTTGGGATGTCACAGACCCTTCATTTGGCTGAGAAGCAAGGTTCCCATAGTAGGTTCGCTTCCCTTAATGTCACTTTAGTCTTAGGAACAGAACTGCTTGGAGCCAGCAGATCAAGAAAAACAAAGACCAGGCCAAGCACTTTGCCAAAGTTCTCACAGGTAAGTAGTGGACAGAACCATATATGTTCTTTTAAGACAAGGTCTTTCTGTGTAGAATCCCCCTGCCTCAGCCTCTTCCATGCTCACAATCCAGGTGTGCACCACCACATCCAGTCCTGGGCAGACATGTTTATAGGATAGATAGTGTTTCTTGGCTTTATTAAGTTATAAGGTTATTATTCAAATGATTTAAAACATGCTTTCCTCCCTTTAAAATGATTAGTCCACTGGAGATGCAAAATCTAAATATTTTGCTAAGAATATTTACACTATCAAGAATAGAGTTGGAGCCCCAATATTCTGAGGCTCCACATTGGGGAATCATGATTTCTCCAATGTTGATCTTCACAGCACTGCCTCAGTAATGTGAAGGGCCATAGGAAAGGGATTTGACTATAGTGTGGGTCAAGTTTTGTGAAATAGTTAAATACTTCATAGCTTTTAAAATTAAATTGAATATAAAATGTAGTTATATGTCTCCAACATTCAATTTCATATTTATTTTAGTTCATTTTAAAAATTTTATTTATTTATTTATTTATTCATTTTAACCAATTGTACATTGGTCATATTCATATTGGCTGTACTTTAAAAAGTATTTTATTTACTTATTTAAAGAGAGAGAGAAATAGAGAAAGAGGCAGGTGGAAAGGGAAAGAATGGGATTAAGGGCCTCTAGCCACTGCAAACAAACTCCAGATGCATGCACCATGTTGTACATCTGGTGTTATGTGGGTACTTGGAAATCGAACTCTGGGCCTAATGGTTTGCAGGCAATTGCCTTAACCACTGAGCAATCTCTCCAGACTTCCATTGATTGTATTCTTATGTCTCCTCTCCCTAGCCCTCATTCCACTGAGAGTCCTCCTCAGTGGGGTTATTGGTTTTTACTGTGGGTCATGAATGCACCAGTCAGTCTCTGTGTGTGTCGGGGTGGCGGGGGGGATGCCTCAGGATACTCTTTCCCACCTTCTGACTCTTACAATTTGTCTACCCCCTCTATTTCATACTTAAATGAATATGTTTGTATACAATAAAGGAATTGGTTAATATTTGTGCTATTTGCATCTCTCTGCCAATAAAAGTGCACAAGGCCTTAGAGTGGTATATTAAAATGTAGTTGATGATCTTTTTTTTTTTTTTTTGTTAGAGTTGACTTCAAAGGCCAAGGAGGCAATTTTATAGAAGCATGGATCAATAGGATATAATATGAACCTATATAGACCTATATGGATTCTCTCTTCACAACAGAAACTAATGCAGGTCTCTCAATATAGATGAGAAAACACATGATGTGTTGGAATGACTGGATCCTCAGTTAATCATAGGTATGCTACTTGGTGCATAGCATAACATTTCAAGGTGCTGAATCCAGGAATTATATTGCTGTTTCCAGGGAAGGCTTCAGAGAGAACAGATGTGAAATGCTAAGTCAAATGAGTGTGTGAATTTTCCACATCTGCCTCTTTAATTTTTTGTATTTTTGCTTCATTATCTGTGTGGTTGAAATGCTATATCTGTCATATGCCAACAGATGGCAATATTACAAGATCTTTTTAAAAGATGGTTAAAATGAATGACATTCTCTGTTGCTCCCAGATTAGTCAGCTGGAAGAAACAAGATCTTTATTGGAGTCTCATTTGCATGATAAAATTTTGTTTTTTTTAAAGGTTTCCATTAAATATTAGCAAAGTTTTTTCACTTCAGTATTTTCTCTTGGCTAGTTTTTATTTTAACCATCTGACTTAATTTTTAAATTTATATATAATTTTTTTGCTGTAAATCTCAATATAATGCAGCTATATTTATAAAGCTGTACTAAAATATACTATGTACTAAATGTTTAATGTACTGAAATGTTCAATGTCTTAAATATTTGAAAATGTTGTTGCCTCTTTAGAAAACAAAATATATGCAAACCTTATTCTTTTTATAAAGAGAGATTTTTAGACTTACAGAAGGATTTTATTTGAGAACTATGTGTTTATTTAAAGTGTGCAAAATCTTCCCAAGTCTTCTGAGACAGGGTCATTATGTAGCTCATGCTGGCCCTGAACTCATGCTTTTTCTGCTTCTTCTTTTGGGGTGCTGGGATCACAATCATGCACCATTCTGTTCAACAGGAGCATTTTTATGCTTGTGTCAGTCTAGCAATGCTTCTTTATTTGTCACTTGGGCCTTGAGGACATCTTCTTGAACATGTCGACATGGAAGATGTAATATATCTCTATTTGATCTTTAGATATCACTCATAGGTAAGAGAGCTCAAAACATAACCCTGGATCTGTTGGAGTTGTGAATGCTATTCCTGCATTTCACTTGCACATGGCTGGCCTCTTGATGCCTGAAGGATTTATACATTGCTATCTTAAATTTCAAGTGGGCCAGGAAATTATTTGTCTAGATGAATCAGGACTCTGTTTCACAAAATCCATTTTCTCACAATGTTTAGGCCAGAAAAATTTCCCACAGCAAGTCAATGTTTGAGCTATTGGAAATGTGCCTCCAGAAAAGATGTGAGAAATTCTGAAATTCATCGTGCTTCGCAGATTCGTGATGCTTACTAATACAGCAAGTCTCGAGGAAGTGTTTCAGAACGCAGTGGTGTGCACTTGATTTAACCTAGCATTTCCCAAGCTTATAGAATTCTGTTTCAAATGTCACCTCTATTCACACCCACAAAAACATGTACGTGAGACACACAGCACAGTAAGCCTCTTGGGCTTTCCTTTCTTCTTCTCAGTGTCAAGATTGAGTATTCCAGGCACAAAGTAAAGTGCACCAATATTAAACATAAACCTTATTTTATGGGAATGCATACCTAAATAACCACCACCAGGTAAAAATATAATAGTATTCCAGGATTCCACTTGTATAACATTTAGGTTTAGACCTAACTAAGCTGAGATGGGTGATAGGAGGTATTTAAAAGCTACTGTCTCATTTCATGTTGTGTTATTATAACAAAATACCTGAAGCAGGGGATTTTATAAAGAAAATAGTTTATTTAGCTCAATACATTGTCTGCTCAGTTTTGGTGAGGGCCCCATAGTGAATACCATCTCAATAACAGAAGGCTGTTAGGAAAGGATCACATGGGAAGATGGGAAACAGGAGACAAGGGAGGGGCCAGATTCACTCTTTATAGCAATCTGCTTTCATGAGAACCAAATCATTCCAGGAGATCAGCATTACCTCCACTGGGCCCCATCTCTTCAGTTCCTACCACCGTAACACCATGGCATTGTGAGACAAACCACATCTAAACCATAGCAGTTACCACTGCAAGTGGGCAGGGGCACATGAGGATGTGCGAGGATCTGAGACACAGACTAATACTCATGTAAGGCTGAAGCTGAAGGTAGCTCATCTTGCCCTCCCAACCCACACTGAGTCTGCAGGAGACTGTTCGCAATGCCCTGACTGCCTTCTTGCTTTCTGATCACACTGAACTCCCTTTCTCCCTCTGGGACTGGAGTCCTTGCTGTCCCTGCACTATGCTTCTCCCTTTTCATGAACTACTTACTGTGTTACTGATGCTTCTTGTATTTCTGATAAGGAAGGTCTAGTGGAAAATATACCCTTTAAAGTCATAGCCTTAGTAATGTGCATCCTCAGCTCAGCTCAACCTCTGAAGAGCACATTAAGCTATGAATTCATCAATACATTAGTCTATTGATGAGCCTTCATGATTCTATCTTCTTTTAATGACCCCACTCTGCGCATTGCTGCCCTGGACACCAAGCATGCAACACAAGGTCTCCAGGGGTACATTTCTGATCCAGACCATAGTATCCAGCAAACATGTTTACTTTCTACCAGTTCTAGGATCTTGCTATGCCCTGAGATAGAAGGGTAAACCAGATAGATAAGAGCTTCATTCTCTCAAAGATTGTGTTCAAGCACAAATGATGTAGTAGCAATAATTAAATAAAGATGATAACTAGGCAGTTCTGGAAAATGTAACTGGTTTTACATATTAAAGACAAATTTTGTAGAACACTCTAGAAAACAGTATTATCATGGGCAGATATTTTAACAAACATCTTGTTAACTTTATTAAGCTTTAAAATTAAATTTGGGGACCTCTCAGATCAGCAAAATTGTCTTTTACATGTTGTTTATTTCAGTGACTTAAAAATATGGCTTTAATTTTTTTTGCAAGATTTTACAAGCATTTGAATATGGGTAACATATAAATATCAATCTTCTGATAAGAAAAGTCACTATAACTTAATAATGCTTTATGGAATTCCAAGAATTTCTTTTAGATTGTGAGATGGAGCTCAGCTGAAGGGTTGCATACTAAGGGTACAGCCATCCCTGGGTGGCTGCCTGGGAGAGCAAAACCAGTGTTAAGAGAAGCTGGGAGCAGGGCTACACCACACACCATGGGGAGATGGGGCAGAACTCAGGGCTTATGCACCAGGGGTAGAGCCACCCCCGAGTAGCTGCCTGGGAAGGCAAAACCAGCAGAAGAATGGTTGGAAGCAGCCAACTAACTTGGATCCTACTTCTCACATTCACCTTCCAAGCTCCCCCGCCCCCGCCAAAATACTATCTGAAGAAGGGTTGATGTAGAGGGCAACTGTGTACCTGCCTCAGGAGAAGCTTGAAGCTGATCTCCCTCCAAAAAGCCAGACAACAAATAAGACTGTATGAAACCCACCCAGCTTATATATTAAGAAAGCAAGGTTCCCAAGGTCTTACCAGATTTTCTCAGAGGAGTTACACTCAAAGTAGACTCTGTTCAGGGTCAAGTGCACCCACCCCAATCCAGTGAATAGTCTTCAAACACACACCCACCTTCATTAATTTAGACCAGGCTATGCAAGAGCTGTTATGTTGGCATCTTCAGTGAGACAACTTAGCTCAAGATAGGCAGACCCCAACACAAACCAAATAACAAACAAAACCCAACAAGGGGATCCCCACCAAGATTACCTACTCCCACAATGGAAGCTTCCAATTAAAGCCTTGAGGAACACCAAAGCATAGAGGCCCAGAATGAAATCTCAACAAGAATTTTAAATAAATTTAATGAAACCATGGGCAAATGGCTTGTTGAATGGGAATAAATGATACAAAAATAATCAAATAGGAACTGCAAGAATGGCTAACGGAAATGGAAGAAAATTGGCACAAAGAATTCAAATTACAATTCAAAAGTTGGTTCAATGAATTGGAAGAAAGACAACAAAAGAACTCAAAAGATGGATTAAGAAAATGGAAGATAATCAGCACGAACATTTCAATAGATGGCTGAAGGAAACAAAAGAGTATTAGGAAACAGTATTCCATAGATGGCTTAATGAAATTGAAGGTAATCAAAAAGATATCAACAGAAAGCTAAAAGAATTTGAGGGGAACCAATAAATAAATGAACTCATGGACCAATAGTACAAGCTCAATAAGAACATATTAAAATGTCAGAATGAATATAAAGAGATGATAAAAAGGTCAAATTCGATAAAGATATGGAAATGCTGAAGAAAAAGATAATAGAAAATGTAGTCACCCTCTTTGAAGGCTCCCAAGAAAGCCTTACCAACAGAGTAGACCATATGAAAGACAGATTTTCAGAACTTGAGGACAACACAGAAGAATTAGATTCCTAAAACACTGTCAAGTTCTTTTAAAAAAAAGTGAGAACAGGGCTGGAGAGATGGCTTAGCGGTTAAGTGCTTGCCTGTGAAGCCTAAGGACCCCGGTTCAAGGCTCGATTCCCTAGGACCCACGTTAGCCAGATGCACAAAGGAGCACACACATCTGGAGTTTGTCTGCAGTGGCTGGAGGCCCTGGCATGCCCATCCTCTCTCTATATCTGCCTCTTTCTCTCTCTGTCACTTTTAAATAAATAAATAAAAATAACAAAAAAAAATTTTTTTTAAGTGAGACCAGAACATGAGGGAACTTTGGGACACCTTTAAAAAACCAAACAAACAAATATTGGGTTCATAGGCATATAGGAAGGGGAAGAAATAAAGGCCAAGGACATAGAGAATATCTTCAACAGGACCAGAAAAGAGACACCCCACAACACATAATAATCAAAACGTTAAACACAGAAAACAAAGAGAGAGTACTAAAAGGTGTTAGAGAAAAACAGCTTGCAACATATAGAGGTAAGCCCATAAGAATTACCTCAGATTATTCAACAGAAACTTCTTAGAGCCAGAAAAGCTTGGAATGGAGTATTTCAAAAATTAAATAACCATACTTGCCACGAAACCATCAACATGACAGGGGTTAACTCACACCTCACAATTATAACTCTGGACATAAGTGGCCTCAATTCCCCAATCCAAAGACAGGTTAACCAGCTGTATAAGAAAGGTGGATCCATCTATTTGCTAATTACAATAAACCCACCTTACAATTAAACCCTTCTTGGGTGAAATGGTAGAAAAAGATTTTCCAAGCAAATGGAAATATGAAACAAGTAGGAGTAGCTGTACTTATTTTGGACAAAATTGACTTTAAACCAAAAGTAATTTAAAGAGATAAGGAAGGCCACTTCATACTCATTAAAGGAACAATTCAACATGAAGATCATAAACTTATATGCACCAAATACAAGGGCATCTCATTTTATATAGCAAAATTTACTAGATAATAAAACCTATAAATCCCAATAAACTAATAGTAGGAGGCTTTAACACCCCACTATCATCAATAGACCCATCCTCTAAGCAGAAAATAAAAGAGAAACAATAAAGATAAACAATGCCATAGATCAAATTGACTTAACAGATATCTATAGAGCATTCAACCCTAATAATACTAAATAAACATTCTTAGCAGCATATGGAACCTTCCTCAAAATAGACCATATATTATGGCATCAAGCATATCTCCACAAATTTAGGAAAATTGTCATAATTCTCTAGATTATATCCAACCACAATGCATTAAACCTAGAAATCAACAACAACAGTAACAACAGAAAACACACCAACTCCTGGAGGCTGAACAACTCACTAACAATGAATGGGTTGTTGAAGAAACCAGGAAAGAATCCATAAAGTAATTGAGCTGAATGACAATGAAAACAAAATATACCAAAACTTATGGGATTTAATGAGGGCGATTTTAAGAAGAAAGTTCATAACACTAAATGCCTACATTACAAAAACAGGAAGATCTCAAATAAATAACTTAAGTATTCATTTTAAGGCACTGGAAAGGTAAAAACAGTCTAAGCCCAAAAGTGCCAGATGGAAAGAAATGATCAAAGCAGAAGTCAATGAACTGAAAATAAAACAATTAAAATGATTGATGAAACAAAGATCTGGTTCTTTGTAAAAATAAACTAGATTGATAAACCACTAGCCAATTTGATCACAAGAAAAAAAAATATGACTCAAATCAGCAAGATTAGAAATGAAACTGATAATAATGAAATTGGAAGAATCATTAGGACATATGTCAAAAACTTATATTCCACAAAATTGGAAAATTTGGTAGGAATGGATAAATTCCTTTGCTCTTATCACCTTTGAAAACTAAGCCCAGAACAGATAGACTTCCTAACAAAACTGATTACTTCTAAATGAACAGAAAAGTAATTAAAAATCTCCAACAAAAAAGTCTAGGTCCTGGTAGATTCACCATTGAGTTCTACCCAATCTTGAATCAAGAACTAAAACCACTTCTCCCCCAAATTATTTCACACAATTGAAAAAGAAGGAATGCTCCCCAACTACGAAGCCAGCATTATTCTAATGCCTAAATCAGACCAAACAAAAATAGAAAATTATAGACCAATAACCCTAATGAACTTACACAGAAAAATGGTCAATAAAATCCTTGCAAACTGAATTCAAGAACACATCAAAAGCATCATCCACCTCAATCAAGTAGGTTTTATCCCAGGGATGCAGGGATGGTTCAACATAAGGAAATCAATTAATGGAATTTCCCACATAAGTAAACTTAAACACACACACACACACACAAAATGATTATTTTCAATAGATGCAGAAAAAGCCTTTGTCAAAATACAACACCCCTTCATGGTCAAAACACTGGAGAGACTTGGTATGGAAGGACCTTATCTGAACATAATAAAGGCTATTTATAAAACACCTAAGGCCCAGATCACACTAAATGGGGAAAAACTTGAAATGTCCCCATTAAGGTCTGGAACAAGATGCAGGTGTCCACTCTAGGTATTGCTTTTCAACGTAGTACTTGGAGTTTTATCTCAAGCAGTAAGACAAGAGAAACAAATAAAAGGAATACAAGTCGTTAAGAAAGAACTCAAAGTATCCCTATTTGCAGATGGCATGACTTTATATATATATATATAAAATATCCTCATAAAATATCCTCAACAGAAGAAATATCATGTATCACCACACCTGATTTTAAGATATACTATAAAGCCATAGCAACTAAAAAAGCATGGTACTGGCACAGAAACAGACATCAAGACCAATGGAATAAAATAGAAAACCCTTTCCTAAACTCAAGTAACTACAGATACCTCATCTTTGACAAAGGGGCCAAACATACACACTGGAGAAAAGACAGCATCTTCAACAAATGCTGTTGGAAAAATTGGATGGCCGCATGTAGAAGGATGAAGTTAGACCTACTTCTCTCACCCTGCACAAAACTCAACTCTAAGTTGCTTAATGACTTCAATAGAAACTTTAAACTATAAAACAACTAGAAGTAAAACAGGGAGTACACGCCACAATATAGGAGTAGTGAAAGATTCCTGAATAAGACCCAGTAGTGCAGGAAATTAGATCAATATTCAACCACTGGGACCTCTTGAAACTAGAAAGTTACTATTAACAGAGTCAATAGATAACCCACAGATTGGGAGAAAATCTTCACGAGCTATACTTCTGACAAAAGTCTAAATATAAAATTTACAAAGAACTGTAAAAAACTAAACCATAAAAATATCAAGCAACCCAATCAAAAATGAGGTAGAGATTTCAAAAGAGAATTGTCATAAGAAGGAATACAGATGGCCATTACACATTTAACGAGATGTACAACATCCTTAATTATTAGAGAAATGCAAGTCAAAACAACTCTAAGATTCCACCTCACTCCATTCAGGATGGCATTCATTCATCAAAAAGTCGAATGACAACAAATGTTGGCAAGGCTGTGGTGAAAGAGTAACCCTACCCGACTGCTTGTGGGAGTGCAAACTTGTACGGCCACTATGAAAATCAGTGTGGAGACTCCTGAAAAAGATGAAAATAGAAGTACCGTTTGATCCAGCTACACCACATCTGGGCATAGACCCTAAAGACCCCTCTCTATACCTGCTCAGCCATGTTTGTGGCTGCTTCATTCACAATAGCTAGAATCTGGAATCAGTCCAGATGCTCATCAACCGATGAATGGGTAATAGAGATGTGGTAGCTATACACAATGGAATTGTACTCAGTTGTAAAGAAAAATGAAATAATAAAATTTCCAGATACGCAGATTTGGAAAAAGTCATGCTAAGTGATGTCATGCAGGTACAGAAAGACAAACACTGCATGTCCTCTCTCATCTGTGGTTCCTAACTGGAATCAATTAGACATGAATGCAAGTAATAATCAGCACTAGAAATATGGGCATAAAACTAGAATGAGACAAGTAAAGAGAAGAACTAGGGAGAGTGGAGAGAAATTACCTGACAAATTTAGGGAGGGCAGGACATTAGAGGTAGGGAGGTCTCGGAGGGAATTACACAAAAGTTAAGACAACACGAATCAGTTCCATATTAATAGAAATTCTGCCTAGCATTCTATAAGACATAACCACAAATAAAGGGGGGGGGAGTCTGGACAGAAAGTGGGCAGCATTTAACCATATTAAAACCATGGACTCTGACCTGTAATTCCGAGGCCTAGAGTTGAGGTCCTCCCTCCACAGTAAACTGTTGGCCAGAGGGACCCATGGCATCCCCCAAACAATCTAGGCCATTGTCAAAACACTTGATTACCTGCCAGAGCCAAAAGGTCAGATGCTATTGCTGAAGACACCACAGGCTGTGGTCATAGGACATTGGGATCCCATGCTGAAATCAGAAGAGAAATTAGATCCCCCATGGCTAGACCTCATAGTTCTAGAAAGCACTATGGGAACTGCTGGAAGAAAATGGTCACCATCAGCATGAACAAGCAGGGACCCTGCAGACAACAAAATCAACCAGCTTGACAAGAAGTACACAATTTTGCCATCGTGGCACACAACTCTGCGGGTAACCAACTGTTCTCTGAAAATGAGGCCTGCTCAATGGGATTGAACTCATATCTGGTACTGGAAACCAAGTCAGAATTCCATAGTCAGGAAACTCAGACTTCAGAGAGAAGCCCCCACTTTTCTTTGGAGAAGGAGAGTGGGCTGGCACACCAAAATTCTCTCAAATAATTAATTACATACACACTTAACCCAAGCTGCTCTCTCTCTCTCTCTCTCTCTCTCTGTTGGAATACCTGATTTATTTTACAGATAGCAGAGAAAACAGACAGTCAAGATCCAACAATAAGACAAGAAGACAGCTGACTGCCCACCAGGAGACTTGCCACCTCTTCCACATTTTCCAGGACCCTGGGGAACTTGAGGTGGAACAGTGCCATGAACACTGGTCTTACTGCTGGCCTGACAACCAGCTTCAGGATGATGGTGGCAGACACAGTGATCAAGCAAAGCCTATCAAAGCAGAAATCCAGAGGCTACAAAGAGCTCAACACTAAATTAGACTGCCATGCCTGCCATTGTTCAGAGAACCTTGCAGAAAAGGGGGTGGAAAGATTGTAAGAGCTCCACGGGGAAGGGAATACCTTGAGGCACAGTACCCCCACCATTCCATTGGCACTGACTGAGGCCTTCATGACCCCACAGTGAATCCCATAACCCTATAGAGAAGGGTCCCAGGATAATGGAGACAGGAAAGATGAAATAAAAGAGTTTAATCTGTTAAAAGAAAAAGTAAGGGGACAGGTGTAGTAACACACCCTTTATCCCAGATATTTGGAGGCCATGGTAGGGGGATTGCTGAGAGTTCAAGGCCACCTGACAGTATAGAGTGAATTCCAGTTCAGCATGTGCTAGAATGAGGCCATACCTCAAAACCCTCCACCACCTCCCAAAGAATTTTCTTTAAATATTTTTATTTACTTATTTGGAGAGACAGAGAGAGAAAGAAAGACAGAATGGGGGTGGGGGGGGATGGCCACAGCCAGGGCCTTTACCACTGCAAATGAACTCCAGATACAAGTTTCAGTTTATGCACTTGGCATTACTTGGGTATTGGAAATTGAACTCTGATGGGCAAGATTTGCAAGCAAACACCTTTAACTGCTGAGTCATCTCTCCAGTTCACATTTCAAGATTTTTGATGACTCAATTTGAATGGGAAAAGCAAGAGCCTGGAGGTGAGATTGGTCTAGGGCTTGATACCATTTCTTAGTAAGGGGCTAGGCCATTGTGGCTGGTTTCTTTACTTCTATACCTGGATTAAATACTTGGTCAAGTACCAACCATGTCTGACTACTACCACTTCAGTACTCATGATGGAACCTCATTTGTTCACCTGCTAGTGCTCTTTGGTGTCATTCCTCTGGGCCATGGCATCAGAAGACTTTGTATTTTGGGTGAAAACATTATAAAAGTAAGATTAATATTGCTTCACTTTTTTGCATGTACACAGTAAGTGTGGTTGGTGATGTGTGTGTGGTGTGTGCCTGTGTATGTGCTGGTGCAGCGTCCAACAGGGCTGGCCTATAGCTGCCAGAGGAAAACATTGGGTGACACCTTCTGTCACACATCCTCATGTTCTTCCTTGCAATGGAGTTTCTTACCGATTCTGGAGCTTTCTGCTTATGAGCTCCAATAATTCTCCAGTCTCCACTCTCCCACAGATCTGGGGTCACAGATTCACATGACCACATTCAGCTGCTTTGGAGAATTGAACTCATATAGTCTCAGACCCTGATGCTTGTGCAGGAAGCACACTTAACTGCAAAGCCATCTATCCAGCCTGCCTCATTAAGTTTCAGCTTTCTGTATAGCATATGTATCTTAAAATATCGGTTGAATATGAAAACAAATGAAACAAGAGAAAAAAAATCCCAAGATTATGTGATGGAAGTTTCAGTTTAATTCTGATGTCTAACTCTTCTCTTAGCTTATCATGTGAGCTGGTGTTGCAATCAGGTTCACATTGTTTGTAGAAATCACCCAACTAAGAGCAGCTTGTGAGTAAAAAGGTTTATTTTGGCTCATAGGCTCGAGGGGGAAGCTCCATGATGGCAGGGAAAATGATGGCATGGAGCAGAGGGTGAACATCACCCTCTGGCTAACAAAAGGTGGACAATAGCAACAGGACAGTGTGCCAAACACTGGCATGGGAAAACTGGTTATAATACCCATAAGCCTGCCCCCAACAATACACTGCCTCCAGGAGGCTTCAATTACCAATTGCTGTCAGCTGGGGAACCCTAGCATGCAAAACACCTGAGTTTATCGGGGATACCTGAATCAAACTACCACAGCTGTGTTCACCTAGAAAAGAGATATTTGAAATAAAAAAAGCACTAAATTCTTCTCCAGTGTTAAAATTTTATGACCAACTGCCAGAAGCAGTTGTATGTAGGATTGTATCTTTCTTAAAGGAAACCTCATTTATGAAATTTGGATGAAAAACTCAGTAGCAGAGTCCAGTAGGCTAGAAAAGAGAAAGGGAAGAGAAAGGAAGGGAGGGGGTTACGTAATAGGATGGTATTGTATATATGTAAGTAGAAGAATAGATTAATGGGGGTGAAAAAAGCCCAAAATGAGGTCTGGGGAAGAGATTGAGTAAAGGAAAGGTGGAGGGACAGCTACTCAAAATCTAAGAGGATATAAACAAAACATAATGTAATCCAACTTTTTTTGGACAATGGAACACTCAGGAGTAATAGATTGTTGCTAGAAAATTTTCAGTGCCAGGGATGGGATATCTTCCAGTGAGTTGTTGGCCAGGGAGATCCCTGATGCCCCCAAAACATTATAGGCCATTGCCTAGGCCCTTGTTTTCCCACCAGTAATAGATGGTAAGACCCTATTTCTGAAGACTCCATATACTTGGGCTGCAAGGCCACTGAGAAATCTTGTTGGAACTGAGCTGATAACCTCCTCCATGTAGACCAGCTGACAGAAAGCTGGAAGAAGCCATTCTGCATGCAGTTCAATGGCAGAGAGAGAAATCACCAGTGAAGATACTCATCAGTGGACACTGTAAGCCTTACAATTGGCCAGCCAGGCCAAATGAGCCAATGGGTGCAATAGTGGCAACATCTGTTATGGGGGAAACCAACTGCCCTCTAATTGGACTGGAGGCCTGCTCCATGGGAAGGGAATACATTTCTGATACTGAAAACTTAATACAGGAGTAGTCATGAGCCCTAGGGGTGTAACATCTGCTGTTGTCTGGCCAATTGTATATGCTATGCTTATTAAAGGCCAATTGTATATGCTATGCTTATTAAACTGCCCAGTAAGCACTTCTGTTAATGTTCATACCCTTATATTAATGCTACTCTCACTTTTTGTTGAGAATCTTCTCTTTCCAGATGGCAGTGACCTTGGGATGACCCAGAAGGTATCATGGTGATGGAAAGAAATGACAGCAGTGGAGTTAGCCAATGCATGACCCATATACCTCAACAAGGAGGGGCCAAGGGGAGGGGGTAGGTCATGGATGAGCCTAATAATGGTACCAAACTGACTGTAAAAAAATAAAATAAAAAATAAAAATGAAAAAAAAAAAAAGAAATGACAGCAGTGCTCAGTACTACAATATCTGTATCACACCTTCCAAGGCTCAGGGTCTAATGCGGAAGAGGTGGCAGAAAGAGTGTAAGAGCCAAAGGAAGGGCAGGACTCCATACAACATGCTCCCTCCAGACACAAAATGGCCTGGATATCCATGGCCTCACAGTGCCTGACACTACTTACATAAGACCACATAAGAGGAGGAAAAGATCAAGACATCAAAAGTAAAAAAGAGACTGATTGAGATGGGGAGGGGGTATGATGGAGAGTGGAGTTTCAAATGGGTAAGTGGGGGGAGGTAGGGTATCACCATGGGGTATTTTTTTATAATCATGGAAGTTGTTAATAAAAAAATTAAAAAATTAATAAAAAAAGTAAAAAAAAATATGAAGTTGACAGTATTTTTCTTGTTCTTCTTGTAGGTTTGCATGGTAAAGGCCAAAGATAGGCTTCTATACTGTGTCTTGGAACAAAGTAACCTTGTAAGAGTAGTCTCTCCCGGCTTAGCCAGGCTCAAATGCCAGGGTAATAGAACACAGAAAACAAGGAAGTATGGTTGATATGACCTAGAGACATGATTGGACTTCTTATTCTCTGAGAGTGGTTGTCAGTTTTCACAGATAGTTTCATGGATTGCTCCCTCTTGAGTGTTTTCTCAAAGTTACCTCATGTACAGGGACACTCTGGAAACATTCCTATGGGACCTGCCTACCTTCAACTTTCAACTCAACTTGGTTTTTCAAGGTAGAGTCTTGCTCTAGCCCAGTTTCTTTCTCCAAAATACTTAGTTTAAGAAATTAATGATATTTTTTAAATAAATAGCAATTTTTTTGTTATACTAGGTAGTATATTATGGTTGTCTAAATGTTTTAATTCACATGCATGTTTGGCAAGACAAAGCAGTCAACTCTCCCCACTCCTGGATCCTCCCGTGTCAGTGTGTGTACAGGAGAGGAGCAAGCCCAGCTTATGGTGCAGCATATGAGGACATGAACCCATGGAGAGCTTGCTTTACACTGAAGGTGAGGAGCAAGCAGGAGCACAGTGGAAAGACTGAGCATCTGTCAGAATTTAGATGTGGGGGCTGTGTTTTCTGCTTGGGTAATACCTAGAGGGCCCATTTCTTAGAGAGGGCACTTGACAGAAATTCAGCTCAATCAACTTATGTCCAGGGAGGGACAAGTGACATCATTCTGTTACCACACATGTATCTCTCTCCAGAGGATATCAACTTGTAAATCAAGAGCAACACCTGGCACTCGACCATCCTTCAAAGCTCATATGCTAAATGCTTGGTCACCAGCGTGTGCACTGTCAGAAAGTGGTAGGACCTTTAGGAAGAGAGAGAAAGGAAGTTATGCCATTGGGGCTGTGTCCCTGAGGATCTGTTGGAGCTGTGACCTCTCCCCCATTTTCTTCCTGGCTGTTGCCTCTGTCTACTCTGCTCTTGCCACCGGTGCAGTGCCATGGGTCCAAACATCATGATCAAAACTTCTGAGGCCATGAGCCAAAATAGGCGCTGACTCTTTTCAAGTTGCTTATCCCAGGCATTTTGTCACAGAGCTGGAAACCTGGGAAGCACACGTACCCTGCCCTTCAGCGCGAGATGGCACATTAAATTGGTTGAATGGTTCTTGACATTTTCCTTGTCTTTAATTGGCCATGGAGTTATGAATTCTTAGTTTGGTTACCAGAGGAGCTGAGAGAGTGATGGTTATAGTAGCACATTTTCAAGTACTCTGGCTCGCCCCATGCCATTGCACAATATAGTGTGCTGCTTTAGTTTGTAATCTGGCCCTTTAGAGTTATATGCAAGAATCAAATAATCACATGTGTTAAGAAATCAATAGAGGAAATATATAGCCCTTTAGTAATAGTTTACATCATGGAAAATTTCCAGGCATTCATATAGTCTACACATATTTACTGTGAGGCATGGGTAACAATTAAGGATACAGCCATCCTAGAGCAAGAAAGTCAAGAGCTTATAATCTAGGGAGGGAGAGGACAACCTTCAACTGGACAGAGTCTGGGGATCTAGGCCTGCTGGAAACAGAAGGGTGGAGACAAGGGGTCAGAGAGCCTGGGGCAGATGGTGGAAGAAAATAGAGTTCAGATTCCATTTTAAGATCCATGGAAGGAATTCATTAAAGAAGTTTCAAGTAAGATATTGGTATGATTAATTGCCTTATTAGGGGCCACAGCCCTGATTTTATAGAAGACAAACGCTTGGAATTTTCTTATCTAGCTGTGGGCAAACTGCTTCTAGAATCAGAGCCTTGGAAATAGAACTGACTCCTATCCAGCAGTGGGCTAGCTGCCTCTAGCAGCAGCCTGAGGAAGAAAACTAAAGAGAAGTTTAATTTAAGCCATTAGTTAACTCACTGCAGTTGCTATAACCACTGCTCTGATCTTACTATGGCTGTAACTTTCTCTGCATATGGGAACTCATTTTATGGAGCAGCCAAAACCCAATAATACTTGAACAAGTAGTAGATGGTATGAGCAGTGGGCAAGGAACTTTCGACTTTGAATAATCCTTAAACATTTGCTAAAGGAAGGGGTTTAGGAATATGACCTGCTGGACTCTGCTGATCCACGACACACATACGCTCTCATCATAACTGTGCTCACATTAAGCCCACATGTTATTTTATCAGATCTGTGGGCACTTAGTTACTGACCTCATTGTTGTCCATGTTATGATCATCACTTCTTCTTTTTTCAATTTTCTCTTTTTTTGGTTTTTCAAAGTAGAGTCTTGCTCTAGCCCAGGCTGACCTGAAATGAACTCACAGCGATCCTCCTACCTGTGCCTCTCGAGTGAGTGATGGGATTAAAGGTGTGCTCCACCATGCTCAGCTCATGATCAGCACTTCTTATGCACATAAGTTTGCTCTGAGCTGAGAGTTCAATCATTGAGGAAATTGGGCAAGGAGCATAGCTTCAAATCAGTCAGCATCTCTAAGCCTTGCTTGTCAATATTGGTTGTCTGTGCTATTCAGGCCAAAGGTCCACCAAGGCAGAGGAAATTTAGTCACATTTGTCTATGCAGATAGATTACATAGTTGTAACATTAACTTTGGGCAAGTTACAAATAAGGAATTTGGCATCTTACAACAATGGTCTCAAAATAGTTATTTGTAAGAGCCATAAGAGATATTCCCATAGTTCTTTTCCATATTTCATTCCCAGTTTGTTCTTATACTTTATACCCACAACTATTTTGTGCCTTACTCTTTCTTTTGTTATTCTTTACATCTCCTACACAATATGCATCTTTGCATGCTTAGTTTTGAGTTTTTTTTATATATCTATATGTTTTCTATGCTAGACCATGGCTATGATGGCACCTCCTCCCCCCAGTTTTTAGGTTTGAGGAAAATATTTATCAACTTATCCTTCCTATTTGTAGAATCCTTGACAAAATATTGATCAGGTGAATAATTTTGCAATGTTTCTCCAGAAGGCACTAGAATATGTATTGCAAGTTCTTTACAGCCTCACTTTCATCTGATAATCTCTATTACTGGCTTAGTCTGTATGCACATGGCTTTGTCTAGAGACACGTGTACATGCATACTCTTGGCTTTTCTCATGTCTCCAAACCTAAAATATTCCTGTGCTCATCTATATCTGACTGAAGCACAAGAGGGTATAAAAGTTACCAATACCAAAATGGAATCACTTATGTCAAATCTAGCAAACAAGAGGCAAGAGGATCCTCAAACATGCATGCCTGTGAAGACAGCTATTTTAGTAGTAGCATGAGAACTTCAACCTTGCACAAAGTTCACCACAACCTTGTATAAAATCGACTTCTACAAGGATGTCAGCCAGTAACTGAATGTTCCAAAAACAAGTACATATCATATTGTTAGTAATCCTTGTAATCAAACACAATTGTTACAGAAGTTAAGTAACTTTATTCATTTTATATGTAAAAAACCCTAGCCTTAGCTGGGTGTCGTGGCACTTGCCTTTAATCCCAGCACTTGGGAGGCAGAGGTAGGAGGATTGCTGTGAGTTCGAGGCCACCCTGAGACTACATAGTTAATTCCAGGTCAGCCTGAACCAGGGTGAGACCCTACCTCAAAAAGCCAAAACAACAACAACAACAAAAAACCTAGCCTTGGTTTGCTTCCTAGGATCTGCTCATGAATTGCCCTGGCACACATATTCCAGAGCGTGTTTCCTGCTGTCCCAGAACAAAGTCTTTGTATGGGCGAGTCAGCCTTTTGGCTGCTCATTTTAAGATGACAATGCAAAAGAGTGTTTTCGGTCATTTTCTTTTCTATAACTGAATACTATAGATTGAGTAATTTATAAGAAATAAAGTTTTTTTTTTTTCTGCTTTTGATTCTAAAAGCTTGAAGGTCAGAGTTAGGAGGTTGCATCAGGCAAAGGTCTTCTCACTGTTGGATACTCTGCAGAGTACCACATGGTGAGGGAGTGTCTAGGGAAGACAGAGCCAAACTAGCTTTTAGAATAGACTCATCAAGAAATATTCCATTTGTTAATCCATGAACGGGTAATCCATGCCTATGACAAAGCTTTTATGAAGTGATCACCTCTTTAAGGTCACCCCTGGACTCACCTCTTTCATGCCCTACAACGTCAGCTTTGGTGAGGACATTCACATGGTAGTAGGAGCTCTCTACTCTGTTGCATGATCAAGCTTCCAGGTATCAATAGAATCTGGCTGTTTGCCAAGACTTGTAATTAATTGGCTTGCTGGCTAATTAGAAGTAATTCAACAACTTGAGTTATTAAATGGTGTGACATTAGGTTTAATGGCTGGGTGAGTGAGGTTACCTCTCAGATCTGTTCTTAAATCTTCCCCGTGCACAGTCTTTACAATGGTCTGACTTGAGGAAAGTCTCAGCTTTGGCTTTGCATTGTGTAGACGGTGAGCATGAACACCTGCCATTTTCTCTCGCTGCCTCAGGAAGTTTAGGTTTTGACCTGCTGCCTGCTTACATCTGCGTTGCTCTCTCCAAAGAGATGATGCAGACTGATTCAGCTTGGTCAAAAATCCATTTTCATTTTTCAGAAATTTGCACAAGTTGGCACTTTGGTACAGCAGGGGACACATTTGCAGCTTTGAATTTAGGATTTCATTTTATCAACCAACATACTCCTCTCTCTCTCTTCTCCTGAGTAGTGTAGAGTCTGTACTTACTACAAAAACAGTGGCAGAACAAATTTTAATTCTACTAACGTTCCTGTGCAATGGATGTTCAAAAGAGAACCATTGGCTGAGTGCACATATAAGAGCTAAAATTTGGAGGCAAATGTTTTCTAAGCAATAAGTACTCCTTTCTTGGGGGCTTACGCATTAATTTAGATAGGAGGCCCATTTCATATTTTCTATTTGCCCATGTGGTTTGTTTTTGTTTACAGAAGCTCTATGTCTTGTTTTTAAATAAGTTTCTGATATTATTACTGCTCATGGCAATCTCCAGCCTAATTTAATAATTTGTGCAGTACAGTACTCTAATTGAATTGTTTGAGTTGTAGACTGTGTGAGGGACTCAGTGCTACCTGTTGTCCCAGAGCTCTACTCCTTCTCTCCAAGCACGAAGCTGAAGTTGACAGAGGGATCACTTGGTAAACAAGAATTTTAGAGAAACACACTGAGACCAATGGGGATGGTTAAAAGCTTGGATAATGTAATAATGTCACCCATAGCTCTGGGTGTGCAAACTGCAGATTTATGCAAGTAATTAATAGTGTCTTGCCAAGAGAGTTGGTAGGCTTTTCAAAAGGAATCTTTCTTTGTGTCTTTTGATATTTAAAGAGCTATAATTACAACGGCAAATCTCTGAGTTCTCCCCACCCTATCCTCTTATACACATTAATTTATGGACCAATCCGTATTACAGACAAGCTAATGAAAGAAGCACAGCTCCCTTTATCATTCTTTTTACAGTTTTACTTGTGTGGATGAATGTAAAGCAGTTAATGCTATAAATAAGTATAATAATGTATCTCTTCTCTCAATTGCCAGTTGTTGATGCTGTAGTCTTACACAATAGAAGAACTGAATTTAAATCTCTACCCATCTTGCTTTCTTCCTCTCACTTGTGCACCAGTTAAAAAATTCAAATGTTTCTTCCATTATGAGGTGTTATAAAAAGACTCAAGCTGGATTTTTACCCTGTGCTTTATTTTTAGAGTCAGAAAAAATAATTACATAACTCCCGCAGTCAGCTTAGGCTGTACCAGTTTCCAGGTTTAGCAGCCTTGTTCCTCAGTGATATTTCTCTGCTTCAGATAGGGATGGGGACAAGACTCCTGTCCTTAGAGCATGAAGATCCCTGGTCTGCGGTGCACCATGGCAGAGGGAGACACTCACAAACACTGGACCTTCAAGTGTTTACAGAATTAGCTCAGCTTCTGATGGTAGCATCTCACCAGAATGCATGAGTACACTTTCCAAGAGTTTTGAATATTTCTTTTTTAGGGTTTGAAAGTTTTTTATTCTTCTTCTGGCAAACAAGATTTTATTTTTATCTTATATTTTTATCTAATTAAAAGGAGAATGCTTATTGGGATAATTTGTGTAGTGGATCACTGAACATAATGCTAATGCCAGGGCTCAAGGCTTTCTAAAATACTAGGTCATTCTGTGTTGTACAACAAAGTATTTGAGGGCAGATAGCATACAAGAAAGATGGTTAGTTAGCTCACAGTTTTAGAGACTTAACCTGTGAGATCTGGTAAACTTCTGTGCTAGCCATCTGCTGGGCCCCTCTTGGTGTGTTGCTTCATAGTGAGTGTCATCACAGTGATGACATGACTGAGAGAGATCACATAGTGAGGCAGGAATCTAGAGAGAAGAGTGAGGAGTGGACAGTCTTGCTTTAAAACACAAGGCAGGGTCTTTGTATATAGCCAAGGCTGGTCTTGAACTTGTGCTTCTTTTGCCTCAATCTCCCAAGTAACGGGTTTACAAGGGTACATCATCATACCCAGGTCATCTTGTCCCTAGATAACAACATTCCAGCAAGAAGAGCACTTTTCATCCCTTCTGAGGGCAACAACCCCTGTGACTTTTCACCAGGCAATACCTGGTGATGTACTCCATTCCCACCACATGGAAACTACACACACTTGAACACTCGAGGAACAAACCCCATCCAAACCATGGACCCCTGTTATATATGGACACATAAGAACCAAGATGCCTCATGGACTTCCACTATGCACTGATTATTACGAGTTCTGATAATTGAAAGGCAGTTTTATTTTTCCTATACAAAAATATATACTGCGTGTCTTTCAGGTCTTGGAACTTAGTGACACAGTATCACACCAGATTCATGAATAGCCATTGTTTGATTGAGTTTATCTTGAGTATCTTTTCCATGATCCTAGAACTTGGGTGGACCTGTGTATCATCCAGATGATGATATCCAGAAAAAGGAGTAGGGAACCAGGGCCCAACAGGTAGCAACTGGCAGAATGAGTCCAGGTCTTCTTGAGTCACAGACAGAACATCCTTCTGTAATATAATCATTCTAGTGACACTCATCAGTTCTGTGTGGGACGCAGAAACATTCTGTTGATTTCTCAGTTTGTTGATGCTGTTAAATTATATTTTTTTTCTTGAGAGAAAAGATCTATGTGTTTAATTTGCTCTTTATGAGGCATAGGAGAACTTTAGGAAAATGATTAGAGGGTAGGATATACCCTGTACCCCAGCACGGCTATAGCATCTTTTCAAAAAAAGGCAATTTTCAGTATTATAATCTGGACATTGCAAGTGTTTTGACAAAGCCTCTGGACAGCTTAACCATTTCCAAAGAAGTCATCAAATTTGAGTAATATTAACAACAATAAGACTTCCTGAGGAAAAAACAAAAGTACAGAATAGGTGCAGAACATGTTTAAGCATAATTCTCTGGAAAGTAATTATAGATAACAATAGTGTTTTGTTATCTTATCTTTATTGGAACGATCCTGACTACCTTTGGTTGTCTTTTGGCATTGTCTGATGGTCAGTCGTGCTATTTTAAACTTATCCTACTTGGCTTTGAAGGATTCTCCACCCCCCCCCCATTGTTCAAAAATGTGGATAATAACTCCAGAGACCTGTGAGATACTTTATCTATATTTGCTTAAGGTTCAAGTGGTAAGTGCTGGGAGGTTGCCAACCATGCCTGTGTAATAGTAGTCCCTACAGTTTCCCATAAGCCTTTTCACAGGTCACCACCAGGAAGATGAAGGTGGTCAGTGATCTCTCCCTCCCTCTTTTTTTTGTTTATTTTTATTTATTTATTTATTTGACAGCAAGAGACACAGAGAGAAAGAGGCAGGTAGATAGAGAATGGGTGCACCAGGGCCTCCAGCCACTGCAAACGAACCCCAAATGCATGTGCCACCTTGTGCATCTGGCTTATGTGGGACCTGGGGAATCGAGCCTTGAACTGGGGTCCTTAGGTTTTACAGTCAAGCATTTAACCACTAAGCTATATCTCCAGCCCTTCCTCTCTCTTGATGGAGATGGAGCCTGTGTGCTCAGGAGAGATGGTGAGACCCAATAGAGACCTTGTGGACATGTTAACTGTCAGCCCAAGTAATCATATTTTTTGTTTTAATAATATTTTTATTTATTTATTTTCAAGGAGAGAGAGAGAAAGAAAGAGGATGGGAGCACCGGGGCCTCTTGCCACCACAAACTCCAGATGCATGTGCCATTTTGTGCATCTAGCTTTATGTGGGTATTTAGGGATTGAACCTGGGCTATCATGTTTTGCAAGCCAGTGCCTTAACTGCCGAGTCATCTCTCTAGCCCAGTAATAGTAGGTTAAAAAGAGAAGCCCTTGGGCTGGAGAGATGGCTTAGTGGTTCAGGCATTTGCCTGCAAAACCAGAGGATCCCAGTTTGAGTCTCCAGGACCCACGTAAGTCAGATGCACAAAGAGGTGCATACATCTAGAGTTCGTTTGCAGTGGATGGAGGACCTGGAGTGCCCATTCTCATTCTCTCTCTCTCTCTGCTTTCTCTCTCTCAAATAAATAAATAAAATAAAAAATATATTTTAAAAAAGATCAGTCCTTATCTGCAGAATGTTTTAGCAAGATGTCTTTGATTTAAAATACTATCAAGCCTATAGTTATGCATCTATGGGACAAAACTTCCTAGAACAAGTTTCAGATATAACTTTCCATATCTATGTATTTAGAATTCCTCAGAAACTCGCCTCTAGGCAGTCACTTGGGTTTTTACTTTTCTATACTTTGATGGCCACTGTGTCTGTACCTATGGGTAAGTGGGAAATAATGGCAGTGTGGAAGGCTCTTTGATATAATGGTCTTCTCTTTTAATTTATATCATGCTTGAAAGAAAAACATGTTTTCTAGTTATGGACTGACTGAACATCAGGCTGACAATTAGATAAAGGATCAATTATGTTTCTAATTTCCCTTCTAAATTTGAATGCATAGTTTATTTTTTATGATCAACTCTTGCAAAATGGAGTTAAATATTCCCCTTTTCTGATAAAAGTTCTCAATCTTTTGTGCTTATGCTTGGGTGTACATGTATGTGTACATGTGAGAGAGACAGACTAAAATCTTGGTGACTTTGGTTTCACAATCCAGGCAGTAAATGTAATAAGTAAACAGTTGGTAATTGATTTTTAGATAATTGCACAGTGCTTTATGAGTATTTAGCTCAGTACTCAATGACATAACAATAATTCAATTAGGTTGATTGGCAGACAAATTTATGGAACAGTCTTCAAGTAAACTAAATTATTATTAACTGTATCAATATTCATGACTGTCCATTGTTATAGCTTGAGAGCAAGAGGTTCTAGGTTTTCATAGCCTTTTGTTAAATGAGAAAGAGACATTTTGAAGCCAAAAAATGTTTGGAATTAATATATAAAATTCTGTCTAAGGTCAGAAAAAAAAATCAATGTATTGACTTCTAAAAAGATGCAAAATTAGGCCAAAAAAAATGAAGAATAATTACTGTTTTTAACTCTAGTCTTTGTTATATAGTTATGTTTTTTTTCTGATGTCTAACTGAAAGAAGCCTTTGTGTAAAATTGATTAAAGTAGATTACAACTTTTAAAACATCCAAATTTGATAAAATAAACATTTTCCCAAATTGTTTACTACCATATTAACGTTTAAAATTTACACTTGGCTGGAGGGATGGTTTAATGTTTAAGACGTTTGCCTGCAAAGCCAAGGAGCCAGGTTCAATTCCCTAGGATCCGCATAAGCCAGATGCATAAGGTGGCACATCCATCTGGAGTTCCTTTGCAGCAGCTAGAGGCCCTGGCAAGCCTATTCTCTTTCTCAAAAAACTATTCTCTTTCACTATCTGCTTCTTTCTTTCTCTCTCTTCCTCAAATAAATAAATAAAAATAAACAATAAAATATGTTTAAAAAGTTGGCTCAATGGTTAAGTTGCTTTCTTGTGCAAGCATGAGGGACTGAGGGGGCCTAAGACTTCCTGAGTTCAAATCTCTACATAAATAGGTAGGTGTAGTCATGCACATCTGTAACCTCAGTCCTGTGGGTAATGTAAATCAGAGAATCACTAGGGTTAGCAAATAGCCAACTCTGGAATCAGTAAGAGTCTCCATTGCAAGTAAGAGGGACAACTTACAATTTTCACTAGATACCACAGGCGAGCCCCTTGACATCCCATTGACACATACAGGTGCATACAAACCACACACACACACACACACACACACACACACACACAACCATGCCACATATACTAGGCACATGAAGAAATACATTTGAATTTGCTTTAGCAATAATTTACCGTGTTCTGTTAGACATTGTCCTCAGTAACAAAAAAAGATATATCATCACTATTCAGTGTCAAGGGCAGTGGTTCCAGGAATCCCCTTCCATGAAAAGCCCATGGATACTCACACCCTTGCACAAAATGGCATAGTGTTAATATATAACATGTGGCAATCCTCCTGTATATATTAAATCATGTCTACATTATATGTACATGCTAGAATACAAGAACTGTGTAAATAGTTCTTTGCCAGTTTAAATAATAATGATAAAATGCATGTATAGTGTGTAGATAGCATATAGATAGCTATTTTTTTCTTTTATAAAGGATATTTTTGGTTGAATCTTCAGAGGTCAAATTTATAGATACAGAGGCTATGTAAGTAAAACACTGACAACTTTAACTTCTTCCCACATGAAATTTACATTCTAGTGGGAAAGAGAGAAAGAAATTCAATATATAACACATAAAATATATTTAAAACTGATAAATTAAGAGAAAAATGAAAACAAGGATGCTGTTGGACAACTTGAGATGCTACATAACAACATGCTGTAGACTGTGTGCTTATAAACAACAGAAGTTTATTCCAGACCATTCTGGAAGCTGAGAAGTACAAGATTCATGATTACCTAGTTCCTGGTCAGTAGATGTTTCCATCTAGCCAGGTCCTCACATAAAGAAAGAACAATGGAGTTCTTTGAGGCCTTTCTTTATGATAAAGCATTTATTCTAGTCAGGGTGTCTCTACCCTAATTACCTTTCAACCACACCACATCCTAATACTGTTACCCTGAGAATTCAGTTTCAACCTGCGTAGGGTGAGTGGATGCAAGCATTTAGGCCATAGCAGCAGGCTTGTGAGTTCTGGGAGTTGGAGGCTATTTTTTTTGGTTGGGGGGCAATATTAAGTATAGTGACCAGGGCTGATGGGAAAGTGGAGTCAGCAAAGGAATTGAGGGAGTGAGTCCATGATTATCCGGGGAAGAACAAGAAGAACAGCTAGTAAGATTCCATGCATGCATGAGAATTTCTTGAGTCTTTGTCATGAAGCTAGGAGCCCAGTAGGTAAGAGTAGAAGAAAAAAAGAAGAGCAGTTGAACATAGGGTCTGAGATGTAATGGTGTTGTATCAGTGTGTATATGTCTACATGTGCACACTTGTGTGCCTGTGTATGTACAGATCACATGAGGCTTCAAAAGCAAATGGATTCCTCTGACTGATTTGTGAAAACATTGGAGGGTTCTGAGCAGTAGTGTGTTGTGATCTGAGAAGTCATTTGAAGAATCTTCTGTTGGAGTAGAGGAGGATGCCACAGTCAGACATGGGTCACAGATGTGAATGACTAGATAAAGCATGATGTTTTCTCTGTAATACCAGCACACGACAGGAATATGCATAAAGATTAAGAGTTTGAAGCCAGTATGGGCTACAGAGTGGGACCATCAAAACACCCACCAAGATCACCAAACCAAAACCACCACTTTGGTTTCAGTGTTGGGAACAGGTAGAAAGCTGAAGACCTTTCCAGAGGATATGGTGGAATTCTATTTTTATTGTGATGATTAGTCAAAATAATTTGTTGAGGGCTGGAGAGATGGCTTAGCAGTTAAGCTTGCCTATGAAGCCTAAGGACCCTGGTTCGAGGCTCCATTCCCCAGGATCCATGTTAGCCAGACACACAAAGGGGCACATGCATCTGGAGTTCGTTTGCAGTGGCTGGAGGCCCTAGTGTGCCCATTCTCTCTCTCTCTCTCTCTCTCTCTCACTCTCAAATAAATAAAAATGAATAAAATCTTTAAAAATATTAAAAATAAATAATTTGTTGATAAGGTACTTACAGGGTGTTAGAAGGAGGAGTCATAAACAATCCCAGGGTCTTTACCTTGTGTTTCAAAGGATGAAATAGTAACTAAACTAGAGTTAGCTATAAAGAAGGAAATTTCAAGTACATAGTTTATGTTAGACAGTTTTCTATTACTGTAACAACATACTTAAGATAAACTTATTAGGAAGAAAAGTTTACTTTGCTTCACAGGTCTAAAGGTTTGACTCCATAGACTCTTGGCCTTGTTGCTTTTTACCTGTGGTGCAGCCATACATCATAGCAGAAGTACATAGAGAAACCTGGTGACTGGGAAGCAGAAGATAGAGAAGAGTCAGGGTCCCAATGTCTCCTTCAAGGCATACCCCTAAGGACCTAACTTTCTCCCATTAAGCTCCACCCTTTTGTAATAGCACCACAAGCTGTCACATAAGCCTGTTAGAGACTTTTGGTCAAATAAGTTTTGTGGCCTTGGTTGGCCATTTAAAATTCAAAGATTAAGTGGAGATATCAAGGTGTTAGTTGAATACCCGAGCCTAAAGTTCAGGTAGGGTTCTGTTTGGGAGATATAAATTTGAAATATCAATTAATATATGGCATTGAAGCCATGAGCTTGGGGGCAATCAAGGATGGAACAAGTAGGTAAGAAGTTCAGCAAAGAGTCCTGGGAAATTTTGATCAGGAGAATGTGAGAAGCTGAGGAAGGATGAGTGTAAAAGTCAGCAAGAAGGGTTACCCATGGGCAGGGCAGTAACCAGGGCAATGGGGTATTCTGCAAGTAAAATGAAAACGCTATTTAAGGTATAGAGAGAAACTGGATCCAACTTGAGCTTGCTTTTTTTAAAAAATTTTTGTTGTTGTTGTTCATTTTTATTTATTTATTTGAGAGCGACAGACAGAGAGAGAAAGAGACAGATAGAGAGAGAGAGAGAATGGGCGCGCCAGGGCCTCCAGCCACTGCAAACAAACTCCAGATGTGTGCACCCTCTTACGCATCTGGCTAATGTGGGTCCTGGGGAACCGAGCCTCGAACCAGGGTCCTTTGGCTTCACAGGCAAGTGCTTAACCGCTAAGCCATCTCTCCAGCCCCTTGAGCTTGCTTTTTTAAAAAAATATTTTATTTATTTATTTGAGAGAGAAAGGTAGTTCCACCTGGAGTTCCTGAAGTGCGCTGTGTGGCTTTTGGCTTTTGGTTTTCTCCCTCCTTCTATCTCTCTCTGTTTAAATTTTTCAAGTAAAGTTATCGTACTAGCCTAGTCTGACATGGAACTTGAACTCACTCTGTAGTTCTAGGCTGGCTTTGAACTTACGGTGATCCTCCTACTTCTACTTCCTAAGTGCTGGGATGAAAGACATGCCCCACCATGCCATTTCTTCTTTATTATTCCTTTTGAGAAATACTAGAGTGAACTCACACTAGTTTATATCATTTCTATGAGGGGAAATAGGTGACACATATCATGTACCTATATATTTTATATATATGTATATAAACATACATACATATATATGTAGCTATAATACTTATATAGTAAATTGATTTGACTTGGACCAAAATGTATTTAAAGTTGGATAATCAAGTATGAGCATGTGTTGTTTCTTTTATTTGACAAAAATCAAATGGTTTCTTATACCTACCTGCTGATATAGAAGCTTGCTACTTCTATAATCCAATCATGCACTTGTGATTCACTGAGGTTACCTTCCTGTACCTTATTTTACATTTGGAAGAAAGGGTTACCCACTTGCATATGTGTGGAATTGCTGAAGCAGTGTGCTGCAGCTCTGGCTGCTCTCCAAAGCCTTGTGCACTTCAAAGGTTCTGAGAAAAATGCTTACACGTATGGCCTGCATTAAGCATGTTGGATGGGGGAAGAGTTATCAGGCCTTTGAATGAATTGGGTTAACCCCATTGCCAATTCTCTCAGGGAAGAGACAGTTCAGCATTTTAGCACATAAGTCATCAGAAAAACTTAGATTATGAAAGTCTTCAAGTTGCAATCATTCTATACAGTAAGGGAATTGAATGTGATTTGGGATTAAGAGTTAGAGAAATGATTTTTTCGTTAAGAGTCATGAGAATCAGTACTATTTCATACAGTGTAATGGATTGCTATTCTTGGTTCAAAGTAGGCATTCATTCAGTTCAGTTTCCTTGGGTTCAGAGATAATAAAGAGATATGCATTTTCCTACAAATTCAATCAATTTTGTAAAGGTCTATGATTTTGAAAGCTATTTTTGTTTAAATTGCATAATCACTAATTTTTGCCTGCCATTTTCAAAGAGAAATGTTAACAGCCCTAAGCCTGTCATATCTGTTTTAAGGGTATGTGGAGAAAGTGGGAGGTGAAATGATGACAGAGTGGCCTTTCTGCTTTCCAATCCTCACCTCATATTTCAAACAGATTTTAAAATTGGACAGTCTTCTCAGAGTATTGGATCAGACATTCCCTTCTCAACAATGACCCCTTTGTTATTACAATGTGTAAACTGAACAGTTTGGAAATGTTCCAGAAGTTTGATACATTTAGGTTGAAAGTAGTAATAGTTTATCAAAATTATCTGAGAATCAAAGCTGATTTTATGGTTATGTCAGAATATTCAGTTAGAGTAGTATAGGGACTCCACAGGTGCAAACTTGAGACCTGAATTAGCAGAACTAGATTAGTTAGAATCTGAGATTACAGGAAATAATCCAGAGGCTTGTTATATTTTCCACCTAAATGACCACATGATCAGCAACTTCATGTTACTCAAGTATGTGAAGTAAGTAGCAAGGGTTGAATTAAGAAAAGTTTCCTAAGCCATAGTTCTTCTAAAGAGCAGCAGATATTGTGCTTTGACTGTAAATGTCCCCCAATGTCTGGAGTGTTTGTGGTTAATGTTCCTTCTTAGTCCCTAGAAGGTGGAGCCCTAATGGAGGAGGTGTGTTGCTGGGGTGGATTTTGATTCTAGCACAGTGTATGTTCAGTTGTAGCTCACTCAGACTGATCTTTCTTTCTCTGCTTCAGATGTATGATGAAGGAATCAGCTTCCTTCACCAATGTGATGCTTGCCTTTTGATTGTAAGCTGGAAATAAACCCTTTACTGCCATAAGCTGCTTCTGATGAGATGTTTTGACCCATCAATGAGAATGCGACTGCATTTGAAAATTAGTATCAAGCTGGGTGTGGTGGCGCATGCCTTTAATCCCAGAACTCAGGAGGCAGAGGTAGAAGGATCGCAGTGAGTTCGAGGCCACCCTGAGACTACATAGTGAATTCCAGGTCAGCCTGGGCTAGAGTGAGACCCTACCTCAAAAACTAAAGAAAAAATTAGTATCAGAAGTAGGGTAAAAAAATAAAACTGACAATGTGGGTGTTAGGTAGGACCCAAGAGTCCCAAGATGGAGTAGAGATAAGGAGGAGAGTGACAGAAGCCTGATTAATGTAACTTCAGATGTTTATATTGCCTAACCCTTACTCCCCTAACCTAACAATGCCTTCAGCCACAGTTTTCCTGATGAGATAACTTGGCTCCTTTTTTTTCTCAATTTTTATTAATATTTTCCATGATTATAAAAAATATCCCATGGTAGTACCCTCCTTGGCTCCTTTTCTGATGTCAATCTATTTTCTGATTGATTACCTCCTCAGCTTGGTCCTTGCTCTCCCCTGAATTCCTCAGTCTTTTTTCCTTCTGTATCCCCCTCCCGAAAAGAAAAACTCTATAAAAACCCAAACTATCCAGACTTGTGCTGGCTCTTCTCTTTCTCTTCCTCCTGTGAGATAGCCCAGCAGCTTGGGCCCCAATAAAAAGCTTTTCTCCTGCCTCAGATAGGCCATGAAAGGTCTGGTCATTCATGAACCTTACATCTGGTGCTGTGACTTGGATAGGAGGCTCCTGATTGCCCTCTGGGGTGGCCAGACATCCTTACCCGCCCAACGCCCCCTCCCTGACCAGGCGTCTGAGCTGCCACTGACCCTCTGAAGGCCTTGGACCACCTGCCACTTACAGGCTTTCCCATCCAGCACAGTTCTGCTTCACTTCACCTTCCCTTCTCCTGTCCTCCTTCTTGGTTAGTGTCCCTCATGACCTGGCCTGCTCTTGAGGATATACTCCCTTGCTATCTGGTCTAAACCCTACTGGTACATCAGGCCACTCCTCTCATTACTGGGCTCCTCAGGTCTTGACAAGGATATACTTCAGGACTATCTCTCTCTGGCCCACTGAGCCCTGAGGGGTGCCTTTTGGCTCTGTTTTCTGTTTTCAGGACACTTTCCTCCTTCCCTCTCCTCCTTTTTGCTGAACTTCCTCATCCACTTTTGAAGAGGAGCTGACATTCTTCTTCTTTCTCCCCCTCCTCCTCCCTGCTGAGCTTCCTCAACCTCCCTCAGCCACTGGATACATGCTTGTTCCTGCTTTACATTGCGACTGGCTTCGGTTCTGAGCACCTGCCTGCCTTAGGCATGAGTGGCACTTAACCACTCTGATTTACATGCTCCTGGCTTAGTCTCCCAAGCTGCTCTGATCTGTAACCTGTGGCCCAGCTACTGCCATCACTGCTGCTCCCCCACCCCCAAATGTAAAACTACCACCTTCCTTCTCTCCCTCCTCCTCCTGAAATCTCATCCTTCACTGCTGGTTACTCTTTTGGGAGCATGCCTTCCTTTTCTCACCTCTCCTCTTGAAATCGTATCCTTCACTCACTGCCAGTTTGCCATGCATAGGCAGGGCCCTGGGTTAAAGCAAACCTAAGCTATCTGACATGAATGCCCCAGGCTATGGAGGGGTTGCAGCAGCCTGAACTATAGCTGGTCATATCTAGGGACCGGATGGGCAGGGGAGCTCCACCCCCTACTCTTGGGGGTTGCAGTGAGCCAGGATCCTCCCCCCATTCATGGGGGGTCACAGTGAGCCTGGACCCCTGACAAAATCTCAGACCCCGAGATCAGTAGGAAGTAAGGCCACTCCTTCTTCAAGCATGGGATACCTGGACATTCAGATAAGACTTAGTCTTTGCCCATAACCCTGTGGCCTTTGGCTAGTTGCCTAGGAAACTCCTTATATGGTATCAGCCAGCATGTTTGAATACCTTCCCTTTACCATTGCCTACTTGCTGGAATGAATGTCCCCATATTAGGTATAGGCTAGCAACCTTTAAACCCACCAGTCTCCCTTGGGTCCTCTTCGTGCCTTCAACTGCTTATAAATCCATTTCCCTGACAATAAACCTAGAGCTGTTCACCTAAACTGACTCCCAGGAATGATTCTTTCTCTCCTCAGGGCACACAGCCTTGGTCTCCATGGTTACCTGGAACGCCTTCAGGAGATCCATGGCCGGGCCCCAGAGGACCCAGGAACCCACACCAGTTGCTTACTCCTTCAGGAGCACAGACACCTACCTTCTCCATCAAGAGGTTCAACAGCTGTCAGACTGATTTGAACAGCCTTTACTTTTGTGGGAGGTGAAGAACCCATTCACCCCATGGGCCAGGAGGTCATATTGGTGTTTTTCTGTGTAAAACCAGCTTGAGCTCTGTTTTTTTCTTCTTATTCGCATTTTCCCCTTTCTTTCTTTCCTCTTTACAAGAGCCTCCTCTTACAACCTCTCCTTCTGCCCCTCCTCTGAAATGGGAAATACGACTTCCAGAACTGTCCCTATTACCCCCTAGCTTGTCTCCTTCAAAACTTAAAGAAATTAAGGCTTCAGGATGATATTGAACCTGACCATCTAATCTGTTATTACAGCATGGCCTGGCCTCAATATAAATTGGACAATGGGTCCATATGACCTAGCAATGATACTTTTGATTTACAAATTCTTACTGATTTAGACAACTTCTGTAACTGCACAGGCAAATGGTGCAAAATTTCCCATATTCAAATATTTTTTGCTCTACACAACTGTCCTCTGTGCTCTGCTTGCCCTACTCACCAGATTCTTCTAGCCAAGGTGAGACTAGACCATTTAGATAAAACAAAAATTAATAAAATAACTAGAGAACAATTGTTTTAAACTCTGAATGATTGTGCATGAATGTGAGATTGATCATTAACCTGAACTTCAGATACTGATGACCAGTGCTAGTCTGTGGGAAATGCAGATTCTGGCTATGCTGATTTGTGTCTGCAGCAATGTTGTGAGACATGCCCAGTCACGCTGATGAGCCTACGCGTGGGACTCTGTGTATGGGGCTATGCGGTGTGTGGAATGCACAAGCACAACAAGGCTGTGACCCATGCTAGATGGCAGACAACAGCAGAATGGTGACATTGAGATCCCATGCCAGGTCTGCCAGGTAAAGGCTAAAAGCCAGACACCTAGGGACTGGTAGGTTTGCTCAATGTTTAGAGATACTTGTTAATGATTATTTCTACTTCACTGTAATGTGGATTATATTATGTGTGATATGTGATTTAAATTCATGGTAAGATGGATTTTGAGAAATGGGTTGGCCCCCCCTAACTCAGACCCCAAGCACATTTAGAACCATGTGTCATGCACACCTTGTCCTTAGGCAGACTGGCCTGTTGCCTCTGGATGAGGAAAGGGAAAATGACAAGCAGCATATAATTTCGGTTCTGTCTCAATTTCGCTCTTTATTATTAAATCCTGTTAGAATACAATTCTCAGGCTTAAAATAAACATAACAAACAAACAACAACCAGGTATAATTAGGCTTTACAAGTTAGAATGTTAGGATTTAACAACATGAACAGGTAATCTTAGTTTGTTATATCAGAAATATAGTTCAGATTTGTCATCACTAATAAAACCATTTTCAGATGTGTTATGTTGTCTTCAGGACAATTATCAAGTTTTACCTACATTTACAAATCCATGCTTTTAAAATATGTTCATAGGATTATAACAAATTCTCAAATCAACATGTTATAAAATTTAAGAGTTGATTCACTCTATTGTTTTGCTCATGGTGACAGTTATAAAAACTGTCTTAAAGTGTTTAAGTTGGTAATGATTCTATGTTCAAATTTTAGCTACTAAACAACTGAAACTTAGTAAGATTAAGATATATTTGTTACTGATTTTTTTTATAAAACTAATTCTACTAAATAGTCATTGTGTTTATAACTCAGGTTTTATAAAAAACATAATCTAACTTCATTCATCGTAACTTTTGTTCTTAGGGAGATAGGAAGTCTCCCCATATTCTGATAACTGTAAACTCTGTACTTTCTCAATTTTTAAGGAGCTCCATTCACAATTCTTGGGCCAAAATGAGTTATAATGCTAAATCCAGTTATATACAAACAATGTAATTTAAACATAAACTATCAGATATCTTGTCAAAGCTTCATTTAATAGCCATGGATAACAAGAATAATGAGACATAAAATTGGTTTATGTTAATCAAAGTAACCATAAACAAGGTGCATGAGATTCATTATGATAGATTTCTATATCAGGATTAAGTTTGTGTCTAATCCAGTTTAGACAGAAAGATTAAAGCCACTAAAATGTGCACAGGTATATAGATATATTTAAAAGTGATTCTAAATTACTAAGGATAGACTTCTAGGTTTTCAGCTTTAAAGCCAGAAGTGATTGTTTATATCTGCTACAACAGTAGCCAGAGGTTTTTTAAGTATAAAAAAATCCAAAGTTCAACTCTGATTTTAGATTGCCTTACAGACTCAATGAAAAGGTCAAAATTTAGATGGATTTAGTGCTTATTACAGTAACTTAATTTCTGACAGAGTGCTTCATTTGAATTTGTTGACAGAACAACATGAAATGGTTATAAAAATTACACTGATAAAAGTTTACTGGTAATGACAAAAGCCATTACTATTTGTGTCATTTTCAAGTTCAGATCATCTAATATAGGAACAAAACTGATGATTCTCACCAGGGAACTAAAACTAAATGAAAGTCAGAGTTAATATTTATATTTTTTGTTAATGAAAATTGTTAACATGTTTTGTCTGTACTTACAAATCTTAAATAATATATATATTTCCTATCTTTCAGATATGGCTTACCATATCATCAGATAATATAAGTTAAATGTTACAACAACAAAATGTTAAGGTTTTTTTTTTTTTTTTTTTTTTTTTTTTTTTAGTACCACGTTTTAACTAGATCTGTTTTGTTAAAAAGACACAAACATACTCTATATTACCATTTTTCTACAGGGTGCTTAACAATCAAATGTAGGAGCCAGAACCAATGAAGACTTTGGGGTTAAAAGGGTACTCAATATTTTGCTCCTCTAGATCAAAAGGGCTCAAGAGATGACAGGATACTCCTTTCTCTAGAGGATCCTAAAGTTCTTGGTAAATTACCTATCTTCTTGATCAGGGAAGACATGGCATTCCCCCCCCCCAAAAAAATGGATTCCAGTCAATATCCTGTCTGTAGAAGGAGAGTCAAAACACAGGGAAAAACCCTTAATGCTTCCAAGGGAAGAGAAGCCACATGGCCAGCATGGCTCTGACTCATCCCAGCAGATGGCACAGATGCTGAGAGAGCCATAGAGGTCCTTCCAGGTCCCTAAAAGTCTCCCTTAAAGAGCCACAATTGTCCTTCAAGATTATAATACAAAATTAAACTTTGGCTATCTACTTGGTCTTAAACATTCAATAGAAAAACACAGCTAAAAGTCAGATATAGTTTAGAAATTCAATCATCACAGCACAGATTGCAACTTTAGATAGACATGTTCATTGTGACAAGAACAGGTATACACCACATCAGTTGATAAATTTCTAGATCTTCATAATGATTATGCTATCATTTCTGGTAATGATTCCACTAATTTTGGGACATTGTGTATTTAACTACAATCTTAACCTTGTATCCTCTCATCTATAGGTAGCATACACTCAGATGGTTCTGTGACAATCCATTTCCATCTACATGGGTCCCTTGCATTGCCCTTCAAGGCCTGAAATACTAATGAGAACCCTGGGTTTGAGTGGAAGCTACTTCAACCCTAACATCTGACTTTTTCATGTTACTTTCCTAGAGAACACAAACATTGCTTTAGACTCCTGCCCCTTGCTTATCCCAGCTACCCTTTTATCTCTACCTAAACAATTTACACACTCCTGTCTGGAGACTTTAGAAGAGCTTACCTACCACAACCCCCGAATTTCACTGTCTTCCCTCCTTGACCCTGACCACACATGGTATATATAGATTAAAACTCTTCTACCACCCACAGGGGTCCTGAATAACAAAATATGCTGTTGTTTCAGATGACCAAATAATAAAGACTGGTCTGTTGCCTAAGAAACGTACATCCCAGAAGGCTGAGCTATTCATAGTCCATTCACCTATACTAATAAGAATATGCCTTGCCTCCTTTACAGCAGCTACAGGGCTGGCTGCAGGTGGGCTGGGAAACAGCCTAATCTCTTATCAAAAGCTTTCCACAGAACTGAGTACGGCCATTAAGGACTCTGCTACAGATCTTCACCTGCCGAAGCAGCAGCTCACTGCATTGGCACCAGTAATCCTCATCATTGCCAAAAAGGAAGGAACCTGCCTCTTCCTAAATGAGGAATGTTGCTATTATAAAAACCAATTGGGTAAGGTAGAATTAGAGCTAAAAAGATGCAAACTCTGGTCAACAGACACTATCCTGATGCCCCACTGTCTTTGGAATAATTTGCCTTGGCTACTACCATTGCTTGCACCATTAATGGGGATATTTCTTTTACTCTTGATAGCCCCCTGTATTTGGAAATGCATCCAAAACCAGGTACATAATCTTACACATCACTCATTTAACCAACTTCTACTAAACTATTTCACTTCTACTCAGTACCAACTTTTAGCCTCCTCAGTCTTGGCTCCCCTTCACCTGCTCGGAAGGAACTTGCCAGCTGCTGACACCAGCATTCCCTGAGTCACCTGATCCTGCCCCCTCACAGCAGGAAGTGGTAATGAGAAAGCCCACCCCCTACCCTTAATAAAATTCTGGAATGTTACGTAGGATGAGAGTCACAAGTTGGAGTTGATATGAAGGAGAGAATAACAGCAACCAGATTAATGCAACTTAAGATGTTTACATTGCCTAACCCTTACTCCCTGACCTACCCATGCCCTCAGCCACAGTTTTCCTGATGAGACAACCTGGCTTCTCTTCTGATGGTAATCCATTTTCCGATTGACTACCTCCTTAGCTTGGTTCCTGTTCTCCCCTGAATTCTTCAGTCCTATTCTCTTCTGTATCTCCTCTCAAAAAGAAAAACTCTAAAAAACCCTAACTTTCCAGACTCACATCACCTGTTCTGTCTTGCCCCTTCCTGTGAGACAGTGTGGTAGCTCAGATCCCCGATAAAAAGCTGTTTTCTCCTGCCTCAGTGGTCATGCAAAAGTTGCTATGGCTTCGAAAGTCACAGGGGAGGAAGCAGAAGGAGACATATCCTGACTTGTATCAGTCTGCTATTATGCCAATCCACACTACAGATAACCATGACTCTGAGGCCTCTCCATGCAATAATGTATATGCTATCTAAGGTCGAACAGCTCCCTCTTCATTTTACAAGCTTGTTCTTTTGCCCAGGGTGCCATATGGTTCCATACTCATCCTAAGTCAAGTAGCTCTATAAAACTGCCTAAAGAACATACAGTGACCCAGTCTCAGGCACTTGAGATATTTTTGAATCACAAACTTCCCTCCAGCCCAACAGCATAATAATAAATTCTTGAGCTCTCCATTCCTCTGAGTGGTGCTTGGCTTTCTTGGTGACTCAAACTCAAATTTATGTAACACTGAAAGTACGAGAAATTCAGGAAAGAGGGTCATGAAGTGTACATGGTTCCAGGAACTGCTAAGATGCAGCAATGTGATGAAGGATTCATGTTCTAGCATGGAGGCCCATAAAACCATGGCATGGAGCTATAAAGATGAACCATAATTTACAAAGGAGATTCCAAAATCTTGGACATGCCAAGAATAATGAAGAAGTATCATTTATCTAATATTTCTAGCTTATATTTGTTAGGTGGAATATAATCAATTTATTTAAAAGAAATATAAATGTGCCTACGCCTTTCAGTGAAGAAATAGATGTTGCACTTCTGCCTCTGAAACTGCAATGGGCAGGGGGAGATTCCTCTGATGGTAGCTAATAAGAATTCTGTGACTCTGAGCCTGACCCCTTAGGACAATAGGAAACTACCTTATCTCAGAAGACAGCAGCCTGTACTTAATCTTATTTGGCAAAACCCTACCTTCATGGATGTAAATCTCTCCCCTCTCTAATCATGAGAAAATTCAAAGGATTGTAAAAGATATATAACTCCAGTACAGTCTGAGTTGAGGGCTTATGTCTTTATGGTGTTACCTAGCAGAAGTTTGTGTGTGAATAAAGGCTCCTTCCCTCTCTCTGAAGTGAATCTTTGCCTGATTTCGCTCACTGTTTTAATTATTTCCTATAACAGAATGGCTGCCAAAGAAAGCTACCCACTCTGCCTTGTAGTGGTGGTGGGGTCTGCCTGGAAAACAAGAAACAAAGTAGAACATCCTTTTAGAACCAGAGGACTGTATCACCAGTCTCAGATCCCAGATACAGAGCTGCAGGATTTGATGTATGCTCTGTTGACATTTGATCTTGAACAGTCATGTGTTTCCAGAGTATGGGATTTTTGTGGGGTACTCATCTTGATGAAGGAAACCCTAGGGCCTAAGTGGTGTGAATTATCAATCAGGGAAGATGGAACATGATTTAATTCAGGTGGATTGAATGTCAAAGCCTGCTTCCTGAGAGGTTACTCTGATATACCACAATAATCATTGCTTTGTTTGTTATTATGCCCCCACAGAGGCAAATACCTTCAATGCACTCATGATTTCTTTCTTGTGTTCTTTCCTCTTTCTTTCTCTGTCTCCCCTTCCTTCTCTTCCTCTCTCCCTCTTTTCTCTCTCTCTTTCTCTCTCTTTCCTTCCTTCCTTCCTTCTTTCCTTTCCTTTCCTTTCCTTTCCTTTCCTTTCCTTTCCTTTTTTCCTTTTTTAGGAGTACTTATGATTGAACCAACAGTCCCATACACGCTAGGTGTTGCAGTCAGGTTCCCATTTCTGGTAGAAATCACCCAACCAAGAGCAGCTTGTGGGTAAAAGAGGTTTATTTTGGCTTACAGGCTAGAGGGGAAGCTCCATGATGGCAGGGGAAAATGATGGAATGAGCAGAGGGTGGACATTACCCTATGGCCAACATAAGGTGGACCATAGCAACAGGAGAGTGTGCCAAATACTGGCATGAGAAAACTGGCTATAACACTCATAAGCCCGCCCCCAACAATATGCTGCCTCCAGAAGGCATTAATTCCCAAATTTCCATCAGCTGGGAACCTAGTATTCAGAACACCTAAGTTTATGGGGGACACCTGAATCAAACCACCACACCCATAGTCCAAGATCTTTTAACTGAGCCATAATACCCCAAAAAACAATAACCTCAAAAAACCCATAATGGCACAGAATAAACATTCATACTGCAGAAGATGGCATTGGGCATATCAAAGAAATATTCAGCTAATATAAAATTTAAAACAACCAGGGCCAACATCAAGCTCTGTAGCTTCAAGTACAGCAACTCTAGTCAGTAACAAGTCTCCAAGTTTGATAATCCTAACCAGCAACAAGTCTCTGGTATTCCAATCCTGCCCCTCCAGCAAGGCTACTCACAGTCCTAGAAAACTTCATCCAGGGCCGGCAGCTATCCTTATCAGCCATCTCTTGGTCCCTGGCATCTCCACTGGGTCTCCACTACAAGCCATGGTTCATCCTCATGGCCCCATGGGGTCTCCATGCAGGCAACCAGCAAACCTGCTTCACACTGCCCATGGCCATTTCCAAAACACAAGACTGTGTTGCAAACTCAATAACCCTCTCTTTCCTGCATTTCTTATACTCCATAATACCAGGTAGAATGCCAATTTGTTAATCCAGGGGGGAATAAAGCAGAATTTGTAGAATAGGACACTCCTTGAGCATTCAGGCCCTTTCAAAAGAGTATGTTTTTCATGTTGTCCCAACGCAGGTCAGTTGGCCCAGTCTCAAAGGCTGTAATCTCTCAATTGCAGTTGAACAGGCAGCAGTTCACCCAAAGATTTTTCTTTCTGTGCCATATCCCTCTGCTC
The DNA here is from genome assembly GCA_036346955.1 of Dipus sagitta. Lineage (NCBI taxonomy): Eukaryota > Metazoa > Chordata > Mammalia > Rodentia > Dipodidae > Dipus > Dipus sagitta. The sequence continues at coordinate 131,156,402 of CM070771.1, forward strand.
ACACCAGTTCATTTCTACGCAAAACAACCCTGCACAACTTCTCAGGACATGGGCATAACAGCAAGATTTTCACACAAACTCCTAGCCCAACCCAAACAAAGCTCTTTCTCACCCTCATAAGCCAAACCTCACAGTCCATAGTTCTCACTGCAATCAGGTTTTTCAACTCTGACCAGAATAGTCCATCAAGCTGTACTTACAGCACTACAAGGCATCTCTTAGGCCAAGGTTTCAAATCCTTCCACATTTCTCTTGAAAATCATCTCCAAAAGTCCAAAGCCACACAGTCAGGTGTCTAGCAGCAATCCCACTCCTCGGTACCACTTTACTGTTGCAGTTAGGTTTTCATTGCTGGTATAAATCACCCACCAAGAGCAGCTTGTGGGAAAAAGAGGTTTATTTTGGCTTACAGGCTCAAGGGGAAGCTCCATAATGGCAGGGGAAAACGATGGCATGAGCAGAGGGTGGGTATCACCCTCTGCCCAACATAATATGGATCATAGCAACAGAAGAGTGTGCCAAACACTGGCATGGGGAAACTGGCTATAACACCCATAAGCCGTCTCCCAACAATACATTACCTCCAGAAGGCATTAATTCTCAAATTTCCATCAGCTGGGAACCTAGCATCAGGACACCTAAGTTTATGGGGGATGTCTGAATCAAACCACCACACTAGTAAGTAATCAGTCACTGAGCTTTGCCATAACTTTTCATTTGTAGGGACTGCTGGCCTGGCCAGGCAAGATGGGAACTGACTATGTACATGGCCCATGAGCTCTGCCAATCCTCTTCTCCCCGAGGATGAGCTCAGAGTTCTGGGTATGATATAAGACTCTGGGCGGATGCAACGTTCTCACATACACGTTTCTGGTATATTTCACACATAGTTCGGGCAAACACCACAGTGGATCCCTCTTCTTTCTTTCTTCTTCTTTTTAAAATTTGCTTTATTTTTAATTGAATTTTATTTTAAAGGTTATACTCTTATATCCTCCCCCCCTTATTTCAAAACTCCCAGTGGGTGACTTGCAACAATGGTGGTGCTGAGCATTTGTGCATTTCACTTCCTGCATGGCTTGCAGCATTGCCACACAGGATCAAAGTTAGTCTGTCTTTCCATGTTTTATGGCTGGTGTCTCTTTTGTATTATGATTCCTGTGTTTGGGGTACATTGTTTGGTAAAGTAAGGGTTACCTGAATACAGGCAGTATGCTATCATGAGAGTTGATCTGATAACTGACATGGTTACAATGACTAATGGATACATGAGTATATAGTGCTACACACATAGACAAAAGTACAACTCACATCCAGGTATAACAGGGCAGATGGCACAAGCTTTCTTCTTACTACTCAGATTCTGCACAGTTTAAACCACATGACTTGTTTACTTACAGAGTTTCTCATTTAATACTTTTAGGGAGCTGATAGTTCAGAGAAATCAAACTTCAGAAAGCATTAATTGAAGATAAGTGGAGACTACAGGACTTAATTTTCTTAAGCTATAGAAAATTTTCTCACCTGCCACTCACTTGTCTATCCCTTTAGCGACTTACATGTATATATGTATGCATTTAGACATGAGCTCTCTACTTAGCACAGGCAGGTCTCAAACTCCACAATCTTCTGGCCTCCCTCTACCAAGTGCTAACATTATAGATAGGCATGTGCCACCACAGTTGGCTTTGTTGTTTTATTTTTTTAATTTAAAAATGGCAAAGAAGCACTTGCTAAGAGACAAAATCCCACAGAGATGGATATATACAAAACTACTTTTTCTTTTCACTGCATGTCTTTAGCCTTTTAGCTCTTCTATGAAGGCTAAATTTATTGTAAAAAGATCTCATTTTTCAGAAACAGTCCTGAGGGTTAGCAAGTCTATATGTCTTTTCCTCACTGGCACCCCTTCAACTATGCATGTCAAAAGAGATGGCTTAGTGGTTAAGGCACTTGCCTGCAAAGTCAAAGCACCCAGGTTTGATTTCCCCAGTACCCACATAAGCCAGATGCAGAGGGGGGCACAACCATCTGCAGTTTGTAGCAGCTGCAGACACTGGTGTGCCCATTCTCTCTCTCTCTCTCTTTCTCTCAATAAAATAAACAAACAAACAAAAAAAACCTTTTATTTATTTATTTTTTTAAAGAGAAAGCACAGGGAACACGCTAGACCTTGGAGTCTTGGTCTGATATGGCCCCCTTAGTGCTTCTCATCTTGCGCTCCTCCCATTCCTCACTCCACCCCTACCCTACCCACCCTCCTTTCTCTCCTTCTCTTCCTTAGAGGTCAGTCACAAATCCTAGGTGTAGCTGTGTCTTCGCTCTTCCTGAGGAGGGTGTGGGTAGTGCTAGATCACATTTGGCTAGTGATTGGTGTGATCTTGTGCTTCCACTGCTGCCAGGCCAATCACAGGGGTCAGCTATCTCTTCCGTGTGCCTGGCAGGAAGGGAAGTCAGTCCCATGGCTCTGGGTTACCACACACATATGCTAAGATAGGACACTGGAGGGCTGGACCATGGGAAGTTTCTTTTACTCATGCTATGTTCTCATGGCCCAGAAACTGTGACATAAGACATAAATAAAAGTAAAAAAATACCAGGACATTTTTCTTTTGGGGAGGTTTTTGATTACATTTTAAATCTTGATGGATGTAGTAGTGTTTTTTTTTTTTTTTTTAAGGAGATTTATCTGCTCTGGGTTTAGTTTTGGTAGATGGTATGTATCTAGGGGCTTATGGGTTTCTTGCAGGTTATCCAATTTTGTGGAGTGGTGGTTTTGAAAATATATCCATATGATTCTTCCAATTTCCTTGATGCCTGTTGTGACCACTCCCTTTTCATTTCTAATTTTGTTAATTTTAGAATTCTCTTCTTTGTTTGAGCAAATTGGCTAGGTGTGTAATCTTGTTTATTTTTTTTCCAAGAACCAGCTTTTCATTTCACCAATTTCTTAATTGTTTTCTTAGTTTCCAATTCATTAATTTCTTCCTCAATCTTCATTATTTCTTTCCTTCTATAACTGTTTTTTTTCTTTTCATTTTTTTTTTTTGTTAACAACTTCCATGACTATAAAAAAATCCCATGGTAATGCTCTCTCTCTCCCTACTTTCCCCTTTGAAACTCCAATCTCCATCATATCCCCTCCCCGTCTCAATCAGTCTCTCTTTTATTTTGATATCATGATCTTTTCCTCTTCTTATGATGGTCTTATATAGGTAGTGTCAGGCATTGTGGGGTCATGGATATCCAGGCCATTTTGTGTCTGGCAGGAGCATGTTGTAAGGAGTCCCACCCTTCCTTTGGATCTTACATTCTTTCCACCACCTCTTCCACAATAGAACCTGAGCCTTGGAAGGTGTGATAGAGATATTGCAGTACTGAGCACTTCTGTCACTTCTTTACCAGCACCATGATGCCTTCTGAGTTGTCCCAAGGTCACTGCCATCTGAAAAGAGAAGATTCTCTACCAAAAGTGAGAGTAGCATTAATATAAGCGTATGAACATTAAGAGAAGTACTTACTGGGCAGTTTGATAAGCATAGTATATATATTTAGCCAGACAGCAGCAGATGTTACACCCCTAGGGCTCATGACTACCCCTGTTTTAAGTTTACAGTATCAGGGATGTATTCCCTCCCATGGAGCGGGCTTCCAGTCCAATTAGAGGACAGTTGGTTTCCACCATGACAGATGTGCCACTATTGCACCCCTTGGCTCATTTGGCCTGGCTGGCAAAATATAAGGTTTGCAGTGTCCACTGTTGAGAATCTTCACTGGTGATTTCCCTTTCTCCCATTGAACTGCATGTAGAATGGCTTCTTCCAGCTTTCTGTCAGCTGGTCTACATGGAGGAGGTTATCAGCTCGGTTCCAGCAGGATTTCTCAGTGGCCTTGCAGCCCAAGTATATGGAGTCTTCAGCAATACCGTCTTGCCATCTATTACTGGTGGGAAACCAAGGGCCTCGGCAATGGCCTATAATGTTTTGGGGGCATCAGGATCTCCCTGGCCAACAACTCACTGGAAGGGATCCCATTCCTGGCACTGAAAAATTTCTAGCAATAATCTATGGCTCCTGAGTGTTCCATTGTCCAAAAAAGTAGGTTTCCATGTGATTTATTTATATCCTCTTAGATTTTGATCAGTCCTCCCTCCTGTCATTCTCTTTCCCTGGCCTCACTTGGGCCTTTTCACCCCTGTTAATCTATTCTTCTACTTACATATATATAATACCATCCTATTAGGTACCCCCTCCCTTCCTTTCTCTTCCCTTTATATCTCTTTTTTAGATTACTGGCCTTTGTTATTAACTCTTAGAGTTGGATTGTTCTTGATTTTTGGCACCTTTAGATGGGTGTTTAGGTTATTAATTTGAAATCTCTCTGTCTTTATTATGAGGACATTTAATGCTATGAATTTTCACCTTAGGATTTGCCTTCACTGTGTCCCATAAGTTTTGGTATGTTGTGTTTTTGTTATCATTCAGTTCTAGAAATTTTACAATTTCCTTTTTGATTTCTTCCATTACCCATTCACTGTTTATTAGCATGTTTTTCAGTCTCCAGGAGCTAGTGTATTTTTCTGTTGTTTCTCTTGTTAATTTGTATCTCTAATTCATTATGGTCTGATATGATGCAGGAAGTTACACCAGTTTTCCTGAATTTATGGAGGTATGCTTTATGCTCTAATATATGATCTCTTTTGAAGAGAGTTCTGTGGGCTGCTAAGAAGAATGTGTGTTCTGTGGAATTGGGGTGGAATGTTGTATATATGTTTATAAGGCCTAATTGAGCTATGGTGTTCTTAAGATCTATTATTTCCCTGTTAATTTTCTGCTTGCATGATCTGTCTATTGATGACAATGGCTCTTTGATTGGCTAAGAGATCCACTCAGTGGAAAGGAACCCATAGCTAGAACCGGGAAAGAAGTCAGAGTCCTATGGACACCAAGATTATGGACTCCAATGAAAAGCTTCAACTAGTCTTTGGCCAAAAGAAAGGCTACACCCATCAGAATTTCTCTTAATTAAGAATGAATATCCCCATTAGCCTATGATGACCTCAATCTTCATTGGAGAATCTGCTTTTCTTTTTCAAAATACAGAAAGAACCAAAGACAACCAAAATCTATCAACAAGACAAGAAAAGATAGTTGACTCCCTGGTGGGAGATGAACCACCCCTGGCACAGCAGCCAGGGCCCAGGAGAAACCGCAGAGGACCTGGCGAGGTGACCAAGAGTGCTGCTTCCATAGTGAGCCTGACAACCTGTGCCAGGGTGATAGAGACAGACACTGAGGATATTCAAAATATATCAAAGCAGAAATCCAGAGGCTTCTGAGGCCTCAACACTAAAGTAAACCTTAAAACACACCCACCAAGGTTCAGAGAATTTTGCAGAAGAGGGGCCAAAAAGATTGTAAGAGCCACAGGGTGGGAAGGAATGTCCAGAGTCATGGCTCCCCACAATGACTGACTGCTTCTCTAACTCATAACCCATGACCCCATGGTGAACACCAGCAATCCCACTGAGCAGGGCCCTCAGTGGAATGGAGACAGGGAGGAGGGAAATGATGGAACCAACACATGAGGTGTCCATACAAAGTTTATACTTACTAAAATAAACATATTCGAGGACAAGCCAAGGGAGAGGCTATAGGAGGAAGAAAAGATACATTTTACTGTCTTTAGTGGTCTTTTCTTCCTGGTTTTTGGGAAAGGAGCCACACATTTTCATTTCTATTCAGACAATGCAGCTGGAGTAAAGGCAGCCCAAGCAATGCGTTCATCAGCTTTCTTCCTTGACTCTCAAACCCCTCCAGAGTTTAGAAGACCCATTTCTTTTCTTTTCTTTTTTTAAAAAATATTTTTAAAGCCAGGCATGTTTGTGCATACCTTTATTTGTTTGTTTATTTTATTTATTTATTTATTTGAGAGCGACACAGAGAGAGAAGGAGGCAGAGAGAGAGAGAGAGAGAGAGAGAGAGAGAGAGAGAGAGGAGAGAATGGGCATGCCAGGGCTTTGGGCCACTGCAAATGAACTCCAGATGCTTGCGCCCCCTTGTGCATCTGGCTAAAGTGGGTCCTGGGGAATCGAGCCTCAAACAGGGGTCCTTAGGCTTCATAGGAAAGTGCTTAACCGCTAAGCCATGTCTCCAGCCCAGAAGACCCATTTCTTTTCACCTTCAAATGCCTACAATAATTCTTTGAAGTTGTTTACACAGGTCTACATAGTCTGTCAAGGTCTACTCACTCCTCAGTGCATAGCAGTATGCTGGCTGTCCCCCAGTCCATCCATTTTAATGATATTTCTATGAAAACTATACAGTCATTTCATCAAACCCAGAACACATATTTTTTATCTTCTTCATCTTTTGTTTTTTTTTTAACCTCTTCTTGAAAAAAATCTCTTCTCTGATTTTCCAAGGTGATGCCCTCTTTTCCTTTTCTATTCTAGACATTCCTTCTCAATATCTTTACAGTTTTCTTCTTCTGTGACCATCATTAAGTGTTGGTTTTTCTTATGTACTTACCTTCACATATGGCACAATGATTGCGTCCCACGCCATGGCTTCAATTGTATGTAGGTTGATGGCGCCGTGTGTGTGTGTGTGTGTGTGTGTGTGTGTGTGTGTGCTGATGAACCAGATTTTCTTCCTGTGTTTCACACTCACTTAGCCATTTTCTGTAGCATAGCCACTTGGAGATCTCAAAGTCAGTATGTCCACAATTGAATTTACCATATCCTTTCCACTTACTCTAACTTGTGGAATACTTAGGTTTTTGTTCCATTTTTTTCTTTTCTTTTTTCTTACTTTCTTTCTTTTTTTTTTTTTTTTTTGAGGTAGGGTCTCACTCTAGCCCAGGCTGACCTGGAATTCACTATGGAGTCTCAGGGTGGCCTCAAACTCATGGCAATCCTCCTACCTCTGCCTCCTGGGATCATTGTTTTTCTTGACTGTGAATAAACTTCATTCTTTTTCTGTCTCCCATGGTCAGGTTCTTGGATACTTTTTTTTGTATGCTTAGACCCTGCTTCCTCTTGACACCGAGACCATGTAAACCTCAGGCCCTCCTATAAATGCACAATGCTCATGATTTAGTGACCTGTTCCCTTTTGGGAATATCTAGTTATATATCCTCTATGACATTTTTTAACAGCTCACAAACTCAGATTAACAAGTATTTTCACTATTTTTTTCTTCTTCACATCTCCAGGCAATTTCTGTCTATATTTCCTTGTTGTTTTAGGGTAGTGGGAGCCCAGCCATAAGCCATCTTGGAGTCAAAAAAGAAAGCAGGGCTGGAGAGATGGTTTAGTGATTAAGGTACTTGCCTGCAGTCAAAGGACCCAGGAAGGAACCTATATTATGGCATGATGGGTTACTGTCAGTTTCTGGCAAGCACCTATACTTTTTTCCTCACAGGTCCAGCATGTCTAGCAGCTACCTGATGCTTCTGTGATTGCTGGGGTGTGGAGGTATTGGTCAGGTCCTCAGTTCTTCCTGGCTCTGGAATCACAGCCATTCTTTTCTACATGGAGGGCTTCACAGCATCTCCATGATCAATCAGATGCACTGCATTCTTTCTGTGCCTGTGTCTTCATTGTTCCTCTGTTACCCTCATAGCCAGGGAGAACTTGTTTCTATGATGGGGTCAAAAGCTATAATTTTGCATACATTAACTTGCACATTCATCTACAATTTGTTTCCCCATATAATTCCTCTAAAATCATTCAAGTCTTTCTATGGCATGTTCTGAAAATTCATGTGTGTTCAGGGTGAGGGCATATGACGGACTAAGGCAGGTGTGTCTGGTTCTATTTACAGAGATAGCCACTGCCGAACTCTAGCTTACTGATGCCCTGTAGCATGTGAGCTTGACATTTGCTAAACCCCAGGTTTTCCAAAGGACATTAAAAACTGAGATTCTTGTATGAAGTTGCCACTTTTAAAATAGTAACAACTAATCCCAAAGTAATACATGGTGTTTGAACCAAACAGATTGTGTTAGTAGACTTTATACGTGCTATTGATGGCTTGCTTATGATGTGAGTTCTAAAGGTTTAGAATTTTGAGCAAGAAAACCCATAATGCATATGTGCTTTGCTTCACAAAGGAAAAGCATGGTAGGGAAATATCAGGGGGCAAAACCATTAAACCACTCCAAGAACAGATATTTGAAAATGTTATCCTGTCATGCTTTTTTGGATTCTGTCCCAGAAGTCTTGAGCATAAGTGATTAACCCTCTATTTGGGTCCACATGGCTCTTGGGATGGAATCCCTCAGTATGCCTGGCAGCACCAGTCTGTGCCCACAGTGGCCCTGTGCTTTGATCCTGCCTGCTTGTGCATCTCTCTCACTCTGCTACCTCCTATGAGACATTTTGCTTTTCTAGTGGACACTCCTTGATTTGGGAAGCAACATGCACCCTGAATAGGGATTAGAAGGAGGAAAGAGGAAGGAACACTATGTAGAAAGAAAAGTACATTCAAAAACAGTTGTGGGCCTCTAAAGTTGCTATTCTGTTTTGTTTAAATCTTGTCATGCCTTAGTTTTCTACAAGTGCAAAATAATAACTGAAAAGAAGACAGAGATAAACAGTGTGCTTAATATGACCCTTTAGAACCTTCTGTGAATCTCTAGGTATTAGGGAACCAATGAAGTAATTTTTAAAGTATGAATGAAACAAATCCATTCCTTATTGAAAGATGGATTAAAGGGGTATGCTTAGTTGTTTTTGATCAATATAGTTGCATGCACCCAATATGAGGAATTTAACCTTCCTGAACTTGAGTTCAGGACACCCACATTCCTAGGCTCAGTTGAAGGCAAAGTCCAGGCACATGATTTCAGTTCTAACATTTATACGTACCTGTACTGGACATGGATTTGAAATTGGGCAATAAGAGGAGTGTTGGGGGAGCTACTTTGGTGGCAAGTACGGTGATATTTGATTTTTTGGAAGCTGTAGCAGGGTGCCCAGTATTCACTTTCTATCCTCCCAGGTGTCAGGGGTGGTGGCATGAGACCCTCACTGTCCACTCTCCTAGTTGCCAGGGTTGGTGGCATGCAATCGCTTACTGAGCAGTCTCTGTGAAATACCTGGGCATTTTCTGACATAGCTCTAGAGTTGTATGACTAGCACTTTCTCAGATTCTGTGAGCTCTCCAGGACGTGGAGATTCTGTTACTAGCAATTCAGGTCATTGAGCAATATGTGATGACATCAGTGAACATACTGTGGTGGTTTGATTCAGATGCCCCCATAAACTTAGGTGTTCTGAGGGCTATGTCCCCAGCTGATGACAATTTTGAAATTAAAGCCTTCTGAAGGCAGTGTATTGTTGGGGGTGGGCTTATGGGTATTGTAACCAATTTCCCCTTTCCAGTATTTGGCACACTCTCCTGTTGCTGTTGTCTATCTGATGTTGGTGAGGAGGTGATGTCCATCCTCTGCTCATGTCATCGTTTATCCTACCATCATGGAGCTTTCCCTTGAGTCTGTAAGCCACAATAACCCCCTTTTTTTCCCCACAAGCTGTTCTTGGTTGTGTGATTTCTGCCAGTGATACAGAATCTGACTGCAACACATACTGCCATCGTGCCAAGAAGAGTTGACTGGGGAAAGGCATCAAGAAACACACAGTAAACCTGGAAAATGTTAGGAATTCTAAAGAACTTTGGAACGGTCTCCTAAGATATGTCATTGATTAGATAAGGAGGAGGTTGAGGGAATAAAGGGGACAAGTCAGGATGAACCACCAAGGAGAAAAGAAGGTAATAGTTATAATGCTCTATGGACACTGGCTTCTGCCAAATTGGATTAAATCATGGGTGGCATAGGCTAACATAGTCATGGGCTAGCATAGGAATGGATAGAGGCCAGAGGACCATCAAATACTTGGAGATAGTCACAGTATTTAGAGGCCTGAGGGAATAAAGTAAACAACTGGACAATTCTGTTCTTCTTTCTTTTTAGGAAGGCAAGTAAATCTAAGCAGGAATGATAGATTAAAGGGATAGGAGTCTGGTGGCCAGAGCTGGTTCTGCCTATGATTGTGTTTCACATCTGTGTACTCAGACACTCAGTAACCATGCATTTGACAGAGAATGAATGAGTCAGATGGTACCAGAGGTAAACAGCAAGAGGGAAGCACAGAATTTAAGATATTGCAGCTAATGTGGGACCTTTGCTTTCTCTCATTTGCATACTAAATGCAGGGCTACAGATGGCTTGTTGTTATTACAGCTGAGTCGACTTACGTTGACTGCAGCATTCTCTTGCCCTTATCACAGAAAATGACCTTGATGCACTGAATTCTCTGGGCTGGAAATAAAGACAAAAACAAAAACAGGATTAATTCATACGATGGGTTAATATGTACTTTGGGGTCTGCGTGTCACATAGTTTCAAAGGCTAATAGCAATGCTTAAAAAGTCAGTTTCTATCTCAGAGCTTCATGCAGCCCTTTTTCTCAATTCTACGTTGGCATTTCTTTGTTTGGGCATTTCCAGCTTCTTTCCTATTTGTGGTCTCTCTCATGCCTCCCTTTTTAATAAAGATGAAAGAATGAGTACATATTCTACCTGGTAAACTAATCTTACCTTTGTCAGCATGTTTCTCACTTTGGATAATTTGTGAGAATGCAGCTGTTAGAACAGTTAGTGCAGCAGCGTGTCTGGAGTCTGTCTGAAATCACGCAGCCCCTTATCACATTTAGGAGATCCCCAAAGGCCAATGGAAAGTGCTGAATAATTCGAATAAGAGCTTGTGAGGAAAGGTTAAGTGGATTGGAATAATTCATTCTGAATCATAAGGGAACTTGCTAAAAATAATATTAATTTGTCTTAGACAAAGTGATATTTTAAAAAGAGAAACTACAGCATCTTTTCATTCCCTTTAAACTGAGAAGCCTAGTATGGCTGAGCTAAGAGAAGTCCCTTTGGAAGTGTCTGATTTTAGAGCTGCACTTAGGTCTTATCAGGAGAGGAACAACACAGAAAATTTCAACAGGTAAAGTTTAAAGAATTATTCATTATCACAAGGATTTAGAATTTTAATGGATTAGCTAGAAAGAAGTAAGAAGATCACCAAACATACAGGAATGGCAGATATGTGGAACAGCATGCCCCTCAGGACTGAGAAAGAGTCCCCAGAGAAGGACCCTCCACCCTGTCCTGGGAATAGAACAAACGGATGCGTGGCTGAGGGACTCTGAGTGGCAGGAAAGTGGCTGTAGTCTTTCTATGGAGAAAGTTGTTAGAGATTTGCTCTTTGATCCCCAAGGAAGCTGTTGAGAGGGAAGCATCTTAGAGGACAGGAGGATGTACCACAAAGGCACCAGCCTCCCCAAGACCTTGCTGCAGGGGCAGCCATGGCACAACTGACCACCTCATGAATCCAGCCTAAAGATGCTGCAGCTGCTGGGCGCTGGGAGCCAGCTGTGCTCCCAGAGCCTTTTGAACAAGCCTGCCCCAACCAGGACAGAAAAGCACTTCTTATGAGGTCTCTCCAAAGGATCTTACTGAGAAAGTTAACTATTGCACAACCTGGCAAAGGAAAGGATCCAGATCTGGTTTTGCGTAGCAGGTAACGAAGGGAGGTCATGTTTGGTACAGGCAGTGTACAGCGGGCTTTGGTTCCAGTTATGTGGCCTCTCAGGACATGTGGGGGCTGAAACAACAGTTCCTATGCAATTCCTGATGCTTTGTTCCTGGTCTGATATCTGCTCGCTACTGTGCTTGCATATTAACCTGTTGGCTAGTTAATTCTTCTCTGTCTCTCTCTCTCTCTTTTAGTTTTGAGGGATGTTGAGGGCATTTTTACTACTATTTTTGTTGCCATTCTGAGGAAAACTACTTCTCATTCTAGTTTAACATAGATCTTATGGTTGTACTGTATCTGAATGTTTGCTTGGGATCGAACGTAAAATAAAACAAACAGCTGTTTGCTCTGTATATCTGGTTTTTGGTTGGTTGGGGGTAACAATTGCAACCTACAATGCTTGGGTCTTTGCATTTAAAGTATTGGTTACACAGTAGCCATCTGTGTTAAACCATTTTTTATCATCATGACAACATACCAGCGCCCATCAACTTACAGAAGGAAATGTTTTTGGGGGGGTGGGTTCTCAGAGGCTTAAGTCTCTGGTGGGCTGCTCCTGCTGTTTGAGCCTGTGCCAGACAGAGCATCTTGACATGACATCAGCATGCGGTAAAGAAAGGCTTTGTACCTCAAGGCAGTCACAAAGAGAAGAGAATGAAAGGAGGGTTTGCTATCCAGTTTCTCCTCATGGGTGTGCATCCCCAGTAACTTAACTTTCTTCCACTAGACTCCAATTCTTAAAATTTCTATCACATCTTCATAACTCCACAAGTTGGAGAACAACCCTTAAACATGTGAACCTTAGGGGGATATTTGAGATCCAAGATATAACATGATCCTAGGGAGTGAAATAAGATTCTTCTTAAACTTGTTTGTGCCTCTGCTAACCAAATTCTTTGTTGTTTCTCTTTTTTTGTAACATACTTTATTGAGAACTTCAACATAATGAGCACACTGTAATTTGATCACATTCATGTTCGTTACTCTCTTCCGTTCCCCTTCCTCACCCCTGTTCCACTGACCCCCTTTCTTTTTCCAAGTAACCTTTCTTTTTCCATTTTGGTGTCTCTTTCTTTTTGTCCTCCTTTTGCCCTCCATGTTCAAATGCTGATGGGCTCAGGTGTGTGCATATTTTGTGGGGGTAACAACAACCACTGGAAGGTCATGAATGCCCCAGTAAATTCATGTCCAGAAGAAAGTGCCCCAGAGTACTCCTTTCCATGCTGTGGTTCTTATATTCTTACCACTTCCTCTTCTTCAGTATGGGGGATGTGTTAGAGATGTCTTGTTTGGTGTTGAGCTCTCTTCTGTATCTACCACCATTTCCATAGAGAAGTTTCTCTGTCTAGCAGTGAGAGCATCACTCATGTTCTTGCTGCCACCTCCTCTGAAGTGTTCCCCAAGTCTTGGTGGGTGTGATAGAGATGTCTTGTCCAATGCTAAACACTTCACCACTATGAGTCTTTGGTATCTCCAGTATTTGCCTCCATCTAGCAAAATAAGCTTCTCTAACCAAATGTGAGAACAATGTTAATCTATGGACTTAAATCTATTCATTTGGAAAGCAATTTGATGAGCTGAACATACCCATTTAGCCAAAGAACAGTGGTAGCTTCCCTCTAGGGCCTATGTACTTCTATGCCATAGACTTTTGACTTGGTTTCCTGTACCAGGCATGAATTCTCTCCCGCTTGATCAGGCCTCATATTCACTGAGTATTGGGTCACCCCCAAAACTTTTATGCCACTGTTGCAACAATGGGTCATCTTACCTTGCTAGTTGAATGTATAGCCTGCAATATCCACTGCATGTAAAGACTTGATAACATTTCTCCCCTAGCAGCCTACATAATTTGAGCTGTGGCAGCTACCAGCAGGGAGGAGGCTTTCAGTTCAGTTTCAGGTTGTTCTTTCAATGTCCTGTGAAAACAGCATGCAGTGTGTTCAGCAATTGGGTTTTACCATCTAGTTTTTGTGGGTAATCAAGAGATTTGGCAATAGCCTACATTGTTTGGGGGGGCCTCACTGACCTCTTGTAGCAAGATCTCATTGGTCAGGTATGTGGGTGTGTGTTGGGGGGGATAGCCCGTTCTTGAACCTGTAATTTACCTGCAACAACCTATGGTTTCAGGGTAAACCAGCTTCCTATACCCTAGCTCCAACTCTCTTCCTCTTTAAAATTATATATATTGAGTTAACTAATAAAGAAGTAGGTTTCTATGTGACTTATTAATAACATCTTCAATTTATGTATCTCTTTGAAATATTCAAAGTTAAGATCTGAATATGAGTGAATAAGAACATGTGGCATTTGTTTTTCTTAGCCCAAATTATCTTGCTTAATACAATTTTTCCAGATCTATCCATTTTAGTTTTTAATATTTTATTTTTACTTATTTTTTATTAGAGAGAGAGAGAAAGAGAGAGAGAAAGAGAGATAGTGGGCATGCCAAGGCCTCTAGCCATTGCAAACAGACTCCAGATGCATATGTCACCATGTGTATCTGGCTGATGTGGGTTCTGGGGAATTGAACCTGGGTACTCAGGCTTTGCAGGCAAGCACCGCAGCTGCTGAAACCATATCTCCAGCCCCAGATCTATCCGAATTTCTGTGAATTTCAAAATCTCATTTTTCTTCACAGCTGAACACAACTCCAATTGTATATGTACTGCGTCTTCATAATCCCTTCATTAGTTGCTGGGCATGCCAAGTGATTTCCCTTTCTTAGCTATTGTGATTAGAGAAAGTATCTTTACAGTGACCCGTAGAGTCCTTAGGATGTGTGCCTAGGAGTGGTGTAGCTGGGTCCTGTGATGGATCTGTTTTTAGTTTTCTGAGAAACTTCTTTACTGATTTCTATAGTGGCTGCAACATAAACACTGTCAGCAAAGTGTCAGGATACAAAATTAACATAAAAATAACAGTATCCTTCCTATATACAAATGACAAATATGCTGGAAAAGAAATCAGGGAAACAGTCCCATTCACAATACACACACACATAAACACACACACACACACACACACACACACACACACACACATCAAATATCCTTAACAAGGGAAATAAAAGACATGAACAGTAAAAACTTTAAAACACTGAAGAAAGAATGGAGGAATACATCAGAAGGTGGAATGATATCCCAAGCACATGGATTGGAAGAGTTAGTATCTTAAAAATGGCCATCCTACCACAATTAGGTTAAAGATTTAATGCAATCCCAATCAAAATTCCAGCTGCATTCTTCATAGAAATAGAAAAAAATAGCATTCATGTGGAAGCACAAAAGTCCTTTGATAAACAAAAATGTCCTCAAACTAATACTGCTGGAGGTATCACTACACCTGATTTCAAGTTATGCTACAGACCCATAGTAATAAAAATTGCATGGTATTGGCACAAAAATAGACACATGGATTGATATAATAGAATAGAAGATCCAAGTATAAGTTCCGGTAATTACAGCTACCTGATTTTTGGCAAAGAGTCCAAAAATACACATTGTAGAAAAGACAGCATTTTCAAAATTGGTGCAGTAAAAACTGGATTTCAACATGTAGAACAACGAATCTAACTTTGTATCTTGCCCTGCACAAGAATCAACACCAAATGGATCAAAGCCTTCAATATAATACCTAAAGCCCTGAAACAATGAGAAGAAAAAGAAAAAGCAGGGAGCACACTAGGTGAAGGACTTTCTGAATAGGACTTCAGTAGCCCAGGAAATAAGACAATCAACAAGTGGGACCTAATGAAACTAAAACACTATTTTACAGCTAAAGAAACTGCCAAACAAGTGAAGAGACAGCTTGGAGAATGAGAGCAATTCATTGCCAGCTATACATATGATAATGGATTAATATCTTGAACACACAAATAACTCAAAAAACTAAGCCATAAAAGGATACATCAAACCAATAGAAAAATGGGGTAAGGCAGTGAACAGAGTACTCAAAAAAGAAAAAAGAAAGACAAAGAGCCAACTAATGTTTAAAAAATGTCTGACATCTTTACTCATCAGGGAAATGCAAATTAAAACAACTTGGGGATTCTATCTCACCCTGGTCAGAATGGCTCTTATATAAAAAAATTCTGTTGTTTATAAAAGTGAAAGAACAACAGACAGATGTCATACAGTCATTCAGCACATCTTGTGAAGACTTTTTGATGTAAATACCAATAACTGAGAATGAGCATGATTGAGTCAAGATTCATATTGCAAATTAGATGTTTTAAAATTCTTGCTTTTTACAGAATTTGAAGGAGACCTTCAATGGCTTTTTACTTGATGAATCATTTAAAAGGAATTTTAAATATTTCACTGAGTGACACTTTTGGAGATTAATTTAGAAAATGTTCATATACCTCAGGTCTATTTCTCTAATAAAATACTTCCATTCCTATCTGCTTATGTATGTGAACATACATGCTTGGAAATTAAAAACAAATATAATTTTGGTGGAACTCTGTCTCATTATGGCAAAGAGTAGTGTTTATCCATGGACACGTGGACTAACTGAAAAAAATATAAACCATATTGCCATACTTGCTGGGATAAACTTCCAAACTGGGCACAAGTTATGGGAGGGAGGACTTTATTGAAGCTTACAGATCCAGGGGAAGTTCCATAATGGTGAAAGGAGCTGGTCATCTTTACCAGATCCATGCAGAGAGGAATACCACCAGCAGCACCATAAGCAAGCACACCCCAAGAACCTCCATGCTGAGATCAAGCATTCTATATACCTTAGGCTAGAATTCCATATCTTCCCCCAAACACACCTTAGGGCTGGACCCTAGGATCTGCCCCAGTGACCCCTGCTCCAGCCAGGTGGATGGAGAGCTAAAGCTTTAATAAACTCCTGAACCTACTGGGGAACATCCATTCAAACTACCACATTCCACCCTTGGCCCCCAATAGACTTATAACTATCTTACATTGTAAATTGTATAATGATTTTAGTCCAAATTCAAAGTTCTCATAGTCATTATCAACTTAAAATAGTTTCAAAGTCTCAAGTCTTATCTTGATATTTAAGATTTTCTCTTAGCTGTGAGTCTTATAAAATCAAAACAAGTTATACATTTTGAACATATAATGGCACAGAGTAATCATTTCCAACTGTTATAAGGTATAACAAGGAAAGACTGGACCAATGTAAACTCAATAACCATTAAACAAACATCAAACCTCTGTAGTTTAATTCAGATATCATAACCAATGACTAACAGTTCCCTGATATTTTAATTCTTCCCCTCCACTTGGGCCAAGTAGCAAAGGAAAGCTTCCATACTGAGCTAACAGTGCTCCGTGATAGCCCTTGTACAATCCTGGTATATATAAACATCCTTTGGTCTCCACTGTAAACCATGATCCATCTTTTAGTGGCTTCACTGGCCTATCAGGGTCATCATGTCCTGCCTCACTTGTTGCATCTAAGCAGTGTCTCCTGGAACTATGCCTACTTTCTGACCCACTTCATGCATCTTCTATGTTTCTAAAACCAATACCAGGTGTGTAGGACACAGCCATATTTTTAATTTAGGGACAAAATAAATTGTGACCTTTAAGAGCAGGTTTTTTTTTTCTTTCAGTCAACTCCTTTCAAAAGTGTTTGTACTTTTACCACCTTGTCTTTTTCAGACATCTTTTTCACTGTTTCAATGAAAATCAGTTGTGCCATCCTCAATTATGGTAATATCTCCTTAACAGTAGCAGCTTCAGCAACTAGTTTCAATGACAGTAACCTTAAATTTCTTTGAGATTTTCTAACCTTAAAACTTAAATTTTTAACCGCTGGGCATGGTGGTGCATGCCTTTAATCCCAGCACTTGGGAGGCAGAGGTAGGAGATCACCGTGAATTCGAGGCCACCCTGAGACTCCATAGTGAATTCCAGGCCAGCCTGGGCTAGAGTGAGACCCTACCTCAAAACAACAACAACAAAAAAACTTAAAATTTTAATTTTCATGTCTTTAGCCAAGCACATTAGTCCAATCACAAGTTTACCCTTGATCAAACCCTCTGGGCATGAGCAACAGAATGAATACAGCCCTTATGCCAGTAGCCCAATTCCAACAAAGTTCTCTGTGGTCTTTCCTTTCCTTTAGAAAGTTCATAAGTAAAGTTGCCAAATACAATTTTCTCTGTAATTACTATCTTAAAATCCTCACCAGAATAGTCTATAAGACTTGGCTTATCACTCTATAAGCTGTCTTTATTTGCAAGTACTAAGTTAATGCCCATTCTTCCAAAACAAAAGTTTCAAAAGACCCAAATCTCCAGGCATAGTGGTGCACACCTTTACTTCCAGTATTCTGGAGGCAGAGGTAGGAGGACTGCCATGAGTTCAAGGCCACCCTGAGAATACAGAATGAATTCCAGGTCAGCCTGGGCTAGAGTGAGACCCTACCTTGAAAAACCAAAAAAAAAAAAAAAAAAAAAAAAGAAGACCCAAATCAACATGGTAAGATTCATTGTGCAGTAATATCCCACTCAGTTCTGTTGTAGTCAGCTTTAGGTTGCTGGGATGAACTTCCAAACTGGACACAAGTTATGTGAGGAAGGGATTTATTTAAGCTGACATATCCGGGGAAAGTTCCATCATGGCAGAAGAAGGTAACCCCTTTTCACAGGTCAACACAGAGAGAAATATCACCAGTAGCACCATAAGCAAATGCATTCCTGGAACCTCCCAGGCCAAGCTCAAACACTCTGTATGCCTCAGACTGGAATTCCACACCTGACCCCAAGCATATCTTAGGGCTGGACCCTAGGATTCACCCACAATGACAATCTCCTTCAGCCAGGTGACTGGAGATCTAAAGCTTTAATAAATTCCTGAATCTACTGGGGGACAGCCGTTAAAACTACCACACATCCTCATCTATCTCATTAAGGTTTGTATTTCTAACCAATTGCTCTCTGAATGGATTTGAGGACCCCTCCACAAGAAGGAATTCATGCTTACAACTGAAAACCAAGTAAAAAACCTATGGATTTTGGAGATCATAGGTCCTAGGGGGGGAAGCTAATAGTGTTGCTTGCCTAAATGGATATGTTGTGCAAATTTTCCCTGTAAATATTGATGTTTGTGCCAAGAGATAAGTGCTACTCATACTTTCGGTGAGAGAAACTTCATTTTGCAGATGGTGGTGACTGCTAGGGAAACTAAAAAACTCATCAAAGTGCTGAGAATTACAGTGCTAAAATCATCTCTATCACATCCTCCAAAGCTCAGGGAACATTGCAGAAAAAATAGGTGGTGGAAAGATGTAAGAGCCAAAGGATGGGGAAGAGTCCTTTGAAACGTTGCATTTTGGACAAAGGTGGCTGTTGCATTCATGACCTCACAGCAGCTGTTGTTATGGATCATGAAGGATGATAAATACATACATAACTAAATAAAATAGACGTTAAAATAGAAGAACCTGGGGCTGGAGGGATGGCTTAGTGGTTAAGGCACTTACCTGCAAAGCCAAAGGACCCAGGTTCGATTCCCCAGGACTCACATTAGCCAGATGCACAAGGGGATGCATGCATCTGGAGTTTGTTTGCAGTAGCTGGAGCTCCTGGTGTGCCCATTCTCTCTCTCTCTCTCTCTGTCAAGTTAATAAAAATAAAAAAAAATAGAAGAACTAGTTAGAAAGAAGAAGGGGCTGGATTATGATCAAAATAAACATTTCTAATTTTAGAGGAAATGGTTTCATTTTTAATTCATTGTTGAATTCAATTTGCAAGCATTTTATTATGAAAATTTGCGTCTATGTTTATCAGTAAAATTAGTCTACTGCTTTTTTGTGTGCTATCAAAATTTGGTTTTGGTACATAAGATGAATTTGATAGTGTTTCTTTCTTCTATCTTATGGAATAGTATGGGGAGTACTGTAATTTTTTTCTCACTGTATTTAAAAATGGTTATTGAATTACAGCATGGTGAGTCACATGCTGGTTCACTGTGCATATGGATGGCTGGGAGTTGTATCCTCTTAGTGGAGCAGGAAATTGTACCTGGATAATGAAAGTATTGGTACAGAACCCACCGGTTAATCAAGTTCTGAAGAGCAGTGGACATTAAACTGTCATAGAGAAGAAAAACATACTTAACCAGACATGGTGGGTCACAAGTACAATCTCATATGCCATATGCAGCACTTGAGAAGTTCAGATAGGTGGACTGCCATGAACTAAAGCCCAGCCTGGTCTATATAGTGAGTTCTAGGGGTCCTGGTCTCTGGACCACAGAATAAGATTCTGTCAAGAAAAAAAACTCACTAGCCAGAGATTTGATTTTAAATCATTGAATAGTGATGACAACTAATCTAAGCTTAGTTTATGGAGCCAAAAGTAAATTATTTTAGTGCAATTTTCAAGTATTTAAGTAAATGAATAGTCTGTTTAGTAGCTATCATTTGTTACTAATATTTCTGAAGACACACATGTGTCAGTTGCAGGACACTAAGAAATCAAACTGTAATTGAGCTGGAAGCCTTTTCCCTGCTGTCTACCTATCACAGTAAAGGAAAGTGCTATGAATGCTACTGGGGGAGAAATGTCATCAACAGTCTTAATCAGCAATGGATTTAAAGGCCAGTGTTTGCTAGGTAGTGAGTTCAAGGCCAGACTGGGGCTATATGAGACACTATCTCAAACAACAACAGAGTGATGGGAGATTTCTCAGTTGCCATGTTGCTAAAATATGGGTCCCTGTTCTATGACTCCACAGCCTGTCTGTCATAAAAATGATCTTCTGTCTGTCATTTTGGGGTCCGTGCAGGCAATGTATCCTTAAGAGTCATTGCACACATGGTAGCATGTCACTATCAACTTTCACCCCTGCCTCCCACCGTCACTTAGGATCTGTCAAGGTTGAGCACAGGTTCTAGTGAGTATGGTGATCATTTTCTATGTGTAGATGTTGTCTACATCACACAATGAGGTAGTTCATTACCAGATAGCTTTTCCAGATTGGGAAGCTAGTCAAATGCACTAAATAACTCATGTCAGCTGCTAATTGACTGTTCCAGGATTCAGAGCCGTGAGGATCTGATCTGGAGTTAGTTTGTGAACTTCTACTGAGGAGATGTGAACAAATATCTACTCATTTCAGAACAGGCACCAGTGACTGACCAAAAAATGATTTCATGCAAGTCTACTTTAGTGAACCAATTAGTTTAATTGGGGTTACTTCTATGTACATGGGTGAGAGGTTATTTACTGAAATATGGGAAAATTTATGAGCAGCCATGACACTGAAGAAAATGTCCCTCTCCCAACCACTATTTACTGTCTATCCATCATCGGGGAAGTGGGGCATTGTGAGCCCCCCCCCCCCCCCGCCATGAGGGAAAGTTAATGGCCCTAATCTTGCATAGGTGTCTTTCAGGTAATCACACCTGCTGACACTAGAGGAGGATGAGGACCATGCCATCATGCCTGAAGGACAGTGCTCCTCAACAGGAGCTCACTCATGGAAACACCTCAGTTTTGAACCCTCTTTCATGGCTGTGATGGGGCAGCTGTGCAGCCTTGTCACATGCTCCTGTAAAACAATCATATTGATATCTACCAGTAGGATTCCTACAAAAATGAATGGAAAATATTGAAAGGAAATAGACAACTCCTCATAATAAAGGAATTCCGGTGAGTCTTTAGTACCCTAAATATAGTTAAGCTAAGACTAGAAAATTTTCACTAGAAGCTTGGAAATGATAAAGAGGATAATGAATATGATTAAAGAGACATAAAGCATGAAAATTTGTGTCAGAAATATAAATGGAATGGTGGCTTGAATTAAGTGTCCCCCATAAACTCATGTGTTCTAAATGCTAGGTCTCCAGATAAACTCCAGACACATTTGCCACTTGTGTACCTGGCTTTATGTGGGTACTGGGAAATGAAACCCAGGATGTCAAGCTTTGCAAGCAAGTGCCTTTAATCTCTGAGCCATCCTTCCAGGCTTCCACACCTCCTCTCCCCCTTGCCCCCATAAAAAAAAACACTATGAAAGAAATTAGTAGTGTTTGGCAGAGAACAATAGAGAAGGTAAAACTGGGAGTCTTCAGAGGGTGGCTCTCTCCTCACCTCACCTCACCTCACCTCACCTAGCTTCTCCTCTCCTGTCCTCTCCTCTCCTCTCCTCTCTTGTCCTGTCCTCTCCTCTCCTCTCCTGTCCTCTCCTGTCCTCTCCTGTCCTGTCCTGTGCCCTCCTCTCCTCTCCTCTCCTCTCCTCTTTCTCCTCTCCTCATTTCTCCTCTGTACCCTTTCCATTCCTTACCTCTCCTTCACTCTTCTCTTTTTTGTGTCCCCTTCCTTTCCTTTTTTCATTCTCTTCCCCACCTCTCCTCCCCTCACCTTCCTTCCATTCCTCTCTGCCCCTTTCCTTTCTTTCATTGAAATAAAAAATTTTCTTGATCCCACATGACTATGTCTGATCACCCTAGGAGGCAACTCCCAGGGGAGGTTCATACTGTTCAGGAGGGCTATGGCAACGGCATGGCAATATAGGAGGGCTCTGGTACAGTAGGCATGTAGGTGCATGCACATTACTTTGTTTGCACATAACATCTTTTATTAGACAATTGAGAAAACCTAGCTATTTACAGGTATTGTCACTTTCCTGCCTTTTACAATTTGTAAGATTTAGAAAACATCAACTTACTTCTGTTGTTGGCAGTGGCTTTGAAAAGGTGTTAATATTTCTGGGAATTCATGTGGGTTAGTGGTGTCATTGCCAGTGCTTTTCATTTCTAAATAATAGATGATTTCTTTGGGAAACTTATCATTTCTAATTTAATGGGTAATGCTCTAGTAATTGAACTAGCTTTTTGAAAGATACAATGGGAGCTAAGGAAATCATAATAGGGGACTAAAATAAGATAAATGGGGAAAGGGCCATATTACATTCCTTTTGCTCATCTGATTGTTATTATTATCAATAATAATAAAAATTCAAGAAATTGATATAACTGTCTTTTTATCCTTGTTGAAAATATCCTTGGGAATTTCATATAAAATAGCAGTTGTAGCAGTGTGAAGGAAATTACAGCATAGTAAAAGAAACTGGCAACAATGGGGCTCTGCCTGACAGTTGCTGCCTGATATCTTGAAAGCAAAACAGTCCCAAATGCTTTCAGACGATTTCAAAGGGCAAAGAATGAAGTCACATTGGGTTAGCTGGTGTGCTCCAGCTCTTTTCCTCCTCCCCAGATTGTGATTTATTGATAGCAGGTGGTCATTATGATGTTGTAGGCCTACTTCAGGGCTGTCTCCTAGATCTCTGCTTCCTGACATCCACACCCTTGTGAGATTTTTTGCCTCCGGTTTGTGGTTTAGATTCAGTGGCTCACTTTTTTTCTTCTTCTTGAAACAGGGACTTGCTATGTTTAGCAGCTGCCCTTGGACTCACTATATAGGCCAGGCTGGCCTTGAATTCATGTTTCTCCTGCCTCAGCTTCCCAGGTATTAGAATCAGAGACATGTGCCTTCACATCCTGCTCTGGTGGCTCCCTTCCAACAAACAGGATATTGCAGAAATAAGGAGCTGTCTCTTTAAGTTTGTGGCCTCCATCTTGGGAAGCATGATTGTGAGCAGCCTAGTGGAGAAGCCTCTACAAGAGAGCCAAGACCATCTTGTAACCATGCCAATAAACTTGGAACCATTGCCTCTACTGTGCCTCCAGAGGAGAATACAGCCTGGCCAACTGCTTGACTGTTTTCTGGAGATTCACAGGCAATCAGCTGAATGACACTCATGTTTCTGACACACAAAAACTGTGAAATTGTGATGGGATTTGGGGGGATCAAGAAAGATTCTTAAACTCCAATCTCTGAGTTCATGTCTGTTTCACCAAAGAATTCAGATAAAACAAGACGGAAAGGGATAATTTATAAACCATCATAACGTTTTCCAGGAATATACTAGGGAGAGAGAGAGGTCTGTGAACTGAGGAAGAGAACATGAATATCGCCAGGTGGTCTGAGAGCCTAGATTGGAAGTGAGCATTGCCCTGAAACATGAAAAGGATTTAGAGAGGAAAGAGAAGAAAGTGCAGAGAGCACCTGCCATGTGGCGGGGGGGGGGGGGGGCAGGAGGGAATAGAGAACCTGTGGTGGAGCAGGGATTGGGGTCTCTACTCTTCTCATCCCAGTCCAGGTTGAGAAGGGGGAAAGTTTACCAAGACAGGAACCCGGAAGTTCAGGATAGATGAACAGCCAACTGAAGGTTTGCCTACCTGGCAAGAATCTATATACAATCTTATTATTGGGGGCTTCACCCTGAGACACCAGAGAGTCTGGGTTGGATCAGGAAGAGGTCAGCACACCTGAGTGGAGGATGAGTGATCTGATTGGATCACACACTGGCTTCTGGTTCTGCTGGAGCAGATGGCAGGGTTAGAGCCACTTGTGTTCCAGGTGGCAGACAGAAGTCAACTTAAGATTTCTCTTATGACCCCTTTTCTAACTATCTACCTAATAATTCCCTCCCATAGATAATAAGTGTTTATTTGTTTTAGATGTGACAATTTGGGGCTATGTGCTATGTAATAATAGGTGCCCAATTCAGAAGGTGTTTAGAGTACAATACTAAATTCTAGGGTGGGCCTTAGGTATCTGAAAAGCGGAAGCCACGGTGATATGATTCTAACCAAGCCCCACTGTGGCCTAAGGCTAAGGACACATGCCAATATGTACTCAACCTCTCGGTTTTGAGATACTTTTCATTTCCCTAGACTAAGGCTAAGTTGATATTCCTCACTAAAGGAGTGGGCATGGAGTGCAGCCAACTAATACAAGAGGAAAGGTTTTGCGAAAGTGTCCAGGATGGGGCAATGGGAAAAGTGGGTGAGAGACCAGGCATGGGAACGGGCTGGTAGGAGTCTATAGAGGTCCTAGGACTGTGAGTAGAAGTATGGCAACATATTCTGGCAGAAGGTGGGGTCTGCCTACCATGCCTCCATCACAAAAGTGGGGCCTTGCCTATCATCCTTCCATCATAGAAATGGAGTCTACCTACCATCCCTCCATCACAGGACCTCTGAGGCTGCCTTCCACACTTGCCTCCCTGCTTGGTGTATCAGTTACATTCTCGCTGTCGGGACAGAACACGTCACCTCCAATAACTTATGAAAGGAAAGCATTTACTTCAGCTTACACTTCCAGAGGGTAGAGTACATCATTGGTCAAGAGCCCATACTTAGGAGGGAGGGGCAAAACCAACCAAAAAAAAAAAAAAAAATGAAGGAAACATGTGAGTCTGACACTGTCGAGCTCCATTCAGGCCTAGGCCACCATTTCCAATGTTGCAAGTGAGAGAAACCTGTACCCAGCTTTCACTGAAGCAGCCTATTCTGTACACTGGAGATACAAACACTGGGAGAAAGGCACAAAAGGACACCAGAGTGCCACCAGAAATGGGAAAGGCAGGCTGTGTTTGCAGCCAGCAATGGCAAATGTTATTGTACTGGGTGTGAAGCACCATCATTTCCTGAATTAAAGATGCTTGTAAGCTTTTCTTTCAAACAATCTTTATTATTTTTCTGTTTGAAAAGTTTTTTGGTTGTTTATTTATTTATTTGAGAGTGACAGACAGAGAAATAGGCAGATAGAGAGAGAGAGAATGGGCATGCCAGGGTCTCCACCCACTGCAAATG
This sequence comes from Dipus sagitta, assembly GCA_036346955.1. Lineage (NCBI taxonomy): Eukaryota > Metazoa > Chordata > Mammalia > Rodentia > Dipodidae > Dipus > Dipus sagitta. Next base: position 131,181,659 of record CM070771.1, read on the forward strand.
AACTCCAGACACATGCACCCCCTTGTGCATCTGGCTAACGTGGGTCCTGAGGAATCGAGCCTTGAACTGGTTTCTTAGACTTCACAGGCAAGTGCTTAACTGCTCAGCAATCTCTCCAGCCCTGTTTGAAAAGTTTTACACACACACACACACACACACACACACACACATAGTACAAAATGATGTTTGGAAACATGCACACATAGCAGAATGGCTTAACATAGTTAATTAATATATTCATGTCTCACATAGCAGTTTTTTTAATTTAAAAATATTTATTTATTTATTTGAGAGAAAGAGAATGAGGCAAGAGGCAGAGGCAGATATATAGAGAAGAATGGGCACACCAGAGCCTCCTAGCCACTGCAGATGAACTCCAGACCTATGAGATACCTTTTGCATCTGACTTTACATGGGTACTGCAGAATTTTGGTTTTGCTGGCAAGCACCTTAACTGCTAAGCCATCTCTCCAGCTCCCAATTGTTTTTCTGCTAAAAAAAACTTTCCTGTGCTTCATCTTCCTCGTTAAAGAGTTACAAGGGCATTTTCATGCACATGTATAGTTCACTTTGAACATATTCTCCCCCATACCCTCTCCCTCTTTAACTTTTGGTGATGGCACTAGTGGATTGGAAGATTAACATTCCCACATTGCACCAAGACCCCAGTAACAGAGCTTCATATTTCTCAGTTTATCATTGCCCAGGCCAATCATCACATTCTGCATGTACATTTCTACATTTTTCATCACTTTCCGTTTTCTTATAAAACAGTTTCTAGGGTCATGGAATTTGGGAGGGATAAGTGACTTTAGTGAGCTAACCCCCAAAGCAGCCTGGGGAAATCTCCAGGATAATTTGGGATAGAGGCTCCTCACCAACTCCCATTCCTGTGGCTGAAAAGCTTGACCTTAGTTCTTTCTGGACTCTCCAGTTCTCTCCATACAAATAGGAGTCCAAAGTGCTCCTATATGACTTGCAAAGTGGTCCTGAGGCAGCTCCACCATTTTCCCACTAGTTCTTGGAGTGGGCTCAGACTGTAGATTTGCTTTGCCTCCCGTTTGCCTGGGCTGTTTGATTGCATTGTATTGAGGGTCTCCCGTAGGAGGAGCTGCTTCTGAGCCTCAGTGCAGCTTGTTATGGAGTCCTTCCCTGAGCTCCTTCCTCCCAGGGGTCGTGGTATCCTGAATGGGTATGACTCACTGACTGTGAAAGGGCAGGGTTCTGCCTGTAATGCAGCCTTCGGCAGGACTCACACGCTTACCATCTTACTCTCGGTGCACAAATGGTTCAGCATCTTCTCCATCAGGAGACCCATGGTGGTTCCCTCAAGCTTAAAGGAGAGATTCCTCACACTTCAGAAGGGGCGAAGGGAAATGGCCTCACTGGAGGCCTAGGTCACAACATGGAGTTGAATGGAGAGTGTGTCTGCCTGGTGCAGGGTGTGTGCTCAGTTCATGGGGCAGAGCTCTCATGTGTAGCAGATCATATTTGTGAGTCAAAGCCCAGTATTGCACAACTGTTTGTTTTCAAGACAGGTGAAAATTTTGGATCCTTTAAAAATACATAAGACATGTCTAGTTTAAAATGATGTTACCAGGGTTGGAGAAATGGCTTAGCGGTTAAGGGCTTGCCTGTGAAGTCTAAGGACCCTTGTTCGAGGCTCGATTCCCCAGGACCCATGTTAGCCAGATGCACAAGGAGGCGCATGTATCTGGAGTTCGTTTTCAGTAGCTGGAGGCCCATATTCTCTCTCTCTCTCTCTCTCTTCCCCTCCCTCTTTCTCTGTTTCTCTGTCGCTCTCAACTAGATAAATAAAAATAAACAACAAAAAAATTGAAATGATGTTACCAGCTCTCTCTTTCTCTCTGTTTTTTTTTTTTTTTTTTTTTTTTTTTTTTTTTTTTTTGGCTTTTCGAGGTAGGTTCTCACTCTAGCTCAGGCTGACCTGTAATTCACTAGGGTCTCATAGGCCTGTGATCCTCCTACCTCTGCCTCCTGAGTGCTGGGATTAAAGCATGTGCCACCACGCCTGTCTCCAGCTCTTTTGTTAAAGTATATTATATATATGTATATATATATTTTAATTGACAACTTCTACACTTACAGAGAACAAACCATAGTATTTCCCTCCTTTCCCCTCCCCTACTTTTCCCTTCATAACTCTGCTCTCTGTCATATCCCCTCCCCTCCCTCTCTCCATTAGTCTCTCTTTTAATTTGATTTCATCATCTTTTTCTCCTATTATGAGGGTCTTGGGTGGGTATTGCTAGGCACTTCGAGGTCTTGGATATCGAGGCCAAATTCTGTCTGGACAGTTGCATGTAAGGAGTGGTACCCTTCCTTTGGCTCCTACATTCTTTCCACCACCTCTTCCACAATGGTCCCTGAGCTTTGGAGGGCGTGAGATGTTTCAGTGCTGGACACTCCCCCGTCCCTTCTTCCCAGCACTATGTTGCCTTTTGAGTCATCCCAGTGATCATTGCCATCTGAAAAGAGAAGCTTCTCTAACCAGAAGTGAGAGTAGCATTAATTATGAGTATGAATATTAAGTGCTGTGCTTCCAGGGCAATTTGGTGAAAGTAATATAGGCATTTATCCAGACAAGAGCAGGCTCTTGTCTGGATAAATGCATATAACGGCTCATGACCTCCCTTGCCATAGGCTTTTGATTAGGTTTTCAGTACCAGGCACGTATACCCTCCCATAGAGTGGGCCTTCAGTCCAAATAGAGAGCAGTTGGTTTCCTCAAGAGCAGACATGCCACTATTGCACTCATTCAGTCATTTGGCCTATCTGGCCAAACATGAGGTTTCCAGTGTCCACTGTTTTCACCACTGATGACTTCTGTCTCCCATAAGGCTGTATAGTGCAGCTTTTTCCAGCTTTCAGTTGGTTGGGCTACAGGGAGAAGGTTTTCTGCTCAGCACCAGCTTGACTTTTCAGTGACTTTGCTGCTCAGGCATGTGAAGTCTTCAGCAATAGGGTCTTACCATATCTTTCTCATGGGAAACCAAGAGCCTTGGCAATATTCTATAATGTTTTGGAGGCAACAGGGACCTCCCTGGCCAATAACTCACTGGAAGGTATCCCATCCCTGGCACTGAAAAATTTCTAGCAACAATCTATGGCTTCTGGATGTGCCATTATTTAAGAAAGTGGATTTTCATATGTCTTATTCAGAATATTTTGAATTTTGATTGACCCTCCCTCCACCCCACCTTTCTTTTATACAGTCTCTTCTCCTGACCTCACTTAGGCCTTTCCCCTGCCTATAATCATTCTTCAACTTATATATAATACCATCCCCTTAAGACCTTCCCTCTCCTCTGTCCCTTATAGCCTTTTTCTAGCTCATGGGCCTCTGCTAATGATTTTTGGTTCCAGATCACACACAAGTCTATACATTTGTAGCTAGGATCTACATATAAGAGAGAACATGTGATGTTTGGCTTTCTGGGCCTGGGTTAACTCACTTAGTATAATCCTTTTCAGATCCATCCATTTCCCTGCAAATTTCATAATTTCATTTTTCTTTACCATTGAATAGAATTCCATTGTATAGATGTACCATATCATTATTATCCATTCATCTGTGGATGGACATCTAGGCTGGTTCCATTTCCTAGCTATTGTGGATAGGGCAGCAATAAACATGGTTGTGCAAGTATCTCTAAGGTAGTGAGAAGAGTCATTAGGTTATATGCCTAGGAGTGCTATAGCTAGGTCATATGGTAATTCTATTTTTAGCTGTCTCAAGAACTTCCACACTGATTTCCACAATGGCTATACCAGATTACATTCCCACCAACAGTGCAGAAGGGTTCCCCTTTTACCATATCCTCACCAACATTTATTGTCATTTGTTTTCTTGATGGTAGCCATTCTGACAGGAGAGAGATAGAATCTCAAGGTAGATTTAATTTGCATTTCCCTGATGGCTAAGGGTGTAGAACACTTTTTAAAATGTTTATATGCCATCTGTATTTCTTCTGATGAGAACTCTCTATTTAGTTCCATAGCCCATTTTTTGCCTGGGTTGTTTGATTTCTTATTGTTCTGTTTTTTGACTTCTTTGTATATTCTGGATATTAATCCTCTGTCAGATGAGAAGCTGGCAAAGATTTTCTCCCATTCTGTAGGTTGTCTCTTTGCTCTATTCATAGTGTCCTTTGCTGTACAAAAGCTTTGTAATTTCATGAGATCCCAGTAGTTGATTAGTGGTTTTATTTTCTGTGCTTTTGGGGTTATATTCAGAAAGTCATTACCTATGCCAATATGTTGAAGGGTTTCCCCTACTTTTCCTCTAGCAATTTCAGAATTTCAGTTCTGATATTAAGATCCCCGATCCACTTGGATTTGATTCTTATACATGGAGAAAGACAAGGATGAATTTTCATCTTTCCACATATAGATATCCAGTTTTCCCAGCACCACTTGTTGAAGAGTCTGTCTTTTCGCCAATGAATATTTTTGGCATTTTTGTCAAAAATCAGATGGCTGTAGCTGCCTGGATTAACATCTGGATCCTCTATTCTGTTCCATTGATCTACATGTCTGTCTTTGTGCTGATACCATGCTGTTTTTGTTACTATGGCTTTGTAATATAGTTTAAAATTGGGTATGGTGATACCACCAGCCTTATTTTTTTTCCTGTAATTGTTTTGGCTATCCAAGGTTTTTTGTGGTTGCAAATAAGTTTTAGGATTGTTTTTTCTATTCCTGTGAAGAATGCCATTGAAATTTTAATGTGGATTGCATTAAATGTGTAGATTGCTTTTGGTAAGATTGACATTTTCACAATATTGATTCTTCCAATCCAAGAACATGGGATGTCTTTCCATTTCCTGTGTCTTCTGCAATTTCTTGCTTGACTGTTTGAAGTTCTCATTGTAGAGATCCTTCACTTCCTTAGCTAAGTTTATTCCAAGGTACTTTATTTATTTATTTCTTTTTTGAGGCAATTGTGAATGGAGAGATTCCCTGATTTCATTCTCTACATGTTTGTTGTTAGTATATAGGAAAGCTACTGATTTCTGTGTATTTACTTTGTATCCTGCTACATTGCTAAAAGTTTATCAGCTCTAACAGTTTGCTGGTAGGGTTTTTAGGGTCTTTTATGTATAGAATCATATCATCTGCAAATAATGGTAATTTAATCTCTTCCTTTCCAATTTGTATATCAGTATCTCTTTTATCTATCTTTTATCAGTATCTCTTGCCTTATTGCTGTAGCTAAGACTTCTAGTACTATATTAAATAAAAGTGGGGACAGTGGACACCCTTGTTTTGTTCCTGAATTTAGTGGTAAAGCTTTGAGTTTTTCACCATTTAGTATTATCTTGGCTATAGGTTTGTCATAAATAGCTTTTATTATGTTAAGATATGTTCCTTTGATTCCCAGTTTCTGTAATACTTTTACCATGAAAGGATGTTGGATTTTGTCAAATGCCTTTTCTGCATCTATTGAGATGATCATGTGATTTTTGTCCTTCAGACCATTTTTATAATGTATTACATTTATTGATTTGTGTATGTTGAACCATCCCTGCATCCCTGGGATAAAGCCAATTTGGTCGGGGTGAATAATCTTTTTGATATATTCTTGTATTTTGTTTGCCAATATTTTGTTCAGAATTTTTGCATCTATGTTGATGAGGGAGATTGGTCTGTAATTTTCTTTTTTTGTTCTGTCTTTGTCTGGTTTTGGTATGAGAGTGAAGCTGGCTTCATAGAAGGAGTTTGGTAGAATTTCTTCCTTTTCTATTTTATGGAAAAGTGTGAGAAGCATTGGTGTTAGTTATTCCATGAAGGTCTGGTAAAATTCACCAGTGAATCCATCTGGGCCTGGGCTTTTTTTAGTTGGGAGACTTTTTATAACTTCTTGGATCTCTGTACTTGTTATAGGCCTATTTAAATGCTTTATCTCATCTTGATTTAATTTTGGTAGGTGGTATGAATCAAAGAAATCATCCATTTCTTTCAGATTTTCAAACTTACAGACATATATATTCTTAAAGTATATCCTTATAATTGTCTGAATTTCTTTGGTATCTGTTGTAATGGTGCCTTTTTCATCTCTAATTTTATTAATTTTTGTCTCTTCTTTCTTCTGGTCAAATTTGCTAAGGGTCTATCAATTTTGTTTATCCTTTCAAAGAACCAACTCTTTGTTTTGTTGATTTTTTGGATTTTTTTTTTTTGGTTTCTATTTCATTAATTTCTGCCCTAATCTTTATGATTTCTTCTTGTCTACTGGTTTTTGGTTTGTCTTGCTCTTCTTTTTCTAAGGCCTTAATGTGAAGCATTAAATTGTTTATTTGTGAACTCTCTAATTTCTTAATATAGGCACTTAGGGCTATACATTTCCCTTTTAGGACTGCTTTCATTGTGTACTAAAGGTTTTGGTATGTTGTGTTATCATCATCATTTGATTCTATGAATTTATTGATTTCCTTTTTGATTTCTTCAATGACCCACTGATCATTCAATACCATACTGTTTAGTCTCCATGAATTTATGTATGCTCTGTAGCTTTTCTTTTTGCTGATTTGCAGTTTAATCCCATTGTGGTTGGATAGTGTACAAGGGATTATTTCAATTTTCCTGTTTTTGTGGAGATTTGCTTTGTGTCCTAATATATGGTCTATTTTAGAGAATATTCCATGTGCTGCTGAGAAAAATGTATATTCTGCAGCATTTGGATGGAATGTTCTGTAGATATCTGTTAGGTCCATTTGTTTCATGACATCATTTAATTCAGATGTCTCTATGTTTATTTTTTGCTGGGAAGACCTGTCAGTTGATGACAGTGGGTTACTAAAGTCTCCCATTGCAATTGTGCTTGATGTTATCTGTGACCTTAAGTCTAAGAGTGTTTGTTAGATGAAACTGGGACCCCCCATGTTAGGTGCATATAATATTAGGAGTGTTCCTTTAATTAGTACAAAAGGACCTTCTTTATCTTTCCTCACTAATGTTGGTATGAAGTCTATCCCTGTCAGATATTAGGATAGCAACCCCTGCTTGTTTCCTAGGCCCATTTGCCTGAAATACCATTCTCCATCCTTTCACCCTAAGGTGGTGTCTACCTTTTATTGAGAGATGAGTTTCCTGGAGGCAACAAATGGCAGGATCCTGCCTTTTAATCCAGTCTGCAAGCCTGTGTCTTTTGGATGGTTCATTGAGGCCATTGATATTAAGATTTATTATTGAAAGGTATGCATTTATTCTCGCCATTCTTATTTTGTAGTCTTTCCTGTTTTCCCTTTACTCACTTGTTTTAACTGTTATTTGAGTGTGGTTTATTTTTTCCCATTTCCTCCTTTGTGTGTTTTGCTTTCTCTTCAGCATTAAGAATTCCATCAAGTATTTTCTGTAGAGCTGGATTAGTTGTCATAAATTCCTTTAGCCTGTTTTTGTTGTGGAATGTCCTTATTTCTCCATCAATTTGGATAGATAGCTTTGCAGGATAAAGTAATCTTGGTTGACAGTTGTTATCTTTCAGAACTTGGAATACATCATTCCAAGCCCTTCTGGCTTTTAAGGTTTGTGTTGAGTAGTCTGGAGTTATTCTAATGGTCTTGCCTTTGTAGGTGACGTGTTTTTTTTTTTTTTTTTTTCCTCTGTAACTGGTTTCAATGCATTTTCTTTGGTTTGTGTGTTTAGTAGTTTAATTATAACATGGCGAGGAGGGGTTCTTTCCAGGTTTTGTTTGTTTGGTGTTCTAAAAGCTTCTTGTATCTGCATTGGCATTTCCCAATTTGCGGAAAATTTTATTCTATGATTTTGTTGAAAACACCTACTAAGCCTCTGGATTGAAATTCTTCTCCTTCTGTTATATCCTGAATTCTTATGTTTGACCTTTTCATAGTGTCCTGGGTATCTTGAAATTCCCGTTCATACCTTCCTATTAGATTGCATTTCTCTTTGTGGGACTGTATTAGATCCCCCACATGGTCTTCTAGTTTAGATATTCTGTTCTCTCCTTCATCCATTCTACTGGAGAGACTTCCACAGTGTTTTTTATTTCATTGACCGCGTTCTTCAGAGCCAGGATTTCAGCCTGGTTTTTCTTCAGTATTTTTATTTTCTTTCACATGTCTTGTAATGACCTCTTTATTTCATTAAGCTGGTTTCCTGTGTTCTTTTTCAGAAGTTTTATTTCTTCTTTAATTCCATTGTTTTCTTCTTTGATTCACTTTATTTTTTCTCTGATTTATTTGAGCTGTAGATAACATCATTTTCTTGAAATCTTTGTCAGATATTTCATGTATAATAGTCTCATTGGTGATAATTTCTGATGGATTTCTAGTTTTTTGTGGGACTGTATCGTCTTGATTCTTTGAGTTTCTTGTATTATATTGTAGCGACTTTTGCATCCTGAATTGATTTGATGCTTGGGTTTTCTATTTATCTGCAGTGTTCCCAAACATGCCAATCCTACCTCTATATACCCTCAGGATATGAGTTGAAGGTGCCAGGTGTAGCTCTTGTCCACCAGTCAAGCCACAGAAGTAATCCTAGCTGTTGAGTTTGCTTGCTAAGCAAGTATTGTAGTGGAGTGGGTGGAATAATTTGCCTGGCAAATTCTAAACTTCAATTGAGTAACATACACAATCAATAAAAACAAGCACAAAGTATGCAGTTGTGGGGATTAAAACAGATAGTAGTTTAAAGTCAAAATCCCTAAGGGTGTGTGTTGTTCTACACCCTTAATCTTGTCAGCTGGGAGGGAGAGACTTCTGTTTTGAGTTGGGTTCCAGGTCAACCTGGATGTGGATGAGACCTTGCCTCCAATAATGACAGAAGCAAGAAACAAAGGCCCTATGTATAGGAAAGCACCAAAAGTAACAGGAGCTGGGGGGAAAGAGTGCACTCAGGTTGCTGGTACATAATTTCAAGACAAACTTCTTGACATCTCTGGGTTGCTTTGTTGTAACAATAAAGCAGGGATATGCGAAGATAATGACAGATGTTAGGAGCCATTTGCTGGATGCTTCTTCAGTAAAGGCAGCAATACGAATAATTAAGCATTGAGCACAGAATGTTTTTCTGTTCAAATAGATCAAAGATAATTCAAACTTGATCTTTTTTTTGTTCTTTTTACAAGAGAGGTAGGGTCTCATTCAAGCCTAAGCTTACCTAGGACTCACTATGTAGTTCCAGGCTGTCCTTGAAATCATAGCAATCTTCCTAACTCTGTCTCCTGAGTGCTGGGATTAAAGACATGCACCACCACATTCAGATTCAAACTTGATTTTTTAAAAAAAGATGTATGTTGGTCATGTTGTATAGAAATTGGAACCCTTGTACATCTCAAGCAAGAATTTAACATGGAGTAGTCTCTATAAAAACAGTTCTTCAAAAAAATAATGTTCAATTGCCATGTTATCTTGCATTCTATTTATCTGTGTACACACCAATGAATTAAAGAAAGGACTGAAACAGAGATGTGAATGCTATGTGCACATCAGCCTTATTCCAAGTAGTGAACAGATAGAAAGAATCTAAATGTTGATGAATGAATGAGTTAAGAATATGTTGTATATATTCAAAGTCGAGTATTATTCAGTCTTCAAAAGAAATATGAATGTACCTTGAAGACATTATACTAAGTGAAATAAACCTGACATAAAATGAATGTGATTTCCCTTCTATAAGATATCTCAAACAGACAAATTACTAAAAGCATACATTACAAAGGTAGTTACTAGGGCCTTATGAGAGAGATGTAAAAGTTTTTGCTAATGTTAACTTAGGCAAGGAAAAAGAACTGGAGTTCTGGCGATATAGTTTAGTGGTATAGTGCTTGCCTAGCTGCCGGAGGCCTCGGTTCAACTCCTGTATAGTAATGGGAATGTATTGATGCTGAATTATGCACCTAAAAGATAAATTTTATATTATTTCAGTGCAATAAAAGATGCATTTTACTCCCTTTTCCAAAGTAAAAATTTAAATCTTTGCTTATTGAAGATTTTGCAGTTTGAGCCTAATTAGCTTCCTCTGTGGGGCCATATTGGAAACATAGACTACAGATGTGACTCAGGCTATTAGAACAGCCTCCTAGGACTTTACAAAGAACAGTTGGATTCTTGTAAATCCTGTCTAGATTTTTGAAATCCACTCTTGGTAGACACTTTGGGGAAAAGAAAAAAAAAAGCATATATACCATTATAGTTTTATAATGATGTGGCCATTTACTAATTTAGGTAAAGAATAAATGTACGTTTATTTTTCCATAACAAACACTAAATTTTAACTCTGTGAGCTAGTGTTGCAGTCAGCTTCACATTGATAGCACAAAGAACCCAACCAAGAGCAACTTGTTGAAGGAAAGGGTTTATTTTGGTTTACAGACTCAAGGGAAAGGTTCATGATGGCAGGGGAAAATAATTGCATGAGCAGAGGGTAGACATCATCTCCTGGCCAACTTCAGGTGGAAAACACAGCAGGAGAGTGTGGCAAACACTGGCAAGGGGAAGCTGGCTATAACACCTATAAGCCTGCTCCCAAAAATGCATGGCATCTAGGAGGATCCAATTACCAAATTATCACCAGCTAGGAACCTAGTGTTCAGAACACATAAGTTTATAAGGACATCTGAATCAAACCCTCACAGCTAGTCTTTGTGGTTTATGCAAATTTGATTTCATCCTATGTGGGTTTTCCTATCTCCATTTCCATCATGCAGACATCGGTTGCCAGCTGTCTTAAATATTGCCCTAACTGCATTTAAAATACCCTGCAGCAAAATGTGGCTGAGATACTGTATTGTACCATTCAGAATTACAAACTGTTTCTCCCATGGCTGAACATGGGTAGCGCTAAAACTGACCATAATATGTAAGGCAAACTTTCAGTCTTTGGGACTCAAGAGTGGATTTCCTTGGGTATGGAAAGCAGGTGGGAGGAAATAAGAAGGGTGGTGGGTCATCACACAAGGTGGGAGAATCTGAGAGCTGATTAGTGTCCCCAAGCCCCTTGTCTGCTTTAAGATTTTACCATGCACAGCTTGCCTGAGGAACTGTGTCTGTTGGTTTTCTTTACGACGGGTTATAGGTCAATATTTTGGTTAAGTCCTGACTTCAACACACTATCTTCATTTGAGGTGTGATGTTGTGGATGTTAGAGATAACACAGAGGATGATGGGATGAATCAGTAGGGTGGAAAACAGATTGTCCTGGTATTTTTATTTTTTTAATTTTACAAGGGTAAACTGAGCTACGCCCAACTCTAGAAAATTCACCATTTGGAATTATCTTCCAGGCATTCAACAGACAGTTTAGTTAGATAGTCAACATTGCATTTGGAGCAATGCCAAGGGGTGAGTAGATGTAATTCTGGAAGAATGTCTGTCAGTCTGAACTCAGACTCAGTCAGTTCTCTCAAGTTAAAACCCTTGGACTTTCTCGCTTTCTCTAACCATGTTTATCTTCCGGCTTTCTCAGCTCCAAGAAGCTTGTGGTGGTTTAAATCAGATGTCCTACATAACCCCATGTGTTTTGAATGCTTTGTTCCCAGGTAATGGTAATTTGGGAAGTAGAGCCTTGCTGGGGGAGGAGTATTGCTGGGGAAGGTCTTGGGGTGTTATAGCCAGCTTCCCTTTGCTGGAGTTCAGCTCACTCTTCTGCTGTTGTTCTCATCTGCTGTGGCAGAGGTGATGTCCAGCCTCTGCTCATGCCATGCTTCCCCTTCTGTCATGGAGCTTCTCCTGGAGACTGTAAGCCAAAACACATTTCCCCTCCACCAGCTGCTTTCAGTCAGGTGCTTTGTCCAAGAAACGAGAAGGTCACTACAACAAAGCTTGTGAGCTAACTTTATGATATGTCAGAACGCAGTTTCCAGGAAGCCAAGGACACTACCCTCCTCAGCTCAGTGCCATGCAGGGCAGCTGGTGCATGTGAAGGCAGAAAGGCACAGGTAGAGTCGTGAGCCAAGGCCAGTGAACCGAGGACAAACAAGCAAAGTGCACAAAGCACTACAAACTGCCCATGTGTATAAACCACTTGCAAATGAACAAAAAGGTTGAATATAAGTTTCTGAATAATTTCAGAGTGAAACTATTGTACCCTTGGCTTCTGATTGACCTTTGTTAGAACTAACCCAACATCGCTTTGCGAAATGAATTTCATCTGTGGCTGTGGTTCCTTTTGCACAGTCTCATTTTGAAAACAGTGCCTTTTAAATCTGGAAACTTGTGCTCGTTAAGCTCCTCCACTTTGACCCAGTGTTGCTGCATTGATTGTCAAAGAGCACAGGCCCGGACATTAATGAGAACACGATGTCCGTGTTCAGCCTCATCATGGCACTGTGTCACAGGTTCGCTGGAGAGAGTGAGTCTAGAGAGACTCATTGAGGCTGCTGCATCCCACTAACACATGAAGTAATAACATACACCACAAATGTTTCTGTTAATCCCTTTGTTGTGGCATGGTTAAAAATTTAAAACAATATTCATTTAAATAATGTCTAGATTGCTCCTATTATTGGAGAAGTGGCTTGGAAATCAGGGTAGGAACCCAGGAAGTCTGTTTGACTTCAGTAGCGATTTCTCTGTAGGTGGCTGCTCTGTGGCCACTCAGGTTCTGTGTCCTCAAGACCATCTTTCTCTTTAAGAGTGAAATTTGGGAGGAAAACTTTGTTGTTCTTTCAGGGTTTAGGTGTCTCTGCCCTTGACCCAGTCAAGCCTAGTCAGAGAGCAAGGTGAAGTGTGTAGATGAGCTGGTCATTGGGAACGTGAGGGCCTCTCCTGATCTGGGTGTAACACTCTGATGTGTTCGCTTTGCTCTCTGGGTCCATGTTTGCTTTTCCTGTCTCTGTGTTCCAGTAAGTCTACCACCATGTACTCCACCATAGGCTCATCTTTGCAAACTCCCCTGGTGCTGTGCTCGTCATCTTTCCATCACTGTGGAAACACCCACATTAATCAACTTAAAAAGGGATGTTAAGTTTTTGCTCATTGTATGGAGGTCTCATGTCACGTGTTGGGTCATGAGGAGGTAGGACATCATCACAAGAGTATGTGGTGGAGATAAATGGGTACCTTATGCCTGGTAATAAAAAAAAAAAAAATAGGTGGAGGCAGGGTATAGAAAGAGGAGGGAGGGAGAGGGGAGAGAGGTAGAGGGACCTCACTGACTCTGTCAAAACCACACATTTCTGATCTAAAGACTTCCCACTAGTTCTCATGTCTTAAAGACGCCACCATTGCCCAATAATACAGCTCCCTGGGCCAAGCTTACATGGGCTTTTGAGGACAGCCAGTGTGTAAACCCAAGGAGCACCAGGAGAAAAGTCAGAACACAGAGCAGAGGAATGCCTTGTTATCTCTGTGGTGGTCCGGCAGCTTCCTCTGGTGCCAGCCCTTCCAAGTCCCTCCTCCAGCTTCACTGGCCCAATCCCACCCTTTCGCTCCAGGACTGCCTCATACCTGTAGGTTCTGGGGGCCTCAATACCTTTTATGCTCCACCTTGCTCCTTCCCTCACATTTATGGGTACGTTCTTGGGGTTATTTAAACACCCATAAAAGACATGTGTCCTGGAGGATAGTGCGTTGACCTCCTTACGATTAGAGTTTTGGTGTGAGAACATTAACCCCACCCTGTACCATTTATTTTTCTGCTTTTATTATTCTTCTGTTCTTATTCCATCATCTGCCTTTACTTCATTTTATCTGGATTTATTTTATCTCTGTGAGCTTGTCTAATTTATTTATTTTAGCAAAGACAGTATAAGTAAATTGATAGACCAATGATGAAAAAATTCTGAAAAATGCTATTTACATTTCTATTGTCAACTGTGAGCATCTGTCCCTTTTGAGAAGATATTTGTGCAGCATGTTACCAACATCACTGCCTGCCTGTAAGAGATAATGTGCATCATCTTGCATTTCTTAATAGGCTTTAGCTTTACTTAATATCCTTGCCAAAAATTTATTGTTTTGAGGAGAGAGCACAGGGTCTGATTTCAGTGGTTATGTAATTTCTCCTCACAATAAAAATGTAAATAGGACATGAATGCATGGGTTTGCTCAAAGCAGGACACCACATAGGGGCATTGTCCTAATTACTGGCTTGAGCATTTATTCCACAGCATCTTTATAACTGTGCAAATGTCTTTTTATAAATGTAAACTTCTATGTTTAGGTAGTGCCCTCTCCTGCCTCTTCCTTTTTTAAAATTATTAAGTTATTACAAATATTGAGGAAAGTACAAAGCCAAGGAAAGTCACCCACCTGGCTAGAGATCACATGTGGAGTGCCTGGAAAAAAACTGAGAAAAGAAAGTTTAAGGAGCTCCTGCCATGTGGGGATCTGGAGGGGATAAAGAACCCATATGGAGAGTAAGAACTAGGGGCCCTCCTGGCTGGGCCTGGGCCAGAGAGGAAAACTCACCCACTGCTAACATTTCGGAGTGGTCAGAGCTCTTCCTTTATTCCTAAGGGCTCTCTTGCTCCATTGAATCCAGCCCCTTGTCTTTTTGCTCCTCAGTGTCTATAAAGGTCCATCTCTCCCTGCTGGAGGTGCTCTGCACAATACCACATTGTCACCTAACCAGCATTTCTTACACTCATGGGTAGACATGCTATGGCTGGTTCAAGTCCTTACTTCAGTTCTCTAAGTCCTTTCAGAATGTAACATTTAAAATCACCTGCAGGAGGGTCTTAGGGCTCTTCCATTCCCATTCTCTATTCTTGTAAGCAGCTTTCCTTGGCCATGCCTACCTCTTCACTATGCTCACAGTGTTTCTCCCAGCATAAGGACTGTCTTGAAGAAGTTCTCTGTGGAACATCGTCCTTCTTCCTTTGTTGGTTATCCTACCATCTTCCAAGTGTGAGGTCAGGGAAGCCTGAAGCGTATGTTCAGAGGCTTCATCATAGTACATGCGGTCACATGTCTGCAGCTTTCTTTAGAGTAAATATATGCATTTATTTTATGTAAATGCTTTATCACTCAAGAATCATTTCAAGTCTCCTTCAGAGGAACTTTAAGACCTTTCTCATCTTCAAAGTGTTCAGCACAGGGCTAAATATAAACGAAGTATTTGATAAAAGTGAACTAAAACTATGGACTAGGAGAGCTGAAATGTAATCACAGTTTAATTTTTGCATTAGCTATGTGACTCTGGTTCTTCACCATTCTATCTTTCTTTTCTATTTTTTTTTTTATGAGAGAGAGGGAGAGAGAGAGAGAGAGAGAGAGAATGAATTGGCATGCCAAGACTTCCAGCCACTGCAATTGAGCTCCAGATGTGTGTGCCATCTTGTGTACATGTGTAGCCTTGCATGCTTGCATCACTTTGTGTGTCTGGCTTTGTGGGATCTGCAGAGTTGAATATGAATCCATAGGCTTGGTAGGCAAGCACCTTAACCACTAAGCCACCTCTCCAGCTTCATTCTATCTTTTGAGTCTTTTAACTTTTCATTTAAAATTGGGAAAAATGTCAAGGGATCTCTTAGAAAACTAAATCACATACAGACAGCTAAGGAATATATGTGATCAAATAAGGGTACAGTTTCTTCTTTGTCTTAATGATTATTCTAAGAGTGTTTGGGTCAAAGTAGGGGTGTAATCCCCCTCCCTGGAGGCATATCTACATTTGAATGTGTAGGCACCCTAATGGGTAAATCTGGCTAGGAAACAGAGCTCTTGGCCAATGGGATATATGATGTGTGTCCCACGTCTATACCCACCTCATAACGTCTATCCTGCTTTCTCTATTTACTGGTGAAATAAGTAGAATTTAGGAAACTGGGTGTGGATAGGGAAAGACACAGGATGCCTCCTTCTTCTTTCTGGGCACAGAGCTGGCTGCCCTTTCCTAGGCATCAATACACTTTATCTATGCAGCAGGATTGAGTATGGTCAATGCAATGTGGGGAGCTCACACGCTCCAAGGTCCTCTCTGGTCAGTAAAATCTACCCATTGGTAACACTCTCCTTTCCTTTACTAACTTTTTTGATAAAAACTCTAAAGATTTTGAGAGGCATGGGCTACCGGTGGCATTAGCCTAGGTCCCAAGGGACATCATAAAACACAGTGCCTTCATGCCCCTGCAGTGTGAAGAAAGTGAGGAACTGAGATTTTTATGGTTTGTTTCTTTTTTAGCAGCTAAACTATTTGCCCTGACCAATACATATTTATGGGCTAACTGAAAAGATAACTTTTATCATTTCTGTCTACATAATTTCTTCCTTGAATTTTTGCCCAATAATTACAAGGCTTGGGTCACTGGAATAACCTAGGTTGTAAGCTCAGTGAAGACTGTTTATGTGTGTCTTACTCTTAGTGTATCCTTAGCACTCATTGTGGTTCATAGTATATAGGAGATGATCATTAATAAAGTCATCCTTCAGCATCTGTGGAGAATTGACCCTGGACCTTCTAAAACTTCCAACTCCCTGGATGCTCAAGTCTCTTAGTGGAAATGGTGTGGTGTTTACCTAGAACCTGTAAATATCTTCCTGTATGTTTTAATCTTTAGTTACTTATATAAAATGCAAAGTAAAAGCTATGTGATTAATTGTTGTACAACATTGTTTAAGGAATAACAATAAGACAGAAAGTCTGTACATGTTCATTGTATGTGTAATTTTTCCCCTGCACATTTTCAATCTGCTTATTGATTATTGATGTGAAACCCACAGATATGGATTGGCAACTGAACTTTTAGGGATAAAACAGTCCTCACAAGTGATCCTGGTATAGGTGTGAGTTTTCTTACTTCATGTGTATGTCAGGTGACACACATTCAGGGACTACAAGTTTATTGAAGCATTCTGTGATGGTTAATTTTGATTGATTGCCAACTCGACTGGATATAGAACCATATAGGACACACTGGACATGTCTGTGAGGAATTTTCTAGATTAGGGTAGTTGTGATGAGAAGACCTACCCTAACTATGGACCATACCATTCCATATATGTCCCAGACTGAATAAAAAGGAGCAAGGGAGCTGAAAATCAGGATTTATCATTCTCGGATTCCTGTTTTAGATTCTAATATGACCAACACTGTTGCATATGCCTGCTGTCAGACCTTCCCCACCACAATGGACTATGTCTCCTGAAACAATATGCTGAAATAAGCCCCTTCTCCCACAAGTTCCTTTTGGTCACATGTCACAGAAACAAAGGAAATAACTGGGATATCCATGTATGCTGAAAAGCTGAGAACACCACCTTCAGTAAGTTGAAGTAAAAATACTAATATAAATGGAAAATTATTTTTAAAATATTAAAGTGAACAGATAGCCTACAGCATGGGAGAAAATCTTTGGCAGCTGTACTTCACACAAGAGGGCCAGTACCTAGAATTTATAGAGAACAAAAAATTAAACACCAACCCCCCCACCTCAAATGCCAGAAGAAACTCAAGTGGCCAATAAATATATTTTTTTAAGTATTCAACATCCTTAGCTGTTAGGAAAATGCAAATTAAAATTACTTTGAGATATAATTTCACCTTAGCTAGAATTGCTAGCATCAAGAAAACTGATGATGACAAATACTTGTCAGAATGCAGGGAAAAAGGAACACTTATTAACTGCTAGTGGAAATGTAAACTAGTACAGCAATTATGGAAATCAGTATGGAGGTTTCTCAAAAAGTTAAAAATAGTACTGTCAGAGCTGGAGAGATGGCTCAGCAGTTAAAGAAGCTTGTTTGCAAAGCCTGATAGTCTGTGTTTGATTGCCAGTACCCACATAAATAAAGCCAGATGCACAAAGTGGCACAAGCATCTGGAGTTTCATTACAGTGGCAAGAGGTCCTGCCATGCTCATTCTCTCTCACTCATTCATTATTTCTTTCTTTGTCTCTCTCTGCTTGTAAATAGATAATAAAAAAGAAAAAGGGAATAGTACTGTCATATGACCCAACTATACCACTACTGAGCATATACCCAAAGGACTCTGCATCCTATCATAAAGATATTTATTTCTGCTCTATTCACAATAGACAGGAAATGGAATAAGCTCAGACATACATCCATAGACAAATGGATAATGTAAATGTTGCACACAATGGAATTTTACTCAGATGTAAAGAAAAATTATATTATAAAATTTGTAGGAAAATGGATGGAATGGGAAAGTATTATGTCATGTCAGGTGTTACAGATTCTGAAAGACAAAAAGCTCATGTTATTTCCCATATGTGGATCCTAGATTTTGATGCTATTTGTATGTATGCAAATGGGTATGAATGTAGGTATAGGTTATAAAACTATAAAGGAGAGTAGAAGTGAGGGTGTAAAAATGGTATTAAAGAAGGGGGGGGGGAAGACAACAGGATACATGTGACAAGAAAGGGGAACGGAGTCTGGGGGATGAATACAAGTGGAGGAAGGGCGATCAATGAGGTGAGTGGGGAGTGAGTCAACAAAAACAAATTTTGTTTGAAAATTCCAAAATTAAACCATATATATATATATATATATATATATAGTGTGTGTGTGTGTATGTGTGTATATATATATATGTGTATATATATATATATATATATATATATATATATATATATATATATATCTGTATATATATGTTTTTTGAAGTAGGGTTTCAGTCTAGCTCAGGCTGACCTGGAATTCACTATGCAGTTTCAGGGTAGCTTCAAGCTCATGGTGATCCTCCTTCCTCTGCCTCCCAAGTGCTGGGATTTGGGATTAAAGGCATGCGCCACCATGTCCAGGGAAACCTAATATTTTATATGTTGGTAAAAGAAATAAGATTTTTAAAATTTCACCTATTTTATTTAGTCTTTTATTTTTTATGAGAGAGAGAGAGACAATTGGCATGCCAGGGCCTCCAGCCACTGTCATCGAACTCCAGACGTGTGTGTGTGCTATTTTGTGGGCATGTGCAACCTTGCACACTTGCTTCACATTGTGCATCTGGCTTATGTGTGACCTGGAGAGTCAAATATGAGTTGTTAGGCTTTACAGGCAAGTGCCTTAACCACTAAGCAATCTCTCCAGCCGAGAAATAAGATTTTTCAAAGGCTAAAGAGTAACTTGACAGGACTGGGGAGATGTTGCAGTGAGTAAAAATGCTGTCTGTACAAGTGTAAATATCTGAGTTCAGATCCCCAGAATCCATGTTAGACACCCCCCAAATATCTGGATGCAGTTGCAAGCTTCCATAATCCTAATCCTCCTACTGAAAGATGGGATTTGGAGAAAAGAGTATCCCAGAAGATTGTAGGCCAGCTAGCCTGATTGCGTGCAGTGGTGAATAAGAGACCCTGCCTCCAACAAGGTAAAAGGTGTGGATTGACACCTAAAAGTTGTCCTCTTGCCTTCACATGTGTTCTGTGGTCCACATGTATTGTGGCCCACATGTACTTATACCCATACATGTGAACACACACACACATCATACATGTGCACATACAAAGATAAAACTTTTACAGTATAAAGTGGTGACTATACTTGTAGTAATGAAGGGAAAATTTGTACAATTACCTGGCCTCATTGGAAGAAAACAGTAGGTTAAAGCATAATACAGTATTCATGCTAAAAGCAAAACAACAACAAACCCCAGAAAAAAACCCCAAAACATACCCCTTACTTATTCACCTGTTGTCCCTACCTCTGCTTCTAAGGTAGACACAGTAGTAAGAAAACAGACAGTACCGCTGAGCAGAGACATGAAGCTCTGGGCCACCCTCGCACTAATTTAATTTTATGAAACTATCACCCAGGTCTTGTTCAGCATATTGGTTTTTAAGTAAGTGCATGACCCTCATTTTGTTCAACCAAGATTGAGCCTGAAGTGCAGTTATCTGAGAAGCTTTCCACCTGGTTGTTGGTTCACTCAGCTGTGCTACCAGTGGTTTCCATGGAAATAACAGGGAAAATGGTTCTGTGTCTGAGCTGTGAGAGCTTCCAGTTGGGCTCTGAGGAGAACTGCTTTCTCCCTTAGTATCCAGAACCAATCACTGGTGTGAAAAGCATTGCAGGGTGCCATAGCCTCTGGGCAAGCCCCACAGCTACTTTCGAGGAAATAGGATGATTTGCTAACAATTCTTGGCATCAGAAAAATGTTTTCAGAAACTACTGGTTGCATATCTTCAATCAAATTATTTTATCAAAATTTTAAATCATTGGCTCAAGTACTAACATTTCCATTTAATTTTCACTCATATAGCTAATAGGTGGAGAATGACTTTTATAAGTATGAATTTCTTCAGCTTATTAAAAATATATAATATCTTATTTAAAACAAAAGGAAGATCTGAATATTACTTAGCATATTTAGTGGACAATAACTTCTCAAACATTTTAAGATAAATTGAGTAATGAGTATGTTTTCGTTAGTCTTTGTAACCTGCAGTGGTTTGAATGGATGACCCCTAATTTATTCAAGAGTTTATTAAAGCTTGTAATTTAGAACTCTAGCCAGCTGGCTGGAGGAGGTGTCACTGTGGATGGATCATAGGGTCCAGCCCCAAGGTTTGTTTGGGGATGGATCTGTTGTGTGTGTGTGTGTGTGTGTGAGAGAGAGAGAGAGAGAGAGAGAGAGATTGAGAGATGCAGAGGGCTTGAGCTCGGCCTGGGGTTTCTGAAGTGTGCTTCTTGTGCTGCCAGTGGTTGCTTTTCTCTATGTATGTGGACCTGTGAAGGCAGGCCAGCTTCTTCTGCCACTATGGAATTTCCGCTGCATCTGTAAGCTTCAATAAATCCCTTCTTCCATAACTGTGCCTGGTTTGGAAGTTCATCCCAACAACTGAAACTGGCTGCTACATCACCATGTCTAGATTCTGCTAGTACCTTAGTAGAATTCATCAAGGTATCTAATTTCTTGTTACTTTTTTTTTTGTCGAATTCACTAAATAAAAGTTTGAATAAAGTAGAGGGTATAGAATAGAAGTGTATTTGGAAAGAGATGGTTATAAAGCTCCTGCTAGAGAGGGGAAGCTTGAAGAAGTAGATCAGTATATAAATGTGGCTAATATTGATTGAGCAGCTACTACACATGATCACAACTTGGGCTGCTCTGGAAAATGAATATTCTGCTTTACTTATTGTTGGAGTAGAGTTGTTATATGTTCTACTAATTTTCAAATAATTTAATATAACATGATAGAGTCTAAAGTTATATAGCACACAATTTAGTTTCTGATTATTCATGAATCACCATTTGATAATGTTATATGCATTTGTATACTATGGAAATAAGTTCACAGACTGCAGCATGTATACATTAAAATGAAATATTGGAGCCGGGCATGGTGGTGCATTAAAATGAAATATTGGAGCCGGGTGTGGTGGTGCATTAAAATGAAATATTGGTGCCGGGCGTGGTGGTGCATGCCTTTAATCCCAGCACTCGGGAGCCAGAGGTAGGAGGATCACCATGAGTTCGAGGCCAGCCTGAGACTCCATAGTGAATTCCAGGTCAGCCTGGGCTAGAGTGAGACCCTACCTTGAAAAACCAAAAAAGAAAAAAAAAAAAAAGAAATATTGCATAAGCATTCCCTTTAATTCTTTAAAATAATTACTTTAACTTAAAAATTAGTATTTGATAACTTTATCACAAAAGTAGAGCTCAGGAAAGCCATTTTAGTTATATGATTTAATCAAGGAAGCATGTCAATCTCCTTTAACAGAAAAAAGAAGATCGTTTACTTTGAGTCACAAATAAATGATCATAGCCCAGGAACATAGATTCCAGTTATCTTGAATGTTAGTGCTGATGTAAACTTCTACAGTCTCAGGGCAAATGGAAGTCATAGAGCCACACATTTTCATTGGTGGGAGGATCAGGTGGGTTGGATACAGGAAGCAGGTTTCAGATGTTATCTTGGAGTATTCTTAGCTTTAGGGTTGGTGGAGGCTAGAGGCCTGCTACGATAGAGATCTATTCTGAGAAGTTATAGTCACAAGAATGTTAGGCCAGATATAAAGTTTAGGTAAGTGTCTATTAAAAGCAACAATAGCACAGGATAATTTGACTGTTACCCTATAGCATTCTATCTCTTTGTTATCATGATGTTCTATTCAGCTAAGTTTGAATGGTCTGCAAGATTTTTTTTTTCTTTTTTCTTTTTTTTTTGGTTTTTCAAAGTAGGGTCTCACTCTAGCCCAGGCTGACCTGGAATTCACTATGGAGTTTCAGGGTGGCCTCGAACTCACGGTGATCCTCCTACCTCTGCCTCCCGAGTGCTGGGATTAAAGTTATGCACCACCATGCCCGGTGGTCTGCAAGACTTTTAATATCGATGTGGCTGCTTTGAAGAACATTGGGTCACAGTAGAAAGTAATTTAATGAACTATATAATGATCTGATAATGCTAATAGGTAAATTCTCACTAGTGAAAGAGACTCAAACTATTTACCAGTATGCTTGGAGGGAAAGTTTTTTTTTGATCTAAAATGGTTAAAATGTATGCATATGAACTAGAATAAAAGAATATCTAGTCTACATTCATACACAGTAAAATATGTATGTTAACTGAAGCTAGGCAAATCATCAGGGGCAGAATGTGATCTTATTACCATCTATTACCATCTTTAAAACAGGAAACAAGATATTTTGAGTAGATCTAAGGTTTATTACAGAATATGGAAATTCTGACCAGAGCACAGTAAGTTCGTTGGTATTTCCAGTGTCATTTGATTATCTTACCCTTCATAGGATGCCAGTTTGCTTTATTTATTTCTGTGTTAGCAGTCATTCTTTCATATTCAAGTCACAGTTCTCAGGATATTACAGCTTTTGATATTTGAATTTAATATCCTTATAGGACAACTACTGAATCCATTAGTTAACCATCTGGTTTAAAGTAGCTTGCCTGCTATTTCTTTAGGCTTTCAAATTCTTGAAATGTTTTGTACTACTGATGATTTACATTTTAAATGTGCGCATGTATGTTCATGTATATACTGACATATTGCTATAATAGTTCACTCTTTAGAGCTAAATGAAATTTAAGAGTGACTTCCAAGAACATTTAATAATTGAAATGTCACACTGATCTCATTATAAAGTTTTGTCCCCAAGTGTAGTTACTTATGGATACTGTAACAATTGCCACAAGCTAGGGCACTTAGAAAAAGATGAATTTGTTCACTTATACTTTTGGAGGACAGAAATTTGAAATGAGTTTTATTGGGTTAAAAGTAAGGGCATCCCTCTGGAAGCTGCAGAAGTGAGTCCTTGTTTTTACTTTTGACTGCATTCCTTGCTTTTCTGAATTCATAAGCCCCTCTTCTCTAAAGACACTGGCTTTACCACTTTCTTTAGTTTTCATACCACCTTATCTCTTGCTGTGATACCATCTTATAAAGACCTTCATGATTTCAGTTAGGATCTACCCAAAGCATTGGGAATAGTCTCTCCCTTTCACAGTGCTTGTGCTGGTTTGAAAGTGAATGAATGTCCCCCATAGGCTCAGGTGTTTTAAAATTTTACTTATTTATCAGAGATAGGGAGAGATAAAGAGAGAGAGGAGAGGAGAGGAGAGAGAGAGAGAGAGAGAGAGAGAGAGAGAGAGAGAGGAGAGAAGAGAGAGAGAGAGAGAGGAGAGAGAGAGAGAGAGAGTGAGAGAGAGAGAATGGGCATGCCAGGGCCTCTAGTCACTGCAAACAAACTGCAGACACATGTGCATCTGGCCTATGTGGGTACTGGGTAATGAAACCTGGGCCCATAGGCTTGCAGGCAAACATCTTAATAGCTAAGCCATCATTTGACCCCTCATGTGTTTTATTATAGCTTGTAACTTGGGCCTCCAGCCACTTGGCCAGAGGAGGTGTCACTGGGGGTTGGATCCTAGGTTTCAGCCCAATGGTGTGTTTGTGGGCAGATCTGATTCCAGCCCAAATGTGTGGAGAGCAGTCTAGCTCTGATGGGGTCTCTGCTTGTTGCTTTTGATATTGACTGGCTGTATAATTGTTTCTCTCTGCTTGGATCTGTGAAAGGGATCCAGCTTCTTCCATCGTTGGTAGAACTTCCCCTAGATCTGTAAGCTTGAAATTAATAACTCAGCAGGTCTGGGCTGTTTCAACTCTTCACATTCATAACATTATCAAGGCCCTTGGCCTTGCTTCTGAGACATGACCTCTGAATTCTTGGAGTATGCCGCTTGATAAACTTCTTTGTATACCTTAGGTCATGTTACCGATGTGAGTCATGGTGAATGCCTTTTTACATATGTTTGGGATCATATGCCACACTATCAGGACTGGAGTTGGAATGGCCAAGGTCAATCTCAGGTGCTGTCTGCCTGTGTAGCTGACCTCTGATAAAATCTCTAGACAGTGAGGTGTAGATGAGCTTTTCTTGTTGGCACATCTCATATTTAGGACCTGTTGCCACATCTTGCTAGGGAATTTGTATAGCTGTATGATGCCACTATAGAGCACAGTGGGAAGCTTGGTTCTGGGCTCTCCTCAAGTCTATATCTCCTGTGGATTCTCCCCTTTGCCCCTTTCCTCTGTGCTGATTTTCATTTGCATATTTTTACTGCAAAATCTGTAGCTGCAAATAGCTTCTGTATGTTAGGTAAATCTTTCCAGTGAATAATCTAGCCTGAGGGCAGTCTTTGAGGCCCCCCCCCCAACACATCAGCCTACCATCCAAACTTATTCTATTAAATAAACCTAGACTATTGTTAGAATGAGAGATATCTGTATATGTACAATATGTTATGAACATGTAATATATATAATCAAGAAAAGAACAGTTTTGGAAATGTTCTTAATTAAAACCTCAGGCATCAGGGCTGGAGAGATGGCTTAGTGGTTAAGGTACTTGCCAGCAAAGCCAAAGGATCTAGGTTTGATTCTCCAGGTCCCAGGTCCCATGTAAGCCAGATGTACATGGTGACGTATGCATCTGGAGTTCATTTGCAGTGGCTAGAGGCCCTGGAGTGCTGACTCTGTCTCCCCATCTCAAATAAATAAATTAATAAATTAATTAACTAATAGGAATGTTGCATTTAAAACAACAACAGTAAAAACCCTCAAGCATCATAAGTTCACATAAACAAATTACCAAGAACCACTGAAATCATATTGTAACAATATTCATTGAACAGTATGGTTAGGTAGTAATAATATTTTAGGCCCTTATACAAATTTCTAAGTTCAGTCTTTAGAAACACATGCATAAATGGTATATGTTTCACAAGCTTAAAACAAAATATATTCTTCCATACTTTTTGTTTTGTTTTGTTTTTTAGAAGTAGGGTTTTTCTCTTGCCCAAGCTGACTTGGAATTCACTATGTAGTCTTAGGATGGCCTTGAACTCAGCAACCTTCCTACCTCCGCCCCTCAAGTTCTGAGATTTAAGGCATGTGCCAACACACCTGGCTTTTCTATATTTTTGAGAAATGACAGAAAATCAACACAATTTGATTCATTATGGGGTTTTGCTAATTCACCTAAACCTAATATGACATAGAGAGATGTGAGTTGGGATGTGTTTTTCTGTGTGATAACTATCATCTAATGAGATGAAAACTTTGTCAGGAAATTACCTTCTTTTACAAGACAAAAATTTTTGTTTATAGAATGAGCAAAGTAAAAGTCAATGATAGTTGGTCACCATCAAGAGAAAAAATTAATTGAGGGCTCTTAAGTTTCTAGTTGTTGGATATTGACAGCCTCAGGGATACAAATGAAGAGTTGAAGGTGATGTCACAACTGATTTCTCTGTGTTTAAGACATAGCTGAAGCCAGGCATAGTGGTGCAAGCCTTTAATACTAGCGCTTGGGAGGCAGAGGTAGTAGGATTGCTGTGAGTGTGAAGTCAGCCGGAGACTACAGAGGGAGTTCCAGGTCAGCATGTGCTAGAGTGTGATACTAGCTCAAACAAATAAATGAACGAATGAATAAATAATACATAAAGGAGGAGGAGCATTTGCTGAGAGGATGTATATCCAGCCACACTGAACTGGGAACTCACAGAAGGGAGATACAGCATTTGACAAACATGTGAAAGGTTCTGGGTTTGACCCCCAGTACTATAAAACAATTTTAAGAAAGTAAAATATGAATAAAGAGTGAATTCATTGTCTCAGTTAATAAGCTTTCAGATATTAGTGACTTCTTCAGCCCTCTCACTTTGCAGCTACTTATTTTTACTATATTCTTGGAAGTGGCATAGTTAATTCCCTCCATTTTTAATAAATTAGAAAAAATTCTCTCTTTTAGTCTCTTTCACTAAGTTATGGAAAGAGAACAGGATGATGCATTTTGTAACTTTCAAAAAAGTTCTTCACTAGAAAAAACATGAACAGGAATACATGATATGCTAATACTAAGTGTTTCTACCATGACAGATAACTAGGAGCATTCTACCTTTTAAATATGTTTTTATACATTTGACATGAAGGAAAATAATGATTTTGCTCAAATTTTCAGAAGGGCTTCACTAGGACATTAGTGAGAGATGGTGGTAGGAAGGCAGAAGACAAAAACTGATCTTTCCTTTCTTATTACCTATCATTTTCTTCAAAACTTGTTTCCATACAACCCTTGTATTTTCACTTTCTCTAAAATGGCCCATCTAGCCTTCTGTATCAGTTACTTTCTCATTGCTGGAACACAATACCCTTCAGTAAACAGTTTAAGGAAGGAAAGCCTTACAGGGGAAATGTTCATCAAGGTTGGGAAGGCATGGCAAGGGCATGAAGCCAAATTCACATAGTCACATCCTCAGATTGAAAGTAGAAAGCATTGAGCCGGGCGTGGTGGCGCACGCCTTTAATCTCAGCACTCGGGAGGCAGAGGTAGGTGGATCAATCACTAAGAGTTCAAAGCCACCTTGAGACTGCATAGTGGGTTCCAGGTCAGCCTGGACTAGAGTGAGACCCCACCTTGAAAAATTAAAAAAAAAAAAAAAGAGAGAGAGAAAAGAAAGTAGAAAGCATGGGGGGCTGGGCTATAACACTCAAGGTCTGCCCCTGGTCACACACTTCCTCCAGCAAGGCTTCACTTCCTAAAGGTTCCACCACCTTCTCAAATGGTCGAATACCACAACTAACTGGGGTCAAGCATTTAAATACATGAGTCAATGGAGTACATTTTACATTTAAACAACCACACCTTCTTACTTAGAGAATGCTAGCAAGACTCAAGTTTTCTTGTTTAAACCATAAATTATTTTTTCTATGAGTATATATAGAGCTATTCTCAAAAGATTGGAGTGAGATTTGGT
This sequence comes from Dipus sagitta, assembly GCA_036346955.1. Lineage (NCBI taxonomy): Eukaryota > Metazoa > Chordata > Mammalia > Rodentia > Dipodidae > Dipus > Dipus sagitta. Next base: position 131,208,826 of record CM070771.1, read on the forward strand.
GGATAAGAAATAGCATCTGTGAGCCCCAGCCAGAGCTTGATAGGTAGTCAAGATAAAAAGCCACAAAAAAGCTGGAGAGATGGCTTAGTGGTTAAGGTGTTCGCCTGCAAAGCCTAAGGACTAGTGTTCCCCTTTCCAGATCCCCCAAAAGCCAGATGCACAAAGGTGAGGTAAGCACCCGGCCACACATGGCATCTGGAGTTTGATTTCAGTGGCTGAGGCCCTGACACAAATTCTCTCTCTCTAAAAAATAAAATAAAATAAAACAAAGAAAAAGCAAAAAAAAAAAAAAAAAAAAAAAAAAAGCCACAGAGAGAACAGTCAGAGAAGGATCTACAGAAACCAGAACAAGAGTAGGTCGGACTTTCTCCATAAAGAAACCAGTGAGTGCCCACAGCTTCACCAAGCCACTTGAACTGAGCTGGATCTCACCAGGAAAGTGTGATGAGGAAGTCCGAGCATCCAGCTGCTGAGTCCCCAAACTGGAGACAGAACTCAATGTGGGAAGAGAGGAATGCGGGGAGAAAAGCAAGCCTAGCACAGTGCAAGAGCAAATGACTAAACGAGTCTGAAACAGAGATTTCCGACGCCTGCCTACCATCCCGTCCCTGCCCCTTCAATTACTCAGAGGAGCGAAGCAGTGGAGCTGTGGGAGGAATGCGGCAGTCAGACTGAATCCAGCCTGAGACTGGAGAGGACGGTATTACAGAAGTGTGGACACGTCACCTGAAAAGGGGCCCAGAAGTTGAGAAGCCTGCATGCAATGCTCACTGCCACCCCACCCTTGCCATTGCCCAGTGAAGTAAGGGATCGAGCAGGAATACCCCTGGTGGCTGGGTGGACAAAGATTAGGCGCCCCAGAAATAAAGACAGACTCCGAAGCACAGTAAGAGTTAAAGTAACAAGCTTTCTGGCAAGTAAAAAACTCCTTTCTGGATTGGAGGGGGGTGTCCCAGAGCTCGGGTTTTATAGTTTGGTCTGCCCCTCCCTGTCCTGTCATGGTAATGAGAGATCAGGGTTCAGCTCACCTCCAAAGCTCCCTTAGGACACTCACTCAGACCTGCTGGCCTTTTAAAGTTGCTTTTCTCCTTCACTCCTGCTTCTGCCTTTGTGTGAATTGTATAAAAAGCCTATGTCTGGTATTCCCTTGACCTGTTTCCTATCTGCCTATGTCCCACTAAGTCCTCTCAGGATGACTCTAGAAAAGCATGCTAGAAGGTGGGATGTGTACATCTAAATGGGAGCGTCAGACCCCAAGCAGCATGGTGGGTGGAGACAGTAACAAAAGTCTGGTAAGAGTGTCTGAAGCTGAGAAATTTTTAACATGCCCTGGCCTGGCCAAGGCAAGGAGGAGCTATGTGGTTCTCAAGAAGTGTGTGACAGAACTTGCTGCAGTATCCCGATGGACAGAACTAAAACGACACAGAGGGTAGGGCGTCCCCAGCCAGAACCACTGCTTGAGAGTGTAATACCTTCTACTTCATTTTATTGCTTATCAATATTTGTAATGTTTAAATCTTTAATGCAGCTTTAAAAATTATTTAAAATATTTTTATTTATTGGTAAGCAGAGAGAGAGGGAAAAAAAGAGACAGAGAGAGGCAGAGAGAGAGAGAGAATGGGTACCAGCTAGGGCCTCTTGTCACTGCAAGCAAAATCCAGATACATGTGCTTGTGCATCTGGCTTTACATAGGTACTAGGAAACTGAACTTTGGCTATTAGACATTTCAAGCAAGGGCCTTAACCACTGAGAAATATTGCCAGTCCTAAACAAATAGTATTATATATATATTATATATATATATAATATATATTATATATGTATATATATTATATATGTATACATATATATATATATATGTATATATGTATATACATGTAATATTGGTTTTTGTAGGTAGGGTCTCATGCTAGTCCAGGCTGACCTGTAATTCACTATGTAGTCTCAGGTGGCCGCAAACTCATGGCGATCCTCCTACCTCTACCTCCCGAATGCTGGGATTAAAGGCGTATACCACCACGTCCGGCTTGATATTTTTTTAAAACATTTCTTTGTTTAAATTTTGAGGTAGGGTTTCAATGTAGCCCAGGCTAATCTGGAACTCACTTTGGAGCTTCAGCCTGGCCTTAAACTCACAGTGATCCTCCTACCTCAGCCTCCAGAGTGCTGAGATTAAAGAGGTGTGGCACTATTTAATTTTTTAATTCTCTTTAATTTTAAGTTGCTGTTTTGATGTTTACATGTATCTTTGAAGTCTTAAGTATGTTTGCCTTTGTAATTGAGATGTAATTGAGATGTTCTGTTGTTGTGTTGTAAATTGTATTTTAGTGGTAAATGTTTTCATGTATTTTGCTACATCTTATGGCAATACTCTTCTCTACTGCTTCTCATAGCTATAGCCCACGCATTTTCCTTCTCGTCCTTTCTTTACTCCCTTTCCCCATTCCAATTCTTTCCTTATTTCACTATATAAGTATTGATAACCTTAGCCCTAAAAGAAACTAGGAACTACATTTTCCCATCCAGTAACCAGTGCCACCATCCTGAACCATCTAGAGAAAACAAGTGAAGTACACGAAAGCGTCTTCTCCTGCAACTAACCCCGGCGTGGCTGTCAAACCACCATGGCTGTGCCTGAGCCAACTTCTGAACACGAATCCAAGCAAAGGCAGTCCCTGTGAGGACCACATAGGATAGAACCAAAAAACAAGCACAAACGGGGGGAAAAGGAATGAATCTGCAAGTTGATCCTGACAGAGGCACAAAACAAAACTAAAGATCACAAAACACACAAGACAGCTTTCTCGGTTGGGACAATGGCTCAGTCAATAACGACTTTCCATGTAAGTATGAGGACATGAGTTCAGATCCCCAGCACCCCCATAATGTCCAGGTGTGGTGATACATGTCTGTAATTTCAGTATTTATGGAATGGAGACAGTTGAATCCCCGGCAAACTGGCAAGCTAGACTAGCTGATTTAGTGAGCTCTGGGTGCTGTGAGGGAAGACAAACAGTGGGTAGCAATTGAGGGAGATATTTAACATTAATCTTTATCTTCTGGCCTCCATGTGCATGCATACACACATGAACATGCTTACACACACATACCATAAACACATACACTTGTAGAAATAATACCCCCAAATTAGAAAGCATTCTACTACAGTACCCCCACAAGATGACAACATCTCAATATTAGAGATAAAGATGAAATAGTTATAATAGTGGAAAAGATTTCAGAATCCTACTTTAAAGAAGATCTATCTTCACAGAGTTTAAAAAATAGATTATAAAATCAATTCAGTACCTAAGCAAGTGGATGAAATAATTGGTCAATTGGAAGAAAAATTTAAAAACACAAGAAAAAAATCATCAGGGAAATTGAGACAGTGAAAAACAATCAAACAAAACTGGAAATGAAAGAATCAATCAATCAAACCCATAACAAAAATAGCAGAAAGATTTGTGATCACACCAAAACAACCAGAAGAATGAATTTTAAGTATGGTGAATAAGATTGAGACAATAATGCATCCAGACATATATAAAGGATAAAAAAGCTAGCATTTATGTCCAAAACTTCCAAGGAGTGTGAGATACAGTCTAAAGATCAAACCTAAGAATCCATGAGGTAGATAAAGGAACTGAGATACAAAAGACCTAGAATGTGTCCATGTCATATCATAGTCAGGGTGTCAAAAATACACAGGGAAGAAATAATATTAAAAGCCATAAGGGGAAAGCACCAACTCATATACAGAGGCAGAAACTCAGAGTGACTTCAGTTATGATAAATAACTTCAAAAAAAGATTGCTCTATGCCACAAAGTTAACTTTTAAAAGATGTAAGAATATTTCAAGACAGGAACTAGTTAAAGCAATTCATGATCACCAAGCCAATACTGCAGAAAGTTCTTAAAGGAATGCTATATTCAAGAGAATAAGAAAGATAGTTTCATCTACAAGGATACAAGAAAGAATACATTTCATGAGCGAAACAGATGACCAGAGGAGAGCCAGAATTAATCATGGGGAATTAATCATGCTCCAAACAGCAAACCAGCAAGCTTTTGATACTACTGAGAGAAAGAGAGATAAAGACCAGAACCACCAGTAAACCAAGCCAAATGGAACAACAACAAATTCCTCTAAATAATATTCTTGAATGTAAATGGCCTTAACTTAGTTAATTAAAATTTTTTGTTTATTTTTATTTATTTATTTGAGAGCGACAGACAGACAGAGAGAGAGAGAGAGAGAGAGAGAGAGGGAGAGAGAGAGAATGTGTGCACCAGGGCCTTCAGCCACTGCAAATGAACTCCAGATGCATGCGCCACTTGTGCAGCTGGCTAACGTGGGTCCTGGGGAACCGAGCCTTGAACCAGGCTCCTTAGGCTTGACAGGCAAGCTCTTAACTGCTCAGCCACCTCTCCAGCCCTTAACCAATTTAAATATGTAGATTTATTAGATTAAATAAAAAGACCCAACTATCTTGCCTCCAGTGAATTCACACATGTAGGAAAGACATAAAAAACCTGTGAGTCCAGGTTGAAAACCTAGAAAAACCAAACAAATGGAAACCATAACTATGGCAGCCAGCAGTTGTCATGTATGAGAAAGTAGACTTCAAACCAAAACTAATGAGAAGACAAAGGAGGCCACTACATTGTGTGTGTGTGTGTGTGTGTGTGTGTGTGTGTGTATTTGAGTGTGGGTTCATTCTTACATGTATGCATGTATATGTGGCAAGCAGAGGACAGCCTCAGGCGTCATTCATTACCAACTAGCCACGTCTTATTGTGACACGGTCTCTCACAAGCCTGGAACTAAACAAATGCACTGGAATTCCTGGCTAGTGAGGCCCAGGGATCTGCCTGTCTCTGTCTCCCCAGTGTTGGGTTTGCAAGTGTATGCTACTATATCCAGCTTTTTACCCTCTGAAACTTGGATTCTGGAGGATCAAACTCAGGTCCCCATGTTTGCAAAGAAAGTACTTTTCTGACTGAAATGTCTCCCCAGCAATGTTATGTATTAATAAAGGAAAGGATATACCAAAATTATAGCCATTATGAGTACTTATGCACTGACTCTTCGGGCTTCTGGTTTCATAAAACAAATGTTAAAAGGAATAAAAGGCCACATATGTCCTGACATGAGAGATCCTGATGCCTCACACCTTATGTAATTAGGTCTTCCAGCTGAAAAGAATGACAAAGAGACTTCAGGGATCTAAAGTTTCACTTCAGACTTTAGAGCCTAGATTTAACAGACATCTATAGAACATTCCACCCAGCATATACGTATTATACTTTTTCTCAGTTGTGCATGGAATAATCTCTAAATTGATCATAAATACAAAAACATTGAAATAATTCTCTGCATCAGACTAAAGTGTAATGAAACTACAAATCAGTAGCAAGAGTAATCTCAGAAACTACACAAAATACTTGGAGACTGAACAATACTTTTCATTGAAGAAATCAAGGAGGAAATAAAATATTCTTAGAATTGAATAAAAGCAATAGTACAACCTACAAGCACCTCTGAGATATAGCCAAGGCAGTCCTAAGAGCAAGGTTTATTTATAAAAGTGCTCAAATTAACCCTCCTACCTGCTGTCATGTGTCCTTTCTGCTAACCCACTTGCACCACACCGCTAAGGGTGAGTACACTGCTCCCTGCCAGCCCCCACCCCTGCCCCTGCTCCAACCAGTCCTTCACACTGGCCTACCTGCACCATGGAGCTATGCTGTGGGTGTGGCATCGATCCCCATCTCCCTGTCCCTGTCCTGGTGTCCATGCCCTTCAGTCCTACCCACCAGCCCAGTTGTATCATGTTGTTGCAGGTGAGTTCCCTGCTCTCCAGCACATACACCCCCACTGAACTCGCTCCCATGAGTCCATTACACTGGCCCAATCAAACCATACCACTGTGGATAAATCCACTGCTTCCTATCCCCTCCTTCACTGCACCTGCTCCCACGAGTCCTGTCCCCTGGCCTAATCACACCATGCCAACCATGGGTGAGTTCAACAGATGCCTTCCTGCCTGCACAGCTCCACCCTTCGTCTGCTCATGTGAGTGAACTCACGTTATCCCACAAGGATGCAGGAATTAGGAGTGTCTGTTGTCAAGAGTGACAAAACCTGTCTCGGCTCTTGGTTGGTGAGTAACTCAGGAGTCAGGGTGCCATATATTCATTGTTGCACAAAGCTTCCATTGAGTCAGTGGTCTCCCGGTTCTTGTCTTATGAATTTTGAAGAATGAAATCCACGGGCCAAAGAGGGGGAAATTTAGCAAGATTTTTAGTATGGAGCTTAAGAGAAGAAAAGAAGGCAGAGCTCCTGCAGTAAGGCAGAAAGGAGTTCCAAAAAAAAGGGAAAACCCACCTGGGTGAATATGATTGAGGACTTTCATATGAATTTACTGGAAGGGCTGGTCAGTCTAATTCCCATGCCAGGTGTTTTGGATGGGGGATATCTTCCAGCAATCTTTATCTTCCATGAAAGAAAGTAATTCCATTTACATTCCTAGGAAAAAGAAGCATTCATTCTGCCTCTAGTAGGGTGGAGCTTCAAGGACTTCTGTAGGGGAAAATAGATAAGGAAGAAACATCCCCCCTCACTGGCTTCAGCACATTCCTCAATTTTACTTTCAGGGGCCCTGTTACATCTAAACTGAAATTCCATGAGCCTCTCCCACACACACCACCCTGGAGCATCTCGTGTGACTTTTGGATCTGTCCCTATGAGCACCCTCCCTTGCTGCCTACATAAACATGCCATGTATGAGCATATCCCACCACACTGTATGCCCTTCCTCTGATTTTACTGTCTTGTGAGATCCCTGGCATTCTCAACCAACAAAATATCTCCAGATGGACAAACACCATTGTAAAACAAGTAACACCCAAAACTGAAACAATACCCCCCCCCCAAAATCCCAGTCCCATAGTAGAGCTACAGAAGAGGAGTCTCCAAAATTGTAAAGCACCATAATGATGATCATGTACAATGAGTGTAGAGGACATGAATGAACACCCGAATGAAATCTAATGATGCTTTCAAAGAGGACATGGACTGATAAGTGAATGAAGTCCAAGAGAGCATAAACAAACAGTTGAATGAAATGAAGGACTTAAGCCAGGATATTAAAATTGGATTTTATAAAGAGATAGAAATGCTAAAGAAAAACCAAAATGAAATGAAAAGTGCAAAAATCAAATAAAGAGCTCCCCAGAAAGCCTTCTCAACAGAACCGATTACATGGAGGACAGGCTATCAGGGTTCAAGGACAATTACATGAAATGGATCAGGCAGCTAAAATCAGTAACAAATTAAAAATAATGTGTGAGCAGAACATCAGAGATAGTTGGGACACCTTGAAAAGACTACATATAATGATATTGACCAAAGAAGTAGGGGGAAAACTTCAAAATAAAGGAATAGTGGATATTTTCAATAAAATTTTAGAAGAACCCTTCCCAAGCCTAGGAAAAGAGATGACTATGCAGATACAAGAGGTATATAGAACTCCAAAAAGACTAGAAATGAAACTCACCTCATCATATTATAGCCAAAACATTAAACACACAAATAAAGAAAGGAAACTGAAAGCTATGAGTAAGACAAGTCGCTTAACAAAACAGGCCCATCAGAATAACTCCTGAATTTTCAGTGGAAACCCTAAAAGCCAGTAGAACATGGAATGATGTAATACAAGTATTAAACCACAGCTGCCAGCCCAAAACGCTATACCTATAAACATTAACTCTCATAACAGGGAAAGAAAAAGAGTTCCATGATAAAAGTACATGAAAGGAATTTATGACCACTAAGCCAGCACTACAGAGGACACTGGAAGGAGCTTCAAACTTGAGATATGGATAAACACATTTACGAAGTTAGAGGGAAAAACAAAAATCAATGTTGGATCACTTTTCAAGCAAATTAAGATCAAAGAAAGCACTAAATACCACAAAACCACAAACATATTAGAAATTAACTCACAACTTTCAATAATAACTGAACATTAATGGTCTCAATTCCCCAATCCACAGGCATAGACTAACAGACTGGATTAACTATTGTGAAGGTGGCTTGTTATACAATGAGCTTGGGCCTTTTGATCTTTCTTACTTATATGCCTGCCTCTTCTTCCAGCTTCCACATGTTCTGAAATAGCACAAGAGCTTTACAAGGTATGGCCACTCAATCTTGGATGTCCTAGCATCCAGAGCCAACATAAACCCCTTTCATTTATAAGTTCCTAGTTTTGGCTATTCTGTAAGACAAACATATTTACTGATGTCTTCAGAAGTTGTTATGAGCATGCTGAACCTGAAGCATGGAGAAACAGATATGTGCTTTTCAACAATATCAGCTTTTACCAAATAATAATAAATCCACAAGCTACGTCAGTTTCCTTGGCTGTAATTTCCCAAGTCATCCTGATTTCTCTTGATAGGTGGTCATTCACAATCACAGGTTCTTTCTTTCCAACCATGTTTCCTAATTTTAACCCTCAGGTCATATATTATACATCATGTAGTGATTATATCTATGTATATATGTAAGTTACAGAATGCTACCAATGGACTAAAAGGGCAGGATTCAAGAAGTTCAAAGAGATAGAAACTCAGAACTGACAGAGACATGAAGTGAATCACTACAGTGTTTAGATAACGAACCTGTTAGGAGAGCTGCAAGACCACAGGATTGAGCCAAGTCTCTGGATCTCAGGGTCAAGCGAAGTTGTGGATGTGAGGTGCACAACCATGGGAGAGGTGACATATCACAGGACCACAGAGGCAAGGTGCAGGTCCAGGTCTGCATGGAAAAATAGAAGAGCAGATCCATTCAGTAGACCACATCAGCAGTAAGGACTAGATGGAGCTAGAGCCCTTGGGCAGTCAGGAGTTCTTTGCCTGTCAGTCCCTTCATGCACACACTGGGTGGACAGAAGACAGGGTGGTGAGGATTATCACCTTGACAGTGGTAGATATCCTCTTTAAGGGGTCTCAGTGAAGATGTCATATCCTTCCTTGCTCTAGTGTGTTTGGCAAGTTGTCTAGTCCAATTTTTCTAATAAAGTTTTAATATACCATGTTGTTATATGGTCCCACTTTCTTTTGATATGATTATAGGGTGATAATGCTTTATTTTGGGAATAAGTTATTTATTAAACTGTGCCCTTGGGTGGTGCTACAGACAATGGTATCTATGTCCACAAGGTACAGAATCATCCTTTTTCTGAATTCATTCAAGATGAAGTCCAGTGCTGCTTGTAAAATGTAGTCAGGCAGGCACAGGAAAGCCACCATTGTCTGCCATGTAGAGTAACATATCGGGATGCAGCCCGATCCCAACAGTTAGTAACTTCAATACCTCTCTTAAATTGCAGTCACATTCCACTGATTGATATTTTTCTTGACTACAGAGGCCACGGTTTTATTTCCTGGTGTGCCTAGTGCTTCTGGGGCATTGGGTTCTGGTTCTCATTGGTCAGTAGGTAACTTTGGGTGACATGTTCTTCTGGTATGCGTGCTGCTGCTATCTGTGTTTAAGATTTTTGTTTGTTTGTTTTACCTGAATCCTGTGGTTAGCCTCATACCTGCAAAGATTTTCAGCCATTTAAGGATTAGGACCTAAAGCTACTCACAAACTGGGCTTCACACTTTTCTGATCCCTCCTGTCCAGAACCCTTCCTCCCCCACCTCACAGTGTGCTTCAGGCTTTGCACTCTGCTTGTGTGTAGTCATGCAGCTCCCCGCTGCTTTGAGTTGGGGAGTGCCCCCATTTAAGAAAAGCAGCTAATGCAGAAGTCGTGTTTTGTTTCCATTGCAAAAGCACGATTTTCCATCTTACATTCCTCTGGCCCTCTGACTTCTTTTTTTTTTTTTTTTTTCTCCAGACTAGGACTTTAAACACAATTTAATGTTAGCAACAGTCTTTCCTGTGTGCTTTGGTCTTACTCCTGAGGCTGTAGTATTGCCAAGATTTCTCCCTTTACCTTTCCCCTTGTCTACAAGTCAGAATTCCATGTCTGGCACCTGGAGCAACAGGGCTGCTGTAGTTTAGCCACTATAGCCATGCAGTTGGGCTGGGGCTGGGTTGGATAGATATAGCACAGGTGTCCTTTTTATTTATGAAAGAGAGACAGAGACAGAGAGAAAGAGAGAGAGAGAGAGAGAGAGAGAGAGAGAGAGAGAGAGAGAGAGAGAGAGAATGGGCATGCCAGGGCCTCCAGCCACTGGAAATGAGCTCCAGACACATGCAACTCTTTGTGCATCTGACTTACATGGGTACTGGGGAATCGAACCTGGGTCCCTAGGCTTTGTAAGCAAGCACTTTAGTTGCTAAGTCATCTCTCCAGCCCTAGATTTCTTAACTTTTCTATTTGTAGTCTTTAAAAAGTAAACTTTGTGCTTTCATTTGTGTTTGATACTTTCTAAAGTCTTTTAATCACTTAGAGTCAAACTTCCTTTTGGATCTTATAGTTAGTTACCTGTAAGACTTCCACAATCACTTTGCCTTTCTGTCAGTTTTGGAAGTTGACCAATCTTACCTTTCTTTCATATTTGGAAGTTGACCAATCTTTCCATAAATTATTTAAAAATAAATTAAGACATTAGTCATTTCATGCGAACCTCCAAAAATAAGAAAAGTTCTTAAAATATCCATCACAACAATATTGTGCTTAATAAAATTAATAGTTAGTCCATATTTTCTTCTAACACTTGCCTCATATTTAGTTTCTCTAGTTGTCTCCAACATTTCTATTACATTGACCCAGAATTCAGAAAGGTCCCTAGTCTCTAGCCATCTATTTTTGGCCTCTTTTAATTTACAATTGTTCCTTTTTTATTTCTTCTCTTTTATCCCTTCTCCGTTCTTCCTTTTTAAAAAATATTATCTAAGAGAGAAAGAGAGGGAAGAAGAAAGAAGCAGATAGAATGGGTGCGCCAAGGCGTTCAGCCACTGCAAACAAACTCCAGGCACATTTGCCACCTTGTGCATCTGACTTGTGTGGGTCCCAGGAATGGAATTTGGGTCCTTATGCTTTGCAGGCAAACGCCTTGACCACTAAGCCATCTCCCCAGCCCATCCTTCTTCCTTTTTTCACGTTTGCGTATGTGGTGTGTGTGAATGCGTGTTCATGTATTTGTGGACACATATTTATGCATGAGTGAATGGAAGCTAGAAGACAACATTAGGTGTCTTCCTCAACTTCCACTTTATTTACTGAGGCAGGGTTTCTCACTGAACCCACAACTCACAATTTGGCTAGTCTAGCTAGTGGGCACATCCCAGGGATGCTACTGTCTGTACCCCCGAGCACTAGGATGACAGGTACTACCACACCTGGCATTTAATTTAGCTCAGGTCTTCATGCTTGTGTGGCAAGCACTTTAGTGATTAGCCAATCTCCCCAGCCGCTACTTCTTTTTTAAAAAATAACATTTGTTTATTGGCATAAATAGTCTGGCTTATTCTGTGACCTGACCCATATTCCAAAATTTTCTAGCATTGTTAAACAACTTATTTTATCTCTTGTATTTTCTATAAACTTGAAGTTAAAGCCTACCTTTTGATTAGGAACAAAGTAAATAACCTTGGCACAACTAACTGTTCCTGACCCAGTGATGCTCCATCTTTCGTTCTCTGAAGTTAGGGCTCACATTGTCTGTGGTTCTGCTACTGGCTGGGTCGATAGATTCAGCAGTCTCAGTCTGTCCTCCTTTCAGACCCTTTCTTCAAGAGACCACCACTTCATTAACCAACTTGGGAATCACTGGCCCACTTAGGTCCAGAGTTTGCAAATTAGAATTAAATCTGTCTTCCTATCTCTCTTAATTCATGCCATAGCCCAAAGGAGAACTGACTTTGAAATGCATTCTAGCTCTCACTGAATCACCACTATTTAACAAACAAGATAAGTTCTTGAAATGTCCACCACAGCAGTCTTTTATTTAATAAAAGGAACATTCACTTCCTGTTGTCTTCTAATGCTGGGAATTTAGTAGTTTACCATGCACTGTCTTCTAAGACATGTGTCTCCTCCCTGCCAAGGCCCCACAGGTTCTTAGATTCCAAGATTGGTTATAGCTGTGTTTTACAGCACTCTGGCCTTTTAAAAGAGTAGTCATTGTCATGCTGATAATTAACAACTCACTTGTTTCATTTGATTAATATAAATAGCTACACAGAAAAAATTAAGATAATTAGAAACACTCATTTAGAGCTGGAGTCACTCATATTGATTCTGTTGAACCGATATTCATTGAATGCTGGATTCCTGAGTCAAAGAAAACTTTTTTTATATACTATGTAACTCAGGTCAGTTCCTATATATTAGATTATATCAACTTGATTAAATTTTTCCTTTTATGTGTTTCAACTGGCAGTCATTTCCATGGGCAAAATAAAAATCTTTGAATTATCTTCGCATTTGATTAGGGCATGTTGTATTTTTTTAAACTCTTTCTCTTTTCTAAATGAAGATTTAGTCACCTTAATTAGAAGTGGTAGGCCCTGCAGCCAAATTTTAAATCAAGCCAACAGTCACAGTGTTTGAAATGGCAGTGGACACCGGTCTGAGGAGACCTTCCTTTATTACCATTTGCTGTGGCAGAAGGAAGTAGAGCAATTACCATTGCAGAGTAATTTAATACTGTTTTATTAAATGTGGTTTTTCATCATAGTAAGGAGTTCTGGGATTCATGAGGCTGTCCATTTTCTGTGAAATACTATCCCATTTACATAGATTAATTCACAGTCTATGGTCATATTATAAAAACATAAAGGTATAAAGATGAACTAAATCAGAGTTGGGAATAAAATGTAAGAATCAATTAACTTGCATCCTTGAAAAAACTTATGATGCTCCTGCTTTACTTCTCTTCTTTCTTACCTGAGCTTATGTCTGTTTTATGTGAGGTTCTTTACGTGTTAGAACAGAGGTGATGAATTAAAACTGTAATTAATAGATTATTTGTTTTTTTGAGGTAGGGTTTCACTCTGGCCCAAGCTTACCTAGAATTCACTATGTACTCTCAGGGTGGCCTTGAACTCATGGGGATTCTTCTACCTCTGCTTCCCGAGTGCTGGGATTAAAGGTGTGAGCCACCATGCCCGGCTACATTCAGATAAATTTGATTATATAGAACGATGATTGTTTTTAAGTAGTGAGTGATTATTTTGGCAGACATTCTGTGCTTAAATTAAGGGTAATTTTTCTGTGCTCAGTAAGTTTGCTGAAGGAATATTATATTTGACTTTTTAGAGGACATCTATAAAGGGAAATATTTTTAATCTTTTATTTATTTGGGAGAGATTAAGAGGAAGAGATAGAGATAGAGATAGAGAGAGAGAGAGAGAATGGGTGGGCTAGGGCTTCCAGCCACTGCAAATGATCTCCAGATACTTGTGCCACCTTGTGCATCTGGCTTACATGGGTTCTGGGGAATCAAACCTGGGGCCTTTGGCTTTGCAGGCAAACTCCTTAACTGGAAATCAATCTCTCCAGCTGAAGGGCAATATTTTTATATAGTTCTTTCTTTGTAAAGTGACATGGAAACATAACCTTTATTCATACTAGTACCAAGTATTATTTCTCCCAACGGGAAACAAATGTCAGAGTGATTTTCTTCTAAAAGAAATTCCAGGTAAGGAAGCTTTAAGTTTAAATGTTTACTTCATTCTTCATATCTAGGAGTCAGTGACTTTATAGGTCAGATAATTTCTGTTATTTCCTATATTTTTGTTTACAGGGCAGGCCCTTTGTATGTAAACCAGCCTTGTCTTAAACTCACTATGTGCTGTATGCTGGATTTGAATTTTTAATCTTCCTGTCTCAGCTTCTTAAGTGCTCCAATTGTGTGCATGTATAACAACTCCAAGCTTGTATGTTTTTATGTCTATGTCTTCATATATATACAATAAACTTTATATATAGCATTTAAGACATTAAGATATACGTACTTACTTTTCTAATTTTTCTAATAACATTTGTCTCAGGCCTCATTTATAGACACAAGGTTTTTAATCATCAGAATTATGTTCTCCTTAGCTTCTGATTTATAGAGGTATTCCTTAGTATAAATATGAGCATCTCATTTACTCCTGGATCTCCTGGTTCCCTCGACTCCCTTCCCTTCCCTCCTCCTTCTTTCTTGGGATTCATTTTGTTTCCATGTTTCAGTTGGCAGTGTACATTATCTGCACCCTACAATCAAGAGCAGAGACGTGTTTCCAAGACTGACAAAGCAGATTGATGAGAACAATGTATAACTTAGTGGAAATATTTTGCTATGGAAGAAGTGGCTAATGTTACTTCTTGGAATGTTAAAAGACAAAACTTCCTTTTTAACATTTGTTTCCTTATCCCTATTTTGTTGATTGTGAACTTTATTGTGTGAATATATTGCATATTGGTCACATTTCCATTGGGTTATACTGTTTATGTTCCCTTTCCTCCTCCCCGTGCCACAGAGGGCCTTCCTCAGTGTGGTTGTTGGTACTCACTGTGGGGTCATGAGTGCATGTGAGTCTCTCCAGGAAGTGTGTGTGTGTGTGGGGGGGGGCAATGCCTCAGGCTAGTGTCTCTTACAATCTTTCAGTTCCTTCTTTGGCAATGTTCTTTGAGCCTTGGTGGGAGTGTTATATTTCACCTTTGGTGATGAGCTCTTTGAAACCTCTGATTTTTCTGCTTTGATGAATTTTGACTCTCTTTAGTGGCTACCATCATCTCCCTGGAGGAGGTTCTCAGGCTAGCAGGGAGAGCAGCATTCGTGTGTAATCTGTCACTTCCTCTGGAATATCTTCTGTGCCCTGGAAGATGTGATAGACATGAGTTGTCTCATTCTAGGCAGTTGTCTTTCTTGCTTACTGATGGGTTTTGGGTCTCCTAGATATCCACTTTTATACTGCTTGCCTGGAGCTCTGGAATATGATCAGCTCTAGAGTCCCTACTAGTGGTGATGGCCGTGGAGGCTTGGTGCGGTGGGAGAGGGGGAGGTCTCTCTTTTACCTCCTTAAACTTTGGATTGACAATTTTCATACGTGTACATAATATATTTTGTTGATCATACCCTCCATTACTTTCCCTTGTCTTCCCTCGTCTTTCCAATGAATCCCTTCTCTCTCACTAGTCCCTCTTCCGTTTTCATGTCTTCATTATCCTCTTCCATCATCTATGATGAAATGTTGAAGGGTATGATATTATTCAGGTCTTATACAGGTAACAAAAGCTATGGTGAAGTCATAAAGACAAGGGAAATTTCATGCAAAAGGGAAAACTTGGGTTGGAGAGACAGCTTAGCAGTTAAGGCGTTTGCCTGCAAAGCCAAAGGACCCAAGTTAAGTTCCCCAGTACCCATGTAAAGCCAGATGCACAAGGTGGTATGTGCATCTGGAGTTGTTTGCACTGGCTACAGACCCTGGCATGCCCATTCTTTCTCCCCCACTCTCAAATAACTAAATAAAATATTAAAAGAGAAAACTTTCTCATCAGTGTGAATTGAGATTTAACTGAAAATTTAGGATGGAAAAATTCCTGTCAGAACTTCCCAGACTGGAAAATCACTAATTTTACTTTTTCTTATCTGCAAGAGGCCAGAAAATTTGCTTAGCCTCTGGATCATATAATCACTAAATTCTCAGACATTTTCCAAATGTGACTGTATTCCTGGCCTCATTTTCTGTACTGTTCTCCAACTGTTGCTCCCCAAGACCTTGCCACCCAGAGGTAGTGTAGGTCTGCCCTCTGAATTCTAACCTGACTAAAGGCACTTGAGTGTCCTCTGTGGTTACTCATGGCCCCTTGTCAAAGGGGTAGATGTCACAGGCTAATTTTCTAAGTGTGTGCCTGGCTAATGAAGTCAATATTCTGGGTTGGATAAGCAAGGTCACAGGCTCCAAGGCAGGGTCTACTCCACACTGGACAAGTGGCCTGCAGCCAGGGGAAATGTCTCAGAGGTCAACTGGCATAGTCCTTTCTCAGTGAATTTTGATCCTTCCTAAGCTGTGATCTGACATGCCTCCCCAAGAAGGCACAGACATTTCTTCCCCATGCTGACATCTGCTCTGAACTGTGTGTCTCCACATACCAAGTCAGGCCTCACTGGAGTCCTTGGACCTCTCCTCAGCTTGGTCACTTATAAAAGACAATTTGACTTTATCACCATGTACAAATCATAACTGTTTAGGCCCATCTTCACTGATGTTATAAACCTTCCCAGACTGCAACCTAATGTGCACCAGATTCATACTACAGTGGGTTCTCAGTGATGCTGCCATGTGTAATAGCATTTTAAGTGAACTCACCCTGTATTGGGGCATGGGAAGAAAATGTAATTACCTAAAAATTTTCAGTAAAATGTTTCAAATGTATTTGAATTAGACTACAAATGATAATATGATGAATACCATTACACCTATGAAATGAAATCACATTGATCCTCAAAGCTCTCCTTCTCCCCATCAGCATAGGGAACCACTTGTTCTGAATTTCGATTTCATCAATCTTTATATACTTAACCATTCTTTTTTTAATAACGAAATTATTTAATTGTTTATTCATTTACTTATTTAGTTTTATTTATCTATTTTTATTTTTTAGTCAGTGAATACAGTCAAGTTAGTACCATTGTTAGCCTCCTCCCTATTCTCCCCCCTCCACAGGGACCCTCCTTGTTGGGGTATATGTGTCAACCATTTTTCTTCAAATTTCATTGGGTCATTTTTCCTTACTGTTGTATAGAATTCCATCGTGTAGACATACCACATCTTAGTTATCCATTCATCTAATGATGGACATCTGGGTTGATTCCAGCTCTTGGCTATTACGAATTGAGCAGCTATAAAGATGGTTGAGCAAATCTCTCTGAACTGAGGTGTGAAGCTTTTTGGGTACATGCCCAGTAAGGGAATAACTGGGTCTGTTGATAACTTTATAGACAGTTTTTTTTAGGAGTTTCCATATTGATTTCCAAAGTGGTTGTACCATCTTACATTCCCACCAACAGTGGATGAGGGTTCTTATTTCTCCACATCCTTGCCAGCATTTGTTTGCATTTGATTTTTTGATGTTTGCTATCCTTACTGGGGTAAGGTGGAATCTCATAGCAGTTTTAATTTGCATTTCCCTGATGATTAGGGATGATTAACATTTCCTTAGGTGTGTGTTTGCTATTTGTATTTCTTCCTCTGTGAACTGCCTGTACAGTTCCTTGCCCCATTTTGTGAGTGGGTTGTTTGACTTTTTATTGTTTAGGTTTTTGAGTTCTTTGTAGATTCTGGAAATTAAGTCTCTGTCAGTTGGATATTCAGCAAATATTTTTTTCCCATTCTCTGGGTAATCTATTGGCTCTGCTTATTATATGTTTGTCTGTGAAGAAACTTTTCAGCTTCATAAGATCCCATTGGTTGAGTGATTGTTTAAGATTCTGTGCTACTGTGATTTTGCTCAGGAAGCCTTTTCCTATTCCTAATTCATGGAATGTTCCTCCTAAATTTTCTTCCAGTAGTAGCTGAGTGTCTGGTATTAAATTGAGGATTCATTTGGACTTGATTGTTGTGCATGGCAAGATGTGTGGATCAAATTTCAATTTTTTGCATATAGTTATCCAGTTTGTCCAGCACCATTTGCTGAAGATGCTGTCTTTTTTCCAGCCCATATTGTTAAGGCCTTTGTCAAATATCAAGTAGCTTTACTTGACCCAAAGTCTGGGTCCTTAAATTCTATTCTATTGGTCTATACTCCTTTTTTTATGCCAGTACTATGCTGTTTTTATTACTATGGCTTTGTAATATAGCTTTAGATCAGGTATGGTGATGCCTCCAGAGGTGCTTCTTTTGCTGAGGATATGCTTGGATATCGGAGGCCTTCTACTTTTACATACGAATTTTGAGATCAATTTTTCTATCTCTGTGAAGAATAATGTTGGGATTTTGATGCAAATCACATTAAGTCTGTAGATTGCCTTTGGAAGGATTGCCATTTTCACAGTGTTAATTCTGCCTATCCAGGAGCATGGGAGGTCTTTTCATTTTCTTAAGTCCTCCTCATACTTCACCTTTCTTAACTTTATATTTTACCTTCTTGTTTTGCAGTTTGAGAGATAGTCAAGTTAGTAGTTAGGAGCTCAAACTTGAATCAGACTGGATTTGAACTCTGGGTATCCTGTTTACTACTCTGCAGACTGTAGAAATTATGTGGCCTCTTTATATATACTTAAGTTTTTGTTTTTAAATATGCAAAATGGGGGCACCGATATTACAAATTATTTATTTTTGCAAGATACATAAGTAGAAAGAGAAAGAGAAAGAGAGAGAGAGAGAGGGAGAGAGAGAATGGGCACACCATGGCCCTTGTATTGCAGATGAATTCCAGATACATGTGTCAGTTTATCTGTCTGGCTTTATGTAAATGTTGAGGAGTCAAACCTGGGCCAGGTAATCCAGGCTGGCAGGCTTCACAAGCAAGTGCCTTTAATCACTGAGCCATGTCCCCAGCTCTAATATTACCAATATTTTGAAGTTACAAAGAAGAATTCATTAGCTAATGGAAAATCTTCAAATAATCTCTGAAACATATGAAGTTCCGTATACTATGCTTTAGATTAAAATATTAAATACATTTACATTTTTCAAAATTTTATATAATTGATATCACATATGAATATGTATCCTTTATAACTTTATTTGAAAAATATTATATGTGATATTCATCCAATTTGATATACATAGATTTCTACTTTTCTTCTTTTTTCCTTTCTATTTTATTCTTTTATACTTTTGTCCTTTTGACTGTGTGTGTGTGTGTGTGTGTGTGTGTGTTAGAATGTTTATGGGCATATGTGTGTACAGGCATGAACTTTCATATAGAGACCAAGGGTTGGTGTTGAATACCTTTTTCTTTTTTCAAATCACTTTCAATCTTATTTATCAAGACAGAGTCTCTCTCTTGATTCCAGAGCATGACAATTGGGTCAGTGTAGCTGGCAGGTATGGCCTAGGAGATTTCCTGTTACTGATCCCCAAATACTAGGATTACAGGCAAGACATTATGCCCACTCATCATGTATGTGGGTGCTGAGCATCTGAACACTGATCCTCATGTTTGCACAGTCAGTGCTTTGCTAACTGAGCCATCTCCCAGCAGCATTATTATTAATATTAATTATCATTATCATTTTACTTTTGAGATTGA
The DNA here is from genome assembly GCA_036346955.1 of Dipus sagitta. NCBI lineage: Eukaryota > Metazoa > Chordata > Mammalia > Rodentia > Dipodidae > Dipus > Dipus sagitta. The sequence continues at coordinate 131,228,042 of CM070771.1, forward strand.
TTTTGTCATATACCCTACGTTGACCTTGAACTAGTAATCCTCTCTTCAGGCTTGCTGTTTAATGATAATCCAAACTCCTCTGGTTTGAATGGTTGATTCTGCATATCTGATCCTATCTCAGGAAAGATGCTAAGTTTTATATTTTACCACCTTCTTCTGTCCCTTGCTGAGACAGGCTATGATGATTAATTATCATGTATTGAGAGGGGGACGTAGAGAGGGTCAGAACCTTTAGCTCTCTTATTGTGATGACCAACTGCTGGGCTTCTCCCTGGACTAACATACCCATCTGTACAGGATAATTCTGGTTGCTTTTACTGGTTGGAAGTTGTCACTTATTGAAACTATTTTATCTAATGTCTGATCTATGCTGTTCCTCAGCAAGTCAGTAAATCTGCAGTCCTCATGCTATGGTTAACATAAGTGGAAATATGTGGACCTCTGCAGGAATTGGACAGGCTGTGAGAGGGCATTAGTACCATCTCCAGCTCACTGTCACAGCCCACTCTCACTCCTTGCCCCATGCTATGATGTCCTTAGGTATCAGGCTGACTGTGGCCGACAGTGAGAAGTCTCTTGCTCCCCATGGGAGCATTAGGACTAACATTAGGACTGGAGGATATTGTGACCTTACATGGTGTTCAGTGGCTTCTCTTGACCCTGAATTCTTCTGTTTTATCTCTTCTTAGGGTCACATCTCAAGAAAGGGAAAGTATTCATAGTTTATTTCTCAAATTTATCTCTTTCTTCTACTTAGGACTTTTTCTTTGGAAGAATTTCTCTTAAAGCTTATCTTCCTTCAGCCTAATGGGCACATGTATCACCTACTTCTGTTCAGCCACATTAGTTGGCAGAGTGAGCAAAGAACTTTGTTTAAGGTTAAAAGCACAAAAATGAGTCAGATACATTGTGAGCCTCTCAAGTATGAAGGCTATCCTCAGGACAGTGGGACAGAGGATTTCAATCTGTCTGCCGATGGGAAGAGGAGTATGTAGTTGATGTAGTTCTGAATCATTGGGCAACAAGTAAGAACTGAATTTGAAGGAGTACTGCTGGGGCCAGAAGTCTGGCTTCATTGAATAATTATTCTGGACAACCAACCAGTGCTTCTAGCAGCCAGATCTTTTCCAACCAGAGGTATTTGATCTGTGGAGCACAGCCTCTGAACTTAGAAGAGGGATTGGAAGAGCAGCACCACCAATCTAAGGGTGGCTACTAGATGAAACCAGATCCATGGCACTGTAAATGCTCAGGCCATGTCCTCCTTGTGACTAGCAGTGTGGGTATCAGGAGCCACCATTACCACTGAGCATGGATAACAACTGTGGCTACAGGCAGAGCTCTGCAATAGCCTCTATACCAATGATTTATGTGCCCCTAAAGATAGGATGTGAAAATTCTCATGTCTTTTGCTTCCCAATTATACCCTAAAAACATTAAGAGACAGACAGAAATCAAGGTGACCATTTTAGATAATTCCTTTCCAAAAAAAAAAAAAAAACTCTATAAACTTGCAATATTATTATAGTCTACTTAGGTTAAGCAATTGCTACATTCCAGGGGTGTGTGGGTAAAGGGCTATGTGTTCTCTCATATCCATAATTTGCTGCTCTCATGGAGTGTCACTGAATTAATTAAGGTATGGCACATGAGAAGGGCATTCAAAGTATTTGATGGCAGAAGCAATAAGCAGAAAGCAGAAAGCTTATTTAGGAAGCTCTTCGGTTTATGTGAAAATCCTCTCTTCAGATAATAGTTATGGGCAGAGGAGCCAGGATCTAGCATTCAGGAAGGAGAGAGTGTAGCTGCTTATAGGAAAGGTGCATATTAATTAGAGACTCAACATTTTCTCCTCAGAGTGCAGAATAATGTTATCTAACCAAGTGGCAGCTTTATTAAACTGGATTAATGATGGGATGATGAGTCATCCTAGGGTCTTTTTTTAATTTTTGAATTTTTTAGGGTGTTTATTTTTCTTGCAGAAGAGGGAAACAAGGTTAGCTGGAAAGGAGGAAAACTAAGACTATCTTGGAAAACATTTTAACTCATTCTAACTCTTCATGAGATTGCATGAATTTCTGGAAATGGGCAGAAGCTGGTAAGTGGAAGGTCTTTTCAAAAATTTATGTGAATGTATATATGTAAATATACATAATGCAAAGGAGGAAAGCAAGAAAAAGCCAGTGGATGAATTAAATAGACTACTAAATCATATATAAAAAAATTTAAAAGGGAAGGAATGGAAGAATAGAGAAACAAAATCCACTGAGGATAAAAAGAAAAATAACAGAATAGCAGAGCTAAATCCAAACCTCACACACACATACACCCACTCCCTCATGCTGCATGTGTGTGTTTCCTGCACTGATTTTTAAAGTAGTTTTGGGCATGTTTGTTAACCTGTTAGCATTCCATTTGCATATTTATAAAGCCAAGTTCATGTTGCTGACTCTTTATCTCACTGAAGGGTTAGGGGGTTAATGGACTCTTAGGTTGGCCCTGAATATCAACATTCCAAAGTACAGAATCAAATTGCATCTTACACACTAGACCAAAACTGTCTGCTAAATGAAAATAAATGGATAAGGAACCCTTGTCACCCACACCACTTAACTCTCATACTGCAGATCCTTTTCTTCACCTTAACTCTCCTCTGATTTCTGAGAACTAGACTTCAGAACTGGGAGCAGAATTTTATTCTACTAAGAGGTGTGGTGCACAATCAGCATCCCCATCCTCGCATCCCTATCCCTGGTCCACACAATGTGCAAGGCAGGATGGGACCCATGGGTAACACTGAGCTGAATATAAGTCTCCAGTGAGAAATCTGAGCTCCTGCGATTATCATCAGCCACTGGGAAGCAAATAACCTGTGAAAGGGAGAGGTAGATTGGAATTCCCCACAGCTTTGCTCTGCATTCCTTACTGATGGCTTATCAGTTTTCTTTCATTGGGTCTGGAAGCTTCCAGGCTGAATGCCACCAGCAAACAGTTGCCTCTATAGCTCTGCTTCTCATAGCAGCACCAAAAGGCTCCCGTTATTATCAGCAGACTCTTTCTCAGAGAAGAGCTAATTTTCAAGGGGACCTAAAATGATTTAGTTCAGCAAAATATCATTATGATTGGCCAGTCTGAAAAAAGTGCTGCTGATCTGGTCATTGTAGTTCATCTCCCCCCTTTAACAGCACTGCCATTTAGAGTGCATCTGGACGCTGAAAACAAATATGTTTTGGTGGCATGTGTTTGCAATCCTTCACTCCAAGCTGCAGAGGAAAGTACTGCACTGCAGCTCTCTGTGTTTGCAGCAAATCTCTGCTGACATTTGACTGCAGAGGAGGGGTTCCCACAAAAGTAGACTGTTTACAGCTAACCTCTGCAGATGCCTCAGCTCCAGAATATAATGAGAAAAGTTTCCTTACCATGCCGGGGGCACAGGAGGCTGGGGAGAGGTTAGAAATGCAGGCATTAATTAAACAGATTTGGCTATCTTCATTATGTATTATCATTTTACCAGGCAATTTTATCAGGCAATGCATTTTCTACAAATTGTCAGTTTTCTTTTACATTTTATTAAATTTCAATTTCCTTTTTTTGTAAAATGGCCAAAGGAAGGGTAGGCAAGCTGAGTCAAATTTGGCGTAAGATTGATTTTGTAGACAGCTCCATGCTGCAGGGATGAACACCCAAGCCAGGCATAGTATATGGGAATAAAGGATTTATTTCAAGTTGACAGATCCAGGGGGAAGTTCCATCAGTGGCAGAAGAAGCTGCTTCCGTACCTCCAAGTAGAGAGAACAACAAAACAGACAGCAAGAGCTAAAAACAACAAGCAAAAACCTGCAGCAAGCAGGTCCCCCAGAGCTCACACTGCTCTCCACACATTTGGCCTGAAATCAGATCTGCCCCCAAACATGCCTTTGGGCTGGGCCCCAGGAGCCACCTATGACACCTCCTCCAGCCAGGTGGCTGGAGACCCTATTTACAAGCTTTAATCAAACACCCAAGTTTATATGGGACATACATTCAAACTACCACTATTTATAATATGACAATGCCCATTCATTCATTCATGCACTCTCCATGCATTTATTATTTCTACCCTCATATAGGCACTTCTTGTTTTTTCTTTTCTTTAATGTATAAATTTATTATTGACAACTTCTGTCCTAACAGACAATAAAACATGATAATTCCCACCCCACCCCCACTTTTCTCTTCACAATTCCACTCTCCATCATATACCCTCCCGCACTTTGTTAGTCTCTCTTTTATTTTGATGTCATCATATTTTTCTCCTATTATGTTGGTCTTGTGAAGGTATTGCTAGGCACTGCGAGGTCATGGATATCAAGGACAATTTCTGTCTGGACAGGTGCATTGTAAGGTGTCTTACCCTTCCTTGGGCTCTTATATTCTTTCTGCCACCTCTTCTGCAATGGACCCTGAGCCTTGGAGGGTGTGATAGAGATATTTCAGTGCTGGACACTCCTCTGTCACTTTTTCTCAGCACTATGCTACCTTTTGGGTCATCCCAGGGGTCATCATCATCTGAAAAGAGACTAACTAGAAATGAGAGTAGTATTAATATATGAATATGAAAATTAAGTGTAGTGCTTACTGGGTAGTTTAGTGAGCATAATATATGCATTTATCCAGACAAGAGTAGGCTTTATATCCATATGGCTCATGACCTCCCCTGTTATACGCTTTTTAATAGGTTTTCAATACCAGGCATGAATTACCTCCCATAGAGCAGGCCTCCATACAATTAGAGAGCACTTGGTTTCCCCTAGAGCAGACATGCCACTATTGCACCCATTCGGTCATTTCACCTGTCTGGCCAAACTTGAGGCTTCCAGTGTCCATTGTTTTCACTGCTGATAACTTCTATCTCCCATAGGGCTGCATGCAGTGCAGCTTTTTCCAGCTTTCAGTCGGCTGGTCTATAGGGAGGAGGTTTTCAGCTCAACCCCAGTTTGATTTCTCAGTGACTGTGGTGGCCAGGCATCTGGTCTTCAGCAATAGGGTCTTACCATCTACTTCTAATGGGAAACCAAGGGCCTTGGCAATAGCCAATGCCATTGGGATTTTAATGGGGATTACATTAAATGTATAGATTGCTTTTGGTAAGATTGACATTTTCACAATATTGATTCTTCCAACAAGGGATGTCTTTCCATTTCCTTGTGTCTTTTATACTTTCTAGCTTGAGTGTTTTAAAGTTCTCATTGTAGAGATCCTTCACTTCTTTGGTTAGGTTTATTTCAAGGTACTTTATTTTTTTGAGACAATTGTGAATGGGAGAGATTCCCTGATTTCATCTTCCACATGTTTGTTATTAGCATATAGGAAAGCTGATTACTGTGTGTTTATTTTATATCCTGCTACCTTGCTCAAAGTATTTATCAGCTCTAACAGTTTTCTGGTAGAGTCTTTGGGGTCCTTTATGTATAGAATCATATCATCTGAAAATAATGATAATTTGATCTCTTCCTTTCCAATTTATATCCCTTTTATCAGTGTCTCTTGCCTTATTGCTATAGCTAAGGCTTCCAATACTATATTAAGTAAAAGTAGGGACAGTGTACACCCTTATCTTTTTCTTGAATTCAGTGGAAAAGCTTCAAGTTTTCCCCATTTAGTATTATGCTGGCTGTAGGTTTGTCATAGGTAGCTTTTATTATGTTGAGATTCCCAGTTTCTGTAGGACTTTTACCATGAAGGGATGTTGGATTTTGTCGAATGCTTTTTCTGCATCTATTGAGATGATCATGTGATTTTTGTTCTTCATTCAGTTTATATAATGTATTACATTTATGGATTTGTGTATGTGGAACCATCCCTGCACCTCTGGGATAAAGCCTACTTGGTCAGGGTGAATAATCTTTCTGATATATCCTTGTATTCTATTTAACAATATTTGGTTGAGAATTTTTGCATCTATGTTCAGGAGGGAGATTAGTTTGTTATTTTCTTTTTTGTTCTATCTTTGTTTGGTTTTAGTATCAGCATGATGCTGATTTCATAGAAGAGTTTAGTAGAATTCCTTCTTTTTCCATTTTATGGAAATGTTTGAGAAGCAGTGGTGTTAGTTCTTCCATGAAGGTCGGATAAATTTCACCAGTGAATCTGTCTGGGCCTAAACATTTTTTAGTTATGAGATATTTTTTAATAACTACTTAGATCTCTGTACTTGTTATAGGTCTATTTCAATGGGTTATCTCATCTAGATTTAATTTTGGTAGGTCATATGAATCAAGGAAATCATCCGTTTCTTTCACATTTTCAAACTTAGAGGCATATATATTCTTAAAGTATGTCCTTATAATTGTCTGAATTTCTTTGGTATCTGTTGTAATGGTGCCTTTTTTATCTCCAATTTTATTAATTTTTGTCTCTTCTCTCTTTCTTCTGGTCAGATTTGCTAAGGGTTTATCAATCTTGTCTATCCTTTCAAAGAACCAACTCTTTGTTTCATTGAGTCTTTGGATTGCTTTTTGGTTTCTATTTCATTAATTTCTGCCCTAATCTTTATTATTTCCTCCTATCTACTGATTTTTAGTTTGCCTTGCTCTTCTTTTTCCAAGGCCTTAATGTGAAGCATTAAATTGTTTACTTGTGAACTCTCTAATTTCTTAGTTTTTATTTATTATTTGAGAAAGAGAGAGAGAGAGAAAGGGAGAGAGAAAATGGGCTCACCAGGGCCTCCAGCCACTGCATACAAGCTCCAGATGCATGTGCCCCCTTGTGCATCTGGCTTATGTGGGTCCTGGGGAATCACACCGTGGTCCTTAGGCTTTGTAGGCAAGTGCCTTAACCACTAAGCCATCCCTCCAGCCCTCTAATTTCTTAATATAGGCATCTAGAACTATAAATTTTCCTTTTAGGACTGCCTTCATTGTGTCCCGAAGGTTTTGGTAAGTTGTATTCTTATCATCATTTGATTCTATGAACTTATTGATTTCCTTTTCACTTTCATCAATGATCTATTCATCATTCAATAGTGTACTGTTTAGATAAATTTGTGTATGCTTTGTAGTTTTTCTTGTTACTGATTTGTAGTTTAATACCATTGTGGTTGGATAGGGTACCGGGATTATTTCAATTTTCCTGTATTTGTTAAGATTTGTGTTGTGTCCTAATATATGTTCTATTTTGAAGAATGTTCCATGTTCTGCTGAGAAAAATATATGTTATGCAGCACTTGAATGGAATGTTCTGTAGTTATCTATTAAGTCCATTTGTTCCATGACATCATTTAATCCAAATGTCTCTCTATTTTTTGCTGGGATGACCTGTCAGTTCATGAAAGTGGGGTATTGAAGTCACCCACCACAATTGTGTTTGGTGTTATGTGTGACCTTAAGTCTAATAGTGTTTGTTTGATGAAATTGTAGCCCCTATGTTAGGTGCACATACATTTAAGATTATAATGTCATCCTTTTGGAGTATTCCTTTAATCAGTGTAAAGTGAAATTCTTTATCTTTCCTGACTAATGTTGGTTTGAAGTCTATTATGTCAGATATTAGGGTAGCAACCCTGATTTTTTCTATATCCATTTGCTTGAAATACTGTTTTCCATCCTTTCACCCTAAGACAACATCTGTCTTTTATTGAGAGATGTTTCCTGGATACAACAAAGAGCAGGATCCTGCCTTTTTAAAAAAAATATATTTTATTTATTTATTCATTTGAGAGAGAGAGAGGCAAGGAGAGAGTGGGGAGGGGGAGAATGGGTGCTTCAGGGCCTCCAGCCACTGCAAATAAACTCCAGACGCATGCGCCCCTTGTGCATCTGGCTAAAGTGAGCCCTGGAGAATTGAACCAGGATCCTTTGGCTTTGCAGGCAAATGCCTTAACCACTAAGCCATCTCTCCAGCCCAGGGTCCTGCCTTTTAGTCCAGTCTGTAAGCCTGTGTCCTTTGGTTGGGGCATTGAGGCCATTGATATTACGAGTTATCATTGAAAGGCATGTGTTTATTCTCATCATTCTTGTTTTTTAGTGCTTCCTGGTTTCCCTTTACTCTCTTGTTTTAACTGTTATTTCACTATGGTTTATTTTTTTTTCTTGTTTTCTCATGTGTGTGCTTTGATCTCTCTTTAGCATGAAGGATTCCTTCAAGTATGTTATGTAGAGCTGGCTTAGTTGTCATATATTCCTTTAGCCTGTTTTTGTTGTGGAATGTCCTTATTTCCCCTTCAATTTGGATAAATAGCTTTGTGGGAGAAATTAATCTTTGTTGACAGTTGTTATCTTTCAGAACTTGGACTACATCATTGAAAGCCCTTCTGGCTTTTAAAGTTTGTGCTGAGTAATCTGCTGTGATCCTGATGGGCTTTCCTTTGTAGGTGACTTTCTTTATTCTCTAGCTGCTTTAATATATTTTCTTTGGTTTGCATGCTTAGTAGTTTAATTGTAACCTGACAAGGAGAGGTTCTTTCCAGGTTTTGTCTGTTTGGTGTTCTAAAAGCTTCCTGTATCTGCATTGGCATTTCTTTCCTAATTTGTGGAAAATTTTCTTCTATGATTTTGTTGAAAATTCCTACTCTGCCTTTGGATTGAAATTCTTCTCCTTCTACTATACTCTGAATTCATATGTTGGATCTTTTCATATTGTTCTGGATGTCTTGAAATTCCCATTCATACCTTCTTATTAGCTTGTCTTTCTCTTTGTTGGACTATATTAGATATTCCACATGGTCTTTTAGTTTAGATATTCTGTACTCTACTTCACCCATTCTACTGGTGAGACTTTCCACAGAGATTTTTATTTGACTGTGTTTTTCAGTGCTAGAATTTCTGCCTGGGTTTTCTTCAGTATTTCTATTTCCTTACTCATGTCTTGTAATGACTTCCTTATTTCATTAAGCTAGTTTCCTGTGTTTTCTTGGAATTCCTTCAGGAGTTTATTTACTTCTTTAATTTCCTTTGTTTTATTCTTTGATTTCTTTCAGTATAGATTTTCTTTTTAAATCTTTGTCAGGCATTTCCTCTAAAACAGTCTCATTGGGGGGCATTTCTAGTGGATTTTTAATTTTTAGTGGCAGTGTGTTGTGTTGATTCTTTGTGTTTCTTGTACTACAATGCAATCATTTTTGCATCCTGAATTGATTTGATTCTTGGGTTTTCTAATTATCTGCTATGCTCTTAGATTTGGAAATCCAACTTTGTCTACCTTCTGAGTAGGAGTTTCAGGTGCAAAGTGTAGCTCTTCTACTCCAGTCTAACTGCAGAAGTAATCCTAGGTGTTGAGTTTGCCTGCCATTCAAGTATTCTTGTGGGCTGGGTGAAGCAATTTACTGGCAAAATTCTAAAATTCAACTGAGTAATATGCACATTCAATAAATACTAGCACAGAGTATGCAAGTGTGGCAACTGAAACAAACAGATAACCTTATAAAGCCAAAATCCCTAAGGGTGTGTGTTGCTCTGCACCCTTAATTCTGTGTGCTGAGAGGTTGAGTTTTCTGTTCTGAAATGGTTTCCAAGACAGCCTAGGTCTGAATCAGACCCCACCCCCAATAATGCCAGTAGAAAAAGACAAAGGCTCTATGACTCTTAAAGCATCAAAGGCAACAACATTCAACACCAAGTACAGCTTAATTGAAAATGGTAAAGCCAACCATGAATGTGTAACCCATAACCTGCCCTGACATGGAAAGGGAGATTAGCACTTCCAGTGCAGGCCTATGTACCTGCTTTTTTGTCAGTTGGCCTCATTAACCTTTTGGGGTGGCTTCCAATCTCACCAATGCTAAGTGCCAAACTTGATCCCTCCCTGTTGTGCTTTGGAGCTGGCGCTCTGATCAGCTGTGCTGGATTCCCTGTTGCAGGGAGCTGTATGTATTCTCTGGAGGTTCACAGTTCTGACCATTGTGGGATGGGAGAGTGCAGGAAGCCTGGAGTTGTACTAGAAACTACTCAGCTGGTCCCACCTGACCCTAACTGAAATGTGGCTCCTTAGCTGATTTGCACTGTCCCCCCGTCAGGTGTGATACGGTTGGAAAATCCCCTTTTTTGGTCTTTGCTCCTGTGGCTGGGTGCACAGATGCATGTGGGCCTTAAGCGCCTCTGTGGTATTCTGGCCAACTTCTTCCTTTCTGGTTGATCTTGGTCTATCCTGCTTTCCTACTGTGGCTGATAAAAACCTATACACCTTCACTTCTCAGAAGAAAAGCCTATGTTGCTGTGGTTTTGTTTAAATCCCTCCCTAGGCTGGTTTGGTATGATTCCTATGCAGCCAGCTTACCTGCCATATAGGCTCTTCTTAAGTAGCTTCTTAATTACTGTCAAACAGCAGTTCTCCAGGGCACCTGGAAATCTCAGTATCTCTTCTTCCTTTGCTCCCAGGAACCAGGCTTACTCCACCTGAGTTTTGTTTCAGTCCAGTCAGTATTGTCATATTCCACTTTTCTTTAACTCTTCACTGCTAATTCCTTCTGATAAGGAGTAGTGTGCACATAATATATACCAACTTCTATTTTGCCAAAACTGACTCATAGATTAGTTACTATTACTATCCCCATTTTGCAGATGTTGACCATTAGGTAAACTGCTCATTCATCTAGTGTATAGCAGAGTTGATCGTGGCTCCTTAGCAACATATTGCCTGTTCCCCGATTCTGAGAAGAATCCATCTTAAGGTCTGTAGAAAGCAGAGTCCAGCAGTTTCTAAGAACCCTAAATGCAAAATGGACATATGCTAGAGATAGTGAATTTTACCCTTTGGTTTCATTTATGAAATCATCTCCAGTCTTTCTTTAATTTAAAAAAAATTAAATACTTTTATTTATTTGCAAACAGAAAGACAGATAGGAGAGAGAGAGAGAGAGAGATAGAGATAGAGAGAGAGAGAGAGAGAGAGAAAATGAGCACACCAAGACCTCCAGCTGCTGCAAACAAACTCCAGATATATGAGCCATTTTGTGTATCTGGTTTTATGTGGGTAGTGATACGAACCCTGGTCATTAGGTTTTGCAGGCAAGTGTCTTAACCACTTAGCAATTACTCCAGCCTCCTCTATTCTTTCTATTTTACAGGTTGAGGAAACTTTCCATGCAATGCTTGGGAGTAGAAATGTATCTGCATTCTAATTTTTTTAAAGATTTTGAAAGACTTCTTATACATAGAGATCCCTTGGGAATGGGACTGAAGGTTCAATCACAAATTCATTTATGTCCTGTGCAACCTTGTGTACATAGCCTAAAGGTCATTTTATGATTTTGGTATACCTGACTTTGGTTGAAACCCTTTACATGAGCATAGGTTTGGGATTATCCAGCTGTGGCATTATGCAATCTCAAAAATGTTAGATTTGGTAGAAATTCATATTCACTTTTGAATTAGAAATATTCAACCTGTATTAATTTGTGTACATATAGAGGGCTTATCTGCACTAAGAAACTAGTTTGCCAAAGGTTTACTTTCCTTTCTGTTTCCTTTATTTAGTGAATCATTTTATCAGCTGCCCCTATTACTTCAGTGTTGTGGTCTGAAGACAGTTATGATGCTTGCCTCCTGAAAACATTCCACTAAAGTTCTAATCTAGCAACCCAGAGAACTTCCTCTCCAATGCTATAAAGAGAATCTCTCTCTCTCTCTCTCTCTCTCTCTCTCTCACACACACACACACACACACACATTACTGTATGAGACCTATCCCCCCTGCCCCCATGTGAGGCTTCTAAAAATCCTGCCATGAGTTTGAACAGGGAAGCCTTGTCTGTTACTGCAAAATCAGGACTGTGGGAAAAGCTGTGCTGCAGCAGAGAGAGCTTGAGCGAGGCTCTTGGTGAGCTTTTGTTCTTGCCTGTTTAACAGCTTCAGGTTTAGAGAAGCCTATGTGAGTTCACCTTTTGCATTTGAGTCCAAAACTTGAATCCATTAAAGGACTCTCTAGAGCTTGCAGTGAATTTTAGTGCTCCCAGGAGGATGCTCCAGGCTCACTTAGCTGGTTTGAAATCTCATGGCCTCAGGCTCCACTGTCTTTATTTCGAGGAGGATGGGAATTGGGGAATTAGTTCAAAAGCTAAAACCACTTTCTCCCTTTTGTCTCTAATGTCTTTTATTCAGCGTCAGTTCCACACCACTTGCACCATTTTAAGAACCATTCCAGAGGACCTTGGCTAGGGCAGTTAGAATTCATCGCCTCACTTTTATTACTTCTCATGTGAGACAGCATATTCCATATGTATATGACTGGAAAATTTAGAGAATGGAGAAAAAACTACTGAAGACTTTATCCTTGGGAATTTTTGTTTTTGTTTTGTTGGTGCTATGTGGGTAGAGGAGGGAGAAGAGAGAAGATATTTGATTTCTGATAGCCAATCCTTGCAGAGAATAGCTACATTTTCAGCAAGAGGTAAGAGGCAGGATGCTTGGAGGGTGATGTCTATGGTTGCTTAACTGCTCTGAAGGTATTTTCCCTTAAAATGAATTCATAGGTGATGTTTATATTACACCTGTGCCACTGAGCAAAGCTGAACCTGGGAGCTACCAATTGGCTCTGAGCAGATCTAGAGAAGAGCTGTTAGTTCTTTCTAAATTGTTTAGTGTGAAACACTGACTAGTCTGTTCACGTATATTGGCAAGATCAGACAGAAAGAGGTGACCGAGGAAACAGTGACATTGTTATCCTGGAACTGAAGTTGGACCTGAAGAGTGAAGGGTCAGATGGCAGGTTGCTGAATACATCAGAAACATGGTCTGGGCTCTCATCCCAATCATGTGCTGACTCTAACTAAACTACTACTGCCACCTCAGACTCCTCATTTATGGGATAGTAATAATAACACCTACTTCTTGTTTAATTTTTTAAAAGTATTTATTTTGTGTGTGTGTGTGTGTGTGTGTGTGTGTGTGTGTGTGTGCATGTGAATGCATCAGGGCCTCTTGTCGCTGTGAACAAATGCCAGATGCTTGTGCCACTTTTTGCATCCAGCTTATGTAGGTTGCTTGGGAAATGAATCTGAGATGGCAGGCTTTGCAACCAAGTGCCCTTACCTGCTGAGCCATCCTCCTAGCTCCTTTTTTGAGGATCAATAAAGCAATAAGTTTAAAGTGCTTGGCACAGCAATTGGCACTTTAGAGAATGTATTGAGGAAACGTTGGATATTAATTGGATCACTGCTATCCATCATTGGTGTGTCATTGTGGAGACTGTCTAGTTTTCCTTGATTTCATTTCTTTTGTTCCTGGGCACATTGCTACTACAAGTTCTGGTCTTTGTTGTAATGGGTGAGCCATCAAACTAGGCTATTAGAAATGGCTTGTGGGCTGAAGTCAGGAGGCCACTCCCTGGACTGGTGCAGGAAAGCTCCTCATGTCACCGCTCTGTTTTATGTGCTCTTTCCCTCCATCCATTGCTCATATCTGCTGCTGCCATGATAAAGAAGAGGACCTCGGTGCATGTACAGAGCAACAATGTGGAAGGAGCCCAGGTACCTGGATGGCATTGCCCATGTCAGTACCCCTTGATATCCGCCTCTGCACCAACTGGACTTCAGCTAGAAATAAGTCTGACTCTGTGAAGCCACTGTGACTTCTGAGTTTATGCATTAGACAAATAGAGGATTTTCTCTCATGACACATCATGTGGCAACAACGTAAAATCCATGTGTGAAAAAAAGCCCTTTAGTTTTGAAACAAAGTTGACTATGAATTCATACATAAATCAGTACATAACACATGAATGGTGAATCAGAAGAAAGAAAGAAATGATGTTATATCAAGTGCAGATAATCTGAATCAGAACTCATCTAGGATCGAGGGAGGGAGATTTACACAGCTACTCATAGAAGCTTTAGGAGAAAAATCAGTCCTTGAGTGAATTGTGCTACGTCATCATGTCATGCAGCCAAAACCTGACACAAGTCATCAACTTTCTGGCATATGTCTGTCTTTGGCTCACATCAAGAGCACAAGGAAAAGGCCTTGGCTCCCTTTTGAGTATCTTCTTATACAGCTCTTCCCATTTGCCCCCATTGATGCTTAACACATTTTGCCTTCCTGGCCTAGAAATAAGTATAATGTTTTTATTCCTATTTTATTATTTTATTTAACTTTTTTTTTCAAGGTATAGTCTCCTTCTAGCCAAGGCTAACCTGGAATTCACTATGTTGTCTCAGGCTGGCCTCAAAATCACAGTGAACCTCCTACCTCTGCCTCCAGAGTGCTTAGATTAAAGGCATATGTCATCATGCTCAGCTAATTCCTATTTTAATATGAATAAATTATCAGAAGAAATAAACATGGACTCCGATGAGAAGGTCTCACTTGTCTTTGGCCAAAAGAGAGGCTACACTCATCAAAATCTCTCTTAAACCAGAAACTCGATTACTACTGGAAGAAAATATAGGAAGTACTTTCCATGATATAGGAATGGAAAAAGACTTCCTGAACAAAACCCCAGTAGCTCACGATCTTAAACAGTCACTCAACCAATGGGATCACGCGAAGCTGAGAAGTTTTTTTTTCACAGACAAACATACAATAAGCAAAGCCAATAGATTACCCACAGAATGGGAGAAAATATTTGCTGGATATCCAACTGACAGAGGCCTAATCTCTAGAATCTACAAAGAACTCAAAAATCTAAACAGTAAAAAGTCAAACACCCCACTCACAAAATGGGGCAAAGAGCTCAACAGCAGTTCACAGAGGAAGAAATACAAATGGTAAACACACACTTAAGAAAATGTTCATCATCCCTAATCATCAAGGAAATGCAACTTAAAACAACAACGAGATTCCACCTTACCCCAGTAAAGATAGCAAACATCAAAAAATCAAATGAAAATAAATGCTGGTGAAGATGTGGAGAAGTAGGAACACTTATCCACTGTTGGTGGGAATGTAAGATGGTACAACCACTTTGGAAAGCAATGTGGAGACTCCTGAAAAAGCTAACTATAGAGATACCAACAGACCCAGTTATTCCCTTACTGGGCATCTACCCTAAAACCTTCAAACCACAGGCCAAAGAGATTTGCTCAACCATGTTTGTAGTGGCTCTATTCATAACAGCTAAGAGCTGGAATCAACCCAGATGTCCATCACTAGAAGAATGGATAAGTAAGATATGGTATATCTGCACAATGGAATTCTATAGAGCAGTGGGGAAAAATGGTTGAACATGGAACAGATCATTCTTAGTGAACTTATCCAATCACAGAAAACAAAATCGCCACATAGTCTCACTCATCTACAACACCTAACCTGAATGTACCCAAGATGCCTTACATACCCAGCAAGCATCTCATGGTCTAGACAGTAGGATGGGTGGGGAGAGAGGGGAGGGCAACAGAGGGGGTGGGAAACACAAACCTAGACCCAAACGGCAATGGCACCATAAAATTCTATATCCTAAAAGGAAGACCAAATGGCTGAACCTTCACCAGGCCCTTAGAGGGATCACCTGAGCCACAAGACACTGGAGAGGGTATGATGAAGACTGCCCTTAATCTTCTACAGCTTCTCCCCCCCCCTTCTCTCTAACTCTTTTATATTAGTTATCTTTTTCTTCATTTTCTTAATGGGCACTGACCTGTAACTCCCACTACCAGCATGTGGCTATCATCCACAATGAGCTTTTGATCAGAGAGACCTACAAGGTTTCCTAAAAGACAGACAGATTTCTGTCAGAGTACTTGATGACCCACCAAAGGTTAGTGGTAAGACCCTACTGCTGAAGACACCTTATGTGGTTGACGCATAAAATGGAATGGCATGGCTGGAACCTGGAAGAGAGTCAGTCCCCAGACAGTCAGCGCGTATAGTGCCAGAAGGTGCTACATGGGCGACTGGGGAAAATGACCAATATCTGTCCAAGAAACTCATGGTTTAACCTACTTAGCAGCAAATAACCTGTTGGGATGCCCACACAAGTACAATAGTAGCACACAGCCATGGTGGGAAACCAACTGCTCTTGATTCGGCTATTTGATCCCCTCAGTGGTATGGGACCCATAGCTGGAGCTGGGAAACAGGACAGAACCATATCCAAACATAAGCCCACTCTCCATTATCAAGCTACCACCAATCGTGGGCTACAAGAGGGCCTACACCTGTTAAATTCTCTATAAAAAAGTAAGGGTCATCACATTTGTCTGGTGCTAACTTACTCTCCATTGGAGAATCTGCTTCTCTTTTTCAGATAGATGTAGATCCTAAGGAGAGAGCCACCCCACCATACCTCAAAAGGGCCCCGGCTGAAACTGAGAACAATTGGCGAAACAAGCAAGGGTGCTGTTTTCTTGGTGAACCAGGTACCAGAACAAGGGTGAAGGAGATCAACACAGAGAAAAATCAACTCCTACCAAATCAGAGATCCAGAGACCCAGAGGCTCCGTACAGCTCATCACTGAAGCAGACCAAAATGAACCCAACATGGCTCAGGGAAATTTTGCGGAAGAGGGGGCAGAAAGAATGTCAGAGCCACATGTTGGGTCATGATATGCAGAAATTTATCCTACCCATAACTGTGGGCTAACTCCAGAATGCATGACCCGTATACCTCAACAAAGAGGGGCCAAGGGGAGGGGGTAGGTAATGGATGAGCCTGATAATGGTACCAAATTGACTGCATTCGCTGAGTACAAAACTAATTAATAAAAAAAAATCTCTCTTAATTAACAATGTTTATCCCATTTAACCTCTGCTGACCTCATTCTCTGTTGGAGAATATGGTTTTCTTTTTCAGAAGGCAGAGAGAACCCATGAGATAAACCATCCCTTGCACATCAGCCCAGGCTGGATGAAACCACAGAGGAATTGGCTAGATGAGCAAGGGAGCTGCTTCCACCAGGAGCCTGACAACCAGCACCAGGGTGATGGAGACAGACACTAAGGATACTCAAAAGGTACCAAAGCATAAATTCAGAAGCTCCCGAGAACACAACTTTAAAGTAGAGCTAAAACACACCAACCATGGCTCTGAGAATTTTGTGGAAGAGAGGGAGGAGCCACAGAGTAGAAGGGGATGTTCAGAGGCATTGCCCCTATGACCCTTAACAATGACTGACTGCTGTTCTCACATCTCATAACCCACAACCCCAGGGGGAATACCAGCAGTCCCACTGAGGAGGACTCTCAGCACAATGGGGGTAGAGAGAAGATAAATGATGGTATTAACACAAGATGTTTCCATGTAAAGTTTCTACTTAATAAAAAAATCAAAAGAGGAAATAAGAAACTTATTAGAATGTGGAGAGGGAGCATACACTTATGCTACTCCTGCCCATGGCTACAGGAATGATTTTATCCCACTCCCCTTGACCACCAGTGCTTGAATCACACAGAAGATGGGATTCAGAGCACCCGTCTTTACAAGCAGGGAGTGGGCAGGTGGAAGATAAGGCTTTGCAAGGAGAGATTGAGAAGGGAGAAGGAACAATCCCTTCAGCAGAGCTTGAACAAGTAAGGGCGGATGAGGTGCACTGAAGGAGCAGCTCATTCATCTCTAATCTTCATAGCACCTGAGCTCTGGATAGGAATTTGAAGAAGGTACTTGGAATCTTCTCTTCTCAGCACTCTCAGGTCACTTATGTAACTCAAGAGTTTTCAGATTCAAAAGTGCCTGATTTTTATATTGTTGCCAGCATGACTCATCCTCTTCACTGACTTTAATGGGCATTTTAAGCACCTTAATTTATTTCCAGCCATCAGAATTGTTTTCAAACCACTTGTTTAGTTCAGAGATTACTCTCCCACTTAAAATTTGTTTCAGATTGAAGGACAGAGAAATAACATCGGTTAGCTCAAGTCTAAAGCTCCATTGGAGGGTTTCTGAGCTGTGGTGATGAAGAGTCTGCATTTGTAGCTGTGGTGGGGATACTGTGATTTATATATCTGATGTGTGGAAAGGCAGTAAAGGCTCCATGTCAGTGATCAGACTTATAATTGCTTTTGAAATCAAGTAAATGGAGACTTGAAATTGCAAATGAGACCCCACACACACAAGCAGGACTTAAAGATGTGAATTTTATACTCATTTTGCTGAACTCTGTAAGTTAATTCCAGATTTATGTCCCTAAGCACTTGTATTTTCTCGTTTGAGCTTATTGTCTGCTTTCTATCTCCATTCAGTAAATCATTTATTAATCCATTTACTCCTATGTTTACTTGTTTCCTCAGTGACTTTACTGAACTCCTGCTATGTGCCAGGAACTGTCAAAGTGCTGGAGGTCCTCTTAATCATGGCCGGTTCGTGTTTTCATTGACCAACTCCTGTCTTGTTTAGTTTCTGCACTACCCCCTGAGAAACCTGTATGTTAGAACCATGTTAACACTTCCTTTCCAGTTCCCAACAGCATCTTGATCTTTATAGCGTCTGTATACATTCTACCAAGCAACAGATTTTTAAAATGAGGACAGAGCTCAACTCCTAGGAGAGGTGGAGGTGCAGGAGACATTGGAACAGTAGAATCATTGGTAGATCATAGTTTCATATTTGCAGTATTTGCCAAGGGACCTGCAGATGATTGGCAATGTATCCTCATGAAGTCTCATGGAAATTACAGCTGAAAAAGCCTAACAAGTTATCCCATAAATCTCTCACGAAGTAGAATTCTTTTCCATTACATCGTAGTCCAGTCAAGACCCAGCCTCTGCTTTAAAGTTTTCCAGGACAGGAATTTCATATGTCTATTTATGAGATTCTGTTACATTATACAACTCTTCCATATATTTCTATATATCTACCTTTGTATAATTTTCTATGGCATCATTGCTTATTCTTCCATCCCCTTTAGAAATAAGATGAATGTCCCATTTCTTTTCCACCTGGCACTCACATTAATGTGGACATTTTTTTTTTTTTTTTTTGGTTTTTCGAGGTAGGGTCTCACTCTAGCCCAGGCTGACCTGGAATTCACTATGGAGTCTCAGGGTGGCCTCGAACTCACGGCGATCCTCCTACCTCTGCCTCCCGAGTGCTGGGATTAAAGGCGTGCGCTTAATGTGGACATTTTTACTCATAAGTATCCACTATTTTTTGTATCTTCACCAGTTTAAGCAAAAAAGGAGAAATTCATTGGAAGAATGCAAAGTTGTCTCGTAGAATCCAAGGGTAGCCATCTTCTCTTCTTGCTCCTTCTCCTCTTATTCTCCCTGTCCCATAGTCCCCGAGGGCTGCAATTGTGCTGGTTGAACCAAGATGTAGTGAACAGTATCTGCAACCTGAGTCATATGTCAACATAATACTTCCTCTTGCATGTGGAAGAAGGGGAGGGAAGGAGTAGTTTCTAGGAAATGATCATGGAGAAGGCAATTCTATATATGAGTTCTAGAAACACCACACGTTTATGGATACAGAAACCATCCTCGCTAAATCATCTTTGCAGGATATACTCCTTCAATTTACATAAACTTTCCCAGATGATTCAGTTTCTATGAAGATATCTCCATCCTATTCTCTTACTCTTTCAAGTTTTTTTTTTTTGTTTGTTTTTTTTGGTTTTTCGAGGTAGGGTTTCACTCTGGTCCAGGCTGACCTGGAATTAACTCTGTCATCTCAGGGTGGCCTTGAACTCATGGCGATCCTCCTACCTCTGCCTCCCGAGTGCTGGGATTAAAGACGTGTGCCACCACACCCGGCTACTTTCAAGTTTTGTGTTGAAACTATGTCTCTTAGAATTCATTCTACCAGAGCTGATACATAGAGTTAAGGGCACCTCAGCAAAAATTGGAGGCCTCCTTGGAGGTCATTTTTCTTGGATTTTACTACTTTACCTGTCCTGGAAGTTTCCATTATTGGTAAGAGTTATGATTCCAACGAAATTCTTCTATATAGAGACTTTGATGAAAGACTGAATAATGACATTGACCAAGGACGACCTGAATCCAAAGCAAAGTGAAATCCTATTAATAATCTAACTGGAAAATTTGCCCTGCAAACACTGAGCTATTACTTATACTAAGCTTTCAGAGACATATTGTCTCTTTTAGTAGTTAAAATTCATGAGCTACAAATGGTAAATGCATTTAACCAATATTTTTTCTTTATACACTACATATCTCATATATAGTAGTGCTTAAATGGTCCTTTAAATTATGTTTATAACCTGGTTTAAATTTCATTATTTCTTAAATAAAAAGATAATCTTCACCATTGCACCACTGAATTAAATAAATTCAGTAAGTCATTTTTTTGAGAACCAACTAAAGTCATATTTGTATAAAAGGTGTTATACTCAGTGCAGAGGCTATGAAGGTGAATAAGACTTTTCAATCACAGGAGCTTATAGTCCAATGACTTACACACATATACACAGGCAAATAGCAATGAAAGTTATATAAGAGACACATGTGACATTGCTAGAGTCTGCAAACAGCAAGGATAAAATAGGGAAATGTAAAAGGGATGTTGAGTTATAGAGCTTTAGGGCTAGGTAGACTTCCCTTTCAATCCCATCCCTATCAATTATCACCTAGGTTATTTAAGCAAATTATGTATCCCAAATTATACACTTTTTATAGAATAGAAAAAATAATATTTATTTGAGGATGCTTTTGAGACACTTAGCAAATATCCTAAAACTATGCAAGATGTTAATGCATTTGTCCATCCTAAGACCATTTATGAGCTTTCAGTATGTTGGAAGATGGTGCTGAGAAGAAATGAAAGTAGAATGTTCGGCATTGAGACATCTTTATCACACCTTCCAAGGCTCAAGGTCCATTGCGGAAGAGGTTGTAGAAAGAATGTAAGAGTTAAAGGAAGGGTCGGACTGCTTACAATGCACTCTTCCAGACACAAAATGGCCTATATATCCATGACTTTGAAGTGCCTGGTACTACCTACACAAGATCTTTGTAACAAGAGGTTAAGATGATAACATCAAAATAAAAGGGAGACTAATTGAGAGGGGGAGCGGATATGATGGAGGGTGGATTTGTGAGGGGAAAAAGGGGGTGGGGAGGGAATTATTGTGGTTTATTGTCTATAATTGTGGAAGCTGTCAATAAAAAGTTACAAAAAGACAGTCAGTCATAACACAATGAAGTAAGTGCTGTCACAAGAGGATAAAGAGTTTGGACTTTTATTTTGAAATTGTAAGCCAGTGACATTCAAGTATATACAGTGCATGTGTTTTTCTTTTCTTTTTTTTTTGTGTGTACTTGTGTGTGTGTGTGCGTGTGTGTGTGTGTGTGCGTGTGTGTATTCACGTGTGTAAGTGTGGTCAGTTTGTCTGGCTGTCAGAAGACAACTTTTGGGTGTCAGTCCCTACCTTTGCTTTTCCTTTGAAACAGGGTCTCATGTTATTCACCATTGCTTTTGTTGACTAGTTGGTCCAGAGCTTTCTTGTTGCAGATTTTCCAATCTCTTCCTCCCTTCTTGTCAATAGGCATGAGTGGCATAATAGATGCCTGCTACTGAGTCAGGCCTTTTGTATGGATGCTGGGATCACAAACTCAAGTACTCATGCTTGCATGGTAGGCCCTTTATCCGTGGAGACATCTCCCCAGCCCCAAACCATATTTTTTTAGATTTCCATTTTAGAGGAATAAGTCTAGCCTCAATACAGTGAGTGGATTTGGGAAAGCTGAATCTTGAGATCAAGAGACTTGTACATGGCTATGCCAGAAATCCTACACAAGGGGAAATTGCAGACATTGCTCACAAAAACAGAACAGAAATAAGTACAAATAGGACCAGAGAGGAGGGCCTTGATAAAGGTTTTCCTAAATAGTGACTTTCTGACAGGCTGGATTTAGAAAAGGGCAGAGAAAAGGAAGAGCATCATTCTAAGCCTTTGGTAACAGTGAGTCACCTAAGGAAAGAAGTGGCATTTGGCTGAATGATAATTAGTTCTTTTCTTGCCATGTTGAGTTTGAGGTGCTTGTTGCATATAGAGTAGATATATTTTGTTGCATATTTCTGTTTTGCTATTTCCCTTTCTTCCCTCATTCCCTTCTTCCCTCCTTTTCTTGCTTCCTTCTTTCCTTCCTCTATTTCTATGTTTCTTTCTTTCTTTCTTTTTTTTTTTTTTTAGAGGAAGGTTCTTATGATACTGTAGGCTGGCCTGTAATTCACTATGTAATAGAGGTCATGGCCTTGAACTTGTGATTCTTCTGTCTTAGCCTTTTGAGTACTGGGATTACAGATGGGTTTCTTGTATAGTTTGATGCACGTTTGGATCCTAAGAAAAGATCTAAGGAGAGAAATCTGGCCCAGTAATATGGCTTTTGGATATGTGAATTAGCTAGTAGTCCTCTCCATGGCTTTCCTCAGACTCTAATCCTGGTGAGCTATGGGCATGGGAATGGGCATGGGATGGCAGATATTCTCTGGTGAGTGTAACCAGATGTTTCCTCATTTCCCAGGAAATCATTCTTGTGACCATCCATTAACTGTCATCTAGCACAGAACTGCAGGCAACTGACTGTATCTAGGCCAATCACTCGTGAACTGGAAAAGGCTGTCTGTACTTCAAAAGTTGTTATGAGGACACTATTGCTTGAGCAAATGTATAAAACTGTGGTTTAAAAATTGTTGAGAAATTTAGAATTTCATACAAAGTTCCAGGAAATCTAGGGCTTCTGGTAATGTATGTGTTACAAGGAAAGGATACTTCTGCTGGGCAGAGGTTAACTGTTTAATGATAAAAATTCACT
The DNA here is from genome assembly GCA_036346955.1 of Dipus sagitta. Taxonomy (NCBI): domain Eukaryota; kingdom Metazoa; phylum Chordata; class Mammalia; order Rodentia; family Dipodidae; genus Dipus; species Dipus sagitta. The sequence goes on from CM070771.1 coordinate 131,250,658, forward strand.
TTTCCCCTTCTTTGATGAACATTCATATCCAGCCAATTGCCAAGTGGTAGCAGTTTGACTGGGTAGATGATTCTCATCTGTCTCTCTTCCTAATTCCATGCTTTGGAACTAATTATCTCAACTCGAGTTTCCATACTGGATTCCTTCCTGGCCTTAAGCTATTCTGTTTACTATACCACATTACTCTTCCTCAGTCATGAGACAAAGCCCAGACTGGCATTCATTTTCTTTAACTGAGCAAAGCCTTTCCCTAAACTGGTGCCTCTATCTCATTCATTCACCTATTTATTCATTGAGCAAACAGTACAGATATAATTGAAAATATGGAATTTTCTCAACATGTCTTGCATATTTTGTTTTATGTGAAATTCTGCTGTATTTTTTCTAACATTCGATATCTCCATCTTCTTTCTCATATACCCCTGCCCACATAGCTGCTCCTTGCACTAAACACCCAGTTTTAAAATCATTTGTTAAGGTCACATATCATTATTATGTTGGGCCTTGAAAGGCCTGGACGCGAGGCCTAGTGGAACTTCCTGAGCCTAGCTAAAGTTTGGCGATCTGCCTCTGGCCAGCTATGACTCAGCAAGATGCCTAGTGGCCTCTGGCCTGTTACTTCCACATAGGAGTTGGAATTCCCACGTGTGCGTGCTTAGAACCAATCATTTCAAAGGTTGTGGTTTTCTATTGGCCCTTACCTCTCCCCCCATCCTAGAATTCCCACCCTCTTTCTCAACACTATATAGGCAACCACCTGTAACAATAAAGTGAGTTCCTGCTTTGACGAGACTCCCGGCTTGGTGGTGTGTTCCTGGCTGTGGACACTCATCCTCCTCCTCAACCCCTTGAGAGGAATCAATGGGCCTGGTCCTTCCTCAGCACTACCTGCCGGGGGAGCCCAGCATTATTATATGTTGGCAATTTCTCCTTTCTTAAGAAAAATATATTTGTCTTATTTATCAACATATAGAATCAACATATAGAATTTATGTAAAAATTCTATTTTCTCTACCAAAATATAAGCTTTCCTAGGGATAGAAGTCATTTTGCTTTGTTTTTGGATGCTGTGTAGGGTTCTACTCACTGTAAGCTCTTATTAAGTGACTACTGAACACATAACTCAGGCAGTACCTCATCCTCCTTGTGTAATTTAAATGTATCCATTTTGGGCTTGGCATGTAGCTGTAGCTGGCAGACGGCATGCTTCATATGAACAAAATCATGAGTTTGATTACCAGCACTTCATATACCAGGCTATACACACCTGTGATCCTAGCACTAGGGAGGTGGAGGTAGAGGATCAGAAGTTTAAGGTCATCTTCGGCTGCATACAGTGTTTGAATCCATCCCAGGCTACATGAGATCCTGTCTCAAACAACACCACCAAAACTAATATTTATTTTAGTGTTCTTGAACACTATCCTTCCTATACCCAGGAACAACATTTAGTCTGGAGAGTCTTCTGATAGGTGGTCTTCTACAGATGAGTGTTGTCCTCTGTTGGTGTATCGTGATGGTTAATCTTAATTTTCTACTCGATCAGGAACCAACTAAGAGGTTAGTCTCTGGGTGGACCTGTGGAGAATTTCTAGGAAGGATTAGCTGAAGAGAGACTGTCTCTCAGAATGGACAGCACCTTCTGGAGGCAGCCCAGAGAGCAAGGAAAACTAAGGAAAAAGCCATGCTGTTTGCCATCTGCCTTGCTTCCTGCTGGTGAGTGTATCTTTCCCAGCTTCCATGGGTCTAGGTTCTCCAGCCTTCCAATGTGGACTGAGAACCAGTGGATCCCCAGGAATAGTCTAGGCCTTCTCTGTCAGATTGGAACTGCCGAGGCATCAGGCTTCATGGACTGAGCAGCTAGCTACTGGGTTGTCAGTCTCTCTAGCACCCAATTAATACTGTTTAAATCAATCTAATAAGTTTCCTTCTGTAATAGACATTTATTCTACTGGTAGGGTTCCTCTAGAGGACACTGACTGATAAAAGTATCAAAATTCAGTTATTCAAAGAACAATTACTGACAGGTTATGAAGCTTCAGATACTGTTCTAGGCTCTGAAGTTATGAACTTGAACAATAAACAGGGTATCAGTAGACCTATAGAGAATGTCATGGCTCAAGTCCTATACTGACAGCATAGCTATGACTCATGCTCTGGCCATGACCAGGAGGAAGGCAAACAAATATCAACATATCTCTGTACGCTACTTATCGTGCTAGTGAAGGTGTTTCCTCAGCATTCCCTCAACAGAACTTACCAAGTTCTCACATCTGTGTTCAGGCACCCTTCCAGTAGGTGTGATACATTGATTTTTTTTTACACAAGAATCTTTCACTTACTCTTGGTGACTATTCTAAGCACTTCATAGATAACAGCTCATTTAATATTCATGACAATGTTATAGAGTATGCTCTCTCTCTCTCTCTCTCTCTCACACACACACACACACACACACACACACAAACACACACACATACATCCCAATAGGTCCAAGGAGAGAGACTGAGTTAATTGCTTACCTTCACAGTCAGTAATGACTGAACCTAAACACAAGTCATTCTTATTTCATGGCCCATTATTTGAAGCATGAGAGGGCACACCCAAAATAATCATGGGAGATTCTAAATTTGGAAGTAAAAACTACCACAATAATTTGATACTTAAGTGTTTTAAAATGGTTGATGTAAGGCTAGGAAGATATCCCTCCTTAGGATGAAAAAAGAAAAAAAAAAACAGGTTCAATAAAGTGAAGAAAAATGCATTCAGATGCTTCTTAGAGGTCAAAACAATGAGTAATACCCAGTTTGTCAGGACATTGCCAGGCATGTGAAAACACAGGATTACTAGAAGTAAGAGGGGAGAGAATCACCGTATATCTCCATGATAGTAACTCTGCTATTTTACTCTATTACTACATTTACATCTTGTCTTGCTCAAGATTTAACTTCTGTTTAAAAATGTTTCTGAATGGGATATTTTACTTTTTATTAGTTATGTACACTGTGTGTATACAGTCATGTTGGTACGAGGTTGGTACTCCACCCTGTCCTCCCCCCCTCCACAGGGACCCTCCTCGTTGGGGAATATGGGTTGTGCATTGCAGGGTTTGCCATCAGTTATGGGTAGGAGACAATGTCTCTGTGTATCATGACACAGCATGTGACTCTGACATTCTTTCTGCCCCCTCTCCTGCAAATTTCCCTGAGCCATGTTGGGTTCATTTTAGGTGTGCGTCAGTGATGAAGTCTTGGGAGATATTCTACTTTTGAAAACTTGGAAGTCATTACTATCTTTTCCCTCTTTCTTATGTTTTTGTTGCAAGGAAGTCTTTAATTATGAATACTAAATCAAGAATTTCTTAATTAAGCCCCAGTAGCTCAGTGTCTCCTCCCTTTTTTTCCTGTTGCAATCAGTTTCCAACAAGAGGGCTTCAATTTCAATGTAGATTTTTTCAAAAGTTTTTTTTTTTCAATTTTAATTTCTTCATTGTAATTAGATATACAATTATAATAATTTTAAATATATATGTCAATGGTATTAACTGTTTACACATTTACCTCCAGAACTCTTCTCATCTTGTAAAATGAATACTCCATATCCATTAAACAATTACTACTATACCCATTTCTCCTCCTATGCCTGGAAACTACTTGTCTACCTTCTGTCTGTATGATTTGGATAACTTCAAATAATTTATATAAGTGGAATTATATAGTAGTTGCCCATTTTTGTTTTTTTTTTTTTTTTTGTTTTTTGGTTTTTCGAGGTAGGGTCTCACTCTAGCCCAGGCTGACCTGGAATTCACTATGGAGTCTCAGGGTGGCCTCGAACTCACGGTGATCCTCCTACCTCTGCCTCCCAAGTGCTGGGATTAAAGGCGTGTGCCACCACGCCCTGGCAGTAGTTGCCCATTTTTGTGACTGGCTTATTTCTTCCTGTTCTAGGCTAATATTTCATAGTATGGATATGCTGAATTTTGCTTATGCATTCTCTGTCAATGATACTTGAGTTACTTCCATGCAATGGTTATTGTGAATGATGCTGCTGATTTTATGAATGTACAAGTATATATTTAAGTCCCTGCTTTCAGTTCTTTGGGGGATATGCCCCAAATTGAAATTGCTATATCACATATTAATTCTTTGTTTATGTTTAAGTTTTTTCTTCAGAACATTCATACTGTTTTCCATAGGGGCTGTACCATTTTACATTCCCATACACAGTACGATGTTCACATTACTTCAGTTTCCCACTCATAAAATATTAGCAATTTGGTTCTATAAAATTTTTGTTGGGATCTTTAGTATATGAACATATTGTAATTTAATCATGTTGCTGTCTGATCATCCTGTTTTGTCCCTTCTCCTGGAACACCCCCCCCCCCGCAATCCACTGAGGACTCTCCTCTTTCAAGGTAGTCCTTTTAATATTTTCTTGTCTAGTTTTATTGTTCCCTTTCATCCTCCATGTCAAAATAGTGAGGGTCTCAGAACAGGGCAAGTCTTGTGGGGGTATTGGTAATCACTGTGGGGTTATGAATTTAATCTCGGGGCTCCTATTGGGATAACAGTTCCCCCATAGTATGCCTTCCTACCCTGGGGCTCTTATTTTTTTTTTTTCTGCCCTCTCTTCCCCAATGTTTCCTTGGCCTTGAAGAGTATGTTCACAATGTCCTTCAGTGTCGAGTTTTCAACAGCCTCTTATTTTCAGATTTGGTAAATTTCGAGTCTTTTCAGTGCCTCTATAGAGAAAGTTCTTTGTCTAGCAGTGGGAGTAGCACTCATATTCAGTGTACCACTTCCTCAACAATATAATTCGCTTTCAGTTTTTTTGGTAACTATTTTAATGGAAAATACATTATCCCATTACAGAGTGTAGTAGCGTGAATGAATGTCCCCCAATGACTCAAGTGTTTTTTATTGAAAAGCTTGTAACTTGGATTCTAGCCACCTGGCTAAAAGGGTGTTACTGGGAGTGGATCCTGAGGTCCAGCCCAAACATGTATTTGGGGACAGATATGAATTCCAGCTTAAGGTATTTAGAGTGATTGAGCTCTGCCTGGGCCTCTGCTGCTGGCTGTTTGATGTTGTCTCTCTGCTTGGATCTGTGAAAGGGGATCAGCCTCTTTCACCATTATGGAACTTCCCTGGGATCTGCAAGCTGAAATAAATCCTGCTCCTCTCATAAACTGTGTTTGTTTGGAAGTTCATCCCAGCAAGTGTGAAGCTGAGTACAACATAAATTGATACCAGGAGTGGGGTGATATTGCTGTGATGAACCTGACCATGTGCATTTTGGTCATTTGGAACTTTTGTGTTGGAGGAATTGGGTAGAATCTGGTAACTGCAGCTGAAGATGCCTTCCAGACAGGTAAGCCAAGTTTTATGTACTATTTTGGTGAGAGTTTGAAAATGCTAAGTGCAAAGATTATGTTGTCTTTGGAATTTTCAAAGGGGAAGAGAAGATAGCAAGAAGGTTGTTGGAACTGTGCTACTGGCTGTAAGGGCTGGATACACTGTGCTGTCCAATCCCAGAGAGTTTGATCAAAGTTGAACTTGAAAGAATGATGTGCTTGGTGGAAGATACAGAAACGAGAAATTTAAGATTTGAAATTGGAGAAATTCACAGAAGTTTAAAATTACTGGCATCAAGACTGGTTGCTGAAGCTGCTATTGTTAAGGAGATATTGTCATGATTAAGGATGGCCCAACTGCTTTGCATTGAAACTGTGAAAAGGATGCCTGAGGCAGAAATACTGAGTTGTAGGAGTGCAACCATTTTTGTAAGGAATAAACCTTCTCTTAAAAGTCACAATTTATTTCCTCTCTAAATTAACAACACGGCAGTGTCCTGCATACGTAGTACTTGTTTCAGAGCAATGAAAAATGTGTGAAGTGGGTCATGAAGTGCATATGGTTCCAGGAGCTGTTGCTGAGATGTGCCATATAGGCAAGGCATGATGACCCTGATAAAAATGAAGCCATTGTAAGATGAACCCTGGTTTGCATTGAGACCTATAGATGTTTTGGATATACCAGTACTGTACAGAGGCTACCATGGAGTACTGTTGGCTCAGGATTGAAGTTTTCCCTTGGTATTCAGCCCAGCTGGAGGAGCAGAATTGGAAAATCCACGGATTTGTTACAGGTTATGTATATTGGATTTGAACTGCAGATGTTTAATGTTTGCCTAATGGCTATTGATTTTACACTGGTCCAGTATTTCCTTGTTATGCCTTATAATAATGGAAATGCTTACTCTATGCCATTGTATGTGTTGGAAGCATGGAACTTGTTTTGATTTTACTGGGCTTATAATTAAGAGACAGTCTTAAATCTCAGATGAGACTTGGGACTTTCAAATAGTCTTATGTTGGTAAAGACTACATGACCTTTGAAACTGGACTGAATACAATTTACAATGTGAGATGGTTATGAGTCTATTGGGAGCCAGGGGTGGAATGTAATAGTTTGAATGTATGTGCCCTAATAGACTCAAGTGATTTTATTGAAAAGCTTGTAACTTGTATTTCCAGCCACCTGGCTAGGAAGAGGTGTCACTGGGGGCAGACCCTGGGGACCAGCCCAAAGGTGTATTTGGGCGCAGATCAGAATATCAGCCTAAGGTATGCAGAGTGCATGAGTTCTGCCTGGACCTCTGCTGCTTGCTGTTTGGTGGTGTCTCTCTGCTTGGGTCTGTGAAAGGGGGCCAGCCTCTTTCGCCATTATGGAACTTCCCCTTGATCTATAAGCTGATATAAATGCTGTGCCTCCCATAAACTCTATGTATTTGGAAGTTTATCCCAGCAAGCTTGGAACTGATTATAACATCTAGCCTGCTCTTTTACTCTACTCGTAGTTTTTTTGATACACAAAATTTAAACTTAATTTTCACAAAGTCCAATTTATTTGGTTTTCCTTTAGTTTCCTATAGCTTTCATATCATACATAAGCAATCATTGCTCAAATGTCATAAAGCTCTGTGTGTTTTCTTCTAATAGTTACAGTTTTAAGGCATCTTTTAGGTTTTTGCTCATTTATGAGTTACTTTTTATATATGATGGTAGCTAAATTTAACCTTGTTCATTTGCATACATGTATGTTTACAAACATATGATCTATATAGTATAATAGATGATATATGTGGTAGTCTGAATCAGATGTTCTCCATAAACTTATGTGTTGTGAATACTTGGTCTTCAGTTGCTGGCAATTTGGGAAGTTGACTCTTGCTGGAGAAGGTGTGTTATTGGGGGGTGGGATTAGAGGTGTTATAGCCAACTCCCTCTTGCCAGAGATCTGCTTACTCCTCTGCTGCTATTTTCTACCTGCAGTGACAGAAGTGATATCCAGCCTTTGCTCATGCCATGCTTTTCCCTGCAATCCTAAAACTTCCCCTCAATATAAAGTTTCATTTCCTCCCATCAGATGCTTTTGGTTGGGAGTTTAATCCCAGCAATGAGGAAATACACACACACACACACACACAAACATATGCACACACATGCACTCATGTATTCAACCATTTATGGAAAATATTGTCCTTACTGGATTTTCCCCATCGAATGGTTTTGGCTCTCTTGCAAAGAGTGATTGACAATATATGTGAGAGCCCTCTTTTTGACAGTGTATTCTTTTTTTTTGAGCATCAGTGTCCACACCAGTACCACAATGTTTTGATTAGTTCATTTTTTTGTGAACCAATGAGTTTTTTTTTTTATTATGAACATAGTAAGTATGGATCCATCATGTGTTGGTACCATCCTTTCCCTTGTCCTTGTCCCCATTCTACTGGGGTTGCTCAGTAGGGTTGCAGGAATTCCCCATGGTGCTGTGAATTATGCCTTATGGGAGCAGCAGTCAGTTATTGGGGGGAGACAATGCCTCTGTGCATGATGTCCCACCCTGTGGCTCTTAAAATCTTTTTGCCCCCCTCTTCACAAAAATTCTGTGAGCCATGTTGGGTGTTTTTTTTTTTTTTTTTTTTTGAGAGAAAGAGAGAGCAAGTGAGCAAGTGAGAGAGAGACAAACAGAGAGACAGAGAGAGAGATACAGAGAGAGAGAGAGAGAGAGAGAGAGAGAGAGAGAGAGACAGAGAGAGGAGAGAGAATTTGTGTGCCAGGGCCTCAGCCATTGAAATTGAACTCTAGATACTTGTGCCACCTAGTGGGCATGTGCAACATTGCTCTTGCCTCACCTTTATGCATCTGTCTAAGGTGGGATCTGGATAGTTTCATGGGTCCTTAGGCTTTACAGGCAAGTACCTTAACCACTAAACCATCTCTCCAGCCCAATGAGTGTGGTTTAAGTCTACTTCAGTGATGAGCTCTTAGGAGCCTCTGGATCTCTGCTTTGGTAAGTGTTGAGTACACTCAGCATCTGTCTTCTTCACCCCGGTGCTGACTGTCAGGCTCAGCATGGGAGCTGTGTTCTTGCTCATCTCCCCAATTCCTCTGTGGTTTCAGCTGGGGCTTGGCCTAATTGTGAGTAGTAGTTTATCTCCTTGGGTCTCAATACCTTTTGAAAAAGAAGAACAGATTCTCCAACAGAGAGTGAGGTCAGCATTGTTTAAATGGGATAAGCACTATTAATTTAGGGGGAATTTCATGCATGTGGCCCCTCTTTTAGCTGAAGACTAGCTGGAGCTTTTCATTGGAGAGCATAATCTTTATCTCCATAGGATTATGACCTGGTTCCCAATTCCAGATATGGACTCCTTTCTACTGACAAGGTCTCTTAGCAAATCAGAAAGCTATTGCTTACCCCTCGAGGCTGGGTGCCGCCACTATTGCACTGGCGTGTACATCTTGTCAAGGTGTTTGCTTCTGAGTAGCTTAGACCCCTGTTTGCTCAGATCATTGTTAGCCATTTTCCCCCAGTAGCTCAATGGAGCACTTTCCAGCACTAGATGGGCTGTCTGGGATCTGGCTCTCTGTTGGGTTCCGGCAGTTCACTTTGAAGTACACTTTAAAATCATGATGTGTGACTCATTCATCTTTTCTCTTTCATTGCTGGATTTAGGCAATTCAATGTCTTTTCCCTTGCTTTTTTTTTTTTCTCCCCTGAGGTAGGGTCTCATTCTAGCCCAGGCTGACTCGAAATTCACTATGTAATCTCATGGTGGCCTCAAACTCAGGGTGATCCTCCTACCTCTCCCTCCCAAGTGTGATAAGATGAACTTTTTTGTTTCTTGAAAAATATTGGAGTTTTGCTATATATTAAACTGTATATTATTTTGGAAACTATTGACATTGACAGCAATATGAAATTTTCTAATTCATTAACACAGCTTGTGTGTCTCTTAAGTTTTACTTAGGTCCCATGTATCTTTTTGCATTGTGTACTTTCTAATGTACAAATCTTTCAACTCCTTTGCTAAGTTAGTTAGTTCCCAAGTATTTTATTCTGTTTGATGTTATTGTAAATCAAGCTATTTTTTTTCTAATTTGCTGTCAGATTGATTGCTAGTGCTTTGAAATGTAACTGAATTTTTTTCTGTTTTGTATATGTAATCTGTTACTTGGGTGAATTAATTGATTGGTTCTAATGTTTTCATGAGTATGGAATTAATTTAGACTATATCATGAAGTATTCTGATAATGCAAAGGGATAATTTTATCTCTTTCTTTTTAAATTTGAATACCTCACTTCCTTTTCTTGCCTAGTTGCTCTGGTACAATGTGGTAGAAGAAATTTAACAAAAACCAGGCTCAGATGATACTCTAAAACACAGTTTCTATTGTACAAGCTTTACCAGGGAGACAGCATGACCCTGAGTCTATTCCCTGTCTATACAGCTGCATCCTGCTTATAATGTTATCTGGTTAGTGTATCCATAGGACAAACACTGCTGAATAAACAGCTTTCTGTTCTACATTTGTACTTTCTTATTACTGATTTATTGTTAAGTAATTTTTTGTTTGTGCCCCCAAATCATGTAACCTTAGAAACTTGTGACCCACCAATAGTAGAATGAATTCAAAATGATGTCAAATGCCTGCTATGCTGTCTATAAAACCCCTGAGCTACCAGAGCTCAGGACTCAGGCTTTGAAAATTGTTCTCCTAAGTCCAAGTCAACATATATTTCTGGGGTCATCTCTGTGTGACTGTTTCCCACACTAAGAACATTAAACTATAGACAAGAAGTCATAGTGATACCCATTATTGCCTTGTTATTGATCTTAGAGGACACAATTTCACTCTTTCACTATTTTACATAAATATTTGTGGTGATTTTCATAAATTACTTTTTACATTATATTAATTTCTCTTACTTTTTCTTTGAACCATGAATTTTTTTGAGAGTGTTCTGCTTAATTTTCACGAATTTGTTATTTTTATATAAAGTCTTCTAAAGTTCTTCATCTTGTGGTTGACAGAGATACATGATACCTAACTTTTAAGATGTATTGTGATGTAATTTGTGGCCCAACACATAATTTATTCTGAAAAGTATGCCATGTATTAATGAGAAGTGTATGCTATTGTTTGTAGAGCTTCCCCTTATATGTATTAGAACAAATTAATTATTATGTTAAGTCCTTAACTTGCATACTTATTTTCTATCTGGTTATGATTTTTATTATTGAGAATGGAATATTGAAGTTTCAAATTATGACTGTAGAAATATCGATTTCTCCCTTAACTATATCAATTTCTGCTTCATATATATATATATATATATATATATATATATATATATATACTTTTTTTGAGGTAGGGTCTCACTCTAGCTCAGGCTGACCCGGAATTCACTATGGAGTCTCAGGGTGGCCTCAAACTCACGGCAATTCTCCTATCTCTGCCTCCTGAGTGCTGGGATTAAAGGCGTGCGCCACCACGCCCGGCCTGCTTCATATATTTTGATGATATGTTTTTGATTATTATATATTCTTACTGTGTTGAAACTTTTATTAGCATATGATATCTCTATTTGTTTCTTTTACATTTTTATAATTTCAACTCTATTTTGTCTGACATTGGTATAGCTAATCCTGTGCTCCTTTGGTAACTTTTTGCATGGAAAGATTTTTGTATTCTCCCACTCTCAAACTGTTTGTGTCTTTGGATTTAAAATGAGTTCCTTTTAAGTAGCAGATAGTCAGATTATATTATTAAAATATATTCTAATTTTTATCATATTGTTAGAGAGTTAAACACACTTGATTTTATCTAAAATTTTGAAATTTGATTTTATTCTTTTATCAGATATGAGGGTGTTGCAGTCAGGATCGCATTGCTGGTAGAAATCATCCAACCAAGAGCAGCTTGTGGGATTTTGGCTTACAGGCTCGAGGGGAACCTCCATGATGGCAGAGGAAAGCAATGGCATGAGCAGAGGGTGGACATCACCCCCTGGCAAACATAAGGTGGACAATAGCAACAGAGAAGTGTGCTAAATACTGGCAAGGGGAAACTGGCTATAATACCCATAAGCCCGCCCCCAACAATACACTACCTCCAGAATGCATTAATTCCTAAATCTCCATCAGCTTGGAACCTAGCATTCAGAACACCTAAGTTTATGGGGGACACCTGAATCAAACCCCCACAGAGGGTAATTGATCCTTACCATTTATTACATTATTGTCCTTAATAGAGTCTGTTTTTGAAGTAAAATAATATATCTCTTGGATGATGTGATATTAATTTATCTTTTAAATCTAAATGTGAATGTTTTAATTTATTTCAAGAAAGAGACTAAATGGATGCTTAGTTCCTGCTTTGTTTCCATAAAAGCATGCACTTTTCATAAATAAATTAAAAAATTAGAATATTAAGTTATCTCCATCAAACTATATGTATATAAAAATGAATGGCATATTTATATAAATGTAGACTGTGTGGAAGGTATAATTGTCAACTGTGGTTACATCTGGAGGTGAAGATGACAAGAGGACTTTTGCTGCTTCCATATGTCAAGTTTTTAAAAAAGAGTCTCTGTTTTCAAGAAAACAATATGGTCTTCAACATAAACCTTTTTATTTTGAAAAGAAACCCTTGCTGATCAGGAGCAATGTAAAAGGATCTGTGTGATTTGGGGAAGAATGTCATGCATCACTCTTTCACTTGGCCTTCTCTTTCCAGATGGAACAGGTTCATTGTGGGTTAGAGAAAGAGGATTCTTACTTTGGTCATGTGCATATCATAGATCTATGGAGTCACTCTATCTTTCCTTTTTGAATGCCATTTTATTTTATTTTACATTTTTTATTTTATTTTATTTATTTATTATTTGAGAGAGGAGAGAAATAGGCATAGAGACAAAGATAGATAGATAGATAGATAGATAGATAGATAGATAGATAGAGAGAGACAATGGATGCACCAGGGTCTCCAGCCACTGCAAATGAACTCTAGACACATGTGCATTTGGCTTACGTGGGTCTTGGGGTATTGAACCTGGGTCCTTTGGCTTTGCAGACAAGTGCCTTATCCACTAAGCCATCTCTTCATCCCTGAATGCCATTTTATAGTTACCAAAAGTTAATTCTAAATAGTACTCATATCAAACTGAGCATGTAATAGGTGTTTGAGAAATACAATAGAGAGTCACTGCCTGGGGTCAGTGGAATACTTTCACATATCACTTTCAGGTGGACATCAGATTTTTTAACTGTCTCATCAGTTATCCAATGACAATTTTGGTTATATTTTGAGGCTTCCTTACATTTCTTATTTATTGATTCTTAAGTATATTTTTATATTCAAAGAAACAAATTGATTTTAGGATCTCAAAACTGTGTCAACTTAATACAAGTAGTGTCTACATATAAAAGGAGAAACTTGCATGCCAGCTGCTTAAGCAGATTGAAGGGATTGATGTACTTGGTAAGCTTTTTGGGTTAGGAAACATGGTGAATGCTGACATGGAAGAGTAAAGTCAAGTAGCAGAGTTTCTATAGGCATTAAACTTTCAAGTATTGACAAATTACAGCTTCATAGTATTTGATTTGAGTGGAAATCAGCTCCAGCTTCCTAAAACAAGATACATGGGGCACTTAAGTTATAAATAAAAAGTACTACTTTGACTTATGCTTCTTGAAATTCCAGTACAAGATTCAGTGGCCCCATTTCTTTGGGCCTATGGTAAGAATGTCTCAGAATAGTGGGAATGAGTGATAGAACAAGATGTCCACCTCAGAATCCAGGAAACAAACATTGATAGGAGAAGTATAAAAGACTGAGGTATTGCATTCCTATCCAAGGGCATACCCCCAATAAGCTCAAAACCTCTTACTTGAAGACCCTAACTTCTGAAGCTTTTAACCCCCTCTCAAAGGCACCATCCTAGGCACACCCTCCAATGAGCTCAGGACCTCTCACTGGAAGGCACTAACTCCTAAAGATTTACCGCTTCCCAAAGGCGCCACCATAGGAGCCAGGCCTTTCACTCATTTTAGAAAGCATTTCAACCACAGTAGGAGTCTAAGCAAGAATAAGTTATTTCCATGAATGAAGAAAAAAAAAGCAATTAGAAGTATGTTGTTAATATTGTAGTCAGAGATAAGGTTAGAAGTAGTAGAGGAAGGTGTAAGAGTAAGGAGAGTAAAAAGAAGTTGTAGAAGGAAGAAGGAGGAAGGAATGATGACCTATATCTCAACATCTGCAGAAAATTAGAGTTAACACACACATTCACAGTGACATGAGTATTTTCTGTGAAACTGGCATGTACACAGAACTTGGATGAGATCCAGCTAGTTATGAGGATGTCAGTTTGTTATAGTTGTGAAGTATTTAGTAAGATGTGTTTAAAAGGCAGTGAAATTTAGGCTCAACTATGAAAGAAAGGGAGAAAAGTAGATGGGTGAGGAATATTTCTCAGGGTCATCAATCTCTCAGGAGTCTCATGTTAAGTATCATGAAGGAGGAAGAGATAGCGAACATTACGATGGAGTGACCATGATGGGCTAGGTGAGAGAAAAGTATACTGTCATAGGACAAATGAAAGTAGATTAAACCAGGGATAAAAAGAGCTTAAGATTGAAATATAGTTTCTAAATATCTGCTAGGATATGTAGAAATACATTGTTTTAAACATGGATGCATGATGTAAAGACTACTTTGAGTGGGTCATGTGGACACATTAGCATGAATGTAAGCACCTTGTTGCTTTATGTCTTTGTACTGCTCTGTTTGTTTTTAATCCTGATGCTAGCTAGTGTCAGCAGCTAAACAGGTTGAGCTGTGGGCATGTAATATGGGACTAGTATCTCAAAGACAGTGAGTATATGAAGGAGTGCCAATGTGGGGGGAGGGTGATGGAGGCAAGGATGGCTTTCCTGGGGCCTACAGGAGGAAGATGATCACCTTGTGGCACATTCTTGAATTTGCTGATTTTTCTGCATTTGCATGCAACCATCGTACATGAAGTAGCAGTAAGGATAAAAGGTATATCTAATTTGGTTATGGTAGTGTGGTGACATTTTATTCAACAATTGAATAACATAATAACTCCAGCTAATTATCTTAATTAGTATTGTGTAACAATTTCAGAACTTTCCTCTTTTTGCAACATAAATATACACTTTAAAAAGTGACATGAAGAAATGATGGTCTCTCAGTGAGCGCGACACAAACTGGCTTTATGCTGTGTGTCGTTTGCAATCCTACCTCATGCATCTTATTTCTGCACCTACACTCTGGGAACAGCCCCCATCTCGAGCACGGTATTCTTGTGAGAAGGTCAGAGTGCATAAGGCTGTGATGACAGATGAAAACTTCTGCATCTGTCCACATAACCAAGTGTCAGGTGGAACAGAGTGATCTCTATTCTACCCATAAGGAGGCATCACAAGGGCAGAGGTATATATTCTGCTTGTGGGGGGCGGGGGAGGAGAAAGAATAGTTGTAAACAACAGTAAGGTATACCAAATTAATAACCAGCTAGAACTTAGTTTTATTATGCTGGCCTTTGGGGGTACTCGAGTACCTTGGGAGGAAAGAAGTCTTTGATAACAGCAGTGGCAAACGAAAAGCTCAGAACATATCCCATGTCCATCCATTTCTAATTATATCATGTCATTTTACTACTGAAATTAGAAAATGAATTCAATATTTAAAATGCAAATATAATTAGAAATGCAAAGAATATAACAATGTTAAAATTGCAAAGGAATGCAAATATAAATTATGTAGTTTATCTTTTTGACATACCTTGTCTGCAGAGACTTGGGCTGACATGATTTCATCTTGTTTAGTTTGCTGATAAAAAGATAATCCCTGATACCATGTAAATTATATTGAGGAAAACTCTTTATGCAGGAGAAAAAAATAGCTGGGCTTCTTACTAACACAATCTACTATTATTAAAGTAAGTGGAGGGAAAAAAAGACAGTTTGACCTACCCAGATTTTTCATCTCGATTGAGTTAGCAATTTACTCCTCGACATATTTTCCTTTGGATTGCTTACATAACCATCTCACAGATAACAGTCAGCTGTTGTACTTCAGAAGTCTGCTGTCAGCAGCTCCCCTTTTCATAGTAACTTTGCTCTGTGACCAACTTCTCCCTGCCTGTGACTGAAAAGTCCAAGATATTAAGGTCTGAAAATTGAGGTTTTTGAATTGAAAGGAAAATATCTTGATTTTAGCTGTTGTTCAGGACTTTGGCTCCTTAACATAGTTTCACAGAATCCTTTCATGGTGCATTTTCAAATTTGAGGCTCAGCAAATGAAGCAGGAATACTAAACTTAAAATGCTGTTGAGGTTGAGGTGAATATGGAGGCAAGTGCTGATTTTCCTTTGGATATCTCTTGCAACCAATAAGAAACTAATGATGCCATACTCTGCCTTTGTTGATTGCTGTGTTTGAGGATCAAATCACTTAATGACATTTTACCATCATTTATGGAAGAACTAAGTCAAATCACATCCCCTTCCACGAGGCCTTTTCCAATTATTCCAGTCCTCATTGAACTCTCTAAACTGTGAGATTGTTTTTTTATTATTCCCACAAAGTTTGCCATGATTCAAGATTTTATATTTCATGGAGCAAAGCCAGGTGTAAAGTGTTTACTCTTGCATAGTTTCAGCATGGGCTTGGGCTTGCAGGACATTGTCTCTAGATCTCAGTTGAAGGAATGGATGTGGTAGTTTGCAGCTATCATCGGAGTACATATGTGGATGCTCAGATCGTGGTGAAATTATACATTCTTTGCTGTCAAGAGTCCTAACTCTTTCTGTCTTAGCTCCCCCAGAACCATGCAAAGTGCTGGCTGGGCACATAGGAGTGCTTATTTACGTGACATTTGTTGAGATGACTCTTTAGGTTCAGCGTGTTTCCGTCGTCTCTGTCATCAGCACTCATCATGTGAAGCTTTATTCTTTAGAGTGACAAGACTGTGGTGCTTTGAACCAAACACAGTGTGGTCTGCATTTGTGTTGAGCACGTCAGCTGGTACCTTTCACCCAGGAGGTAAGTTGTTGAAATCCACCAAGTTATTCATTTTAACCACAATTTTATACTGCCCAGCTGTGTTGACAAAAATCTCCTGATATTTCAAATTGAACTGAATTATCAAACAGTCAATGGTACAAAGAAAAAGATAATGAATGATTGATTAGTGAATAAAAATAGCATTTGATGTTCCCAGAATATCATATTTGAATTACAGACTTTAAAGCTGGAAAAAGTCTTTGAGGCCTTTGTATAACATTGCTGCATAGATATCAAACTGATGGTGGCCTCTGATGCCTCAAAGTCTTCATTGCAATGCTGACTCTCCTATGGCCCATTGCCTCAAACCCTCACCTCTAAGATGGGCATAATAATAGCATTTATCTTACAGGATTTTTGTGAGAATTACATGGTGTAATTCCAGGAAAATAACACAGTTTCAGGCAGAGTAAGTGCCAAATAAAAGTCAGCTACAAGAGGACTATGAAATTCCCAGCATATAAACATGATCAGTGACTGGAGAGATGGAGTACTTGTTATCCCAGCTTTTTTATGACATTGCATACATGTATTCAATTATAAGGATGTACAGATACTATGTCCCATGTAAAAGTAAGGTACTATGCTCCTATTATTGTTATTTGTTGAACAGATGTGGCATAAAAAGAACCATGGGGAGGCTGCACAAGGTCTAGCCTCAGATGTTCATTGCTACACTTACTCATTGTTTCTTAAAATAACTTTTTTACTGAGCACTTATTATGTAGTTGATATGAGTTGCATGTTGAATCCATGTCCCCTATACTCAAAACAACTCTGTAGTAAGGGTAGTAGTTGAGATTTAGTATTAACTCAGCATAGGTACTCAGCCAGATCCTGGGAGAGGCAGGAGTCAAATGCAGTTTAGCTAGATGAAGCCTGCCATGTATGTTGTCCTTAGGACAAAAGGAGACACCCCAAAATGATGCAATGAGGGGCAGTAACAGTATTGTGACAAAGGAGGTACCTCAGGCTCCCACAGAATGATGCAGCAACAGTGCTGTGACAAAGGAGGTGTCCCTGGAAGGAGAGATTGTTTCAGGAGTGCTGCATTGGGGAGTGAGAAGTAACATATGGTTTGAACTACATGAATTCATTTTTTTGTAAGTTAAAAAGTCAAACTTTGATAGTTTCTTATGGATTTTCCTAAAATATATTAGTGACAGTGACAGTGACATGAGCATAGTTTAAAACAAAGGGTATTTCGATCCTTTTCTTGGCTCCTGAATATTAGAAAGGAGAAAATTTAAAATGTGAACATATTACAATAATCATAAATAGAATGAAGTTCAAGAATTTATGGCTAATGCCATGGCTATTTATACATAGGTGTTTTAAGTTGGTTTTAACATATTGTTTCATTTTAGACCATTTATATAATATAAACTAATGACTTATTTAAAGCCCCAAAGAGGTGTAAAACCAACGAAGTCTTCTTCATTCATAGAATTCTTTAAGGTTTTCATGAAACAATTTTGGGGTCATTTAAACACACAACATTCATTATTTCCAGAAGGAACAAATTTCAGACTCAAATAACATTGTTATTGAGGTCTATCTCTTGCAAATTCACCAAAGGGTTTTTTTTTTTTTTTTTGAAGCAAGAGAGTTAGAAGAAAGATTTTGTACTTTCATACTTTTCTGATGGGAAAAACTGACTAAAATGGCTCTGACGGATTATTGCATTTCCATATTTTCCATATTTGAAAGCTTGTGCCTGCTTCATTGTCCTGTGATCACTCTTTGAAATGATTAGCACACTTGCACTGAACTTCTCTTCTGAGCTGGCACAGCCTGGGGGAAGTGAGGCTGACATCATTCCCAGAGAATACCAAGTTCAGGACTCTTTATATCCTACCCAGTGCCAGGCTCAAAGGGCTTTTAAAAACACCCCAAAGAAATTACATTTTACTTTCAGAAACATCTGGACTGAACAAAGGACTCTGGTGTTTATTGATGTAGTCAATGTCAATCCTTTATAAACTTTATTTGATGTAACCATTTAATAATTTTATTACTACTATTGTTATGATTTTACACGTACAGTAATGATTTAGAAAATAGAGGCCTAGGGTCTCATCATTTAGTTTGTGCCCCTTTCTGGCTAACCTGACAACCTATTCTCTGCTCCTCTTCATACACAGTACCTGAGAATCACATGGCTTCCATCTTGTTTTGATTCATCCGTTGAGGTACCAACAATTTCTCCAGCAACGTCATCCCTCTAAATCAGTGGTTCAGTGGTTCTCAATTGAGGGTGATTTTCTTGCCATAGGACCTTTGGTAATGCTGGGAGACCTTTGTGATGGTCACAATTGCGGGTGGCACAACCGGCCAGGAGTGCTGTGATAGCCTACAGGACACAGAACAGCTCCATAGCCAAGAAGTACCCACTGAACTTGTCAGCCAGGCCAAAGCTGAGATGCTGTCCTGCATCCTGCATCCTGCATGCTTTTCAGTCTCTCATCCCTCCCTGCGTTTCCTTGTTCTGGAACTTTTTTTTTTTTTTTTTGGCCTACCTTCCTATGATCCATTTATATTTTTAGACAATTATAAAAACTGAATAATTAATGCAATCTTCCCATTATCAAACTTTCATTAATATCTATTTATAGAAGTGCTTCGTTAGACACTGCATGGTGAATCAGATCTTGTTTCTATTAGGAGCACATAACCCCAGGCAGACTTCTTTACTATAGTGCGAAGAGGAACAGCAGGAAAACAGCCAAGCTGACCACCCGGGAGGCCTGACAGTCTCCAAGGTTAATGGGGATGGGGACGTGCTTTCCGGATCTAGACGGAGGGTTGTGAGGAAGGGCAGTTCCATGTTTCCTTCGGCTACCAGAGAATGTCACTCCCCCATCCGGACATGATGCAGGATAGCTGCCTAGAGGAGATTGAATTTCAGAATCTAGGACAGTAGGAAGGAATTTGTTCTGAGGACCATGCATGAGGCAGCGAACACTTACCATGTAAGCACACATACCCACACCATGTTTTTCTTTTCTTTTTTTTTTTTTGCAGTTTGCTTTTGGTTTACTGATGAATAATCTCCCAACTGATGTACGCTCTCTTGTATTTTGCTTTGCTAATGTGGACATACCTATAAGAAAAGAGAGATTCACTTATCTTCTGTGTACTTGCTCCCCCCCCCCCACAATTGCTTCAAATTCTTCAAACAAAAGGCAAATATTTGATTTGTTATTTTTGAAAGCAACAATAGCTGTTACATAACACAATATATCAAAATATATCTCAATATCTTCCCCCCTCCGGAACCAAGGAAAACATAATTTATAAAGAGACAAGCTTCTCACATTCTGAATTCTTAAGATTTCTAATTCCCTAAGGGTAGCTTCAGTAGTCAAAGGCCTTTTCTGATTGCATTTTTTGTGAGTAGCCACAAGAGGGGGTGTGAAGAACGCAGTCCTCTTTGGAACTGGGATTCCAGAAACCCTGTCCCTCATTACACAGCAAGCTGTATCGGCAACCTCCTGCATTCTGCTCCAGAGAAACAATCGCTTGCATGCCTTTTTAACATGTTGTCCACACAACAGTGAGAGAAAGGTAAGTTTACACGAACTTGCTCCCCCCCACCCAATTGCTTTAAATTCTTCAAACAAAAGGCAAATATTTGATTTGTTATTTTTGAAAGCAACAATAGTTGTTACATAACACATTATATCAAAAATATATCTCAATATCTTCCCCCCAGACCAAGGTAAACATAAAACATGTACTGGGCGTCCAAACCGTCTTCCCCATAGGGAAAGGCTGAGATGCACTCAGGGAGGCTCTGTGCTCTCTTTGATTTAGCTGAAGTGTCATCGCGCCGGAAATGGCTACGGCTGCTGAGGTGACTCGGGGATCAAATAGAAGTCATCTCTCCAAACTTAAAAAAAAAAATTCCACAATGAGTCATTTCATCCTGAAGAATTCTGCTGATGATTTTGCTTGCCTTTGATACGTTCAAAGGAAGAAAAATTCCCATCATCTTCATTCAAAATAGAAAAGAAAATGGAAGCCTTATCCCTAGGTCCCTCTGGCCAGCCTTGTTTATATATTACTGCTACTGGTGGAGGTCTCACAGAATCCAGGCTCAGGTGCCTCTTAGCATGCCACAGCTCACTGACAGGAAGGACACAGGAAAAACAGGTCAAAAGTAGAATATGAGAGCCCAAAGGGAAGTGGGTCTTAAATTCTGGCAAACATGAAGATCACCCAGAATACTTGCTGGATGAGACATTGGGCCCCACCTTGGGTTTACAACTACTACTCTTGGGTACATCCTAAGGCCCCCAACACTGCTCCTTTCCTCAGGACAGTTGGGCCTGGGAATCAGCCGCACACAAGTGACAATTCCAGTGTGTTTCCATGAGGGATTGGGATCTGAGATCCTGGGTTCTCAGTGACGGAAACGACTCCAGGCTCAGGCCTCCTGACAGACTAAGGACCCACAAGCCATATGTGAATTGAACGAAGCCCTCAGACTACATCTTCTTCTACTTAAAAAAAAATTATTTATTTATTTGAGAGAGACAAACAGAGAGAGAAAGAGGGAGAGAGAGAGAGAGAGAGAAAGAGAGAGAATGGGCGCCCAGGGCTTCCAGCCACTGCAAACGAACTCCAGACTTGCATCTGGCTAACGTGGGTCCTGGGGAATGGAGCCTCAAACTGGGGTCCTTAGGATTCACAGGCAAGCGCTTAACTGTTAAGCCATCTCTCCAGCCCAGACTACATCTTCTTATTCCCAGAATATTTCAAATCACGTGGCTTGCCTACCAACAAGGTCACACAGTCTTACTGAAAGCTGTGGCCTTTATTCTTAAAACCTAGTGTCTGGGAATTGAACAGGCTAAGGCATGAATGCGGTGCAGTTTGTCAGAGTTTATGGGTTGACTTCTTCTCTGGATGACTCCGACTGTAGTTAACCTGTGTGTACATTTATATTCTTATCTAGTAAGTGGGAACAGCAGCTGTGCCCCCCCCCCTTCATGGTGGTTTCTTGTGCTCAGTGAGGTGCAACTTGAACAATCATTACAACAGTCCTGATCACACCTTCTCAATAAATATTAGGCATTATTTTTATCCTCAGCTTTTACTTCTAGTGTCAATTTCCTTATCTGGAATCTTGAAGAAGGCCTGTCTGCCTTTGGAAGGGTGCACTTGTGTTGTGCTATTGGGATGCTGGAAGATTTGTGGCATTACCTCTAAACCTTTCATCTTGCTGAAAGATAAGGCTGGTACCACGCAGAAGCCAGTGATCAACCATGAGGGTCAATTCTAATTTCTTAGCAGTAAAGGTGTGATGACTATACAGTCAGTACAAAGCTTTGTGGGTTATCCCAATCTGTGCTCTCTTATCTGTGTCACAGGTGAGAACGTCCTGCAGAGTTCTGATCTTAGTGCCTCACAAATCAATGGGAAGCGCAAGACAAGCACCTTCCTGGTCAGATGACAGGCTCTTACACACTGCTCTGTGACTTGGGGCAAAGCACCTCCTGAGCCTGTGTCTGTTGCTTGATAGACAAAATGGGCACCTCAATGAAGAGCTGCCTTGAACCCCAGTCATGCTTCTAACCTACGGTTAAGCAGTACTCAATTACTTGCAAACTTCAAGCAAATATCTTTGATGTCAAGTTCCATTTTCACTTTTTAATTTCTTTAAAAAAATATTTACTCTACAGGTAATATTGTCATGATCTAAAAGACAAAGAATAAAAAGGAAAGCCCTCTTTTCCTCCATTGCCTGTCCACAGTTTCCAGCCATTAAAAGTTAACTTTTAAAATTAACTTGACTGCTTTCAGAGCAAGTCTGTGGCATACACACAGATCCTAAGGAAAGAACCACCCCATCATACCTCAAAAGGGCCCAAGGTGAAACTAAGAATAACTGGGGAAACAAGCAAGAGTTATGTTTTCTTGGTGAACCTGGTACTAGCACAAGGGTGAAGGAGATAGACACAGAGAACAATCAACTCCTACCAAACCAGATATCCAGAGACACAGAGGCTCCCAAGACCTCATCACTGAAGCAGACCTAAATTAACCCAACATGGCTCAAGGAAATTTGCAGAAGAAGGGGCAGAAAGAATGGTAAAGCCACACATTGGGTCATGATACACAGAGACATTACCTCCTACCCATAACTGATGGCTAACTAAACAATGCACACCGATATACCCCAACAAGAAGGGTCCCTGTGGAGGGGGGGAGGACAGGGAGGAGGCTAACAATGGTACCAACTTGACTGTATTCACTGAGTACAAAACTAGTAAAAAAAAATTAACTTGACTAAATTGATTTGAGACTCCCCACCCCCTTTTTTTTAAGTTTTCATTTTAGCCCAAACTGACCTGGAATTTACTATGTAGTTTCAGGCTGGCTTTGGACTCACTTCAATCTTCCTACCTCTTCCTCCCGAGTGCTTGGATTAAAGGCATATACTACCATACCTGGCTCATTTGAGAAGTTTTATGTTTACAAAAAAAATGGTAGAAAGTCCCTCTTTGCCCCACATCCACCCAGCCTTCCTTACTATACCAGCATGACACATTTTCTACAATCCAGGAATAGCATCGACACAACCTCATCACCGAGAGGCCCCTGTTCCCAGGCCTTGTTCTTGTTGTTGCGTGCTGTCCGGGTTGTGATACATATTCACTACTATATTCTTGCCACTACAGTCTCATTGCCCCCCAATCCCATGAACTCCACCTGCTCATCCTGCCCACCAGACCACTGGTAACCATCAATCTTTTACTATCTCCATAGTTCTGCCTTTTCCACTGTTTCAGGTAGTTGAAATGATTTATTTCATGTTCATATTGGCTTTTCTACTTAATAATTTTCTAAGTTCCTTTATGCCATTCTTTATTCATGCTCATCTTACTGTCACTTATTTGTATTCATCTATTTGAGGACGTCTTGGTTGCATTCTGGTTTTGCCAATTATGAATAAAGATATTATAAACAAAGCTATTATAAAACTTCATATGCAGGTTTGCCTGGATGTAAGTTTTCATATCAAGACTTTTAAGTACCTCTGAGAGGTAGGAAATCTTAGCCACTTGGGACTTGAGATTGTTTTCTACATCTGAGATGCAGCTGGTATTGAGGGTTGATCTCAAGTAGCTAGGATGATCATTGCGATGGGGCTTTGAACAGAAACATCCTTTCAAACCTGTCTTTCTTTCCTTGTAGCCTAAGGGACACAGGAAAGCATGGCTTCAGATACTCTCCCTTTCTGGGACTAAGATGGGGTTGATATGTTCCTATTGGATTTCTCTTCCCCTCTGCCTTCCTATGGGCTTCTTGACTGCCTCTGGAGATGGGCCTCACTTCACTGTCCCTGTTTGTACCATTCCCATTCTAGTTTTTTCTATCTTTAGCCATATTCTGCCCCTAAAACTACATTCATATCCATAAAACATGTTTCTATTTCCCTTATTAGATCTTCAAGTGTTGTCTTCTTCCGGTACCTAAGGAATGTTATGCAATGATTTGCCTGCAAGAGGTGTTTAGTAAACATTTATTGCTAGCACAAAACATTGCTGCAGTTAAAAACTATTTGATTAATCTGATTCTGTATCCCCTAGCATGCAAGATGCAGATCCCTGAGAGGCACTTCTGTAAGACAAACAATAACTAACACATTTCATATTTAATATGTTCTAGAGACAATGCTAAGTAGGATCACATAAGTTATCTCACTTATAAAACTCTCCTTTTATTGTCACTCCCAATTTACATATGAGTAAACTGAACCTAGAGAAATTAAATAACTTTCCTGAGGATTGATCATGTACTACAAGAATTGCCTGTTCATGCCTATGGCACACAAAAACTAACCAATTTGAATTTACTTTACCTGTTCCATTGAAATGAATTGCTGCACATTTTCAATTTGTGTGTGTGGTGATTTGGTTAGTGTCATGTTTGAATCAGGAATGCCCCTGCCCCCCATCCATAGATACAGGATTGTGGTTTGAGCACTTAGTTCTAACTTATAGTATGCTGAAGGCTTGTACAACCTTTTTGTTTTTGAGGTAGGGTCTTGCTCTAGCTCAGGTTGACCTGGAATTCCCTATGTAGTCTTAAGTTTGCCTCAAACTCACAGTGATCCTCCTATCTCTGCCTACTGAGTGCTGGGATTAGTGTGTACCACCATGCCTGGGCTTTGTAGAACCTTTTTAAATTTTTTTTTTCATTTTTTTTTCAAAGGTTGTCATCTTATATCCCTTCTTCCCCATCTCCCCTTCCTTAAGGGCTCTCGTCAGTGGGGTTGTTGGTGTTAACTGTTGGGTAATTTAGGTCTCAGTCAGCTGTAATAGTTTTCAGAGCTCTGTATACTAGCAGAAAGGACAGTGGAAGCAAAAACAGACTGTATTATTGTACACTTTTCAAAATCATTGTGTTTTTGCTCTTGACTTCCTATTGCTTAGAGTTTCAAGTTTTAACTTCTCAGCCTGGCATTCAAGAAATTCCATTTTATGACCCTATTTTATCCTCTGTCTTTCTATAATATTCCTCAATAGGAACTTTGGTCTACTAGAATGGATTCTTCTGTCCCTCTCACATGTCAGGGTCATTTTAATCTTCACTGCTCAGAAAGCATGACATACTCACTTCTCTGTTGATCCCATATTTTCTCCTGCTCTTCAGAATTGAAGATAAATACAGTTTTCTCCTTTCTACTATGACTGATTATACAATATCTTTATAAATACTTGGTGATGTGACTGAAGGCTCAGATTCTGACTTGGTTGAAACAGGGTCTCCTAAATGGATATTTAGGAGGTTGTGAGGGAGTTATTAATGTCTCCACAGTTTCATCATCAATAAAATATGAATAAATAACATTACCTTACAGAATAGTTATGATGGCTGATGGACTTTTAAATACAAAACATTTAACATAGGACCACATAGTAATCAATAGCTTCTGACAATGCCTCATTTATAAAATTGAATACAAGTCCTTATACCCATATCCATCATTAGCATCCCATCTCCTTCTTGTGTTCCCAAGAAATGGACTGAAACATCACCCACAATTGCCTAGATACCCTTATTGCAACTTTTACATTTGTAACCACATGTTGTACTCCACTTCAGTTGGAACTAAAAGAACATTTCGAGTGCTTAGGGTTATTCAAAAAGGGCTAGAGGGATGGCTTAGCAGTCAAGGTGCTTTTCTGAAAAACCTAATGTCCAGTTCAATTCGCCAGTATCCTGTGGTCCTATGTTAAATATTTTGTAGTATTCATAGGTTTAGCAACCTAGGAAAGATCTGAGTTGGATATATCAATTTTCAAGTCATACAATTGTTCAGTAATTGACATTGTTAGAGATCCAGTTTCACATGATATAGTTATGGTGGTAGTAACCACACTCATGTGGTTATGTAGTTATGTAGTTATTGTGGTATTAACCACAGGTTTGCCTGCCAGTTCACCTTGGAATGCATTCCAAGCCATGTATGACAAAGTAAACAAAGTAGTTAAAATACGCAGCTGCATTATTTGTCCAGTCACTGGCTCCAGAACTGTGTTGTGGCATGTTCATATTTTCTGAGCAAGCCCAGGGTGAGGGCTTCTTTTGTTTAGCTTAGCTTATAAATGACCTCAGAGTGTGGCTGTCCTCCGGCCTTGCTGCTGCACAAGGCATGCTTCTGCCTGCATGTCCCTAAGAAATTACATTTTGTGCAATCCTGAATTTGTCTGCCTCTTTCTTCAGTCTGTTGGCATCTTCCACCTTTGGCAGCTGGTTCTTTTATACCAGATTTTCCCCAAACAAGCATCTCCTGGGATGAAAATCTAGCATCTGCAAAGGAAGTGATCTGAGGGTAGCATTGTAGACTTGCTTATCACTGCACAGAAGATGCTTAGCTTGTGAAGGAAGTGCAGGCATGTGCAGAAAGATAAAAGTGGAGCAGTGATGGTGCTATGTCCCAAGCAGAAGAGAATACTTCAAGAATATAGGCATACTCGAAGCTGCCAGAAGCTTCTGTGAAGCTCTGAAAGCCCAGGAATAAAAGAAACTTTGTGGGGCTGGAGAGATGGCTAAGTGGTTAAGGCATTTCCTGCAAAGCCATTAGGTTTGACCTAGGTTTGATTCTCCAGTAACCATGCAGAGCCACATGTACAAAATGGCATATGCATCTGGAGCCAATTTTTAAATGTTTTCCTTACTCGACATCTCTATTTCTTAATTGCTCACTCTATTCCTGATCTATTCAACTCTCCAGTAGCTCCCACCAAAATCAACATTGGCTTCATGTAGATAAATGCAGTCTTTTTTATGTATTTTATTTACTTGTTTGAAAGGGGGGAGAGAGAGAGAGAGAGAGAGAGAGAGAATAGACACACCATGACCTCTAGGCACTGCAAACAAACTCCAGATGCATATGGCATTTTGTACATGTATATGTATGCATGTTTGTATGCATTTAGGTACATGTGTGTGTTTGTACATATGTGTACATATGCATGTGGAGGCCAGAGGTTTTCATAGGATGACATCCTCAATTGCAGAATCTTTCTGTGAACCAATAGTTCACAGAGTTTGCTAGACTAACTGGACAATGAGCCCTAGGAATCTGCCTATAGCTGCCTCGCCAGTGCTAGTATTGAACCTGGATACCATCATCACACTCAGAATTTTATGGAGGTGCTGGGTATCTTAAATCCTCATTCTTGAGTGGTGAGAAGCACTTACCCACTGAGCAATCTCCTTAGCCCCTCTGTTGATATTTTCAAGGAGTGTTGAGCATATTGAAAGTCCAATGAGAAGAATTCAGATTCATTATAAATTGAATGAGAGTTACATTGGTATGTTGATATACTAAGTGTCCTGAATGTTAGACTGGGCCTTCCTTGTAAATAAGATCATTACAAATGTCACTTAAAATGGAATCATTCCACCTTTGCTTTAACCCTAATCCAACATGACTGTTATCCTGTAAAAAGGAAATACTTGGACAGAGAGATGGGCAAAAAGAATACATGCCAATAGATTATAGTCAGCAAACACACAGCCTTGGTGGGTAACCAATATCTTTCTGATTGGCTAAGAGATATGTTCAGTGTAAAGAAACTCATATATGGAATTGAGAACCAGGTCAGAATCCTATGGAGACAAAGATTATGCTCTCTAGTGCTAAACTCTCACTAGTCTTTGGCTAAAAGAGGGGCTACATATATTAAATTGTCCCTAAATTAATAAAGCTTATTCCATTTGAACTCTGGTGACTTCACCCTCCACTAGAGAATCCATTTTTCTTTCCAAACCTGAGGAGGTAAACTACCCCTCACACTTCATGCAGACCACAGCTGAAAGCACAGAGGATGAGCAAGAGTACTGCTTGGGTGGTGAGCCTGACTCTCAGCACCAGGGTATAGGAGACAGACCCTGAAGATACTCAACACATTCACCAAAGCAGTGATCCAGAGGCACCTAAGAGCTCATCACTGAAGTAGACTTAAAACACACCCACCATGGCTCAGGGAATTTTGTGGAAGAGTGGGTGGAAAGACTATAAGAGCTACACATTGAGACATAATGTGCAGAGGCATTGCCTCCTCCCAAAAAAACTGACTGCTGCTTGCACAACACATAACCCACAACTGTATGGAGAATATCTGCAATTCTGCTGAGGAGTGTCCCCAGCAGAATGGGGGCAGAGACGAGGGAAAAGAGAGTGAGTACTAACACATGATGTACCCATACAAGATATATTGTTAATAATAATAATAATAATAAAAACAAGAAGAAGGCAGAAAGCAGTAAGGAAAAATGACACAATGAAATTTGAAGAGAAATGGTCGAACCTGGAACAGATCCTTCACAGTGAACCCATCCAATCACAGAAAGACAATTGCTGCATAGTCTCACTCATCTATGGCTCCTAATCTGAATCTACCCAAGATGCTGACATAACTAACAAGCATCTTGAGGACCAAACAATAGGGTGGGTGGGGAGGGAGGGGAGGATAAGGGTGGGGATGGGTGGGGGGACATAAATCTCAACCCAACGGTACTGTGATAGTTAAGGTGTTGTCAACTTGATCTGTTTAATAATCCACAGAAACCCCTTTCGGGTGGGTCTTGGAGGTTGCTTCTAGGAAGGATTCACTGAA
Source organism: Dipus sagitta (assembly GCA_036346955.1). Classification (NCBI taxonomy): domain Eukaryota; kingdom Metazoa; phylum Chordata; class Mammalia; order Rodentia; family Dipodidae; genus Dipus; species Dipus sagitta. The sequence continues at coordinate 131,279,241 of CM070771.1, forward strand.
GGAGGAAGTCCTTCCCCCAGAGTGAGCCCTTCCCCCAGAGTGGGCGGCCTCGCTCAGAGGGAACTTTATATAAGGAAGCTCTGGGTAAAAAGAGCCCCTTCCTTCCTTCCTTCCACTTGGCTGCTGGAGCTGCTTGCTACCTTCCAGTGTGGATTGAAGACCGGTGTGGACTAAAGACCAGCATCAACTGAAGACCCGCATGGATCGAAACCCAGCAGCTCTTCAGGAAGCCTCCAGGCCTTCTGGCACCATCTGCAGTGCCAGGTAGGGACTGCTGAGGCATCTGGCCACATGGACTGAGCAGCTACCAGGTTCGGTGATTCTCAAGCCTGCAACTGCTATTGGACTACTGTAAACTAATCCAATAAATTCCCTTTTTAAAATAATTCATTCTAGCAGTTCTGTTCCTCTAGAGAACACTGACTAATACAGGTACCATAAAATTTTACATCCTAAAAGACAGACCAAGTGGTTGAACCTTCACCAAGCCCTTAGAGGGAACACCTGAATCACAAGGCCCTGGAGAGGGTATGACTAAGGCTGACCTTAATCTTCTCCTGTTTCTGTTTTTTTTCCCCTCTCCCTCTTCTCTCTAACTCTTTTATATTACTTATCTTTTTCTTCCTTTTCTTCTTGGGCACTGACCTGTAACTCCCAGTACCAGCATGTGGCAACTTACAAAGTTTCCCAAAAGAAGACAGATTTCTGTCAGTGTACTTGATGACCCACCAAAGGTCAGTGGTAAGACCCTACTGCTGAAGACACCATATGCTGTTAGTATGGATTATGGAATGACATGGTTGGAAGCTGGAAGAGAGTCAGTCCCCAGACAGTTAGAGTGTCTAGTGCCAGAAGGTGCTACATGAGTGACTGGGGGAAAATGACCAATATCTGTCCAAGCAACTTATGGCCTAAACTACTCAGCAGCAAATATCCTGACATGATGCTCACACAAGTGCAATAGTGGCACACAGCCATGGTGGGAAACTAACTGCTCTTGATTTGGCTAACTGATCTGTTCAGTGGAACAGATCCCAAAGCTGGAGCTGGGAATGAAGTCAGAACCATATCCAAAATGATCCCACTCTCCATTACCAAGCTCCCACCAATAGTGGGCTATAAGAGGGCCTATGCCTATTAAATTCTCACTAAAAAGCAAAGGTTATCCCATTCATCTGGCACTAACTTCGCTTTCCATTGGAGAATTTGCTTCTCTTTTTCAGATGGACGCAGGTTCTGAGGAAAGAACCAGCCCATCACACCTCAAAAGGGCCCCAGCTGAAACTAAGAAAAATTGGGGAAATGAGTAAGAGTGCTGTTTCCTTGGTGAACCTGGTACCAGCACAAGAGTGAAGGAGATAGACACAGAGAACAATCAACTCCTACCATATCAGATATCCAGAGGCAAAGAGGCTCCCAAGACCTCATCACTGAAGCAGACCTAAAATGAACCCAACATGGCTCAGGGAAATTTGTAGAAGAAGGGGCAGAAAGAATGTTGGAGCCACACATTGGGTCATGATACAGAGCCATTGCCTCCTATCCATAACTGATGGCTAACCCCACAATGCACAACCCATATTCCCCAATGAGGAGGGTTCCTGAGGAGGAGGGAGGACAGAGAGGAGGCTAATGATGGTACCAACCTGACTGTATACACTGAGTACAAAACTAATAAAAAATAAAAAAAATAAAATGCCTAAGACACTGAGATTAAATAAAAAGAGGTGGTATTTCTACAAGTGAAAGAATGCTGTAGATTACCAGCATGCCACCAAAACTTGGAGGAGAGGCACAAGACATACCTTTCCCACAGCTCCCAGGAGAAAGCATCCTGAAAAAACCTTGACCTTACTTCTTAGCATCTGGAACTGTGATTTCTGGTTTATGACACAGGGTTTGTGGTACCTTGTAATGAAAGTTCTAAAAATCTAATGTGAGATGACAGGACAGAGATTAGGATCCACCGAACAGCTGACAATGTGAATATCTCAAAAGAAAAGTGAGAATGGGACCCAAGTGGGTAAGAGAGTTGATAGCATCTGTGAGATGCAGGGAAGGCTGTTTGCTATTGGAAATGTGAGGCATTTATGCCTGATGACTTCTGGTTTCTCTATAAACTATCAGGAGCAATGTACATTAGATGTGAAGCAATTAAAAGGAGAGCTGTGAGAATTCGGAGGAGTTGGCTGTAGATTTTCAGCTGGCGCTAATATGTTCTGGCCTTCCCACCCTGCTGCCACACTGCTCCCCGTACTACTGAGGTCCCTGGTGGCTTGTATTCTGCTGAGGGACTGCTGGCCCCACTGAGGAAGTACTGGGTGTCCTGCAGGCCTTTGGGAGGGGATACTTCTCATCTCAGTTCTTGCTCTTGTCACACCCCGATGCCACTATAGGACCTGTTGACTTCTGTAACAGATGGTGGCCTCCCAATCAGATATGCTTCTCTGCATATCTTATACTGCTAGGTCCAGCTCTGGTCCATGGAAGAAAGTCTGATTCTGTCCTGAACACAGGGACAGGTTGCACCAACTACCAGACATAAGAAAGAACAAAATCCTCAGTACAAGTCTTGCTCATTATCCCAGGGGGCTCTTGGTATATTAGTTGTCCCCACTTTGTCAGAAACCTACTATGTCCATAGGGCCATGGTCTAGTTTTGGATCCAAAAATTAAAAATAGTTCAGATTATCTGAAATTAGAAAAATTTTCAAAGGCTCTGTTATTTTTATCATATTGTTATTTATTTTGATTTTTTTTTTAGCTGGGGGAATTAAATGTTTTAAGCCACTTTTAAAGGACATTAATCAATTTTATAGAAATCAAAATTTTACTGCATATTCTTTATCCTAAAAGATCTTGTGCTCCATACTAAAGTGGATATAACTGAGAGAAGTGACATGTTATATAATATCAATATCTTATAGATAAGTGAAGTTATAATATATAGGAGTTCATCAATGAAACTTGGTATTTGGAGGGATCTTATATTGAGGCATTTTGTTAGATTAAGAGATTAGATATGTATTTCCTAGGGATCTCATCTTTTCATATTTTAGACAATAGTAAAGCCTTCTTTGTGTTTATTTATCCTCATGGGGACATTTGTATGGGTCCATTTGACTCAGTTTAGTGGAAAATTTTCTAGAAGAATAAAATATATTCATAAGTTCTCTGAAACAGAAGAATAAATTAGAACTTTTTAATCTCAAGGTTAAATTCCTGTTTGTTTCTTAGATCGATGGTAATTTTGTTTTTGAGAGGTAAAATGTTTCAAAAATATTTTGTGATAATTATTTTTAGCTAACCAATTTTAGCTGACAATTTTGTGAATGACCAGAAAAAGTAGACATTCACTATTGTGGTAAAAGCTGAATTGTGCAAGTCATAATAAAAGGGCCTAATGCAGGCCAAGCTGAGAGTTCCACCAGATAGGAGGCTAGAATGGGGGCCCTGTGGCCTGATGCCCTGTAAGCAGAGAGAGGGGTTCTTTCCCCACCCAGGGTATCAGAATTTCTTTTCCCAGGGTCCTTGGTGTTCACCTGCATAAGAAATATTTATAAAAAAAAAATAGCTTCTATTCACTTTTTGATCCACAGAAATCTCTCCCTGATCCTGAGACTCACTGGTTCCAGGATTTAGACACAACAAAGTCCACAAAGTTCTTTCTCCTTACAACTTGCCATCCAGAGACATTTTTGATTCTCAAACAATTCCCTGCTGTTTACAACTTCAGAGGTGTCCTCCAAATACTTTTCCCCTCTTAACTTCAATCATGTCATTTCTTCTTTTCATCTGACTTGGTAGCTAATAAACCAAGAACATTAGAGAGAGAGAAAAAAACAAAGCCACCTCAATTATAGATTCTTTTATTTTTTTTATTTTTCAAAGGTTATTTACTGAGGAACATACATCCATATAGTCTTACTTTTATATTTTCACCTTTCTAAAACTAAAATTTGTGGTTTGTCTTCATTTCTCTTTTGGAAACTCATGTATAATTCCATAACATTACTTAAAAGTATTGTAAGTATTGATAATTTTCCTTTTTAATAAATTTAATCTAGTTACTTGATTTATCAATTCTTGAGAAAATGTGCATATTTCTTGTAAAATAAAAACGTGTAATATATTAAGAATGTAGCAGACCCCACAAAGGCCTTGTTTTTCATGAACTTCAATAGTATAAGAATGCAACAGAACCAAGAGAGGGCTTGTTTTTCATGGACTTCAATGTGCAATGATTTGATCATTTTCCCAAGTTATGGGACTTCTGTCAGTAATGATATCTGTAGCATTATTAAGAGAAGAACCTGCTCTCTAAGTGGCTGAGCAATGAGAACTTTGTTCCACATGGTAGGAATTTGAGGTGTAGGTGGGCTCCAAGCTAAGCATCAGTAGCTCTTGTTCTATTTGTGTGCATTCTCCTGGCTCTATCCTCCTCTGTGCTTCCCCATACATTGATGACCATGAGCAGGATGTGGCCAAGTCCATGCAGCAAATAAAGGCTATTTATTTTTGTTATTACTTCATAGGGTCCAGGTCCAGGAACATTTCCTAAAATGTCCACAAATAGTTTTTTTTTTTTTCTTTTGAATTGGCTGAAGTGACTCACATGCTCATCCCTTAAACAAGTTTCATAGGGGAATTTGAAATATCACAACTGATGACCTCATTCCTTTGGAGATCCTTGAGCTGCCTCTATGATGCCCTTTCACAGTCAGGCTGGTCACCTGAGACAGTCACTGTTACCACTAAGACACTAAAACCACTAACATTTCATTGTAATGTGGCATCTTTCAAGTGGTTGTTATTTCATTATCTGTTATCAAATTCATTAAGAATCCAACTATATTGCTTTTTGTAAATATATTTTTGGAGGATTTATCTTACTATGTAGCACATGAATTTCCTGCCTCAGCTACCCAAGTGATGGGACTAGAAGTGCGCAACACTGTGCCCAGCTCTAACTGCATTATTACCTGGTCTGCAGTAGCACTAAGCAAAGTGGACAGGATAGAAAGCTTGTTCAAATCGCTTATAGCTCTGAGGGTCATACTTCTAGGTCCATTCAATACTAGATCCCTGCTGTCAAGAGAATAAAGTGATCTGGTGATAATTGCAACTCTTTTGCTTATTCAGTATGAGTCTGGGTTACTTGTCAAGCAGCCTGCCAGGTTACTAATGTACAACTGTATTGGGAATCTTTCTTGCTATGAAGTAACTGCTAATAGCAAGGACTCTGTGTGTAAGATTAGTGAAAATCAAACAAATTTTTCCCTGATGAAACTGTGTCTTCAGTGTATTCTTCTGTATTCCCTTAATCTCTAGTCACTGATTTACTGGTCACAAATATGAGTATCACCACGATCCCCCTCCATTTTCCCCATTTTTATCCTATAGTTGCAGTTAATCACACATCCTACTTTCAAATGAATCAAAGCCTCCCACCTAGCTAGCTAGCATCTATCAAAATGCTGAGCCCCAAATATGTCCTCAGAACATGTGTACATTCTGAATGAAAGTAATCTTGTAAGAATAGAAATTTGACTATAAGCTTAAGTAAAGGTAGGAGGACTGCTGTGAGTTCAAGGACACCTTGAGACTACAGAGTGAATTCCAGGTCTGTCTGGGGCTAGAGTGGGAACCTACTTCAAAAAACCAAAAACCAAAAACCAAAAACCAGAAACAAACAAACAAAAAATCAAAATAAGCATAACTGGATGTTTCAGTTTGAATTAATGACACTTAATATATTCAAGATTTTATTAAAGTTTGTAATTTAGATCTCTGGCCACCTGGCTATAGGAGGTGTCACTGGGTGGATCCTAGGGTCCATCCCTAGGATATGGGGGTGGATTTGGAATTCCAGTTTAAAGGTACTCAAAGTTCTAGAGGTTTGCCTGGAGTTTTTGAAGTGGGTTGTGTGATGTGGCTTTTTGGTTTTGTCTTGAGGCTCCTCTCTCCATTTGGACCTGTGAAAGTGGGCCAGCCTCTTCTGCCATTATGGAACTTCCACAGCTTCAGTAAATCCCTCCTCAATAACTGTGCCAGGTTTGGAAATTCATCTCAGTAACTTGAAGCTGCCTACTACAGAACTGGTACAAGAATGGGGGGTATGGGTGAGATGAATATGACCATGTGAATTTTGGTCTTTTGAAACTTTTATTTTGGAGGAATGGGAAACTTGGTGCTTGCAACTGAAGATACCCTCTAGAGTGGTAAGCCAAATACTATGGACTATTCTGATCAGAGTTTGTAAATACTAACTTCAGAGAGAACTGTATTTAGAGGTTTGGGTTATGAACATTCTAAGGGGAAGGAAAAACTGCAGAAAACCTTGTTGGAACTGGGCTACTAGCATAAGGGCTGGCTGCGTTCTACTTCCCAGGCACAGAGAGTTTGATCAAAGCTGAATTTGTAATGGAATGATGTGCATGGCTAAAGATATGAGACTTAAAGATTTAAGATTTTAACTTGGAAAAACTCAAGCAAGTTTAAATTTACTGGTACAGAGACTGGATTTAGGTTAATGCTTGTGGCTTTTATTTGTCTCTGGTTGGACCTGTGAAAGCAGGCCATTTTCTTTTGCCATTAAGGAATTTCCTCTGCTTCAGCAAAATCCCTTCCTCCAACTATTCCTGGTTTGGAAGTTCATCTCAGGGATCTGGAGCTGTTTACTACAGAATTATCTACTCCACTAGGCTTCTCAGTTTTTGAATTTTAGCTGCATTCTTAACAACTATCAAGCAGAGTTTGTGATGGTTTCAGGTAAGCTCTGTATCATTCTTGTAAAATAAGTCCTCATCATTTCTTGGAAAAGAAAACAGAACATTGGAAGAGTCTGAAAGACTGAAGAAAATGATAAAAAATGAGGAAAATTGGAGCATTATTGCATTCAAACCCAAGTTGATAATATTTGAAATCGCCTCATAGACTCATAAAAGTTTAAAATCTCAGTAGATCAATCTGTTTGTGGACACACTATAAGAAAGGTCTGTCTGTGCTAGTATTCTGTTTTGAAATATGTATTCTTACTTTTCTTGCTGCTGTGACCAAATACCTGACAAGAAGCAGCTAATGGAGGAGGGGCTTATTTGGCTACATTTGCAGGGGATGCAGTCAATCATGGCAGGAAAGGCATACCAGCAGAAGTCAGAGGCATCTGGTCACATTACATCAACAGTTAGGAATCAGAGAGAACAGGAAGTTGGACAAGGCAATGAAACCTCTGGTCCTTCCTGCCATAGTAGCAAGACTCCACCTTCTAAGTCTCCACAACCTTCCAAAACAATGCCACCAGCTGTGGACCAGGTGTGCAAATACATAAGCCTATGGGAGACATTTCACATTAAAACAACCATAGCCCACATCACTGCTACTTGAACTGTTTTAGCTATGCTAGCATGGTATAGGACACTCATGTGCTATTTAATAACAGGACTATATTCTGAGTAATGTATTTTAGGTGATTTTGTTATTGCATCAACATCATATACTATTTATACAAATGAGTTTGCTTCAAAGTTACCAGGTATTATAAATATGTGATACACTGTCTTACATTGGGTGTGTTATAACTGAAATATCAGTATATAGCAATGCCCATATCTCAAATACAGTTTTAACAGAAATATATGTCAAATACAGTTATAACACATTCCCCCCTTTGAGACTTCCGTAGCCTTGTAAGTTAGGTTCTATTATGATACCTATTAAACTGAAGCACTTTCATGCCTGTAATTTGCAAAGAGCAAAAGAGTCCCTTTTCTTGACACAAACCAAGAAACTTATAATGCATATGAATTCAAGTTATAAATGCCAATAGTCATTGTTGCTCATCCTGTCCATAGTTAACTGGGTCTTACAAAAAGTAGCTTGATTGGTAGTTATTTCTCTTTTATAATTTTAGGAAAGCCCATAAACATATGAATGCACAGAATAAAAAGTGAAGTGATGACTTTAATTATACAGGTTATTGTTTAATGCTCTTAAATAGCATTATAGTAGTACTTCTAGATAGCCAATTATTACCTGATTGACAAAGTGGGGAGAGATGCAGGGACAGAAGAGGCATCTGGTGATGTAGTCATGACCTCTACCTTCTATGGAGCTCAGATTCCTCAGCAGACTAAGGATACTGACTTAAGTGCCTTCTACTGGGTTATGGTTTCACATGTTTATAGTCAGCTGACCCATGATTTTGGGCTTGTCATAATAGAGAACTTCATACTTGTGGCTGAGGCCTCTCCTCACCTCACAGCATCCAAGAGGGAAAGGACTAGGTCCCACAGTTTTCTTCAAAGCATGCACTACCTATGACCTAACTTCCTTCTTATAGGCTCCACCTCTTAGAACTTCCTCCATCTCCTAATAGTGCCTCTGTCTAGAGACAAAGCCTTAAGCATAGGACATTTGGGGGACATTCCAGACCCAAACTACAGAACAAAGGTACTAATGTGATAATGAAAAAAGTCTCATAACTTTTTGTTATATGTTGATTTTTATAAATATTTTATATTTATGTATTTATTTGAGAGGGAGTGAGTGAGAGAGAGAGAGATAGTGTGTGTGTGCACATGTGCGTGTGTGTGTGTGTGTGTGTGTGTGTGCGTGTGTCAGAGAGAGGGAGAGAGAGAATAGGTGAGCCAGGGCCTCCAGCCACTGCAAATGAACTCCAGGTGTATACAGCTGGCTTATGTAGGTCCTAGAAAACTGAACCTAGGCCTTTAAGCTTCACAGGCAAGTAGCTTCACCACTAAGCCATCTTTCCAGCCCATATGTTGATTTTTTAAAAGGTACATTATTCCTGGTGGTTCTAACGCCAGAATATTTCTTACTTAGACAATTGCTCTTAGTGTTAATTGCCACCCACTCCATTCTTTACACTGCTGCCAAAGATCTCTTTGAAATAAAATTCTTGGTTTTATCATATTTTTTCCTTGAGAACTTTCAATATCGGCCCTTTCACCAATACAGGATGCCCATGACTGTATTCATTTCTTTTCTACCTTGAACCCTAGGCTTTGCTGTGCCTAGCCATTTACAGATCTTTGAACATTATGAGCCTCTTCATCACGGTGTGGATTGGTCCTAGCTTATTTCCTCTGACAGGAATGCTACCCTCCTCTGTCCCTTATTTGCACAGTGGACAATTTCAAGCCTCTGAAAAATATTAGCTCTTCTGTGATCTTTTTCTGTCAAGACTTCTTTTTGGAAGATTTCACCCTCTACCGTATCCTAAGCTGAACTGATTTTTCCTTTTTGGTATGTTTAAGTATTAAACCCAACTTGTCTATCTGAAGCATGCTAACACTTGTTGTCTAACTATTCCATCTAATGACCTTGACAGTAAAGAATGCATTTCCTTCATCTTGTATCTTCTGCACTTAATACAGAGCAGCATCTCAGTAAATATGAATGGATAAGTCAAAATATGAGTGTAATTTGGATGAATAAGAAAGCATCACTTATTCAAAAGGTACTCATTGATTTAAAATTCTGGAGCTGTGTCTGAATGCTTCAGAAATGAGGATGGAAGCAAACAGATGCCAGTGAACATAAAAAGAATTTTATAGAAAGGATGCCTTTCATTCTGTGATCCATACTGTTTTCAGCTGCTTTAGATATGATTGTCTTTCTTGGCCCTGGTAAATAAATTTTTCAGGTATTTGATATGAGGTCAATGCTCACATACATCTTTTGATAACATTCTTCGTTTGTTGGCTGTAAACCAAAAAGACTGGTTAACATGCACATGGTGCAGTGGGGATAAATGGGAGAGCACAGTGGCCCACGATTTAGTGATTATTTTAGGTTGCCTTCACAAACTCAAGGAACCCAGGCACTTAGTTGATCTCGTGGCATTGCAGCAAATGGACCAAAACAAACACTGTAACGTGTGAAAGACAGATTTTATACACACACTTACATTTGATTAATTTGTTCATTATTCAACAGACATTCACTGCACACTTTGTTTTTCTGGACTCCACATATGATGCTTTGCATCCTAGAAGTTGTGGAGATGAAGCCTTTGACATGGAGAACTTTGCACATTTATTGGCTGCTATGGCAACAATTGCCCCACATGAACAGTTTTAGGACTCCCAGCCCCTATCTTTTTAATGGTCTTTACTCCAGCCCTCTGCTAGCTCCTCCAGGGCACCACCATTTTGGACTTTCTCTGGCCCTATTCCCAGTATGGTAGTTTGAATAAATGCCCCCAATAGATTCAGGAATTTATTAAAACTTCTTGAATTTCCAGTCACCTGGCTAGAGGAGGTATCCCTGGGTGGATCTTAGGGTCCAGCCCTAAGGTGTGATGGTGGATTTGAAATTCCAATCTAAAGATATGCAAAGTGCCCGGAGTTCCTGAAGTGTGCTTGTTTTGTGGTGTGGCTTTAGGGATTTGGCTTGTGGCTTCTCTCTCTCTCTGCTTGGACCTGTGAAAGCAGACCAACTTCTTCTGTCATATGAAACTTCCCCTGGATCTGTGAGCTTCAATAAATCTCTTCTGCCATAACTGTATGTGGTTTGGAAGTTCATCGCAGTGACCTGAAGCAGACTGCTACACCTAGGTAAGCCCTCCAGCCATGCCATGCTTCCTAAGCTCTATGAAAATCATGAGTTCACTTGTTTGTGAACTTCTGGAATATAAAGTCTATGGAGGGGGGGGGGTATGTATATCGCGTATTCCCCTATGCATCTCTAGAGCCCAGATCTGAGCTGGCATACAGTAATCTCAGTAAACATATCTTGAAAGGACAAATTAATTCATATTGGAGAATTGCTACACTGAACTACTTCTTGCCATCTAGTGACTTGTGCTCTGCTATTTCCATTGTACATAGAAATAGTGACACAAGGATTAGGCTCTGAGATCCCATAGTGCATGAGGCCCTGTGTATTGGTGATGCATTCTCTCCTTTCCAGTTCCTTTCAGGAGGAAGGAACAGAGAGGAAAGGGAGCTGGTCACCCATACCCAGCCCAATCTTAGAGGAACAGGTCTAACGATAGCAATCTCCCTGCATGAAAGATAGTATCAGGTTGCTCATTTGTGGTGAAACCAGACTTTTAAAATAGCCAATCTCACAAAAATAGTGAGACTCAGAAGCACAGACCAAAACATATAGCAATTCATTTTAGAAAACTGTATCACAAACCGATCTCACAGTTGGAACTTAAAAGGCCCCAGATACAATCATGTTCTGTAGCGGCCTTGAAATTGACTCTGTCACTGAAGAGATCAGAAGCAATATGACCAAGAGCAGGAAAGAAGCTGGGCATCCATCATATTGTCATGTTCTGCCCTGTTCTCAAATTACAAAGTCGGACCCTGCAGCAGAGCTGAGGGGTGGTGTTGGATTTTGCTGGTGTGTACTCCATGTGGGTTTTTGAGAGTCCGTTGGGCAATGTGCTCTTGACACTTGTGTTCAGAGACCCCCATCTCTCTTATTTATCTTGCCATCTGATCTTCCTTATGACCAGAGATTGGCTGTGAGTCAAATGTCTTTGCTTTATTTCTCCAGTATCAAGCTGTCAGTGAATATAAAGCAACTGTAAAATCTATGTACTTTTTTCTTTATAGAGAGTAGGAACTTCTCCCAAGCCCACAAACATAACAGACGATCTCTTTACTCTTCACAGATATTGTTGCAGTCAGGTTCACATTGCTGGTAGAAATCAGCCAACTAAGAGCAGCTTGTGGGAAAAAGAGGTCTATTTTGGCTTACAGGCTCAAGGGGAAGTTCCACGATGGCAGGGGAAAATGATGGCATGAGCAGAGGGTGGACATCACCCCCTGGCCAACATAAGGTGGACAACAGGAAAGTGTGCCAAACACTGGCAAGGGGATACTGGCTATAACACCCATAAGCCTGCCTCCAACAATACACCACCACCAATAGGCTTTAACTTCCAATTGCCATCAGCTGGGGAACCTAGCATCCAGAATGCCTAATTTTATGGGGAACACCTGAATCAAACCACCACAGATATACAGGCTTAATATAACATAATTTCAACTAAGGTCTTGTCACATGACTTTTGGAAACCATATTCTAGTAATATTATTTTTTATGGTTCTGATAAAAATTAGAACTACAGCCATTCTTGTAATCCATTCTCTCATATTACCAACAAACTTCACATGTCCAGATGGGTTTAATCTTTGCAAGCAAAACTCTTTTGTTTTGGCATATTTTTATTTGTAAAAGAGAGAAAGAAACAGAGAGAGGGAGAGAGAGAGAGAGAGCGGGGTGGGGGGCATGTCAGGGCATCCAACAACTACAATGGAACTCAAGATGCATGAGGCACCCTGTGCATCTGGCTGACGTGGGTTCTGGGGAATTAAATATGGGTCCTTTGTCTTTGCAGGGAAGAGCTTTAACTGCTAAGCAAGCTCTCCAGCCTTCAAAATTCTTTTGTTGCATTTATGCAAATAATGTCAGTTTTGCCTGGGAATGCTATAAACTCTTGGGTCTCATTCCAGACTTAAGGAATCATAAATACTAGGAGAGGGTCCCTGCCTTGGGTGTGTAGGAGGTCACAGAGGTAAATTTGTTTAGGTTGACCTTGATATTGGCTGAGAACAAAAATGGGCTTCATTAACATAACAACTGGAAAAAAAAAGTTATCCAAATAGTTTAATTTCCCCAAAGGGGGAAAAAAAGGACAAACAATAACATAGTTTAAAGAAGTATTATTTACATGTGACTAATAAATGTACTAAAATATATATCATTTTATTAGATGGGTCAGTTAAAACACTTAGACTAGTGCCTGGCATACAAGAAATGCTGAGCAAATGTTAGCTAGCATTAAAAATATGATTATTTGGTTCCATAGGATATTGATTAATTAAATATAATCACTTATCTTCAGAGAGCCTTCAAAAGGCTTAACAAATATATAAGCTAAGCAAGTTAGTAAATTGAAGAGATATACAAAGAATCACATTAATAAAAAGAAGGGAAGTTTCATCATAGGCATTAGAAATCCTCTTAGATAAGTCTTTTAATTTTATCTCTTCCATCTGGTTTGTACTACAGCTAAATGGGACGCAGTAAGTATCCATTTAGTCCTTTCCCTTCTCTTGCTCAGGAAACACTTTTCTATCATTTTCTTCCTTTTCTATCCAGGGCACAAGGGTATAGGTTGGCACCTATACTGAATTTGTAAGGTGTCAGTCCAATACTATTTGGGTGTCACATACATGAAACTGATTATCTCCCACCCATGCACTATGCACTACTGATAGATTTGATCGCCATTAAACAGAGGTTTATTTTGAAGTTAAACAAGGAGAATTTGAGTTCCCTGAAGTGAAATATGATATAATTGAATTCTGAACATATTTAATTTATACCATATATATGGTATGGAGAATATATGTAAAAATTCCATACCATATATATGGATGAAATATATATGGTATAACATAAATTTAAAATACAGACAAGGGGTTTGCTTTATATTTCACCCATATTCAATTCTAAGTAAGGCTCAAAGATGCCAACATAAAAAAACAGATGTGTGAATAGCACTATTCTTTCTTAGGGCATCATAAATATCCAAGTGTATCATTGTATAAGATATCAGAACAGGGGCTGGAGAGACGGCTAAATGGTTAAAGGCACTTCTTTGCAAATCCTGATGCCTTGGTTTAATTCCCCAGAACCAATGTAAAGCCCTATGCACAAAGTGGCACATGCATCTGGAATTTGTGCACATTGGCAGGAGGCTATAGTGTGCCTATAATCACTCTCTGTTTCTTTATATCTGTATCTCTATCAAATAAATAAATAAAAATATTTAAAGAGAAGCTACTTCCTCTCTATCAGAATAAAATGTGTGATAATAAGGACGGTGGTGAAATGAATGTTTCTAAGTATATATATATATATATATATATATTCACATTCTACCCATTGCTAGTTGTGTAACATTGGAGATACAACATTTCTACAGATTGCTTTATTCATGGCCATAGAATTATAAAGACTAAATTAGATGAATGAGTTGGAAAATGTTAGCACTTAGGCAATGCTAACTACTTTTCTTGTTTTATACTGACCAGGAGTGAGAAGGAGGACAGATTAGAAACCTGATTCAGAAGCCCTAGTTGAGTTGGAGAGATCGCACCTGATACCACAGGCCTTTTTCAAGATGGAGATCATGTGTCAGGCATGAAAGGAGTGCATTTGTATCAGGAAGGAGAAAGAGAGGAAGGGAAATGTGGTCTTCCCAGATGCAGATGCTCGCATAACATTTCCTTCCCAAGTTCTTGAATAACAATGAGACAGCAGAGCGTATGTTTGGGAAAAAGAGTCTTGAATTAATATTTTCCCAATGGAGAAGCTAACAGAAACTTTGAAGTGTTTATTAAAGAGTTGATAATGAGGAGAAAACTTTTTGAAAATCATATTAAAAAGTACATCTCAAATTGCTTCAGTAATTTAACCTTGGAAGCACAAGACTTTACTGGAATAGAAAGAACACATTTTCCCTCCTCTATTGTCCCTGGTGGATCACATGCATGCTGATAGCTCTGATGGCCTCTGTCTAGGGCTTGGTGGTGGAATGATACTCTTTGTGACCAGTGGAATAATTACTGAGGTTGAAATTTGTAATCCTGATATCAAATATTTCATAATGACATCAATTTAACTTAATATTGCTCTTATCTTTTGACAAAAATAACGTTTAATATGTTTTTCTCCTACAGGGGGTGAAATACGGAAAGACTTTATTATACAAGATAATTAAAATTCTTCCTGAGGTTAAAAGTGATTTAAAAAGAATCACAACATGAGATAATTAGGCCTTATTAGACACTTTATCTGCTTCACTGAAGTCACTTTTTCCAAGATGATAAAATGTGCCTTTGTCTTTTTTTAGAAAGCTGGAGACCAAATTTGGAGAAAAAAAAAATGATCTTTCCTCCTCCTCTTAGTTTCAGCACATGACTGTGTGAATGGATTTGTGGAAATAATTTAATGACAGGGTTACAGTTTCCAAAAGCTAGGCCTTTATAGACTGTGATGGCTTTCAACTACTAATTCATTTTTCTAGTGGAATTACATTTTACCTTCTATTTTTAGTTGGTTAACAGAAAATAATATGAATTTGTGTTTTGTGTTCTTTTTTTCTTCTCTAACAGGCAGAATAATAACATGTTAATTTGGGGATATTTAATAAAAAAAACCTTTTGTTACTTGACAGAGTCATTTTTACTTTTTTGTGCCATAACAGGTAAGGCAAAGAATGTCACTATTTGTGTTTTTAATGTCTAATGAGCATATGACATAGGTTACTACAATAACCATGCAACAATGGATCATACTTTTTTTTTATATTTGTTTTTAGTAAGAAAGTGGTTCAGGCATTTAAAGGACATGGCCTTTGTGACAGGAAGCTTGTGCCCTAGGATCATGGAGTTTTGCCAGAGTTCTAAACCATATCTCTCCATGAGGTATGACATTGTTTTTCTAGTCTGCTTTTAGGCCCAGTGACGTCGGATGCTGAGACTGCCACCCTCTGCTAATATAGCTCTTTTGGCTTACAATGGGGTTTCAACAATGTTCAATGCAACTAACAAAAAAGTGAAGCAAGTAGTACTATGTTGTGCCCATAAATCTGTACTCAGCTTATTTTTTTTTAAATTTATTAACCAGTGGCTAATAAGCAATTGTTATATTTTGCCTTTAAGAAAATATTTCAGTTTTATTGACAATGACTTTAAACATGGATTATAGAAAAGTATTTTTTTCCTTCTGGGAAAATCTTTCTTTAGGGAATCTTATGTATAGGTCAGTGCATCCAGGGTGAAGTATAAGTATATAGATGTCTTTGATAAAAAAACTAAGAATATAGAATTGTTAAGTAAATGTCTATTTTAAAGTGAAATAGCTAGGGGAGAAGTAATGTGTTTCAACAGAAAAAAAAAAAAAAAAAGCTTTTGCCATACTTTTGTTTGGTCTATTGTCAATGATACAAAGGAAATTGCTCCCTTAAAGAGAAACTTAAACAGTAAAATAAGAATGGAATGAAGCCAAATCTGTGAGCATAAAGGGAGCTCTTTCAGAGGGATTCATTAAGATTTTCACTCTTTTTGTCAGTGTGTACTGCTACTTCCAGGCTATGCATGCGCCCTACATCTTTCATCCCTGGCAGGCTGGTAGGTTTTTTCAGGAAGTATGATGCATTTGAGGCCCTTCGATGAGAAGATTCTAATAAGAATGGGCGAAAAATAAGAAACTACAGCTTGGCAAACCATGACAGAGCCACATGCATAGTGTCATTGCCCAGGCAACATGAAATTTGTCATCTCCTTATTAATCCTAAAAATTAGCAAAGCTTTCAGTTTTTGTATTCATATAAATATCATCTGAGTAATGACAACTTGGCTTCAGTCTTCCTAACTCTTTTACTTGATATGAGTTTTGTTTTTCTGCATTGGCTGGCACTTCCAGTGTATGCATACAGAACAGACACAATGGTGGTATCCTCGGCCATCTTCAACCCAGAGCATCACCATTAAATAAAACACTTGATTTCCCTCGTGGTTTGCTAATACTTATCTCCACATGAAGTTGATTTTTATCAAATGTCTCTTTGGCCTCTGTCTGAAACATCATACTATTCAGTAACTATGCTAAATTACTCTTATTGACTCTCTACTGTTAAAACAACTTTGAATTTCCAGGAAAAATCAACTTGGCAGTATTGTCTTATTTTTATGCATAGCTGGATTCAATTTGTTAATATTTTATTTAGGATATTTGAATTTATCTGCTCATAAGTGAAATTGGACTGATATTTTTCTTCTTGAGATCATATTGACCTCATAACATTAACCAAGAAAGTATTCTCTTTTCTTATCTCTGGAAGATGCTTGTAAGAATGGAGCCTGGTGAAGCATCTGGACTTGCAGCTCCCTTCCACCCAATTTATGTGGAAAAATATTTAATAAAAATCAAAATTTTATGGAAAAATTCTCTTCAAATATTAGGTACAATAATAAAGAATGTCAGTACAATAGATACCACTTATGATAAATACACAGTTGACATCAAGCTAATTTATGAAAAATTACAAGTTGTACATCTGACATTAAAAGTAAGGTAGGGATATCCACTTTGGCTTTTCTATTTAATATAGTGTTGCTTGTAACAATTAATCAAGAAAAAGAAATAGTCTGAAAAGAGGGAATTAAAATTATCTATGTGGATTATATGCCTTTATATATAGGAAAACCTAAAGACTGTCCCTTCAAATGAATTACTAAGTGCATTGAGTAATGTTGCAAGACATAACATTAAACAAAAAAATACCATATACGCACACAAAGTACAAAATGCTTTACAAATAGATTGAAATGCAATCCCATTTACAACAGAATCCAAACAATGATAGATACATGCATTTATAAAGAAAGGAAAGATCTGTATTCTTCAAACTTTAAATACTGATGAAAGAACATAAGACAGAACACATACATGAAACCAAAACCCACAAGTTTATGGGTGGGGAGAACTATCATTAAAATCTCCATACCACTCAGAGTGACCTGCAAGTTCAATGTTGTTTCTATTGAATTCTATGAAAAGTTGACTCAAACTTTTCATGAATCAGAAAAAAAGCTATATGTAATCACCAAAGTCCTTAAATACTCAAAGTAATATTTTATCCCTTTTTGACAGTTTTTATACATTTCATAATGTATTTTGATCATAATCCCCTTCCATTACATTATCTTGACACCCTCCCTTTCTACCTTCTACTGAACCTCTTTCTTCTTCCAAACTAATCTCTCTTCTAATTGGATTTCTCTCTCTCTCTCTCTCTCTCTCTCTCTCTTTCTGTGTGTGTGTGTGTGTGTGTGTGTGTGTGTGTGTGTGTGTTTGTGTTACTCTGAGTTTAGTTAGGGTCCCTGCATGGGCACCAGTGGGGAATTATTTACCATAGCACATGAGTCACATCAGTGGCTATATCAACTGCAAAAAATATCTCCTGCTCCACCAGTCACCATTAAGTAGGCTTGCTTGCGACTTTCTTTATGGCGTACTTTAAATTCTTTTTAGTCCTTTCACAGCTTTCTCAGGTATGAATTTTGATAATTTTTCAATTTCATATGTTTTAATCTTTTGGCATATCTGTTATTTTTCTCCTGTTGTCATTTTTTCCCCCAGAAAATCTGTAATAAGAATGATGTGAGTACATGCAGATATTTATCATGGAATCCTATCACCTTTTTTTCCTTTCTGTTGCCTCTATAGTTCTGTCTTGTTCTTGTTTCTGATGGTTTTGATTGCTTTATTTTCCCTTTAGTCTATCAGAACTTTGTAAATTGAGCTTTTACTTCTATTTGTGTTTTTACTTTCTGTTACAATAATTTATGGTCATACCTTTATTTACTTCTGTTGGATATAATTTACTCTTCTTTCTTTAATTTGTTGACCTGGAAGCTTAGCTCATTAAATTTCAGTCCTTCATCTTGTATAATATATGCACTTAGGCATGTACATTTTCTTCTAAGTCTCATCTTTTCTGATTTTCACAGTTTTGTACATACATTTGTCTTTGTCCAGACAATTTTCTATCTTTCTTTGATACATTAGTTTGCCATTTATCTATATATCACATTAATATGTAGGGACTTTATACAAAACCCTTATAAATACAGATAAAAGACTTAAAAATTTTAAGAGTTTTCTAATGCTTCTCAGCAAAGCATAATTACACTGTGGTCAGATAACGCATTTTGCAGTTACAGTTTTATAAACTGTTGACAAGTTCTACATGGTATAGTGAGTTATTATAGATTGAGTGCCCCTATTCTGAAATGCCTGGGACCATAAGAGTCTTATGTTTGTAGGTGTACTGAAATATTTTTGTGATAAGGCCTAAGTCTAAACATGAAATTTACTTATGTTCAATATGGAACACATAACCTGAAGGTAACTGTATACAATATTTTACAATTTTTGTCCAATAAAGAAAGGGTTTGGGGCTGGAGAGATGACATAGCCATTAAGGAGTTTGCCTACAAAGCCAAAGGACCTTGGTTCAATTCCCCAGGACCCTCATAAGCCAGATGCACAAGGGGATGCAGGTATCTGGAGTTTGTTTGCAGTGGCTGGAAGCCCTGGCGTGCCCATTCTCTTTCTCTCTCTCTGTCTCTTTCATTCTCTCAAATAAATAAATAAATAAATAAGTAAATTTTTTTTAAAAAAAGAAAGGGTTTGGTGTGCAATTTTTCACTGATGTTGCCATGCTGCTGCTCAGGCAGTTTTAGATTTGGGGGCATTTCAGAGTTTGTATCTCTGGGTTACGGATGCTCTAAAACTGCTTAGTGTATTTTAGAAAAGAAGTGTATTCCAAAATTGAGTTTGGTGATTCTGCATGCCCATGACTCAGGCTTTTTAGGCATGATCTTCACATCTGCTCTGCTCTGAAGGAATTTTGTCTTCTTCCTTCAAATACTGAGAAGTGTATTATTGTTAACTATTATAATTACTCATTATTTTCTCTGTGCATTTCCCCAAGTTTTCTTTTGTTCTTTACTTGTTATATCTCCTTGTTTAGTTAGAAGCTTTATTAATATGAGAGATGTTTTTATTATGTTTTTCTTAAGTTTTATTCTGTGTGATTTTTATGTGCTGCACTGGCTTTCTTGTGGCAAATATGAGTACAGTCTGTATTCTGTTATACCCTTTTATTTTAAACTTTGCCTATTTTTTTAGGTCTCTTTTAAGTAATATATGCTTTATGTATGTTTTTAAATCCAGGCTCACAAGTTGGTCTTCTAAATGAAGTGTTTTAATCCAGTTACATCCCATGCCCTTGTCTATGGATGAGCTCAAAGTCCCCAGTGACCTCTATCTTTTTTCCGCCTTTCTTTTATTTCTGTCTCTGGGTTCATTTGAACTGAGCATTTGTTAGTGATTCCGTGTACCCACCTTTGAAGTTTTAATGTGGAAGTCTATAGTCTTTCTGTTCATTTAATGATTGTTCCTAGGAATTAGCAAGCCTCCTGCACTTATCAAGTGCAATGCTAGTCAAAACTTTATTCTTCCCCAGATAATATAAGATCTTTTACCTCTCTCACTTCCTTTACCATTATGTAATTTTTGCCAATTTGGACCTGGAAGTCTGAAACCTGCATGGTATGTCTATAGGCCTCAGCACTTTGATGCAGGAATTTTTATACCTCAGTGAAAACAGCTTTGCCTTTCAGGTAGTTAGATGTCTGCCCACATCACTGACAACATTTTTCTTTACTTAAAGCCAAACTATTGTAAATGTTAACCCATTTATAAAATACCTGCACAGCAATGTTTGTTCACATAATTGGGTAATGCAGCCAAGTCCAGCTGTCTCATGAAATTAATCATCAGACCTCAATTAAACATTTATGAGACAGATTCCAATATAATCAGTCTCTTATCATCTCTTATGTAGTTTAAAATCTTTGTCTCTGTATTAAGTTGCAGATTTTACCTAGGCATGGTGGTATACATCTATAATCCCACCACTCAAGGGGCTAGACTAGGCTTGATATCAAATCTGCCTCAAAAACAAACAAACAAAAAACAACCCAAGACAAAACAATAGCAAACAAACAATAACACTAACTCAATCTACCAAAAATTGTAGAATATTTCTTCTGTATCTTCAAATGTGCTAATTGTCCTTTCATTGGTGTTTAGATGCTGTTACATTTCTCTCCTGATAAACCTATCTTCAGGCTTTTAATGCCTTCCAGTTTTCTGTTGTCATTGTCAGGTATATACACACATGCAAACACACATATGTATATATAGATATACACATATATGACATGTACATAAACACTGAAAACCTAGGTGTTTTAAAGTATATTCTTATTATTTGTAAAACCACTTGCTATTATTGATCAATTTTTTCTCTTGTTTCTGTGAGAGCTTTTGAATTTGGCCTGGGCATTTGTATTCATATCTCTGTTGTTTTTCTGGTTGTCTATGTTATAGGCCAATACTTAAAAAAATTGAATAAACATGACTGTTAGGATTATGTTATCTTCTTCTGTAGATGATTATTATTTGCTTATTAAGTTCCTGGGCTTAAAAACAGAGAGAAAACCTACAGACTAGTACATTTCACTTCATTTGCTTTTAGTTAGCTTTAAAAATCACTAATTTTATGTGTTTATATAAAATCTAGAATACAAAATGAGGGAAACTTTACAGTGTTTATTTTTCTGAGCCTGGCTTAATTTTCTTAGTATGATAATCTCCAATTGCATTCATTTTCCTGCAAATGCTTAACATTGTTATTTATGGCTGGAAAATTCCATTTTGAATATATACCATATTTTATTGATTAATTTGTATTAGTCAGGGCTCCCTAGAGAAGCAGTAGCATAAACAAATAAAGAAAAAGATTTATAAATCAGCTCACAAAATATGGGTTGGGCAGTCCAAAATTAGCTGTCCATAGATAGGGAAGTTGAAGGAACCAGAAACTGTTCAGTCCATGAGGCTGGATGAATGGTGAAGAGTCCTAGGACCTGGCAGCTTCTCAGTCCCTGCCTGGACCCTACTGGGAAGTCAAGGAACCAGGAAGCTGCTCAGGATGGATGCAGGCCAAAAAGTCACAGGAGCCGGTAGCACGTAGCTGCCCAGTCCAGGATGCCAAACGAAAGCCAGAAGCACACTCAAGCAGCAGCAAGGAAAACTAGGTAGTAAGCAAGCCACAGGTAGTCAGACAAAAGAATTAAAAGCTCTGGCTATCTCCTCGTGTTTCCTTATACAGTCCCCCAGCAGAAAGACCACCCATTCTGGAGGAAAGACTTTCTTATTCAGTCAATCTTGCCTGGAAAGCTCTCACAGACCTATCCAAGAGGGGTGTCTCTCATTCCATTCCTCATCTGAAGACATTGACAATGAGCTTAACCATAACACCACTCCTGTTTTTGGACACCTCGGTTCATTTTATAACTTTGCTACTGTGAGAAATGCTGTAATAAACATTAATATGCAAGCTTCTCTGTGATTGTTGACCTGGAGTCCTTCAGGAAAATATGCAAGGATGGTATAAAGTATGAAAATGTTCTTAAGTAACACAATGTTAAACGCCTCACAGACTCTGCTTACTCACTTTCAACTATTTTTTTGTTCATCTTCATTTTATATGCTCAACTTAACTGACCAAGGATCACTGATCTTTCAGAACATCTGCGGGTAGAGTCTATAAGTAGCCAATTGGAATTATCTTGTTTCTATTGTGGCCAGAAAAGCTCTAGTCATATATACCAAGTGCCTTTCTTTCATTTTTTTAAATTTTGCTTTGATTGAGTTACCTCTCATCACAGTGGTACAAAAACTTTAACAATTTCATAATAACAAATTCAGAAAGTATACATTTCTTACTGTGCTGAGTAGTATGATGAGATCTCATGTAGTCTGGCTCTGCCTTGTCATGCTGAGTATGCTACCTTCCTGTTTTTCACTTGGTAGCCACCTCAGTTATTATATCACGGCACTGCAGTGCTTATGTTCAAGTAACCTTTATTTAAAAAATTTTTTTTTTCAATTTTTAAATTTATTTATGAGAGAGAGAGAAAAAAAGAGAGAGAGAGAGAGAGAGAGAGAGAGAGAGAGAGAGAGAAAAGAGAGAGAGAGAATGAGCACGCCAGGGCCTCCAGCCACTGCAAATGAACTCCAGAAGTGTGCGCCCTCTGTGCATCTGGCTAATGTGGGTCCTGGGGAATTGAACCTGGGTCCTTTGGCTTTTCTGGCAAATGCCTTAACTACTAAGCCATCCCTCCAGCCCAAGTAACCTTTATTTTTAAACTTAATAATGGCTCCTCAAGTCAAATATGCTGATGGAGAGGCTGTACTATGGCACAAAACAGGAAGGGACAAGTTGGCTCTGTTGCATGGCAATGCTTCATATCATGTAGAAAGTATAGAATTCAGTATTATTTATGATTTCAATCATCCCTTGTGGGGTTTGGATATGTGGGATGACTGTGCTCTGTTGAAGTGTGCTGTTACCTTCTTGTTGCCGGCACAAAATACCCTGCCAAAAGAAGCTCCAGTGATCCTGTCTTAACTGCATTTGTTATACTCCATTAGTACCAGGTGGGCTAATAATATGGGAATAAAGCTTATTTTGAAGAGCAGAACACTTATTTAGCGTTTAAGGTCCCTACTCTCAAAAGAGAAAACAACCTTCCTGCTGTCCCAGTGTGGAACAGCTGGCCCAATCTCAATGCATTTGAAGCTGAGTGGGCACTGTCTTCAACCTGAAACCTTCATTACTTTCTGCACCATATCTCTTGCTCATGCCAGTCCATTTCTATGTAAAACAATTTTACACAGCCTATCAGGACATGAAAGAATGCATGAAGCTTCCCACACAAACTCTCTCTAGCCCAGTCTGAAGAAAGCACTTTCTTCCCTCATAATCCAAGTTTACAGAGTCCATAGTTTTTACAGAATTTAAGTCTCTCAACTCTTATGAGAGTAGTCCATCAAACTCTGCCTTTAGTACTTCAAGGCATCTCTTAAGCCAAGATTTCAAAGCCTTCCACATTCCTTCATCAAATCAGTTCCAAAAGGCCAAAAGCTACACAGCCAGGTTTCCAGCAGTAATGCTTCCACTCCAGTGGTACCAATTTTCTGGTGTAATTACATTCCTTCCCATTGTTTGAATGAAACATTTGACCAGAAGCAGCTGGTGGGAGGAAAGTTGTTTATTTTGGTTTATAGTATTGCGGGGAAGTTTCATAATGGCAGGGAAACACATGGCATGAGCAGATGGTGGACATTACCTCTTGCAAAGCAGGTGGAAATAGTAGCAAAAGAGTGGGTCAACTAACTGGCAAGCTAGGGGTTAATAAAACTCAAGTCCACCCTCAATAACATACCTGCTCCAGCAAGGCTCCACCTCCAAAATTTCCATCAACTGGGATCCAAGCATTGAAAACAGATGAGTTTATGGGAAGGAACCTAATTCAAGCGATCAGAGGGTGTTCATCTAATACTGACACATGTTGCCCTTCCCTTGATTCATGTATTCTGTCCCATTCTGTACCACTTTCTTCATGGGAATAAGTGAGATGAGTTTTCAGAACCAGATATCACTTCTGTTTCTAGCCTGCCGTTGCCTTCTCTGCCTCAGAAATTGGACTTCTGTAGCTATTATGACTCTTCTGTATCAAACCTATCTGTATGACAACTCTGGGAACCTTATGATTTGAATAGCTGCATGCCTGTCCATTCCTACATGGATGTGGCTTCTTTCTTGCTATTCTGGGTTATCAAAGCCCCAGGAAGCCAACCTGCAAGCTGTTTTTTTTTTCTTTATTTTTAGGTTACTAGGGTGATTAGTTTTTTTTTCTTTTGGCAGCTTTATTTTCTTTCTCCTTTGGTGTTTCTATCTTATAGCTTTTCTGTTTCTTGTGGCGTATACTGTGTAATTTAATGCTTTCCCTGAGATTCATTCATTCATTGCATTTTTGTTTATATTTACATCATTCTTGTTTTCTGTGGTCCTCCCTTGCTTGTGCTTTGCCTATATGTTCCTTGAGAACCAGTGACGTGGGCTGCTAAGGTGTGACACCGGTCACTTGATTACTTCATCTGCTGGCTTCCCTATTTTGTGGTTGTCATGATGGCTGACTCGGGCAGATATTGGGATACCACAGGACTCTCCACTCTGGACACAAATAGTCTTATAATGTGGATATCACCAGTGTTTGCATTTTATAATATCCACCCCTACGGTTGCAACACAAGATCAAAAGAAATGAGTATATTTTAAAACAAGCATTAAATAGCCAACACAAAACCTGACTCATCCCTTTGTGACACATAAGCCATCATGAAACTGGAATATGTGGTAACTTTTGAAACTATATGAAGAAGTCAAAGTATAGATTCAACTAAAAGCTTATCACCATGGACCATTGCTGCCTGGGAGCAGTGTTGTCATGATGCTGTCACTCATCTTAAGCAACATCCTTCAAAATGGTAAAGAAAAAGAGCAGAATGCTAAAACCAGGAAAACATTTTAATTTAAAATCAAATGTGATATAATTTTCCCTGTCAGTCGTGTGCTTAGTACCACAGGTAAGTTGGAGAGAACTTAGTCTCATTTATATTTGTGCACTTACTGCTGAGCAATTGAGCAATGAAAAGAATAAGATGAAAATGAGTTTTCTTCATGTTTTACAGCTCAGCCTTTTCTAAGTCAGTGGGAAATTTATTGATAAGAACATTTAGCAAAGCTCTCATCTATCTGCAACAAAGGGACATTTGTAAGTTAAGACCTAAGAGGAAAGGAAGAAAATGGCTCAGCACATTCCATGCAGTCTGGACATCGAGGATGACTTGATAGAGCTATGCCTTCTAGAGGAGGGGCCACTTCTTGACTGTCAGAATGGAAGTAGGTAGGCTGTACATGATGAACACTACATATTATTATGTACAGTAATGAAATAACTGGGGATTTTTATCACGTTCTTCCATATGAGTTAGTAAGAATCAATGATACCATGAATGCAATGAAAGAGACATTAAAATGGGTAAAAGTAATACCTAATACTAATAAGTGGTTGAAGAATGTGGTGGTTTGAACATAAAATGTCTCCTACAGCCTCATGGGTTTATGATTAAGCCTAATACTTAAGTTCTAGCTGGTGGAGTCTTTTGAAAGTAGTGTCTTGCTGTAGGTGGTGTGAAACTGGGGATGGGTCTTGGCTCAGCTCCATTGCATGTTCAGAGCTCAGACTGTATTTCCCCTGATGTGACAGGTCCCCACCATGATGAATTTTGCCTTCAAAACTGTTGGCCAGAAGTAAACACTTTTGTTTCATGGGATACTTCAGATCAAGTGTTTTGTCTGTACAATAAGAAGGTAACCACTACAAAAAGTATCTCTGTCTCTTGATAAGGTTCTGCAGGGGAAAGTTACTGAACTTGACTTTGGAACCGCAGTTAAGAATATGTAGTCAAGAATATAGTGGGAGAGAAACTGATGTGATATAACTACGTGGATGGCTGGACAGTTAGAAGAGGGAAAGGTTGCATTCTTCATGCAAATTACAAATCTAGTGTGGGAATATGACTGGTGGTACTAGGAAATGTGAACCATGAAGATATCTGCAATAAGCCCATTCTGCTAACAGCACAGCCCTGATAAAATCTTCAATTACCTTGATGAGACTTTATCCTCTAAGAAGACAGAAGCTATAAAATATATAGCTTTGGAGATAATTCTTACCACAAAGGAAAAATCTTCCTGTTGACATAGAAGAAATATAAGAGATCTCTGACTTTATAATAAAATATATGGTAATTCCAAGAATAATCAGACATATCAGTTCCTGTTGAGAAATTAAATGAAAACAAAATGGAGGAAAGTATGGTTGTGTAGAATTCCAGATGGCTAAGCTGGTGTAGTGTGTGTCGGTTTGTGGGTAGGAGATTGAGATCTCTAGGTGGCCTTGCTTATCCTCATTCCCTAGATATAGATTGAAGGATACAATTTCCTGAACTTTCAGATTCCACCATCCTTTAGAAAATATTTTATTTTTTATTTATTTAAGAGAGAGAATGAAGCAGAGGAAAAGAGAGAGAGAGAGAGAGGGAGAGAGAGAGGGAGAATGGGCATGCCAGGGCCTCCAGCCGCTGTAAATGAACTCCAGATGCATGTGCCACCTTGTGCATCTGGCTCAAGTGGGTCATGGGAAATTGAACTGAAGTCCTTTGGCTTTGCAGGCAAGTGCCTTAACAGTGTAAGCCATCTCTTGAGCCCCCATCTTCCTTCATGTAGGACAAATAATATGTTGAAGTGTTTAGGAGTAATTTGGGCAAGCTAACAAACATACCAGGTCAGGGATAGGTGTCACTCTTTATGGTACTGGATAAAGTGGTAGCTACTGGTCAAGGGCTACCTTCCTGTGTCACTAGTGATTAGGCTTATAGGCACCTGATATAGACAGATTATGCTGACCTTAGATGAGGAGGCCACAGGTCAGTAACTTCCTTCTTGACCAATGTCATAGTAACAAGAACCTGTGCTGAAGCATCCCTGACTTCTGTTTCTGCTGCCCCATGCTGTGAAATGACTCTTTAGTCTTCCTTTTTCTTAATTCCTTTTCCTTCCTTAAATTCCCCTGTGCAATCCTATTTTAATGAGGGCAAGTAATTTTTTGGCTTGAGAGATAGTTATTTCTCCTTACACCCTATTGCTTCTATAAGCTCCAAACCTTTACCGAATCAAATAAGAACTTAAGGAAAGATAAGAACACAAAGCAGGAAAGAACAATGCTTTGTTTCCTCATTTCCGAATAATCTTGCCTTAACCTTTAAAAACATTAACCTTTCTGTTTTGAAGTAGTGTTAGATTCACAGGCAGTTGGAAGAAATGGCACTATAATCCTGTATACCTTGTGTCCAGTTAATCTTGGTGCCTTACCAGCTGAGATATCCTACCAATCCTAACCTTGGAAACTGTAGTATAACATCACAACCAAAAAATTCCATGTAGCTATACTCTGCCAACTTTAACTACTTGAATTTTCTTGTATGTATGTAGGCATAGTTATATATAATTTAATCACATGGAGTACACAGCTCTGCCACATAAAATTCCTTTTTGCCTTGTTTAACCACACCCACTTCTCTCGCATCCCTGTCCAACCCTTGGTCATCATTATTCTCTTCTTCATTTCTAAAAATTTTGTATCTTTTTATTTCAAAGATGTCATACAAATAAAATGATCATTTAGCATGCAATCTTTTGAGATTGGCTTTTATTTCTCCTTAGTAATTCAGTATATTTTAACAAATTGCATAAAAGGAGATAACCTCTGTTTTAGGGACAGATGATCACAAAAGGAAATAAATCATATTTTATTTGGCTTGTATTCCTTATTGAAAATAAAATTCAAAGTGGAAAGGCTAGAATGCACCATATGTTGCTAAGCATATATGACCAGTTCCAATCTCTATTCTAAGCTCCAGACCCAGATTTACACTTCCTTCTGGAAAGTTCCACATGGATCACTTGAAGAAAATCCAAATGCAATGTGCTTAGAATTAAATGTGTCATTTGTCATTCTTTACCCACAAAAATTCCTCTGTTCCACCTGTACTTTCTGCCTTAACTAAAGGGTTTGAAATCCCTAAATTCTCCAATGTCATCTTCACAGCAGTCATCTGTTCCCACTCCTGCCACATTTTTGCCCACCTCAGGATCTCATTGTCTTTAGAACTTTTATTTTTACCTGTGGTAAATATTTATACACCTATTGTCTTTTTCTTAGTAAGATCGTCATCTTCTAAACTCCGCTGACTTCACCATCTGTTTGCTGCTATGGCCAGTGATTTATTTTTTTCCCTTCATAGATTCTGGGGACTGAACTGAAGTCCTTATGCTTTCAGGGCAAGAACTTCAACTGAACTGTTTCTCTAGTCCCCAAAGTACATTGCTGAAGCTCTCCCTTAGTTTTTCTTCCATCAATCTGCTCAATCCCATTATTAAGACTACCTTCTCTCTACAAGAGTGATCTTATCATATTATTCATCTGATAATCATATTTCATACACTTATAAACAAAGCCAATTATTTTATTATGTCCTATTTCTGTACAGAGGAAACATATTTGAACACTTGGACCACCTACTCCTTGATTTAATATTATATAACTAAGAGTATATTTAAAAGGGTCCCCATGATTAGATGTCTCTTTTGTTGCTATTTACTCTGTGTGGTAGTATAATATGAATGCACTTCATAGGCTCATGTGTTTGAATACTTAATTCCCAGCTAGTGATGCCTTTTGGAAATTTTAGGAGGTAGAGCCTTACTGGAAGAAGTGTGTTACTGGGGACAACCCTTAATGTATTCTAGCAGGGTATCATGTGATGTTCTTTTTCTCTTTACTTCTCCCAGCTGAAAGGATGATGCAGCTGAGCTTCCTGCTTCAGCTATACTTTCCTCATGATGATGGACTCTTCCTGCTGGAACTGCAAGACAAAATCAACCTTTTTCATCCCTATGTTACTCTGCTCAGGTATTAAGTCATAGCAATGAGAAAGTAACTGATACAGAAAATGGGTATCATGAAGTGGGACTGCTGTAAAAACCTGACCATATGGCCTTAGTCTTTTGGAGCTGGTTTTCAGGAAGAATGTAGAAGGATTTGGAACATTGGACTAGAGCCTCAGAATTCTATAATGAGAGCTTAATGGACCATTCTTGTGGGAGTTTGAAATACCTAAAAGCCCAGAGAAAAATGTAGACTGTAGAGGCTTGACTCATCAAGTTCCAGAAAAATAACTCTATTTGGAACTGGGCTAGAGACAGCTAGCTCATTTGATATCCTGATAAAGATATTGGCTGTACTCTGCCTGCATTCCAAGAACTTGAATGAAGTTGAATTTAAAAGTAATGTACTAATGTGTTTGACAGAGGAATGCTCAAGACAAGGTAGCATTGAGTCTGTGGTAGGGCTTCTATTAGCTGCTTCTGTTTCAGGTACATAGTGAAGGAGAGCAAAACACAGAGCAGAATGATATCAAAAATATAATACTGAGTATAGAAAGAAATGTTGGCAAGCTTAAATTTCCAGGCACATAAACTGCAACTGCATTAATTGTTAAAGAGATGACCACCATTAAAGATTATTACACAGTTTTATACTAGGACAACAGGAAGAAAGCCAAGAGGGCAAGACATTACCCACTGAAGGCTCTAGGTAGTCATAATGCAAATTCTTTTGAAATAAAAAAGAAGAAGACCAGAGGAAAGAATGCTGAAGGAGGTCTCTGCTTCCCAAAATCATCATATAGAGAATGCTACATCTGTATTCTCTGGGCACCAGGCTTCATCCCTAGCTGGCAGAAGTACTAGGTAGTATTGTCTACATGGTACTGGTTTTGGAAGAATGAAAAATGAAAGATCAAGGGGTCACGGAATATCTCACTACAGTTCCAGGGAGCATCTGATGGTAAACAGTGATGCAGGGTCAAAGTCCCTGTATGGAAGATCTTCAGAGTATGAAACTGTGAAGTTTAATCTTATGTAGCAATGTAAAACACAGGGTGCTGGGGATGCCAGGCCCATGAGACATCTGCCAAGGAAAGCTGTCAGCTCAGGGCAGATCATGCCAAGGAATGATGTTCCAGGAAGTACAGCTGGATGGCGCAGAGCTGCCCAAACCTTTTGGAACAGAGCCAATTACATCACAAGTCCCAGACACCAGGTATTTTTCTGCAGGAATTATTGTTTGACCCGCTGGGTTTCAGTCTTACTTTGTTCCAGCCTTTCCTTGCTAAGCCCCCATTCCTCACTTTTAGAATGGGTATGTTTTTTTTCTGTGCCATTATATGTTGGAAGTATGTAACTTGCATTTTGATTTTACAAGACTCAGAGTTAAGAGACTGCCTAAAGTCTTAGAGGAGTCTTTAGACTTTGAACTTTTGAACTGTGTTGGGATGAGTAAAGACTATGGGGATTTTTAAAGTTGGACTGAATGCATTTTGGCATTATGAGATTGCCATGACTCATGTGTATTCCTAGCTGGTTGAAGGATTGTAGGTCATTAAACCTTTAGGAAGCAGAGCCTCACTGGGGGAGGTGTCATGAGAGTGGTCCCATGTGCTGTTCCCCCTCTCCTTCTCCCTGTTGATATGATGATGTGAGGTTGGCTTCCTGCTCCTGCCATACTTTCCCTGCCATGATGGACTCTGCCCTCTGAAACTGTACATAGAGCTAAATTGTGTTCCTTCCATGAGCTTCTTTGGGTTGTGTATTTTGTCCCAGCACTTAGAAAGCAATTAATAAACTGTGCTTCTGTTTATTAGGTGAATCCAGTAAATCAGTTGCTGGATTCCTGAAAGGAAATAAATATGATAGTTATAGTGTAGATATTGGAGACTCAACATTCACAATCCTGAATGGTATGAGAATTATGGTTTCAGGAATTCAAAGAATGGGATTTACACCTTATAGTGCCATATTTTTTTTTGAAAAGCAGTGAATGGAGATTGGTAAAGTGACATTCTTGATAACAATGTTGCTGTCAAGAGCTGAGTCCTCCACGTCGATGTCAGGTTCATATTAAATAAGCCGTTTTTCTCTCATATATGCACAATTTATGTTTTCATATGCTTTAAAAATTATGATTATTAATTCATACTAATTAAACATATAATAAGTTTCACTTATGTTCCATGAATACTAGTATTACACTTTGACCGTGGCCAGTGTCTCTATTATCTTCCCTTCCTCCCCTTCATTTCCCAGGTGTCCAGGTATTCTTTTAATTCTTTAATAGTCTGTCTTCATTTTCTAGATAATGCTTTAATTTTTAGTTTCTACATATGAGAAAGAACATGTGATACTTGCTTTGTGAGTATGGCTTATTTCACCTAACATGATATTCTCTAATTATATCCATTTTGCCCCAAAATAACATGATTTTATTCTTTTTGATAGATAAATACTACTCTATTGTGTCCATACATCATATTTTTATACATTCATATTTTAGTAGGCACCTAGGTTGATTGCATATTTTGGTTGTTGTAATTAGTATCACAACAATTTGAGAATGCTAGTGTGCTGTTTTCAATTTTCACAATAGGTAGGGTCTCACTCTAGCCCAAATTGACCTGGAATTCACTATGTAGTCTCAGACTGGCCTTGAACTCACAGCTATCCTCCTACTTCTGCCTCCTGAGTGCTGGGATTAAAGGTGTGTGGCACCATACCCAGGTGATTTCACTTCTTTGTATGTATGTAGTTTAGAATGGTATAGGTAAAACATAGAGAAGTTCTATTTTTTAAGGAACTTTCATGCCATTTTCTACAATGGTGGTACTAATTTATAGTCCCACCAACAGTGAATAATTGTTCCTTCTTCTCTACATGTTTTCTGGGACTTTTAAAATATTTTATTATTTCTTAATTTTGTCTTATTTTGTTTTGAGACAGAATATCACTATGCATCCCTGGCTGTTCTGGTACTGGCTATGCAGCTGACTGTGGCCTCAAACACATGGCAATCCTCCTGCCTCAGTCTCTGAGCACTGATATTATAATAAGCACTGCCAATGAAAGTGTGGCTATTACACTGTTATATTCTCTCCCTCTTTCTCTGACTCTCTCTCTCTTTATCTTTCTCATTTAATTTTTGACAAAAGCTCTTCTTACTGGGGTGAGATAGAATTCAGTTTAATGAGATGGAATTAATTAATTTTGATACTGCTGATAGCTAAAGGAGTTGAACATTTATTTACATTTCTTGACCATTTTTACTTCTTTTGAAAAGTGTCTTTTCAGATTCCTTGTCCATTTTATTGGATTACTTATTCATTTGGTGTTAACTTTGAGTTCTTCATATGTTTTGGGTAGAAATCCTCCAATGAAAAGCTTCCACATATATTTTCCTCCATATTGGGAACTGTCTCTCCACTCACCTAAGATTTCTTTTGCTATCCAGGAGCTTTTTATTTTAATGTAATATTTGTGAAATCCTTCTTACTATTGTTTTCCTGAGCTATGGGAGTCTTTTACAGAAAATCTTCACCTATGCATATATCTTGAAGTATTTCCCTATGATTTTCTCTTTCAGTTTCACAGTTTTAGATCATGCAGTAAGATCTCTGAAATATTTTGAATACTTTTTTGTTGTTGTTTTTGTTGCTGTGTGTGTGTGGTGTGATGTATGGTATATGCATGTGTACTTGCATACAATCACCAGAAAAGAACATCAGATGTCTGCTTCACTTCCTTGAGACAGAATCTCTCACTGAACATGGACCTGCTGTGGTTTCCATCACACTGGCTGATTAGCAAGCCCCAGCATTTCTCCTCAGCACTTGGGTTATATGCACAAATGGCCGTGCTTGGCTTTTTTTTTTTTTTTATGTGGGAGCTGGGGATTGAACTCATGTCCTCATGTTCTTATCTACTGAGCCTCAGCTGAGCTCTGAATTGATTTTTTGTGTTGGAATGGATAGGAATTCATTTTTTAACACTATTTGGTGCCCTGCATATGCTTTCAGAATTCTTTTTGAGAATCAGATAGCTGTAGCTATGTGAATTTACTTCTGGGTTTGCTTTTCTATTCCATTAGACTATATGTGTTTTTATGCTAATACCACAACAATTTTTTGTTGTTGTTATCAAGGTTCTGTGAAATCAGGTATTTTGATTCACCCAGTTTTTCTGTCCTTGCTCATGATTACTCAGGCTATTTAGGGTCTTATGTGCTTCCATGTGATTTTAGATATGAGCTTTTTTCTTCATTCTGTGAAAAATGACATTGTTATTTTGATGAGGATTGCATTGGCAGCATGACCATTTTAAGCATATTAATTCTTTTTTGTCATAAATGTGAGAGGTCTTTCTATTTTCTAGTATTTTCTTCAATTTGTCTGTTCAATGTTTCATGACTTTCAGTCTAGAAGTTGTTCAATTCCTTGGTTAAATTTATTTTTGTACATTTTATTTTTGAGGCTTTCATATGTGGATTGCTTATTTGATGTCATTCTCAACAAAACCATTGTTGGGTGGAGGAAAAATCCTACTGTTTATTTACAGCATATCTAGTTGCATTGCTGAATTTCTTTATCAGTCATGAGTCTTTTGGTGGAATTTTTATTCTTCTAAAGATAAAAATCATATTATCTATAGATATAGGTCATTTTTTTTCCTATTTGTATTTTTTTGCTCTTTCCTTTGTGTACCTGCTCTAAAACTTTAACTCACACAGAAGGAATGGTGAGAGTGACCACTTCCTTGTCATTCCTGATTTCTGTCTTTTCCCATTCAGTATGATGTTGACAAGAAACTTGACATATATGCTCTTTGTTCTATTTATGTATGATCCTTCATTTCTTATGGATTTTATCATGAAGTGATATTGAATTCTGTCAAAGGTATTTTTTTCATCTTTTGTAATGATTGTACTATTTATTTTTAAGTCTAATGATGTTGATCCTGATTGATATGCTTTCTACACTGATTTGCATATATTCTTGGAATAAATCTAATTTGATCAGAATCTATCATGTTTTTAATGTGCTCTTGAATTCAATTTGGAAGTAATTTATTGATAAATTTTGTACACTATACTACATTCTTTTAAAAATATTTTATTTATTTTTTTATTTATAGAGCATGAGTATGCTAGGGCCACAAACTCCAGATGCAGGACCAGGGAATTGAACCTGTATCCTTAGGCTTCACAGGCAAGTGCCTTAACCAATTAGCCATCTCTCGAACCCTGTCCTACATTTTTTATTTTTTATTTTTTATTTTTTGGTTTTTCAAGGTAGGGTCTCACACTAGTCCAGGCTGGCCTGGAATTCACTCTGTTGTCTCCGGGTGTCCTTGAACTCACGGTGATTCTCCTACCTCTGCCTCCGAAGTGCTGGGATTAAAGGCGTGCCCCACCACGCCCGGCGTGTCCTACATTCTTCAGGAACAATGTTACCTTTTTTCTTTCCTTCCCTCTTTCCCTTGCTCCCTCCCTTCCTTCATTCCTTCCTTCCTTCCTTCCTTCTTCTTTCTCTTTTGTTATGTTCTTAGGTTTATTTAGCAGGACAGTATTGATTTCATAGAATGAGTTTGGTAGAGCTAATTCCCTTTTCTTTTTCTTTTCCTTTCTTTTCTTTTCTTTCTTTTTTTTTGTCTGAGGTAGGGTCTCTCTCTAGCTCAGGCTGACCTGGAATTTACTATGTAGTCTCAGGGTGGCCTCGAACTCATGGCGATCCTCCTTCCTCTACCTCCCAAGTGCTGGGCTCCACCATGCTCGGCTCCCTTTCTATTTTATAGATTAGTTGTAGAATTTATAATAGGTCTTTTTTTTTTTTTTTTTTTTTTTTTTTTACCAGTCTAGTAAAAGTCAGCATCCATTTTCTGATTTTTTTTTTTTAATTGGAAGACAGTTTTATTTTTATGGTTTTTTTTTTTTTTTTTTTTTTTTGAGGCTGCATCTCACTGTAGTTCAGATTGACCTGGAACCCACTCTGTAGCCCAGGGCTGGCCTTGAGCTCTTGGTGATCCTCCTACATCAGCCTCTTGAGTGATGGGACTAAAGTATGCGCTACTACTCCCAGGGAAGCAGTTTTGTTGAATCAGGGTTGCCTCAAGATCCTCCCACCTCTGCCTCCTAAATACTGGGATTAAAGGCATGCACCATTGCACCTGGCTGAATTCTTTTTTTTTTTAATCAGTGCTTCAATCTCATTGCTTTTGTACTGCTCTACTTAGGTATTTCACATCCTCCTTATTTAATTTTGGCAGGTTACATGAATCTCAAAAAAAAAATTTTTTTTTTTTGAAAGCCAGGCATGGTGACACAGGCCTTTAATCCCAGCACTTGGGAAACGGAGGTAGTAGGATCCCCATGAGTTCAAGGCCACCCTGAGAATACCTAGTGAATTCCAGGCCAGCCTGGGCTAGACTAAAACCCTACCTCAAAAACCAAAAAAAGATGAGTCTCTTCCTCTGTTGCAATTCCTCTTTATTTCCTAGAGACTGGATCTTTCATTGAACTTAGACTACTGGTTTTTAATTAATTAATTTATTTATTTAGAACGACAGACAGAGAGAGAAAGAGGAAGATAGACAGAGAGAGAATGGTCATGCCAGGCCCTCCTGCCACTGCAAACAAACTCCAGATGCATGTGCCCCCTTGTGCATCTGGGCTACGTGGGTCGTGGGGAATCAAGCCTCGAACCAGGGTCCTTAGGCTTCACAGGCAAGTGCTTAACCACTAAACCATCTCTCTAGCTCTTTTTTTAAAAATTGGAATCTAGTTTAAACTTCCCTAATGATTCTATGATATTAGTGGCGCATATTATAGTATCATCTTTTTCATTTCTAATTTTTGTTAATTTTGGTCCTTCTTTCCCTCTCTTTTTGGCTAAGAGTTTGTCAATTTCATTTATCTTTTAAAAGAACCAACTGTTCCTTTCATTGAAACTCTGAATTGTTATTTTAGTTTCAATTACTTTTTAAAAAATATTTTGCTATTTATTGTTTCTTTCCTTCTGTTGATTTGGATCTTCATTTGTG
Source organism: Dipus sagitta (assembly GCA_036346955.1). Lineage (NCBI taxonomy): Eukaryota > Metazoa > Chordata > Mammalia > Rodentia > Dipodidae > Dipus > Dipus sagitta. The sequence continues at coordinate 131,315,329 of CM070771.1, forward strand.
ATTGTTTTCTGAAGACTTTGAGATGTGTCTTTCTTAATGTAAATATTCAGAACTATATACTTCCATTTTAAGGCATGGTTTCATTCTAGTCCAGACTGACCTCAGTCAATCAGGTTCTGGGGCTACACTTAACTTCATTGTTATTATTGCATTCATTATATCTCATAGGTTTTGTAATGTTGTATTTTAATATAGAAACTTTTGTGTTTTTCCAATATTCTTTCAATGATCCACTTTGACCAAAAGTATATCATCAGGGAAATGCAATTTAAAACTACTGTGAGATACCACCTTACCCCAATAAGGATAGCAAACATCAAAAAATCAAGTGAAAATAAATGCTGGTGAGGATGTGGAGAAATAGGAACCCTCATACACTGTTGGTGGGAATTTAAGATGGTACAACCACTTTGGAAAGCAATATGGAGACTCCTAAAAAAGCTGTTTATAGAGTTACCAACAGACCCAGTTATTTCCTTACTGGGCATGTACTCTAAATCCTTCATGCCTCATTCCAGAGAGGTTTGTTCAACCATGTTTATAGTGGCTCAATTTGTAATTGCTAAGAGCTGGAATCAACCCAGATGTTCGTCACTAGAAGAATGGATAACTAAGATGTGGTATATCTACACAATGGAATTCTACACAACAGTAAGAAAAAATAACACAATGAAATTTGAAGAAAAATGGTTGACCCTGGAACAGATCATTCTCAGTGAACTTACCCAATCACAGAAAGATAATCACCACATAGTCTCAGTCATCTACAGCACCTAACCTGAATCTAACCAAGATGCTGACATACCCAGCAAGCATCTTGAGGACTAGACAATAGGGTGGGTGGGGAGGGAGGGGAGGGGAAGGGAGGGGGTAGGGGCACAAATGTAGACCCAAATGGCATTGGTACCACAAAATTCTACATCCTAAAAGGCAGACCAAATGGTTGAGCCTTCATCAGGCCTTAGAGTGAACACCTGAGTCACAGGCACTGGAGAGGGTATGATGAAGGCTGACCTTAATCTTCTACAGCTTCTTTCTTTCTCTCTCTCTCTCTCTCTCTCTTCTCTGTAACTCTTTTATATTAGTTTTCTTTTTCTTCCTTCTCTTAGTGGGCACTGACCTGTAACTCCCAGTACCAGCAGGTGGCTATCATCCACAATGAGCTTAGGAGACCTACAAGGTTACAAGATTTCCTAAAAGAATGACAGATTTCTGTCAGAGTACTGGATGACCCAGCAAAGGGTAGTGGTAAGACCCTACTGCTGAAGACACCATATGCGGTTGACATGTAACATGGAGTGACAGGGCTGGAAGCTGGAAGAGAGTCAGTCCCCAGACAGTCAGCACGTCTAGTGCCAGGTGCTACATGGGTGACTGAGGGAAAATGACCATTATCTGTCCAAGCAACTCATGGTCTAACCTACTTAGCAGCAAATAACCTGTTGTGATGCTCAGACAAGTGCAATAGTGGCACACAGCCATGGTGGGAAACCAACTGCTGTTGATTTGGCTAACTGATCCGCTCAGTGGATCAGAACCCATAGCTGAAGCTGGGAAACATGTCAGAAGTTTATCCAAACATGAGCCATCTCTCCATTATCAAGCTACCACCAATCATACTACAAGAGGGCCGACATGTATTAAATTCTCTATAAAAATAATAAGGGTTATCCCATTTATCTGGTGCTAACTTAACTCTCCATTGGAGAATGTGCTTCTCTTTTTCAGATAGACACAGATCCTAAGGAGAGAGCCACCCCATCATACCTCAAAACAGCCCCAGCTGAAACTAAGAATAATTGGCAAAACAAGCAAGGGTGATGTTTTCTTGGTGAATGTGGTACCAGCACAAGGGTGAAGGAAATCAACACAGAGAACAATCAACTCCTACCGAATCAGATATCCAGAGACACAGAGCTCCCTACAGCTCATCACTGAAGCAGACCCAAAATGAACCCAACATGGCTCAGGGAAATTTTGCAGAAGAGGGGGTGGAAAGAATGCCAGAGCCATATGTTGGGTCATGATATGCAGAGACATTTCTTCCTACCCATAACTGTGGGCTAACTCCACAATGCATGACCCATATATGTCAACAAGGAGGGGCAAGAGGGAGGGGGTAGGACATGGAGGAGGCTAACAATGGTACCAACTTGACTGCATTCACTGAGTACAAAACTAATTAATAAAAATAAATAAATAAATAAAGTATATTATTCCAATTTCATCTTTCTGTGTAATTTCTGAAGTTTCTTTTTTCTGCTAATTTTCAAGTTAATTCTTTTATGATGTGATGAGATGCAAGAAATTATTCCAACATCTTTGTATTTATTAATAAAATTTTCTTCTTTATATTTGTTAAGACTTATTTTATGTCCTAAAATAAGATCTATTTTGGAAAAAAATTCTAGGAGCTGTTGAGAAGAATGTGAATTATGGCTCTGTTGAGTAAAATACTCTATAGATTTTATTAGGTCTCTTTGATCAATACTATAATTTAACCCTTATATTTCTTTCCTCCTTTCAAGTGGTCTTTCCTCCTTTCAAGTGGTCTGAATTATATGTCTCCTGGTAAGGGTGACATGTGGAAGTCAACCACTACTATTGCATCTTGGACTATTTTTGTCTTTATGTCCAATACCTAAAAAAATTAAAATGGAAGCTCTGTCATTTGGTTCCTATGTATTTATAATCATTATATGCCCCCGATACTTTGTTCTATCAATTTGTAATATAATTCTTTGTTTCTTCTGATTTTGATCTTCAGTCAGCTCTGTCTAGCAATCGGCATGACTATTCTGCATTGTTTTCACATCACATCTACTTGGAAAGTCATTTTCAATACATGTATGCTTTTGTCAGCAATGTGCATTTCTTGCAGACAGCAAATGATTGGGTTTGGTTTTTAAAATCGAATTCAGCAGTCATTATCTTTCAATTGGGGAATTAAGAATTTCCTTCAGGTTTATTTTGAAAGGTATGTATTACTTCTTATAATTTTGTTATTCTTTTTGTAACTTTAAATTGTACATTTATTTTTCCTTCATTCATCTTAGATGCTTACTTGTTTGCTGACTTATCATAGTTTGTTTCTGTTATGGGTACCTTCTCACTTCTGGGACAAAGCACCTGATCAAAAGCAGATGATGAGAATAAAGTTTTTATATTGGCTTACAGTCTTGAAGGGAAGCTTCATGATGGCAGGGGAAAGCCTGATATGAGCAGAGGCTGGAAATCAGCTCTGACAGGTGGAAAACAGAAGCAGGAGAGTGAGCTGAACTCTAGCAAGGAGGAGTTGGCTGTAACACCCCTAAGCCTGCCCCAACACCACATCTTCACCATAACATTGCCATTTGATGGGAACCCAGTATTCAAAACACATGAGTTAATGAGGGACACCTAATTAAAGCCACCACAATTTATTTCCTAATTTCCATCTGTTTAATCTAGTCTAATGAGATCTGTTCTTGTACATGCTTCTATGATTATGTTTATCCTGTTTCTACTTCTGGAGGTGGTAGCATTTTATTTATCTACTGTAATGCTAGTTTAGTAATTATCAATTACTTTCTTTCATGCTTACTTTGGAAAATTTTTATTTTTTATTTTTTTAAATATTTTATTTATTTATTTTATTTGACAGACAGGAAGAGGAAGAAAGACAGGGAGAGAGGGAGAGGGAGAGGGAGAGAGAGAGAGAGAGAGAGAGAATGGGAGTACTAGGGCTCCAGCCACTGTAAACAATCTCTAGACACGAGCGCCCCCTTGTGCATCTGGCTTACATAGGTTCTGGGGAATCGGACCTGGGTCCTTTGACTTTGCAGACAACTCCTTAACTGCTAAACCATCCCTCCAGCCCCTGAAAAATTTTATTTTTAGTTCAACTCTGATGCATAAAGTTGCTGCTTATTATAATCTAAGTTAACTGTTTTTTGAAATTATTAAAATACATAATTTCATATTCTTTTCACATTTAAAGTTTCTGCTGGAGAAATTTGTGGTTATTACAATGCGTTTACTTTATAAGTGTACTAATACTTCTTTTTAGCTGTCAGTATTCTCCGCTTTAAGTATTTTAGCTATAATTTGTCATAGAGAGGTTATTTTTAGCCATGTCTATCATTTGTAGCTAGATGTCTACATTTTCCTCATGATTTGGTTAATTTTCTGCTTATTTTCATTGAATAGATTTTTCTTCTTGTAGCCTGACTGTGGTAAGTCAGATGACTCTATAAACTCATGGGTTCTGAATTCTTGGTACCCAGCTGGGAGCAATTTGGTAGATGAAGCCTTTCTGGAGAATGTATGGTTCTAGGAATGGGCTGTGGGATGTTATAGACAACTCCCTGTTCCTGGAGCTCAGCTCACTCTCTTGGTAGAGATTCCCAGCCACTGCTCTACCATATTTCCCCTGTAATCACAAAGCTTTCCTTGGAGACTATAAGCCAAAATAAAGCCTTTCCTCCCATCAGCTGCTTTTGGTCTGGTATTTTGTCCCAGCAGTGAAAAGGTAACTGCAACACTGACCTTTCATTCTCATCTACTTCCAGGGTTCATATGGTTGATCTTCTAATGGTGTCATAGAAATCCCATATGCCTAGGTAATCTTTTGTTATTTTATTGTCATTGTCTGGATGTAACATTTCACTGTATTTGTCTTCAAGTCCTAATATTCTTTGATCTATTTGTAAATCTTTCAACTGAGCTTTTATTTGACACATGCAGGTTTCATTGACAAAATTGATACTGGGACTCACTCCTTCAGAGTCTATTCCTTTCATCTTTTCATTCAGCTTTTTACTCTTATCCTCTTTAAATTGATTGCTCATGTCAAAGCCATTCTTTTGAGCTGTGTCTGGTGATTTATATCTGTAATCTTAATTACTTGGGAAGCATAAGCAAGAAGATTGCATGTTCATTTTTGAGTGGGTTGTTCTTTATATATTTTCATCAAGATTTACCTCAGATATTTTATTCATGAAAATGCCCTTCAGTTTTATGGACTCATCAACTTCAGAGGAAAGGTGAAAATTGTGTCACTAGTCATATTTCAGAAAAACTTCTAAATGTTGAATGTGTTAAGAAACTTCTAACATTTACTACTGGCCAATCCTAATTTAGCTACAATAAGTGGTAGGCATACCCACTTAAGCTGTGATAAAAGCCCTATCATCAAAATGGAAGAACTCAAAATACATCTTAGATGCTGGGCATACAGCACATCTTATCTCACCACCTCATCAAAAACAATGTAATATTCTGTACATCTATTTTATGATCATATAAATCAAGAGTATACTTCTTGAACCATGTATTTTCATCCAAATAAACAGATGGCTTATTTTCACTATATGTCAGCCTGTTTTGTACACAGTTAATTTTCTCAGGACGAAGTAGGTTTTAGCAATGGCCTTATGTCTGGTCTTTTTTTTTTCCCTTCTCTACTCTCCAATGTTGGTCAGGGTGCCTAGTCCTCAATATTTGGTCATATGTGATCATACCTATTTTCTTGGCATCCATTCCTCCCTCCTCCTAGTCACTTTATTGGATTAGAACTTCTGCAAGTGCAAACAATCACAGGTAACCAAGTTTAGAAATATTGAGAGAAAACTAAGAAATCAGTACAGATAACAATGTACTCTATATTTCAAAAAAGTTAGAAGAAAAGGTTTTGAGAATTTTTACCCTGTTAAAGATAAATGCTTTATGAGATATGATGGACCTGGTTTAAACATTCCACAGCAAGTTATTTCTTTGGAAAAATTTATCAAAAATAGTTTGAGTAGTACGTGCCTTCCTCTCCTTCTTGTCATATAATTTAACATATGGATTGAGTGCCTTTGCTGTGCCTCAGTGTAGTGTCGTGCATCTTTCTAAGTTTGAAAGAGTTTCTAGCATTTTATGCTCTGTGCTTTTGATGTCATGCAATATCTCTGAGAGTTCCATTAATGTGAACATTTTTGCTGGCATCACTTCTTCTGGGAAATCTTCCTCTTTTGTCATGAATGATTTTCTCTTTTATCTTGTTAAGCTGTTCACCTTTACTATCTTCGTTGGGCTGAGTATCTAACGTGTTTTGAATGGAGGTAACTGTGGCAACATTCTTAGTCACGTCAGTCATACATATAACTCTGATCCTTATTTCACTTCCAGCATTATTATTTTCATATCTTGACTGCACTTTGATCTGTGTTGGCCAATTATTTCCAATGCCTATTTTCACAAAATGCCACCTGAGTTTATTACTAACTGACCTGGAGGCAAAAAATAATAAACAAATACCCTACACACATAAGTGAACCAAATTTCAGATACCACTAGCAAATCATGGACAAACTAGAAAACAAGTGGCATGATTGCACACGACCATGTCTCTTAATTTTGTAACCATTTTAAAATGAAGAGCCTCAAAGTTGACAATTTTCAGATAACTGAAATGTGAATTGTGTTGTAAAACTAGCATTAAGTAAACTTTGATAACTGAAATTCCTGCGCATTGTAACTGTACAGGGCTGAGACCTCTTGCAAACAATGCAATACTTTCTAAGCCTCTCCTCTCTGGGGGCTTAGAACTTAAGGATGACTCAATTTCTTGCCTCTTTTCTTAAACTGAGGTAAAATTCATGTTCAGTAACTGCACAAAATGCAAATTTATTTTTTGTTTTGAGAAAGGGTCTCACTCTAGCCCAGGCTGACCTGGAACTCATTCTGCAGCCCAGGTTGGAATCAAACTCAAGTCAATCCTCTTAATATCTGCTAAAATGTATAGTTTTTAAGGGTACTATTATGTTTTTTGCCTATATCAATTATTCTTTGTCATTCTTTCACAAAATAATACTGTGTTCTAGATGAACAGATTTGTCAACATATTCTCTCCCATTTGATATTACATTTTAAATTTTGGAATATCTCATATGTTTACATAATGAATTTTGATCATATTCATCCTTCATTACCTTTATTGTCCTCCTCTCACTCCTGGAATTCCTTTCCTCTTCCCAATTCGCCCCCTTCTGCTTAAGGATACACTTAGATGAGTACACTGGCAAGACTACTCCTCCAAATATATACATTTATTTATTTTTAATTTTGTTTTTCAAATTATTTGCAAGCAGGGAGAGATAGAGAGGAGAGGAGAGAGAATGAATGGGCATGTCAGGGCCCCTAGCTATTGTAGATGAACTCTAGTTGCATGTGTCACTTTGAGCATCTGGCTTTACATGAGTACTGGGGAAATGAACCCAGATCATTAGGCTCTACAGGCAAGCACTTTAACCACTGTGCCATCTCTCTAGTCCAATTATTTCTTTTTAATGAGCATTTTTAGCAAAGATTTTTATTTTAATTAAAATAAATCAAAGAATCCAATTCCACTTATTTTTGACCCCTTCCCTCCCCATGAAGTCTTTTACTCTGACCTATAAAAATCATCAAAACACACACAACAATTTGGGTTCTATGATTTAAAAAGTGTGTGGACTATCCCATATGGTTAGGTATATATATCCTGGTAAAATGACAGATTCAAGCGTGATGATGAGTCAAACATTGCCATCCTACTCACCATCAAGGCTTGTGTCATAGCGCATGGAAAATCCCAAAGATGCTTCTGGAGAAGTCGTGCTTGTTTTGTACAAGCAACTTGGCTGTTTGGCTGGATATCAACAGTCATTGAACCATTATTTACTTTGGTTACTACATGGTAGAGATACTTATCTGTAGACATCTGCATAATTGGGTAGGGACAGGCTCTATCAAATATCCCTAGGTTCCAGGCTCCATAGAACACTCTTAGGACACACTGAAGAGGTGAGAATTGCATCTCTGGGGATATTGTTCTTCAGCAGATTGAGTAAATGTCAATAAAATCAAGTCATGATGAGTATGTGATGGAAAATGAGGGCTGAGGTGGAATTATCTCCTTATGCTTACTGCCATACTTAAATCCTTACAATGAGATGGAAAGCAATCAATTTCTTCTCATATTAACCTCAATCCAGGGTTTATTTGTAATTATGATTGTGTTACAGGCATGAGAGAACTAAGGAGAACCAAGTGTTTGGATGGATGTTTGAATCTTTTCTTTAACTATATTTATTTGTGAGAGAAGCAGTTAAAAGATAGATATGATGATGATGATGATGATGATGATGAGACAGAGAGAGCAGAGAGAAAGAGAGAGAGAGAGAGAGAGAGAGAATGAATATGGACACACCAGAGTATCTAGCCATTGCAAATGAACTCCAGATGTGTGTACCACCTTGTTAATCTGGCCTACATGGATACTAGGGAGTCAAACCTGGGTCCTTAGGCTTCACTGGCAAGCATCTTAACTGCTAAGCTATATCTCTAGCCCTGAATCTTAATTATAATTATTGACCCAGCATCTACTGAATGCTGTCCTGGTAGCTTCAGTAGAAGAAATATTTAACTTCCTTTGGTACTAATACTTGGCTTGATAAAAACATTAAAACAATGGAAAATTTAGAATGTATTATTGGCAATGCCACTGATACAATAAATAATCGGGAACCCTGGAGATCTACCTGGGTAATTATCATATTTAAATTATACTACCACATAATACTTCTGAGCATCTTAGATGAAATGTTGAGGTCTGACTTCTAGTCTTTACTTAGAAAGGGAAATAAGTGGCATTCAAAACTTGGGAAAGGATAAATCATTTGGTTCCCTTCCTCTTTTGATAAAATTTTCATAGAAAATGTATTAATGAATACTAACCAGATATCTTACTCTTGATTTTCCTGATGCAACCTGCTTGAGATAAAAGTCATCAACAATCTTAACCAAAGTGGAGCTTTGCAATCTATCCAACTTGCTAGGCAGGCAAGATGTTCTCACTAGTGCAATAGTATCATGTTTCTTATGGTGCAATTGTCTGCTTTTGGATCGGATTTGAGACCAATTCTTTGGGAGAAAACTTATGGATGGTAATGAAAAACTAGTCAAAAGCCCATGGTGAGGAGACCATAAGCCCTAAGAGAGAGGATCCTTCTGTTGTTTGGCTAAATGGACATATTATGACCCCCCAAACTGTCCTTTAAATATTTACATTTATTCCCACATATTATTATTACTGTAACATTGGTTAGAGAAGTTTTTCTTTTGAAGTGATGGGAGATTCAAAACTTATCAATGTGCTGTGAAGAAGTAAGGATGAATGGGCAGAATTTAATGAGATCTGTCTATCACACTCTCAATGGCTCAGGGACCATTGTGGAAGAGGTGCCAGAAATATGGTCATAGTCAAAGGATGAGGAGGAGTGCTTTGAAACCCTGTCTTCCAGATACAAAGTGGTGGTTATATCCGTGACTTTATAGTGGCTTTCTTTACCTGCACAAGACCAGCATAATATTGGCCTGTCAATATATTATCATGGATGATTTAGGATGGCAAAAAAAAGACATAAAAATAGAAGAAGGACTAGGTCAAAAGCAGAAGGGCTCAAAAGAAAGAAGATTAGGAGGGAAATAAAGACAATAGATGCATGTGGATGGAAATTTTTCAATAAAAGAGAAAAAAAAGACTTTTTAGACTTGAGTAACACCACCAACCCAGATTTGAAATAGCTTCTTAAAGAAATAGACTCATGCTATGCAGAAGACAAAGATAACTATTCTTTATCCAATGGTATGGGTTTCTGCTTTCAAGTCATAGACAATTGATTTTGCTATCACATTATCTTAAAGAATGAGTCTGCATCATTGAAGTATTCAAGATCCAATTATTAATTTTGAAAGATATCATCTAACATTTAATTGGCTTATATACAATTATCTCTTATGAAAACATTCATTTTCATAGAATTATATTTTCAGCTAAATTATGTTTTAAGAGTTCTCAAGGACATATTGATCAAAGTCAGACATGCTGTGAATGCTATACGGGTGTTATATTGTTTGAAACAATCCCAAACACTGTGATTCAAGGTGTACAGAATTCTTGGGGTTTTCTTGCCCACTTGTCTGTGTTTTTGCACTGATACCTACCTTCCTCTCTCTCTTTTTAAAAATTTAGTAAATAAATTAATAAATTTAGGTGCAGAGGATAGAGCCCTGGGTCTTGTGCAGGTTAGTCAAACACTGTTCCACAGAGCTGCTTCCTCATCCAGACCTGTTTCTCTAGTAAACTATGACCTTCTTCTCCAGGTAATATATTGGTGTGGCTATGTTCAGAAATAATAGTCTTTGTGTTAACCAGTTTCCTATTGATTATATTAAATTATTGATTATTATATTATTATTATATTAAATTATTGATTATATTAAATAACCAACATATAGAGAAATAAGGCTTATAGTTTCAGAGGTTTTAGTTCATGATTTCTTGGTTCCATTGTTTAGTTTGAGGGAACATGTCATTGGGGGAGTGTGTGGTGACACTAATTATTCATATCATGGTGAAAGAGAGGAAGAGGCAAGGGCCATTCCCCTCAGGAGCCTGATTGCAATGACCTAAAGACATCCCAATAGACTTACTTCTTGAAAGTTATATGAATTCCCACTAAGTCCACTGTGGAAGCAAGCCTTTGACACATGGGGTTGTGTGAGATACTCAATGTTCAAACTGTAGCAGTCTTGTATTAAGGAATTTGTCTTAATTAAATCCATTTTTTATGAGAGAGGGAGAGATAATTGACATGTCAGAGTCTTTAGCCACTGCAGTCGAACTCCAGATGCATGCACCACCTTGTGTGCATGTGCGTCTGCTTTGCATCACCTTGTGCATCTGGCTTACATGGGATCTGGAGAGTCAAACATGGGTTCTTAGGCTTTGCAGGCAAGTGCCTTAAGCACTAAGCCATCTCTCCAACCCTTAATTAAATTCTTTAATTTTCTTAGGTACATGGAAAGATATGAGGATGAAACACTGTTCTTCACCTAGCTGATCATAAAAACCTATGTATACTGTACTTTGTCAATGTCAGATAATTTGAAATTAATTTTTCAGCTTTGAAATTGTGAATTGTGAAAACTCAAGAGGGAAAATTTTATTATATGGAGTGTCTCTGGACTGAATGTATATACATAGCTTATTGTGTTAAGTAGAAGGACAAGAGTGTGAGGGGGTCAACAGTGAGTGATTCTATCTATGGGCCTCAGGCTACTAAAAGTTATCTAATTATCCCTACATTCACCTTTACTTGAATGGCAGTTTCTATTTCTTTCTATTTCTAACACACTTGAGAACTATTGGTCTGAAGTAATTTTTTTTCCTATTTTTTGAGCTATCAGAGAGCTGATAGAAACCACGATAATCTTAGCTGGGTGTGGTGGCATAGACATGTATTCTCAACTCCTTAGGATGAAAGGCGGTGGGGGGGGGGGTCATAAGTTCAAGGCCCACCTAGGGAAATTAGCTGGACTTGTCTCAAAAGAAAAAGTAAAATGAGGCCTGAGGATAAAGTTTAGTGTTCAAGTGCTTGCCTCACATGAGCAAGGGCCTAAATTTAGACACAGTGTTTTGGTCTTTCATAAAATAATTCATATGTTTTCTTCATTGCTACTGTTGAACTTCATTACATGGAACAGTCAAAATAATCTCACAGGTATATTCTTAGAGAAGCCCTCATGGCCTTCCATGAAACACACAATCCCTCTGTGAAGACCTAGTACAGAATTTCCTTCTTGAATCAGGAGTCTAGGGTTTTCCTAGGCAATTGACATTATTCATTTCACAACTATTAATTAGGCATTAGGAAGGCACTAAGTGTGAACTTCTCTCCTGTAAATGAATTACATGTAGTTTTGTTTAGAGGGTTTACATATGATTTTTTTTCATAATTTCTTCCATTTTTTAATTGTATTCCTCTATGTCTTCATTACTTTCATGTGGGTGATTGTATGTATTTCTCATTTTTTTTATAATGAAGTGACCCTATCAGTCCAGTTTCCCTGTCACAGGAGATAGAAAACTCCAATCCAGCATGCCTTAAACAGAAGCAATGAGTGTGTTCTACAATGAGTGTATAACAACAAGATCAGACAGGGTTGGCTTCAAATATTGCTTTATTAAGGGTTTAAGGATCTGCATCTCCCTCTTTAGTCTTCTGTTGTGTTGGTTCTTACCAATTTGTCCTCTTGGAGGAAAATAATAAGATACCTATTACAGTGCTAGCTTGAGTTATTGGGTTTGCTGAAAGTGTTAGCAGACTTATGTATCATTTGGCTTATTTGACTCTTCTGGCTCCTATGTGAGCTCAGGGAAAGGAATGTGCTTGTTCTTAGGACTAGGGCACATGCTGCATCCCCGCCATGTGGATGGTGTTATAACACGAGAAGAGGCCACAAAGGCTGGGAATGCAGAAGGGTTGTTCTTCCAAATAAGCAGAGCATGCCTGGTACAGGAAGAGAAATGATTAATGAAGTAAAACAAGGGAAAATTGTTCATTTTCTGGAAGACAATCAAAATGTAAATGTAAATCTAGTGAGTTATTTTTCTGTACTCAAAAAAGCATTGAATTTTCCTGTATGTCATGTGGAATGACAGTTTGTAAATGGAGATAATAAAGTAGCAGGTTTGGCTTTCAACATACATAAAATAATCTATATATTCAAATGAGAATAGCATTTCAAGGTTCTTATCTTGGGGATCTGAACGCATAATGGTGATAACTAGCACTAATTAAATGTCTGCTATTGCAGGAACTTTAGGAATGTAGCTCAAAAAAAAGCAATGTAATATAAACACCACCAGATTCTTCTCAGAAACAGGCTTTCTGTGCATAACAAGAATGTCCTTGGGAGTGAAAATGAGTGTGAACTGATTTTCAACAGAAAAAGCAACAGAAATTTTGATGGTTAAGAGGAGAGTGGTAGCTACATGAAAAATGTTTAGTGTGAAAGGAGCTACTTTTAGTAGGAATGTTGGTTGGGAACAGGAACTCGTTTCCACTATCTCCCATAATTTTTTTAAGTCCATTATTATTCTGTTAATGTGCACCAGGCACAAAGTCCTTGGGTGAATAGTGGTACTGTGAGAACACTACAAAGGGGCTGGGCTCCCTGTGAGATAGCACAGTTAGAGAGAAGAAGATGTAGAAGGCAAGATGAGAAAGAGATCAAGAGTATAGAGAAAATGAGAGGCTAAAAGAAGAGATGGCTAAGACACCTTTGAGAATAAACTTCCCAGTGGTCCTAGGATGAAGAGGAAAGGATGTTCCCAGAAGCTGGATTGCTAATTGGATTGCTATCTCATTTACTAGTGAGCAAACTCAGATTCTGAGAGATCAAGTGACTTGCCTATCGTCATCCTGCTTATTATAAGCTGGAATGGAGTTTCATCCTCTGATTATTTTTTTAATTTCATTTATTTATTTTTATTTTTCGTTAATAGTTAAATTTGTACTTATTTATGGGGTATGGCATTATAATTTGATGCATGTATACAAGCTGTGATGATCAAATCAAGGTAATTAACATTTCCATCTGCTCAAATATTATTCTATGTGGTGGGAACCTTCAAGCTCTTCTCTAGTTAACTATAGCTCCTTGCAATTATACATTTTAAAATCTTATGTCTGATTATGAACACCTGCACTTGCATTTCTTTATGCTATGAATTATATATATTTTTGCTATAAATATATACTGTATATAACTATTTTATCTTTGCTCACAGCTCTTTGGTGTGCTCACCATTTAAACTGAAATTATTTGATGTTTATAATCAGATGTATAACTGCGATTGGACTGCAACATGTATATTTTCATAGTCAGTATATTCTCATCTTAAGGGAGGATCAACACAAAGAAATTTGAAACAAAATAGGTACTTGGTGAACGTAAATTCATGAAAAGAAAGGCAGTTCTTATGGCATTTGCCAGTAATTCTAGCATTAAAAGGAAGAATTTTGAGTTTGAGGATAGCGTAGGCTATAGAGTGAGTTTGAGTTCAGACTGTACTACATAGTTATATCCTCAAATGAAAATTATAATAAGAGAAATTAGGTAATCAGTTACTTATACCAGATGAAGAAGGTAGCCTGGCATCTCCCTTTATAATGACTGATAGATTTGATTGTAGAACTGGAAATATGAGTCATTTGATTTCAAGTACCCTGCAACTATCTATTCAATAGGAATGTTTCTATTTATTTAGCCTTAAAACATGATTTTCAGAAAAAAGGTGAAACTATAATACATATTCTAAGATAGAAAGATCAACAGATATTAAAGAATTTATGGGTCTCATTCAATGAAGCTAGGAGACCAATAACAAAGCTGATCACAGTGAGAAGTCAAAAGGTATCAGTGCATTTGGAAAAAAAGGAATTGCAAGTAGAGGCAAAACTGTTTTTCAATAGCAAAGATAGGAAACCAGTGGAAAGTTTAATGGAAAAACAATAATTCATAAGGTTATTCACTTAAAAATAAATATAAAATAGCTCAAAGAATATTAATGTGTAAGATCTAATAGTCTAGAAAGATGTACCATGTGTAGAAATGTATAATGCTCCAAAAATTCTTTCTTCTGGAAAGCATGTGGGAACATTTTGTGTGTTGTGGCATGTTTAGGGCATGTTTGTTCTTTATTTCAGGACTGATCTATCTCATTTTTCTGCCCATCCTTTCTTATATGAATATATTAAATTAGGTTTTAACCAACTCTTGCAGGCTTTGGGTGCTATGGTATCATTTTAATGTGGCTCTACTACATTGTCCTGGTAATTCTCTCTCATTCCAATGATTCTAGGATTTGTGTAATGAAAGGTAGAGAAAGCCCTGGATAGAACAATCCCAGAGACTGGTACAATGTGAAGCATACTTTATGAAATTTTTGCAGTCACTAGATGCTGAAATCAACCCAAGTCCTCTTACTAAACCTGCTAAACAAAAAAAGGAATGTGTGGACTGGAGAGATGGCTTAGCAATTAAGGTGTTTGGCTGCAAAGCCAAAGGATCCCGGTTCTATTCTCCAGGACCCACATAAACCAGATGCACAAGGGGTTGCATGCATCTGGAGTTCATTTGCAGTGGCTGGAGGCCCTTGAACACCTATTCTCTCTCTCTGTCTCTCCCTTTGTCTGTTTCTCTCTCTCAAATAAATAAATAATAAAATATTTTTTTTTAAAAAAAGGAATGTGAGAAAAATGGTATAGTGGAGCAAACAGGGCTGGAAGCCTCAACCACTGAAGTGGAGGAGAAATTCCACATGCTGGGTGTAAAAGCACTGAACTACCAATGAGAATTCTGCATATTCTAGATAAGATTACTTTTCATTTGCATCATGTCTTATGAAGGTCCACTAATTTTTACTAAAGTTGTTCTTTTTGTCTAGATTCATCTTTCTTTGGTACCATCTTTATAAAGTTTTCAGATGAATAAATTTAAAGTTTTCCTTTTCTGGGATCTGGAGAGATGACTCAGAAGTTAAGGATGCTTGCTTTTAAAACCTGATGTCCTGGGTTCAATTACCCAGTACCTATACACAGCCATATGCACAAAATAGTATATGCATCTGGAGTTTTCTTACAGTGTCAAGAGGCTCTGCCATGCCTATATGCCTATTCACTCTCTCTCCATATAAAATGAAAAAAAAAAAACATTTAAAACTGCCTTAGTTTATCACTTTTCTGTTGTTTGCAAGTCTTCATCCCTTTCTTGCAACACTCAACTCATTTGGTTAACTATCTGCTTATACGTGAGATGTTTCCAATAAACATGCACTTTTGTGGAAAAAATTACATGAATCTTTGGGAAAATGGAGGGGAAAAGGACCAAGATTATTATACATTTGACATAGTTAGGACATTTTAAAACATATAGAAAGAACGATCCACTTGTGTATTGGAGGCAGGGTGGTATTGACCTCTGGGAAGTTGTGTTTGAATGAAGGAGGATTTTGACAAGTATGAGTTGTTGGAGCAGATCTGAGTCCCATGACCCATATAACATTGATGAGTCCTGGCTCGTAGGACTCAGGGTGTTGAGGGACACTTCAGTTTCATTGGCCTTTGAGGAGAATAAGACTTTTGGCAACGTGAGATTGATTTCATTAAGCATACTGACTGTCTTTATTTCAGAACACAGTTATATGCTGAAAAGTTAAGGATATACCAGTGTAGAGGATACACATGGAGAGCATATTGTAAGAATTATTGAAATAAATGTATGCAAGATTTTTTGAAGTAGCGTGGTGGTTTGAATGTAAAATGTCCCCCACAGTCTCATGTATTTGTGATTAAGTCTCATAATTAATCCCCAGTTGGTGGCACTATCTGGGAAGTTTGGGAAGACTTTGGAGAGAGAACCTTGCTGGAGGAGGTGTGTCACTGGGGGATGGGCTTTGAATGTCAACCCTGGTTGCTGCTCTCAGCTCACTCTCTGTACTTCCTCCATGCTAATGTGGAAATATGACCTGACTAAACATGTGTTTAAAGAATTGAAACTTCCATATGCATCCTCAGAAGTCCCTGAAGAGCTAAATGTCTAGAAGAACTAAATGGCATTGAAAAAGCAGACCTGGCTGTCTGCTTCTGCCATACTTTTCCTACCACTATGAGACTTCCTCTTGAAACTGTAAGCTGGACATAACCCTTTCCTTCAATAATCTGCTTCTGGTTAGGAGCTTTGTCCCAGCAATGAGAAGATAACTGATATAAGTAGCTATGAGAATGTAACTAATAGAAGTAGCTAAAAATCATAAGTATGGATTTATAAAATTCAGTGACACAATACTTTAATGCAGCACATATTTCTCATGTATTATCATTTTTTTATGCATGGCATACAGTGGTCTACTGATGGTAAAAATAAAATTAATGCATCCTTTTATGATTTGTTATTTGTTATAAAATTCACTCTTATTAAATGATGTCATATTTTAATGTATATTAAAAGATATTATAATGTAAAGGAAGCCCTTCCTCAAATCCCTCATATCATTTTAAAACAAAAATCTATCATAGGCCATTGACCTATTCTTGTAAAAATTGCCTTGAGGATTCTGGGTATGCAATTCCTAGAATTGACTATAATAGCTTTTTCAATGCCATTGTATCCTGTCAGGCGTTTAGTTCTTCAGGGACTTCTGAGGATGCATATGACAGGTTCAATTGTTTAAATACATGTTTAGTGAATTTCTCAGATGTATTTGTTAGATTGGAAATGGTAGGCAGCTGAGATTAAGTCTCCTGTACTGTTACTAATCTCCTACCAGAATTTACCATGAAGTTCTCTGGTATTGCAGGTGTCTGTGGTCTTCTGTGACAGCCAGTCTGCAATCATGGGTCACTGAGGAGGCACACTCACTTCTTTATAGATTCCTTTGGTACAGTAGAATATATTTCAATTATCTTCAATGACTCAATGTATTAAATTTGTGTTTATCATTCTTCCTTTACGAAAAAGTTTGAATTGTCTTAGCATCTCGATAATGTCATTAAACACTTAGGTTTTTCTGTCCTTTTGATCTACTATCTTATTTTTTCTTTTTGGTTTTTCAAGGTAGGGTCTTGTTTTAGCCCAGCTCTCCTGGAATTCATTATGTAGTCTCAGGGTGGCCTTGAACTCACAGCAATCCTCCTACCTCTTTAATCTACTATTATTGATTATTGACATATATTTAGAAAACCACAGTCTTATTCCAGTATTGTAAGTTATGAGGAAAGGGCAGGAGTATGAAACAATATTATTACGTTTAAGAATGGAGTTGGCTTTACTTTAAATCTCACAGGACAGAAAAGGATCACTGTTGTAGTTCAGAGTATAATAGAACAAAAGGACTGTTCTTCTATAAGAATACAGGATCTTGAATGCCAGTAGAGTGCAACATGCAGGGTTCCTGTACTTGAGAAAAGATGGGAAAGGGAATGGTGTTTGTTGGTTAGTTGACGGATAATGCGTGCTATAAAAATAAATTAGTATGTGATGAGAAAGTCAAGAGGAATACCAGGCTATAGGAAGATTTTCTTTTTGCCAAAGCATACAAGTAATACCATTGTATAGTGATATCTTAGAGGCTGTAAATGAAGTTAGATGACCATTTGGAAAAGCTTAGCTTTAAGAGCAAAGAAATGAGTGTCTACATTAGGTTATGGTGGTGATAATCAAGAGAAAGGAAGCAATCCATTCCTGTGAAGGAAGAAATGACAAATTTATGAGGGCATCAATAAGGAGATTAAGAAAAGATAATGACAGCGATCTTACTTAGGTTCTTACAAGAGTTTGGCAGAGAAGTGCTCCCACTTTAAGACATGTGCTTCTTAAGATACAGGGAACATCTGGGAGAAATAACTGCAGGATTAAAACTCAGCATAGCTCCAGGCACTGAGGACTTCCCATGTAGAAGCTCTGTGCCAGCCAATTCTAGATCTAGAGAGGGATCCTCTGCAAGTAAGAATGCGATTATGTAAGTTTTTTCTATTGGAGAAGAGATGAATCAAACAATACGCAGTGCTTGAAAGAAATATTAGCTCTTAATCATGTACCAAAAATATCTAGTATGAGGAAAAGGGAATTTGTGACTATGGTGTCTTTAAATGCAGTAAAATTTTAGGATAACTGCAAAAGGTTAGAGAAAATATCATAAAAATATTTTATCATTAAGGATATCTTCCTTATAACACACACACACACACACACACACACACACACACACACACACACACAGTGTTTTTGCATGTTTAAAAACAAAAGCGAAAACATTCCTTATAGGAGTCAGTACTGAAATAACTATAAACAGTATAACTTGAGATAAGAGAAATAAAGAAGGAGATGGAAGAGTCTGAGGTAAACCAGATGTTTCATCTTGGCTGAGGAAAGCCTATACTTAGGCCCCACTATTCCTCTCTAGTATCTAATATTCTGGATGAGTGATGATATCTTTAAAAATAGAAAAAGGCATTGCAGTAGAGATTTAGGGAAATGAGACTAGAACTGCAGGAGAAAATCAGAGATGTGCTTGGCATAAATCAGAAACAGCACTCTTTTTGTTTCTTGGCAGTATAAATTTGGTAAACAGCCTCCATACATCGTTGGGAAAGAATCCACAGTAAAATAAATCCATTTTGATTTTAGACATTTTTAGTGGGTTATTTTAATTTAATTAATGAGAAATCATAGGTTAATTGCCTCCAGCTTTAATATGAGGGTATTATGCATGCAGGCATATTTTATTTATATCTCAACTGTTTGATGTACACAATCAATTCAAAAAGGGATAATGAAGAGGTGTTCTGTCCTGTGTGGAATAATAATTAGGGACTCTAGTACAGAATATTTTTATTAATTGTGCAGCTCAGTAAACATGTTTGACATAATACTGAGAAATGCATTTGTCAAATTTTATCCAAAGCTTTTCTCTGCTTTTGCTATTGGCTTTTGCCAGCTTGTGCCAAATCTATTTTTGTTATACTGATCCCCTTTTCCTAGCTAGGATCCTCCCCAAAGCCCTAACAGTTTGATTTGGAGATTTGTGGACACTTTTTAAATTATTTAACTTACAAAATTCTGAAAATTATTTTGGACATATGGGTGCTATTCTCAGCAAGATTCACTTATCATTGTTAGAAAAGTGGAAGTATTATTTTCTTGTGGATATTTTTGTTTGTGGAGTAGACTACATTGGTATATAATGACAAATGAATGATGTGTGAAATCTCTGTGGATTTTTGATTATCATATAACTTGTCAATTTTACAGGTAATCCCTTTTTTCTAAACAATGTTACTCATTCGTTACTTTCTTTCTATGACATATAAACATGGATTTCTCTTTTTCCAAAGTATAAATTATATTTCCAGAATCGCTTGATAACTTTTTATTTTTCTTTTTATTTATTTATTTGAGAGTGACAGAGAGAGAAAGAGGCAGATAGAGAGAGAGAATGGGCGTGCCAGGGCCTCCAGCCACTGCAAACGAACTCCAGATGCGTGCACCCCCTTGTGCATCTGGCTAACGTGGGTCCTGGGGAATCGAGCCTCGAACCAGGGTCCTTAGGCTTCACAGGTAAGCGCTTAACCACCAAGCCATCTCTCCAGCCCTTGATAACTTTTTCTTTATATCTATGTCTCAGGGCTTTGACTGTCAGCCTACTAATCAGAAGATTTTGTCCATCCTTGAAAAGTGATTTCAATGTGTAAATATTCTCTCAATCTCTGGGCACATATTTATTGAGAAATTTGTATTTACCTCTTTTCTGTGGACAATAAACAAGTCCAGAAAATTCCAGAATGTTTTATTTTTGATGAAAAATATGTGTGTGCCTTGACTCCTCTCAAGAATGAGACTTTCTTCTTTTCACAAATCTTCATATTTCTATCAATCCCCAAATATATCATCTCACCCCAGTCTTTTCTGTAGCTGATTTTTCTCCATTTCTCATCTTCACACTTTCTACATAGGGATCTCAGCAAGTATAGTATATCTCGGTTAAGCCAAGTTGTTTCTAATTGCCAAATGATGCAGCACTTTTGTTAGACCACTAATGTCAAGGGATGGTAATGGGCCCTAGGTATGCCATGCATGTGAGAGTTAGAGTACAATATTGTTCTCTGAATCAAATGTGAATTTTACAATCCCTTTTCCTAATATCCAGGGGTCAAATAGAGCTGAGGTAAAAGTGACTGCTATAATAACATTCAAATATTGTCACCATCTGGTGCTTGTTTGGTGGCCTATGTTACACTAGCAGGTGGTCCTTGTGTATCTTTAAGTGGCCAGCTGTCCACGTCACAAAAGCCACTGTCACATTCAGAGTTAATTGGCATCTTGGTTGCAATGATCTATACAGAAGCCAGTCCTGAACAGACTTCAGTATATATCCAATATCAATGCTGAGTACCAAGAGAACCATGTTAAGAAACTCTTATTCTATGTTGGTCCATTCCAAAGTGCTGATTTTCTGACCTACACAACTGTATGTTTCATAGGGCTCAATTTTATACTTCTGCTTATCATAAATTTTAGTTTTTAAAGGAAGCACCTATTTCCTTTAGCAAAATAGTTCTACACCATTAATTCTTGGCCACTGTACAAGTGGTTAAACCATGCTTACTCAGGTGAGTTGAATGATGGGATTTCATTGCACAAAGATTAGTTTTGTAACCCTCTTAAGGCAGCTTCTAGAATGGCATCGTTTTATGTTCAAGTTATTTGCAAAGAAGTTTTATTTGTATGAATTTTAATTATGATGATAGACACTAACATTATATATATTTACAGAAATGCTGACTTTCAAAAGCAAATACTTATCTTTTTATCTTATTCTAATTACAGAGGCAGAAAGAAAAATATACCTAAGAAGTTAAAAACTGTTCCAAATATAGCAGAAAATTATTTGGGAGGGGATAGAGAACAATAAATTGTCTTAAAATATTTGTGTCAAAATAAACCAAAAGCAATGAACTCTGAACTTATTTGATCATCAAGCCTGCCTAGCCACTCCATATCTCATGCCACATTATCTTTTATCAATTTCTTTATTTTGCTACATGGTGCAGTCTTGGTTAGTAACTTTTGTGAATGTTTTTCTTTCATGTTCACATTTTGCGTCTTTATTGTCAGATATTTAGAATGATGTATTATACTTTAGTTATTTTGATTCCTCGAATACCTTACCATTCTGATGCATAAGTAGGGGAACTTGTATATACTATACATTCAGTAATTGAATAATAATTAAAATAAAAGTTAGGGAAGTAAGTTTGATAAACAAAATTTCCTTGGTCAGCTTTTGAAAAATAGAATCGTCTAGAATAAGCCATTTCACATTCAATGTCTTCATGATACTCATAGGGCTGAAGCTAGTGACTTGGGCCATGTGGCAGACCCAATACTGTGATTATATTAATTGGACAGTATGCTAATATGCCTTTTAAATATATGTTTGTTCCCTTTGATTGGTGCAATTCACAGACTTTATCACGGAAGTGCCTTTATGCAGAGGGGAGAAGTTAATGTGGACATGCATGACTGGTAGTTACCAAGAGGAAGCAAGTAGTGTATGCTCAGCCATATACAATACATCCCTCCAGGGCTGAGAGAACTTCACAAAAGAGGGGAAAAAGAATATGAGAACAGGATGGGAAATGGCAGCAGAATGGTATCTCATACATACGATACGGTTGTTATACTCATGAACTCACCGTGGCTGTGGTTTTCTGCACAAGATTGGGCTTGTTAGTATTTCAAAAGTTGGGGGAGGGCTTTGTGAGACCCCACTTCTCCCAGAGTAGCTAGTAGCCTCCAGTGAATGCTAGGAGAGGGTGAGTCATGTCCTTTCATGATGTAACAACCCTTGATGTGTTGCTCATTCTCCAACAAATGATCTCCCATCCATGATCATGCAAGTGACCCCAATTTAACTAAGTGGGTAAAAAAAGCTAAAACCAAATAACAGCAACAACAACAACAACAAAAATAACCCAAAATGAAAGATGAGTATAGAGGACTAAATTGGTGGAGGAAAGGTTTTAGTGGGCAAGAGAGAGGAATGAGAGAAGGAAACTGGAGGAGAAAGTGAGATGAAAATGTATTGTGTTCATGTATGAAAGTATCAAAACATTAAGTAAGAAAAATATATGAAATAAAAGGATGAAGACTTGGTATAAATGGAACCATTGTAAGGAAAGTTAGATTGTCCATCTTATGCATTCCATTAGTTCTAAGAATTTCCTAGTTCTAAATCAGAACTGTGTTAACAAATTATGTATTCTGAATTAGTCACATTACTCAAGGCCTGTTCTTTTTCCTTTGCAGAATATTTGTCACACAGATATTTAAATGGACTCTGGGCTCTACATGGACATGACATAATACTTTGTCAAGAAGAGAAGAAAGTTAATCAGCTTGGTGAGTAGCACACCCTGCCTTCTTGTTGCATCTTACAGGCTCCCGACAAAGAGACTTTAAAAGAATAGATCATTATAAAGGAAATAGAATCAGAGTACCTTAATCAAATATTGTTGAATCTTAGTCATCAGTCCATGTGTAATATTTTAATATCTTTGACAATGAGTATTCTTTGTCATAAAAGAGGTTCTAGTTAATGTCAGTTAAATAATCATCAAAAAATAAAGTATAATCTTTCAATACGAAGCCAAATGAATCACAACTGTCATGTGTTAAATAACTAAATTAAAATAAAACTCCCCATTGCCTTATTTGAGTCATCATATTAGAGAATTACTCAAGAAAGTAGGTTGGTACTCTGGAAAGTGCAGACTATGAAATTTTGGCTTTATATTGGTACCTTTCTTCAAAAAAGCCATGAGTTAGCAGGATGACCAGCGCAACCTTGTAGTAGATGGATGGATGTGAGGCTAAGAGCTTTCCCTCTAGGGGAAAGACCCACTAAGGGTGGGGATGCAGCACAGGCCATCCAGATGGGGGTTTCAGAAGAGAACTGCATTAGCAGACAATAATGGCTATTGTATCAGAAATTAGAAGGTACTGAAAATCTATGGAAAAATATAACATGACATTAAAGGGAAAATGAGAGAATTAAGAGAAAATCTTGAAATCTCAATGTTATGAAAATATTAATAGATGTGAAATAAGAAACCAATTAAGAACTATAATTAGGGAAATAGTACATGAATTACAGCCACATATTCCTAGTTGCATATATAGTTAATAATATTTTTAATTATTTATTTTATTTTTATTTATATTTGAGAGAGTGAGAGCAAGAGCAAGAGCGAGAGAGAGAGGATGGGTATTCCAGGGCCTTCAGCCACTGCAAATGAACTCCAGAAGCATGTGCTACCTCATGCTTCTGGCTTACATGGGAGAATCGAACTTGTGTCCTTTAGCTTTTCAGGCTAGTGACTTAAGTGCTAAGCCATCCTCCAGTCCCTATAGTTAATAATATTTTATGCTCATAAGTAAAAGTGCCTTAAGCCAGTAACATTGAGGCAAAATATTTTAGAGTAAACTAAAGAATTCATATTTATCTTGAGAATAGCATGTAGTTTCTTTTTTTATTTTATTTTATTTTATTTTTTTATTTTTTATTTTTTTTATTTTTTTTTTATTAGTCAGTTCTGTATTCAGCAAATACAGTCAGTTTGGTACCATTATTAGACTCATCCGTGACCTACCCTCTCCCCTTGGCCCCTCCTTGTTGAGGTATGCGGGTCGTGCATTGTGGAGTTAGCCCACAGTTATGGGTAAGCTAAATGTCTCTGCATATCATGACCCAACATGTGACTCTGACATT
Organism: Dipus sagitta; assembly: GCA_036346955.1. NCBI lineage: Eukaryota > Metazoa > Chordata > Mammalia > Rodentia > Dipodidae > Dipus > Dipus sagitta. Next base: position 131,339,513 of record CM070771.1, read on the forward strand.
CTTTCCGCCCCCTCTTCTGCAAAATTTCCCTGAGCCATGTTGGGTTCATTTTTGGTCTGCTTCAGTGATGAGGTGTTGAGGGCCTCTGAGGCTCTGGCTCTCTGATTTGGTAGGAGTTGATTTTTCTCTATGCTGATCTCCTTCCCCCTTGTGCTGGTGTCTGGTTCATCAGGAAAAACAGCCCCCTTGCTTGTTTCTCGAAGTTTTCTTAGTTTCAGCCGGAGCCCTTTTGAGGTATGATGGGGTGGCTCTCTACTTAGGGTCTACATCTATCTGAAAAAGAGAAGCAGATTCTCCAACGGAGAGTAAGTTAGCACCAGGACAAATGAGATAACCCTTACTTTTTTTTTTTTATAGAGAATTTAATATGTGTAGGCCCTCTTGTAGCCCACAATTGATAGTAGGTTGATACTGGAGAGTGGGCTTATGTTTGGATATGGTTCTGACTTGTTTCCCAGCTCCAGCTATGGGTCCCATACCAGTGAGGGGATCAGTTAGCCAAATTGAGAGCAGTTGGTTCCCCACCATGGCTGTGTGCCACCACTGCACTTGTGTGGGAATCACAATAAGTTATTTGCTGCTAAGTAGGTTAGACCATGCGTTGCTTCGATAGATATTGGTCAATTTCCCCCAGTCGCCCATGTAGCACCTTCTGGCACTAGATGCGCTGACTGTCTGGGGACTGACTCTCATCCAACTTCCAGCCATGCCATTCTAATTTGCATGTCAATCACATAAGGTATCTTCAGCAGTAGGGTCTTACCACTAACCTTTGGTGGGTCATCAAGTACTCTGACAGAAATCTGTCTGTCTTTTAGGAAACCTGTAGGTCTCTCTGATCAAAAGCTCATTGTGGATGATAGCCCCATGCTGGTTCTGGGAGTTACAGGTCAGTGCCCACTAAGAAAATGAGGAAAAAGATAACTAATATACAAGAGTTAGAGATAAGAGAGAGAGAGACAGGGAGAGGGGAAGTGAGGGAGGGAAGATGTAGGAGACTAAGGTTAGTCTTAATCTTACCCTCTCCAGTGTCTACATGCTATTCTCTTGTGGTTACAGGGAACACCTGAACCACAAGAGAATAGCATGTAGTTTCATCACCTTGTAAATGTAAAATATAGATGACAATATTCGGAGGAACAAAGGTAGTGAGTAAGGTGAAGGAAGACCAAGGGTAAGAGCATTCCATTGCACAGAGTGGAGAGATATGGCATCATTCAATAGATTAAACAATAAACACACCATTTATTATCATGAACTTAATAAGTAGAAAACCTAAAATGAACAGTGATTTAAATATTTCAAGTAGATAGTGAGGGGTAGTGGAGAGTTATAAATAAGAAGTCTCTATCAGGCACAGCAGGAAGAAAATGGTTCAATGTGTGAAATTCCTGTATAAACAGGCATTACAAACAGACTATTTGTCAGCATAGAGCTCATCATAAAAATAAAATGTCAAGAATGGCTTCTTTCATGAATATATCTTAGACAAATGGTAATGGATAGAATGTTTTCTTTCCATTATGTGTCCTTCTACATGGGGTGATTTTTTTCATATTTTATTTATTTATTTATTTGAGAGAGAGAAAGATGGAGAGGGAGAGAGAGAGAGAGAGAGAGAGAGAGAGAAAGGGCGAGGGAGAGAATGGGCAGGCAAACGCCTTAATCACTAAGCCATCTCTACAGTCTCCATGAGGTGTTTTTTGTTTTTTTGTTTTTTTTCTTTTCGAGGTAGGGTCTCACTGAAGCCCAGGCTGACCTGAAATTTACTATGTAGTCTCAGGGTGGCCTTGAACTCTCTGTGATCCTCCTACCTCTGCCTCCTGGGTGCTGGGATTAAAAGTGTGTGCCACCATGCTGGGCTCATAAGGTGATTTTTTAAAAAATTATCTTATTTTTATTTATTTGTTTGTGAGAGAGAGGCAGAGAGACAGAGAGAGAGAGAATTGGCATACCAGGGCCGTTAGCCACTGCAAATGAACTCTAGATGCATGTGCCACCTTATGCATCTAGCCTACATGGGTCCTGGGGAATCGAACCTGGGTCCTTTGATTTTGCAGGCAAGCACCTTAACCATTGAGCCACCTCTCCAGTGCCTTGAGGTGATTTTTAAATGATGTTTATGTGTAGTTTTACTAAGCATTTTTCATAAATGGTTAGAAAAAATGGAAAACTCATTTACCAAGGATATCCACATTGGATACTCATTTGTTTCTAAATTTCTTGTTATTCTGTGAAAGCTTTCTAGGGCTATTCAATGTACCTAGATGCTAGTACACAGACATGTTCCTAAAAACCTGTTTGATCCCATAGTTTTGATCAGTTGGAACTTATATAATGTGTGGTGGTCCAGAGAGGCAGAGGCAGTTAGACAGGAAGGCCCATAAGAGAAATATTAATCTTAATTCCTGTCTGCAGAGTGGAGCGTAAACTAATGTGAGGACTTGCATCACACATTTGCTGTTTTCTGCAGTACCTACCACAGAGCTGGAATTACTCAGGTGTGCACAGAGTTCAAGCCTAGCCCCTTCTGGTTGCTGCACCCAGGTGTGTTGGCCTCTTATTCAGCCCATAATAAAAAGCCTTGTTGGAGACTACACAGGTCTTCCGTCTTCTACCTGGTCCTGGACTGTTTGTCTCCCAGCACCTGAGGTTTTCAGCATTGTAAAGGTTTTGTCCATTGGCAAGGTGCTGCCAGGGTGGAAAAGGATATTTTGTTTTCTCTTGGCCCGTGGACTTTTACATGGGCCCTTAGGCCATGTGGGTACATCCATTCCCCTTTTTTTGGTCTGGGATTCTCCCCTTACCCCTCATGACTTCTGAATAAAAAAAAAGTAATAATTAATGTCCTTCAAGTTGTGTTTTTCCAATTCTTTGGTTAAAAGTAGATACAAGCTCAGGTTGTGGGTTTGCATTTGAATGCGCATAAAACACAGCTTGAATCTGACATCCCCCATAAACTCATAGGTTTTGAATGTGGTCTCCCCAACTGATGGCAACTTGGGAGGTGGAACTATGCTGGAGGAGGGGTATCACTGGGATTTATTAGCCCTTAGCTTGACAGGGTTAGTTTGGCTCATTTTCTTGCTGCTGTTTTCCACTTGCTGTGGCAGAAGTGATGTTCAGCCTCTGTCTGTGCCATGCTTACCCCTGTCATCATAAAGCTCTCAGGACTATATGAAAAATAAAACACAAAACATTTTCTCCCATCAGCTGCATTTGATTGAGTGTTTTATCCCAATAATGAGAAGGCAACAACATATGTATATATATATATATATGAAATTTATTTGAGAGTGAGAAAAAGAGAGGAAGAAAATAGGCATACTAGGGCCTCTTGCCACCTCAAACTCTAGCACATGCACTACATTGTGTATCTGGCTTTAAGAGGGTACTGAAGCATTGAACCTGGACCAGCAGGCTTTGAAAACAAGTCCCTTTAACTGCTGAACCATCTCTTCAAGCTGTAATTTATCATTTCACAAAGGAAAAACAATAAATTCCCAAGCAATCAACCCCCCAGTTTATTTCTCCAATTATTGTTTTACTTCATCGAGGAGATTCATATCATAAAACACCAAAAACATAGATAATTGAACACACACTCATGCATTCATTCTGCATAGTGTGCCATGATCACAAAGCTTGCAGTCAAAATACTAGCCAGTGCTCAGTGACATCTATACCACTCAAAATCTGATCAGGGTGTAGAGGTGCAGACCTACAGGCCAATACACTAATCAGAACCTGTTTTGGCTGAGATACAAGATGTTTTCTATACCCATTAACAGCGTACCCTGTGAGCTACACATCTGGACAGCCAGGCAAGATGTGCCTACTATTGCAGTAGTGGCATGTCTGTTGTGGTAGTAACAAATTGTTCTCTAATTAGATTAGAGGTCTGCTCCATGTGAGGGAATTCATACCTGAAAAGCTAATCAAAAATGCATGGCTGGGAAAGTAATAAGCATTAGAGGGAAAGTTACTGTTATTTGTCTAAGTGTATATATTATGCTCAATTGCTATATAAATATTTATGCTTATGCCCATATACTAACACTGCTATCACTTTTGGTTAGAGAAGTTTCTCTTTCCAGATGGTGATGACTTACTGTGGGAACTCAAATATCAAAGTGCTAAGAAGTGACAGTTGAGTATTTAGCACTAAATGAGGTATTTCTACATTTCAAATTCTTGCAGGTTCAGGAACCATTGTAGAAGAGGTTATTGAAAGAATGAGACAAATGATGGGGAGGAGTGCTTTGGAATGCTGTCTTCCAGACATGACATGGCCACTGCATTCATCACCACACAGCAGCTGTTGTTACTTGCACAAGGTCTACATGATATTGGGATCATAAATCATTGCCATGGATGATGGATGCCAAAAGATATGATGACATTAAAATAGAGTGGGGACTAGTTGAAAAGAAGAACAGAATCAGTGGATGGGTTGTGGAGAAAAGCAGGGTGGGTAGAAGGAATTATGATCAGAATATATTATGTATGCATGGAGCCTATCAATGAATTTATTTGTTTTTTAAAAAAGAAATGAATCTTTGCTGACTAGTACTGCAGTATGTAGAATATTATGTACATTTTCAGTTTATTGATATTTTGACTTAAAATCATCAATGCTAAATACACTGCTTCTCATAAAAACACAACACAAAATGGCAGAAGTCTATCTATGGCCATCAGAAACTTTTGGAAATTCTATCCTGATCTCAAGCCAAAATTCATTTGATGATTCTTTGTTTATGAAACTCAGGCATTTCCCTGCTGGACATAGACAGACATGAACTTTCTCAGCAGTACTCCAATACCACAGTAAATAGCTAGCAAACAGGATTCCTCAAAGTCAAAAAGTGTCTGCATAGCAAAAGAAACTATCAACAAAGTGGACAGAAAGCCCAAAGAATGGGAGAAAATCTTCTCCAGCTATACTTCATATAGGGGCCTAATATAAACTGGGCCCTCCTCAGTGGGGCTACTGGTTTAGTATTCAATGTTTATTCAAGGAATGTTTCCATAATAGAGGTTCTCATAAGCCACAATAAATATTATGTCATAAATTTGTTGGGATACTGTGGTGGCTAATCATGACTGTCTAGGCTAGAGGATCTAGAATCAGATAGGAGACAAAGTTCTGGGCATGTCTGTGAGGGAGTTTCTGGATAGGTTAATTGAGGTGGGAAGACATACCCTCAGTATGGGAGGCAGCATTCCATGAGCTGGGGTCCTAGACTGAATTAAAAGAAGAAAGTGAGCTGAGCACCAGCATTCATCACTCTGCTTCCTGATTGCGGAGAACATGTGATCAGCTCTGCCTCATGCTCCTGCTGCCAGACCTTTCCTGTCACAAGGGACTACATTCCCTCAAACTGTAAGTACAATTCAATCTTTTCTCCCTTCAGTTGCTTTTTCTTACAGCGAGGATAATAACTGATACAGACACCATAGATTATTTAGGTGTGCAGCCATGTTTGTGACTCATAGCAAGGAGGCTCAGTCAGGAACTGAAGGGGAGAGTTACTTTTGTAATGAGCATTATCCCAATGGACAGCAGCAAGCCTACCTTGCATTTGTTCTAACTAAACTGACTACAGGAAATGATTCAGTAATATTTGTGCGTAGATTGGTTTTTAATGACAAAAGGTCTCGAATGGTTCTTTGTTTTTCACATAGGAGAGACAACAGCATTATTTTCATATACAGAATATTTAAACATATTACTTTGCATATTGGATTATATCTTCCACCTGAAAAAGAAAAACATACTTTTTCTCAGGAAAAATATATCCAGTTTAGCAATCTTCTTTCTTAGTAAATTTGGAAGGATCTAGAGCTATGAGATAATGCTTGAATTCAATACTGAATGCCATTATAGGAGGAAACCTGGGATATTTGGCTCATCTTGGATTGTCCCTTTGTCTCACTTACTGGCAGGGGGAAAGAAGTATTCTCTGAAGTATTGCTAGTTTCTAGGTAGGTAAGGTATGGGGATTGAGAACATTCAAAGATTCACTGACATAACCCATAAGCCATGCTTTTGTTGGCTTGCAGTGGAGCACAGACATTGGTTGTTGGGTTGTGTTTCTTAGCAAGCCATATTCATGAAAACCAGGAGGTTATGCATTATCTGTCCAGCATAAGTGCTGGCTGAGTATTACCGTATCTGTGAATAGCAATTTAATTCTCACACATACCTGCATATTAAAATGTTGGGAAGTTGCAAACATGCTGTTGCTTGAGCCCCATCCTAGGACCTCTGATCTCAAGTTCAAGGTCTCTAAATTATGAAATTATTTTAAAAGAACAGGACAAATGACAGCATGGAAGAGATGAGAATGAGGGAAAAGACAGGGCAGTGAGGCCATCAAGGTAAATTTAGAACCTGGAAGCTCCAAGAGATGCACAGGGTGGGAAAGGATGCTGAAGGTAAAAATCTCTTATTGAATATTTTTTTCTCTGCCTAGAAGGACAAATAGAACATCACCAGATTTTATTTATGTGATGATAATTGTTCCTTCCCCAAGGTGTAGAACATAGATCACTTTTCAGAAGGAAATGCTGAATTTTTGTATACCTGTTTTCTTTAACTCATGTATTTCTTGAAGGCCTTGACCTTTTTCCACATATGGCTCCATGATTACTGACAGACTTTTTAGTGTTGTAGTTCCAAGGACTTGTTTAGGTTGTCTGCTAGGCCAGATCCCTCTCATTTTCTTGAGGAATAATAATGGAACCTTGCTAATTCATAATTCAGGAGCTAGCATATTTGCTAAGATTTTGGATGCTATAAACAAAGGCTTATCTTGGCTTTCCAGTTTATATTCATAAGGAAGTTTCTAAAAGTGTTCTGCAAACAATACTTGGGCCTAAGAAACAGTTTAAATCCTGTCATTCCTGGCAGGTCATTGCCTTGTCCTGAGGACAAATGCTGAGTAAACAGTTGTAGCACACAGTTGCAACCATTTAATGAAGCTGCAGTGCTATTTGGTTTCAAACACCAGCCTCTTATTAGGCATATATCTTATTACAAACACACCCCAAGAAGTACAGCTGGAGGTGAGCCGGAGAGGAGCGGCTGACTGAGCGCTTAGATCTTCTTGATATAGAGCTGGGACATGCTGGAGGAGGCATCTCCGGCAGTTCCTGCGGGCTGGAAGAGCTGATGCACACTCCCTGCAAGAGGCTGTCTGGGTCTTACTCTAGTCTTCTCTATAGCAGCACCACCCCCAACTCTTCCCTTCCTGTAACCCCTGGTATCCACAGCAGTGCCCAGTAGAGCCAGTCTTGGACAGTTGCTGTGTGGCAGGGAGACTTGTGTTGCCTTATTCACAGTTTTCTCTTAGCCAACCATAACATGTTAGGGACTCTACTGGGTTTCTGAAGCACTGGATGGGATTTGTTAGTGACTGATTTATACTAACAGACCTGTCATTTTTACTTTTGTTCCAGTGTTCCTGACATCTGAAGACCTATGCATCCCTCACAGAGCTAAATTTAGATAACAGGATAATAAATATGGGAGTAAATTCATTTACAAACAAAACCATTCCCATGTGAGGAAAGTGTGTAACACTTCTCCTTAACAACCACACTGTTGGTCTCAGGATTCTTTTTTACAGTGTTTAAAGATAGTGTATAAATGTCGTTCATTTGATTGTGAAACAATAGTGTTAAGATTTTGCATTTTTCTTCATTTTCATATCTTTAGTCCTTAAGTAAAACTGGCCAAATAAAACATGCTCAGTAAGTGTCTACTTAAAGGACAGATGAAGATGGACTGGCATCTAAATGCTTTAGATTCTCTTGTTGGAACTTTGGATATAGCCATTGGCTAAATGTCAACAATGGTTGAGAAAGTTAAGGGTGCTTGGCAGAGAGGGTCACTTGATCCAGTCTGCCTAGCCTGTTGCCACATCTGGGAGCACACAATGCTGGGCCTCTGGCCTAGGTCCACATTGTATGTTACTTCACCATGCCACACCACCAACTACAGGCCTAATAAAGTGGCCTCTTCCCTCTTTCACAGAGGACAAAACAGAACCAGGACAAGATAACCTGAAGGTGATGTCACAGCTGCTAGGCTGAACCAGCACCCAAAGTGGAAATGTCAGGATGTGAGTCCTACTTGGTCTGTACCCCATCCTTCCACAGCTTGTAGCAGGAGCCAGATCCCTGGCAGGCCAGGGAAAGAGAAGGAAAGGTCAGGGCAGGGCCGGGCAGGTGGATGAGGGTCCACCGGTGGCCTCTGATGAATTTCCATCTCCATTTTTCCCAGTCGTGTGTCTCATTGTCTCTTCCTTGCTGGTTGTCTGGGGCTTTCAAAGTATCACTTAACGAGGACATTTGAGAAATTACTTGCAAGTGATAATCTATAGAATGTGATGCAATTATTTCTCACTGCAGGGCTGCCCTGTGGAGCGACAAGAGCCGGCATTGAAGCGGCTGGTGAAGAGGACTTGAACGTTGGACCAGCTGCCTTGCCCTGGCCTCCTCCCAAGAGCTCCTGATGGGATATTCTCCACGATTTCTAAGACCACCTGCAGTTATTATGCCCTTGAGGATCCCCTAAGACCCTTTATTATCCTTCCTTGTGCTGTCCAGGTGTCTTGAGTCGACTCCTTATTCATCATCGTGGCGCTGGAAAAACACGCACGTGCATGTTGTGTCCTTGGGTGGCGATAACCCGCTATTGCTACTGATTCCTAGATGTAAATGACACAGGAAAACCATTTCTTGATATTAGTAAATCTAATTTCTGTGCAATCAGCAGCCAGAAATCTGAAGTCTTCTTTTTGGCTAACTCAAAATTTGTATCACTGTGGTAATTAGAACAGCCATTTAAGGCTTTGTCTTGTAGTAAATGCTGTCCCATAGTTTCTATGTCACTAGGCAGTTTTTCTTTTGATGTTTAAGTATTTAGGCAACTTTAAGGGCTTGTTCCTTAGGAGACTGGATTTAAGTTTAAAACAGCAAATGAGACCTTGCAATCACTAGCATTTTTTTACATGTGTATTTGCCAACATTGAAGTGTTAAATATATTTTTTGAAAGTGTTTTCCTAAACAAACAGATAACCAAAAAAAAGCACTAGAAGGAAAGAGACAATTTATATAGAAAGTTTTTTTTTTTAAGTAAATGTATAAAACTTTTCACCAAGGGCACAAAATAATTAGCTGAGAATATGGTTATTTTCAGTAATATTACACTATTTCTAATTTAATATCTCCATGAACACTTTAAATTTTTATCAACATGAATTCATTATAGAACAAATTATTGCATTTAAAAGAAACATCAAAAGCTAACTATTTATTTTTACCAGTTCTTCCTCTTCCATGGAAATCATTAGGCTTCTGAATATAATGAGCCAAACCAGAGGCAACGACACAGATTTTGAGTGAGTCTGCTAAATGCAACAAGGCTATTTTCAAAGTAATAATATGTCCTCTTATGGAAAAGAGAGCAAAAGGGGAAGCACAGGGGAGAAAACCCTCCTCTGTGCATGTCAAGGTCAAGCCCTTGATGTTTTATGTGGTCCCTAGTGATCTGAGAGCGCAGCAGTGTGTGCTCTGCTGTCCTCCCCTGGAGAGAAGCTGCATCAGACCCCTGGCCTGTTTGATGCCCAGAGCTTGTCGTCCTATAACTGGGTGCCTTTATGTCTCCATGGCAGGCTTCTCTAAATCAAAATTGAATATAGGACCATAAGAGGTTTAAAACAAACAAAAATAAAAATGATTAAGGTCAAAGTATTAAAAAGTCACCCAAACTTAAAAATGGCATTTTATAGTATTGCTATTTTTGAATTTTTTTATTTATTTGTAAGCAGAGAGAGAGAGAGAAAGAGAGATAATGGGCACACCAGGGCCTTTAGCCACTGCAAACGAATTCTAGATGAATGCACCACTTTGTGCATCTGGCTTTATGTGGGTACTGGGAAATTGAACCCAGGTTGTTAGGCTTTGTAGGCAAGCACCTTAACCACTTAGCCATCTCTCCAGCTCATTATTTTGTGCTTTTGCCTGAAATTTATAATTCAATGTGAATAATTATGATAATTGTCATGTAATAGAACATGTTGGCAACCACATAAAGACCAGGGATGGGTTTGAGAAAACAAAAATATAGAAAATGCTTGAATTCTAAAATCAGTGGTCTTTTAGTTTGAATAAAGGAGTTTTCAGCCACTGTTTGAAATCTACATCTGATGAAAGCTATGAAAATTCTCTTGTGTCCATTGAATCATAGTTATGCTTTTAGCAAATATGTTGGGGGCACCAATAATTCTCTGAAATTCATTCTTTTCACCTTTTTATGGGGTCTGCGGGATCAGTCTGGAAAATTTCAGTGTGGCTATAGATCTCATTCTCTAACATACTGGCTGAATTTCATAAAGCCTAAATATATAGGCAAATTCTGCCCTAGCTAAATCAGAATCCATGTTTATAGATCAGTGCAGGAGGATAAATGCACAGGCATGGAAAAGTAGTGTGGAGAGGTGCTGTGTAAAAGGGTCATGTGTATGAAATACTTAAAGATGAATTCAGGGAACTACGGGTGTTGATTTAATTGTCAATCTTGCTTTGTGTGGAAAATCTGAGAGATCTGAGAGAGTTAGGAAGTTGTGTCTGGTTTTATACCTACAGAACAAAGGCACTTATATATTTTTTTTTGTTCTAGGAATATTTATTTATGTATTTGAGAGAGAAGAAAAGGAAGATGAGAGAAAGAGAGAGAGAGAGGGAGAGAGGGAGAGAGAAAGAGAGAGTATACATGTGTGAATGGATGCCCCAGGGCCTCCAGCCACTGCAAACAAGCTCCCAATGCATGTGCCATTTTGTGCATCTGGCTTATATGGGCACTGGGAAATTGAATCTGGGTCCTTAGGCTTTGCAGGCAAGTGCCTTAACTGCTAAGCCATCTCTCCAGTCCAGAACATTTATTAATTGAACAAAATAATCTATTTCATTATGACATTTTTTTATATGCATATAAGGAACTTTGACTATATCCCCTATTATGCATATTTATCCCCACAAGCTACTACTTGAATCCACCGAGTCTGGAACAGAGACAATGTTCTTCACTGGACACAAGAGAACTGATTCAAGGCACATGGTTTGAAACACAACTACTCCATTTGCTAATTCATCTGCTCTGGATTGTTGGAATTTAGCTGTAAACTGTGATGCTAAGAAAATTTGTAAGTGAAATGATTGAACATTCAGTAAGTTGAAATTTCAGAGTTCCTATGTTTGGCTCCGTATTTGACTGACCAGATTTTTTCATTTCTGTGGTACCAGGCTGTGAGTGGCACGTATGGCATTGTGTAAATTGATCACCACCCTATGGACCAGTTAAAGCACTGTGTGTACCAGGTAGGGGTGTCTGCAGTAGTTCCAGCTGGTCCTTTATCCTTGAGTTATAAACTCTAGAATGGTACCATTAACTTTTTACAATGATGGGCAATTTAAATAGGTTGTTAACTATTTTTAGAAGTTATTTTCAGAATCGTGCCCCTCAGTAAATAATATTTTATAACTATTTCTAGACTTGTGGCTAGAATCTGAAAGCAAATCTATTGCTTTAGCCCTGGAAGGTAAGCAATACCATTTTCTGCCCACAAATGTCTTTGAGCCCATTGCCAGAATGGCTCCACAAGGTCTTCAGAAGGACAGACTATTTGTGAACTCTATCTGATTTAGCAGGAAAGTACAGAAAAAAAAATCCTTTTGGCTGTGACTAAAGGATAGCTGAGAAGAGAGAAAAAAAGATGTGTTGAAGGTGGATATATCTAGTTGAAATTAAAATGATTTCCTTATTTCTGCATGAGCAAAGTACATCACTTATAGGAAAAAAATTATGAATAGAAATAAAATGAGGTCATAATGCATTTCCATATTCTCCACGGATGTTATTACTCAAGGTCTGTGTTTTTATTTCTTTTATAATACCTCTGTCATTCTTCCTCATCTCCCCTCTGCTCAAACTTAGTATCTATAGGATGGGTAACAAGTCTTTGTTCCTCATTGAACATTCTTCCTGTGCCATGTTCTTTGTCTTGCACCAATTTCTGCTGCTTTTTGGATTTTGTACTCAAGAGATGTACCATGAATATTTATGAGATTAAAATAAATAGTCCAATATCAGTTCAGAAAAAAATTGACCCGTTTATACAAAGTATTTAATATATTCCTTCCCTCACTGAGTTAACAAGCTGTCTAGGTTAGAGTTCAAGTGCTCCTTTGCTGACGTACATCCTCAGCCCTTTCCCTTTTTGAGACAGGATTTTAGTAAATTATCTAGGTTGGCTTTAAACTCATTCTGTAGCCCAGACTGACCTTCAACTTGTAATCCTGCTGCCTTGGCCTTCTGAGTTGCTAGGATTACAGTCTACTCCACCAAGTCTAAATGTTACATTTTAAATTATATTGAAACTCTTAAAGAAATCATCTAAATTGTCTTTGGACTACATATCCAAAAATATTGGAAATGCAAGGTAACTACTCCACCACTTTTTAATGTTGTAAGAGATATTGATGTTAAAATTTGGAGACGTATTCAAAGCTTCTCTTAAGAATAACTTTCCTTTGCAATCTTGCATCTTCATCTGTATGTCAGGGTGACAGTGGTCATATCCTGTTCCCTGTGCAATGTCTTGCTGATGTCTGAAGGATGGGGGTTCTTGCTAGAGCTCCATTGTATGGGAGATTCCAGTTATAAACTTTATTTAACATTTACATTTTTCTCTCTTATTATTTACTTGCTTATTTAAATAGACAAACAATTTTATGTGCTATGGGAAGCAGTACAGCATTTGATCAAGATATATATTGTAGCAAATTCAACTGAGATAGTTGGCATGTCCATCGTCTTACCAGCTTATCATTTCTTTATAATGATGATGTTAAAAATTTATTTTCAAGTATAGCAATACTTTGTTAATAACTGCAGTCAGAATGAAATTTAATTGATAACTAAAATTTAATCTTTCTGTCCTGCTTGAAGGAAACTTTGTACCTTTGATTAATGTTTTCCTTTTCCCCATTCCTTCCATCATACCACCAGCCAACAGATTCTTGTAAACATCTTTCTACCCTGTGCTTCTGAGATGGACGTATTTCAGATATGTGATGTCCTCAATTGCCTATACTAAATTATATTCCCACTAACAATGTGCAAAAGTTCTTTATTTTTCATATCCTGGTTAACAGTGGTTATCATTTATCTTTCTAATAATAGACATTCAAGCAGGTATAAGTTAATATTTCACTGTGATTTTAATTTGGATTTCTCATTATTAGTGATATTTAATATTTTTGAAATAAATCTTTGACTATTTCCAGCTTTTATTTTTTGAAATGTCTTTTTTGACTATATTTCAATAGGGATGCTAGTTTTCTTGCTGTTGAATAATTTTTGTTCCTTATATATTTTGGATGTGTAAGTATCAATTATAAATAAGTATTTTCTCCCAATTTGTAGGCTGCCTTTTCACTCTGTTCTCTTTGTTCTGCATAGGCTTTTCACTTTAATGCAATTCAGTTAGTCTTTTTTTCCCTGTTTTTTTTTTTTCTTTGAGTACATTTACACTTTTCTATTGTGCACTTTGAGCAATTTGGTATGAGATAAACGTCCAGTACCATTCTTTCTGTGGATAGTTTTCCCACACTGTTTATTGAAGAGATCACTCTGTGATCCCACTGTCAATATTTGCATTATATATTCCTGGTCCCTTTGGGAAAAAAACAATTGACTTTAAATATTTGGGTTTCTTCCTGGACACTCTATTTCTGTTGGCTGATGCATCTGTTTTTATGCCAGTACCATGCTGTTTTGTTTATTATAGTTTAATAATAATTTTTGAAATCCAGGTGTGTTATCCCCTAAGCTTTGCTGGGTTTTTTGCTCCAGATTAATTTGAGTATTCAAATTCTTTTATGTTTTAACAGATTTTAGATTGTTTCTTTTTAATTTCTTCCTAAGTTCTCTATAAATGAAATTTAGTTGGGAGGTTGATTTTGATCATAGAATGTATATTTATTTCATAGAAATATTCAGGCATAAAAGTACATATGTTCCCTGTTTTCTTATTGTTGGTTTGTGAAAATAGGTCAGCATACCTGTGAGATATAGATACCAGATGCAATTGTGAAGTCTTCAAATATTATGATTTAGTCTCTTGGGATAAGGGAATCAATCACCCTTTGCCCCAGTTCTCACAAATGCTTGACTATTAATCAAGTTGTTATTTGTCTTAGCTCTTTGTTCTGTCCATGCTTCTAAGTATGGCTGTGGCAGCTCTAGAAAGATCCACAGAGAAGCAACAGTGATTAATGATTTACAAGGTTACAGTTCTAGTTAGAGGTAGAGATAGAACAAGAATCTAGGTTTTCTGAGCTCTAGTTTAGTGTTATTACTATAATCCTTACTCATAAAGATCCCATTGTAAAGAACTTCAAGAGGTATTAGAGATATTACTACTAATAACTTTAATCATTGCCTTTTCTTTTCTAATCTGAAGAATAAATTACATTATAATAGGAAATATAACAACATTGGTTAAACATTAAAACTAATCAATGAAAATTAAGTTAAGCAGTTTGGTCATTAACTAACTCTTAAAGGAGGATTTAGCCTCCATGACTTTCAATCAAAATACCCCAATTTTTCCAGTCATTTAAATGATGTCTTCAGACTTATTGAAGGAAACTGCATTGTTTTTCACATGAACCAGAAAGCTTGAGGGCAACGTGGGGCTGACACATAGCTGCCCTGCAGAAGATGCTGACAACACAGTGTGCATGTCTGGAAAGGCAGCCAAGATAATGGATAGGAGCATTGCAGCAGAGGTCCACACACAGCCCTGCCCAGTCCTCTGGACAGATGTAGCCTGATTTTCCTGTTGTTTAAAAAGAAAAGGAGCCCTGGGAGACAGAGCCGGTGAAAGGTAAATGAGTGTTCTGCCAACTCAAAGTCAATGTGGACACTGGTCATGAAAACCATGCAGAGTTCAGAAGCTTTATTTTTAAGAGGGTGAAAACAAGAGAACTTGCCTTGCATATGGAATTTCACAAGTCCTGGGAACTGCATAGGTTTGGTCTTGTGAAAGAGTGACTCCTGACGGTTTCTGATGAATGCTTCCCTCGGCATAGGAGGCATATGCCACGGAGTTGAACAGATATAAGAGGACAAGAAGGGGTTAACTTCCAGCCTTAGCAGAGAAGGAGAAAGACAGACAGACAGAGAGAGAGAGAGAGAGAGAGAGAGAAAGAGAGAGAGAGAGAGAGAGAGAGAGAGAGAGGACTCTAAATGATGCCTGTGTCCATCGAGTGGTTTCCTTCTGTTTGCCCAGCAGCAGATGAGTTCTGGGTTCTGACAGGCAGCACTACTTCAATCCTGCATCGCTGCATCGCTATGGTGAAGGGGGCCGAAGGTCAAATGCAGCAGCAGGAGACTGTCATCCCCCTCACAGGCCACAGCTCTCAGCCCAGCCTAGGAGAAAGGGAACAATAGAGACAGAAAGGAGTCCTAGACTGGCTTCCCATTCCTCCTGCTATATTATATCTCTTTCTTCTTTTGCTTCCCCCTCTCCTCCTTACCCCATTCCACCCACCTTCTTTCATGTCCATTTCTGCTTTTTGTAATAAAGGAGAGAGGGGCTGTAGAGCTGCAGGTGTGTTGGCACAGAAATGAGAAAATCTTAAGAGAGTACCTATGCTGATATGTTCAGAGGGAAAAAGTCTTTTTAAAGAATTTGCTGATAAAACAATTCAGACAATAAATAAATAAAGCCATTTTCTTGCAGTTAGTTTTCCCCTTTACTTCCCAAACAACACATGAATGTCTCCAGACACTAATAGTTTCCATGCTGTTTAGGATTCTGTCCTCTTCCTCGGGGCTTCTCTGTTGTTGCTACCAGATAACCACTCGCCTTCTGAAATTATACCTCCTTTTCTGAGGCCAGAGAACATAATTCCAATGTACTCCACATAGCTCCTGGATCTGCCCTTTTGCTGCTGAGTCAGATGGATGGAGCTGTAGCCTAGAGCGCTAATGCTGTCTTCTGAGCTGGGCTCTGCTAGTTGCAGTATCGATCTAGCTCTGGCCCATCCAGAGAAATGGATAGAAAAGATGACTGAAATAATTTGGCAGTCCTCCCTGATAACCATTCTCTTTTATCTATACACAGGGAAAAACTCCAGCTATTTATTTTGTCTTAGCAATTTTTAGCAAAATGAGTAGGTCAAGAAGGGAGTTTAAAGCAAGCTGCCTGGCCTTGCCTACATGGTCCGGCCTTTTATGGCTACATCTAGCCCAGTGTTGAAATCATTGTGAGCTATGGATTAGGAACACCTGTGGTAATAGCTGGTGGAGATGACTGTTCTTTCACAATTGTTTTGTAGGTAGCTAAAGATAGGCAGATTCAAAACATTGCCTGTATTGCTTGAAGCAAGGTTTGTTTCCAGACGTAGAGCTGTTTTTCTTGGTTTACTGACTTTTGCCAGGTTGCTTGGTTTCTCAGGCGTAATGTAGCCCTAATGGAAACTATCTTTTTTTTTTTTTTTTTTTTTTGCATTTCACATTTTAAGTGTATGGACTAAGACCTTACATGCAATAATGCTGCTTAAGAAGCAAACCCTGCAATCACTGCTTGGAAACACAAAGGCATGATCATGAGCTCAAGACAGAATTTTCCAACTAATATTGAGCCTGATTTACAACAAGGCTTTTATGTTATCTTGTAGAGTTTTAAAATATTTTGTTTATTTATTTGAGAGAGAGAAAGAAAGAGAAGGGAAAATAAGGAGAGAGAGAGAGAATGGGCAGGCCAGGGTCTCCAACCACTACAAATGACCTCCAGGTGCATGTATCACCTTGTGCATCTGGCTTTACATTAATATTGGAGAATTAAACCTAGGTACTTTGGCTTTGCCAGCAAGAGCTTTAACTGCTAAGTCATCTCTCGAGCCAAACTTGTAGAGTTTTTGCTTTAGTATCTGAATCAAAAAACTATCTATTGAGAAGGAAATACTTCAGATAATTTGGCTTGGATTTTGTTTAGTTGTGTGTGTGCATATGTGTGTGTGCATGTGTTTGTGCGTGTGTGTGTTGTGTTGTGTATGCGTGTATCTTGTATAACCATACCTAGATTATGGACTCCCTGTGGAAATTTATATTCTACTGTGGGCCTTGCCTGGAATTTGTGCACTATAACACAGAAAAATTGTTGAGTATAATAAAAGCTAACCTACATTTTAAGTATTTTAATTTCAGTTAAACAATATTTAAGTGTATGCATAGTGAGGAGTAAGGGCAGGCAGAGAAACTCCTAAACATGTACTTGATTTCACAATAAATTTAACTTTAGATTTTTATCAGAAATTACTTATTTATAAATATTTGTAATTAACACATAAAATCATAAAAGAAGCAAAATGAAGTAAGGAAGTTAGATAACTCCTTAAAAAAATAAAATGAACAGGCTGGAGAAGTGGCTCAGCAGCTAGGGCCCTTCCTTCCTTGCAAAGTCTTTCAACCCAGGTTTGATTCCCCAGTACCCATGTAAAGTCAGATGCACAAAGTGGTACATGCAGCTCAAGTTGGTTTGCAGTGGCTAGAGGCCCTGGTGCTCTCATACTTCTCTCTCTTTCTCTCTGCATGTATCTCTGCTTGCAGATAAGAAATATTTTTTAAAAGAAAATCAAATGAGCAAAGGTACTCATCAGAACAATAACAAAATCATAAATACTGCAAATAGATAAATGATCAGTTACAGAAGGCTCAACTGGGTACCTGCAATTTCTAATTTATGAAGACAAAATGAGCCTAAAGAAAGATAGTTGAGAAATTACCTGTGTTTGAGCTTTGGAAATGACACATACTCACTTTTCAGGTGAAACTTCTTGGAAGTGGCTCTTCTATTACCATAACCCAGTCTATCATATTCTGTTATGAAGTTAGCTGGACAGAAGTCATTAAGCCCAGAAAGGTAGTTTGAATGTATGTTCCCCATTGACTCAGGTGTTACAGTTAAACATATAACTTGGGTCGCTACCTGTCTGGCTAGAGGAGGCTTCACTGGGGTGGATTCTGGAGTTCAGCCCTAAGGTGTCATTGGAAGCCGATCTGAATTCTAAACCAAAGGTGTAAGAGAACAGTTTGAGTTCTGCTTGGTGCTGGTTTTTTTTTTTTTTTTTTTTTTTTTTTTGATTTTGGTGTTTTCTTGGTGGTGGTGGTGGTTTTTCTCTCTTGCCTGTGATCTTGCTTATTTCATTCTGACACACACACACGCACACACATATGCTTATATCACCTGATATAATAACAATTGTATTGAAAAGGCTATTTAGGGATTATCTTTTTTTGAATCATTCAAGTTTTCTTGTTTAGAAACACTGGTGGATAACAGGAAATGACTAATTTTACCTTAAAAACATAAATTAAAAGAACTTTGGCTTGCTTTGAAGTGCACTAGATGTTTCCCCCATGTAATTTTAAGCAGTATCATGAAAAGGACAGCACGAAGAACAGTATACTTTGGCATATTCAGTTGTTTCTATTTTAAATAATGAGGTGAGGGATTTCTCCCTTGCTGCAGATAATGTACGAGATTCTGGCCTTGGATCTGGTGAGCTGGACCTAGCCACTCTGCTTTACCTGTTCAAGTAGATGAGGTCAAATTGCTGAGTCCCTCTCATGGGCCTTAGTGTCATAGGGGCCTTTAATCAGCCATTCATTATTTTTTTTCTCCATTGCTTACAGCAGTGCTCAATCTAGGGCACATATTTTAATTAGCAATAATCATGACTTTAATAAGCCCCAATTCTATCACCCTGCCACTGTGCAAAACTGAGGCACATATTCTAATAACTATCAGTGAAAGAATGGATTTTTCTATGACATAACAATGATCTACTAGAACCTAGACCAAATTCAGAAACTATGGTGCCAGGACAACAACAGTGTTGGAACTGATGTAAAACTCCACAGAGAAGGAACCATCTGGTTGTGGTTGGGCAGTTTGAACAGAATTTCAACAAAGAAATTAGAAAAGAGCATCACTGTGGTTGTTCATATTAGTGGTAGGTAGAGCCACTCAGCTGTAGTCTGGTAACCGTCATAAGGGAGGGCTAAGGCCTGGCTCATAGTGTTGCCTGTTGGTTTTGAGAGGAGTAGGACAAAACTGAGTACTTGGAGGAGACAGAGAAAGCATCACCGATGCCGTGTAAAAGGCATCCTGGGAGTGAGACACTGCATCACCTTTACTTCATCCATTTCTCCTCTCCAAATTACCACGTAAGTTCCATCAAAAAGACTGTACTCTTGGTCCACTGCCAAGTCTTCGTCACCTTGGCAGGTCTTGGCACCTTGAACTTCTGCTGAATGTGTGATTCCCACATTTCAAATGCATCTTCAGGGTGCCAGTATTGTCGGGATTCTTCCTACCTCAGTGAAATCCAGTTGTTTTGCATGTGATCTATATTCTTGTGGAAAGGCTTTCCATTCCTATACTTGACTGCATTTTCTGTACTTGTTCAACCTGCTCTTTCTGGTGTTTGCAGCAGTCTCAGAGACCATCAATGTATTGTGGGCAAGGGCAAGAGGCAAGGAAGTCAGATTATATTTACAAGGATTCTCATACTACATTTTCATGACCATAGAAGATGCCGTTAGTCATACTAATTTGAATGAGAACTAATATTGGTTGAGGCATTAGTACATATTAGGAAGTCTGCTTAGCACTTTATATACACTCATTTGTCTTATTATCATAACAAACCTGTTTTATTTAACCTTTCTCACAGACATGAAACAATCAGTGTCTGGAGGTGTTGTACAACTGACAAAGGTTCTATAAATAGCCTGGAGACCACTTGCTGGTTCTGATTTCTAATTCCAACTATAGAGCCAGAGGTATGACTGAACACAGATGCAAAGAAATAATGATCATAGGCCCAGGCCTGAAGGATATGAAGGTGGGAAGAAATTCATTCTCCTGTGATGCTCTCATTTTCAGACAACTGGCTGTGCTTGTACAGGTATTTGCTAGTCCCAGATAATACATACATACATACATACAGTGAGCATATAGTTGTATAGTGAGATATCTACTTTTTTTAAGCAAAAGGAAATATTATAATTAATAACTGAGTTATGAGTCGTAGGTAGGTGATGACTTGATAATCACTATATCGTATCCCTTGACATAACAAAGTCAACTTCCTTGATACTTCAGATTCTGTAGTATGATCCCTGAGCATGACTTGTCTAATATCTGTGCTCCTGATTGAAGTCACATGTATGCACCCCATGAGCAGAAGGTCAGAGCCCTTCAATGATGCATTAGAGTTATGCTGGCTTCCATCCCAAAGCTTCATATAAATATTACACCGGCTCCAGAAGACACTCAATATTTGGTTTCTCAACCTATTAATATATAATGAGGATACGATGTAATTAATATAGTTTGTTTTGATTTTCCATTAAATCCGCTTTAGTAATAAGAATGTAAGGTAATTATTCAGAAAGCCTTTTCAACAAATGTCAGTTTTCATAGATTAAAAATCAAGTCAGTGCTTCATTTGAAATGATATTTACAAGCATGCTTTAAGCACAAATAAATAATTATCAGGTTATTGAGCTGCAAGTTATCTGCAAAGAGTTGTCTTTTTTATTTATTTATTTTTTCCTTTTTGCACTAGGGCTTGATTTCAAACAATAGAAAACAAGCCTGAGAGTGGTAAGGAGTGTCATGCTTCTGCCTTAAGGGTTTTAATTTTTCAAGTAGAGTATTAAAGCTGTTTCCCTCTTGTCTTGGTTGTAGAACCACTAGGCCCTGAAGATTGTTTCATTTAGCCGGTCTTTCTTTTGAGGAGGAGGCTGAGCCGCGCGTCGTTCTCCAGGCGGGGAGCAGCTGCTGTCCGGCAGCAGCCTCCAGCTCCTCCGTGTTCTTGTGGCCCTGCTGCAGCACATATTGCAATGGTGGCTACGCTGAGCCAGCTTGGTGACTTCTTCTCCCTCTAAATGTCTTTCGCTTCTATGTACTTCTTTTTCATTCTTTTGCATGAACAATGGAAAATGAATCTGTCCTCTGTTATAGCATTGATTTGTGCTGAAGAAAATGTGAATCCAGAGCCATTTGGTTTTTGTTTCAGGGACAAAGTGACACAGACAACAGCTCAAGCAGCTTCACAGTGCTATGCACTCCGATTTACTCATAAACATCCTCATAAATCAGATAACTGGGCTATACAGGTATTAAAATAATATTTGGTGTCACCAACTCTTTTTAAAAGTGTTCCAATAAAGTGAGATCAATGTGTTGATAACACTTCTTTTACACACACACATTATCCTTCCTATCAGCTATTCTTGTAGCTGCTTCCATCAAGAAAGAAACACAAAGACCCAGCTGTGGATGTGACACTCAAGTCAGGGGCACTGACAGCAATGAGCCCATGCACGATGTAGGATGAGCAGTGCCATCAGAAAGATGGAGAATGGACATGGGTGATCACAACAGCCTAGCTTGTCATGAGAGCTTTTATGAAAATCTGATAGTTGAACAAAAGTTTGAAGAGTGGGAGCTCTGAGGGAGGAAGGTTCAAGTTTCAAGGAGGAGAATTGGCAAAGCCTTTGTTATGGTGGGTGGCTGACTGGTTGCTGGGCAAGGATGCCAACATAGCTGACAGAGGCTGAAAGTTGAAAATCCCTGTTGCTGTGGCAGATCTAAGTATAAAGATATATAATGAAATCTTCGGTTCTGACAGTCCAGACCTATCATAAAAGAGAAGTGGTTAGAACAACTGAAGGCTAGGAGATTGCTGATGTGGCAAGCAACTTATGTCTTTGTTTTAGAGTCATGCTAGAAACTAAGTCATATAGCTGATGGTCACCAAAATCTAAATGGGAATATTTTGGCAATCTGAATTCTGACATCTAATCAGAGTTTTGCTTTGACGTTCAAATAGGTCCACCTGGTTGGGCTACTTTTTCTAGAGAGAGAAGTTAACAGGAAGGAAAAATATCAAAGATAAGAATGACCATCTAGTTATATTTGAAAGCAGTATAGTGTATGGGTATATGAGTTCAAAGCAGCATAATATTTTTTTATTTGAGATATTTTGGTAATTTCCATATGAAAAAGTGAACCAAAATTGTTGATACCATTTTCCTGATTCTTGACTTTAAGAATATTCTCTTTCCCACTTTGGCTTTTCTGTGATCTACTTAAGTGACAGAAGAAAGTCACATGATGTTTCGTTGAATGACCAAATTAAGGCAATGGAGAGGGGAAAGAGGAAAGAGATGGGAATTTACTTGTTACTATTTTTGGCCAATCACATTCATGTCTTTGGTCCTCACAACTCTGTCTCTCTGCGGTAGGGAGAGAAACCAATCATTGCTGCCAGGAATCTTCTGTGTGTTTCTGACTCCATCTCATATCCATGGAAAAGGGATTTCAATAAGAGGTCCAGTAGGAAGATCAGATATATATTAATGGTGCCATTTCTAAGTATATACAAATCTCATTTATGAAGCCCTATCTAGGCTCCTTCTAAGACTGAAATCTTTAGAGTCAGAGGACATTGCTTTCTGGTTATAAGTTGAACTTTGCCAGTAGTGTATATCCAGGACCAGAAAAGACACAAGGACCTAACCAATAAATGATCAAAGAAGTTTGAAGTTAGGGTGAATGAAAACCTGGGAAAAGTGAAGACCTTTCGTAGTTCTATGGCATCAGAAAATTAAATTTCTGTAATAACAAATTACAATGTAATGAGGTCACATTAGCAGAATAAGAAGCCCAGATGCCTCAATGATTTAATCTCTCTCTTCACATAAGCTTGCATTGAATTTTAATGAGTATTTTGATTGATAACATATTTAGTTCAAAATAGGTCTTTGAAGACAGCTGTAAGAGTATTAACATTTTAAAGATGCTATGATAGAAATTCATTTCATTAAGTAGCTGATAAGAAAAAAATCACAATATAAACCTGCCAGTGTCAGACATACTGTTCTGACCCATCTATCCATATTGAGAAAAGAGATGGGAATGTATCTTTTTTTTTGGACTATTCTTTGAAAAACTATAGGAGCTCATTTTCCTTATTGAAGAAAACACTGGGTGACACCAGTGAAGCAGGTATGATAAAAGCATTAAGTGTGAGAAAGAAAATTTTACGTAAAATACTGCCTAAAAACAGGATAGCTTTGGTGGCTCAGCTTCTGATAAGATTGCAATGGCTTTAATAGCTCAGGGATTGTCTCAGGGAGGCTAAAAGCACAGTTGTGCTGCATTAGGCCTCAAAGTTTCTACTAGCCAAGTTAAAATAGTAAAAAGACAGGAAAAAGAACCATGCTATTTAATTTCAAATATCAAAAGTATTTTATTACAGTATGTAATGATTATAATCAGTAATAATGAGATGTTTTAGGTATCCCTTTTAGTCCTTGAACTGTCTTGGCTCTTGTTTTCCCAGCATCATGTGGGAAGTCTAATTGCTCACCCAAACAACCATCCCTTTCACATCACTCAAAAAATCCTTATTTGCTCCCTAAGTCATCTGTCTGACATGCTGAATATCCAAGATCTGATAGCTATTCTTCCCTGGCATCTTGGCACCTTCCAGGTCACTGTCCTTTGGACATGCTCCCATTTTGATAAACGGGCCTCTGGAGTGTGACTCCCAAAATTGGTTTTGTGAGTATAATGGAACTGTCACTCCTCCTTGTTCTGAATTTATGTCTCTGTTAGTATGACAGCTATTAGATAAAGCTGATAGTTTATTAGGTTTCACAGTAGAATCAACTAAAGGGTTCAGGTTGAAACTGTCAATTTCTTCTTCCTGGAAATGCTTGGGGGCCAGCGAGGTTCATTTGCTGTGAGGCTAATGAGGGTTTAGTGTCAAGGTCCTCTCCTGCGTTGGACCCATTGGGGTCCTGGCATGGTGTGGTGGTTTGAATGTGAATGTTTCCTATAGCCTCAAGTAGTTTAGATTAAACTTCCTACTTGCACTCCAGCATGTGGAGTCCTGCTGGAGGAGCTATGTCTCTGCAGGTGGATCTTGAGTCCAGCCCTGTGGTGGGCTCAGAACCAGCTTGAGCTCTGGCTGTTCATTCCGTCTGTTGCTATGGATTTATGGAAGTGAGCCAGCTTTCTCCACCATGATGAAGCTTCTCCTGGAAACTGTAAGCTGAGACAAACCCCTTCTTCCCATAAATAGCTTCTGGTCACGTGTTTGTCCCAGGAACAAGAATATAGCTGCCACAGAGCATCTCAGCAATATGTTTATATGGCCATATGATTTTTAAGTTTTATGACAGTACAATAGTTTTCTCTTTCTTACCACTGTGACTTAACTTTTGCTTTCTTCCCTATGTTTGGAGATTTTGTGGACAATTTTGGAATTGACCTAAAGATGGAGGTGAGCCAAGAATATGTTTACTTTGGATTCACTGGGATAATTATGTGCTTTTAGTTAGCTATATATAGTTACTACAAACTTAATTAGTGCAGGAATAAGTTACGAAAAACTTTCTTCTTTTCTTTGGGCCTAGTAACCCAGTGTCTGGGTCTGGGAAGATATGTTATATCCTATGAGTCCTTCATGCAGAAGCTGGTCTATGAAAAGCTTCCTTAGTCATCCCTTTTGAGTTCTAGTAAATGGTATCATTTTTATCAATACTTAATTAAAGCATGTTATTTCTTACACATACTTGCTAATTTTGCATATAAAATCATTGTATATACATTTTTTCAGTAGATGTACATAAAATAACATTTATTCCACTTCTTAGCTTAAAATATATTTAAGAACTATATCTAGAAGCCGGGCGTGGTGGCGCACGCCTTTAATCCCAGCACTCGGGAGGCAGAGGTAGGAGGATCGCTGAGAGTTCAAGGCCACACTGAGACTCCATAGTGAATTCCAGGTCAGCCTGGGCTAGAGTGAGACCCTACCTCGAAAAACCAAAAAAAAAAAAAAAAAAAAAAAAAAAAAAAGAACTATATCTATTTATGGGGAATAGTGTGGAATTTCCATAAATGAACTCTTCTGTTCTTAGGATACACACCTATAGCAGTCTATAAACAGTGAGTATGAATTATAAGGAAGTAACTTGGCCAAATATTTCTCCACATTTGCCAATAACAAATTTGAGAAAAATCATCAAATAAAAATTACTTGATTTTAAGTATGAGTTGTGACATAATAAGGTATCCTCCTATAGGATGAAAAACAAATTTTTCAACCATATTACAAAAGATTGAAATATTATTATATTCTCTCCAGAAAATATATGACAAAATAAATGTGGTGGTTACCTAGGAGTATCAATTAAAAAAAAACTGGGGTATTGTTGTGCATATCTTTAATTCCAGCACTTTAGAGACAGAGCTAAGAGGATCACTGTGAGTTCAAGACCAGCCTGGGACAATAAAGTGAGTTCCAGGTTAACCTGGGCTAAGGTGAGATCCTACCTTGAAAAAACTCCAAAACAACAACTACCCCCCCAAGTAATAATAAATCTTTATTGGATAATACATCAGTAATAAAGCTGTGTCACACAATGAATTAGTGGTAATTTACTAAAATGTTGTCTTCTGGGAGAGGTGATTTTGTGACATTTATGCTATTTGCAAGATTTTTAAAGGTTACTTTGTTATTCTTTTTACATGTCTGGTAGTTTGAATAGATGGCTCCCAATATATTCAGTCCTTTATTGTTTGTAGTTTGCATCTGCAGCCACCTGGCTGGAGGCAATGTCACTGTGTGGATCTTTAGGTGTGGTGGTGGATTTCAGATTTCAATCTAAAGATATGCAAAGTATGCCTAGCTGCAGTTCCTGAAGTGTGCTGTGTGGCTTTTGGCTTTTGGCTTTAGGCTTGGACTTCTCTCTCTCTGCTTGGACTGGTGAGGGCAGGCCAGCTTCTTCTGCCATTTATGGAACTTCCCCTAGATCTGTAAGCTTCTATAAATATCCCTTCTTCCATAACTGTGTCTGGTCTGTAAGTTCATCTCAGCGAACCTGAAGCTGTCTGCTACAGAACTTGGTACCAGGAGTGGGGTGAGATAAACCTGACCATGTGGATGTTGATCTTTTGGAACATTTGTTTTGGAGGAATAGTCATGGACTTGGTGCTTGCAACTGAAGATGTCTTCTAGAGTGGTAAACCAAGTTTTATGGACTATTCTGATGAGAGTCTGAGATTGCTAAATGCAGACAGCATTGAACTTCAAGGCTTGGCTTATGAGCTTTCTAAGAGGAAGGAAAGACTGCAGAAGACTTTGTTGGAACTGGGATACTGGCATAAGGGCTGGCTGCGTCCTGCTGCCCAGGCCCAGAGAGTTTGATCAAGGTTAAATTTGTAATGGACTGATGTGCTTGGCTAGAGATATTCGACTGAGAGTTTTAAGATTTTAAGCTGGAAAACCTCAAGCAAGTTAAAATTACAGGCACTGAGACTGGTTTTAAGTTACTGAATCTGCTATTGTCAAACACATTAGCAATCTTAAGGAAGATGGTCCAATTGCTTTACCATGGAAAGGATGCCCGAGGAAAGACTGGTAGAAATGCAAACATTTTTGGAAAGAGTTGACTGGAGAAGGAACTTGCTTTACAAGGTCATGATTTATTTTGTCTGTGAATTAAGAATATGGCTGTGTCCTATTCACCTGGTATTGGATTCAGAAGCATGAAAAAATGCATGGAGTGTTCGTGAATTGCACATGGTTCCAGAAGCTGCTGCTGAGATGTGGCATGAGGTAGGGGCTGATGCCCTGATAGGCTGAAAGAGCCTTTGGAAGATGGACTGTGGTTTGCATGAAGACCTCAAGATGTTTTGGATATACCAGGACTATGCAAGGGCTACCATAGAGCACACAGTTGGCCTGAGATGGAAGTGTTCCTTCCTACTCTGCCCAGCTGGAGGGGAAGAATTGGAAAATCTGGAGACTGTCAGTCTTTGGTTGTATTGGACTTGAACTGCAGAAGTTTGACGTTTGTTTGATGGTGGTTGAGTTTGCATTGTTTTAGCCTCTCCTTGCTATGCATTATACCAGTTGAAAATGTTTATTCTGTGCCTTTATATGTTAGAAATGTTTAACTTGTTTGATTTTACAGGTCTTAATATCTTAAATCAGTCAAGACTGTGGGGATCTTTGAAATTGAACTGAGTACAATTTACAATGTGTAATGGTTATAAATCTATTGGGGGCCAGGGTTGGAATGTGGTAGTTTGAATAGATGGCCCCCAATATGTTCAGTTCTTTATTGTTTGTAGTTTGCATTCTGCAGCCACCTGGCTGGAGGCAATGTCACTGGGTGGATCTTTAGGTGTGATGGTTGTTTCAGATTTCAATCTAAAGATATGCAAAGTGTGTCTAGCTGCAGTTCCTGAAGTGTGCTGTGTGGCTTTTGGCTTTTGGCTTTAGGCTTGTGCTTCTCTCTCTCTCTGCTTGGACTGGTGAGGGCAGGCCAGCTACTTCTGCCATTTATAGAACTTCCCCTGGATCGGTGAGCTTCAATAAATATCCCTTCCTCCATAACTGTGTCTGGTCTGAAAGTTCATCTCAGCGAACCTGAAGCTGTCTGCTACAACATGCTCAATAAAGATATAGGATCCCCATTAATTTTGTGTTTGTAATATAGTATTCTGTAATTCGCCTTCCCTTATTTCCATAGGTTTTAATCCCCACAAAATCTGCTTCTGCTTCTTTCTCCACTTTCTCTGTCTGTCGCTCTCAAATGAATAAGTAAATAAATAAATGTGCTTAAAAATAAAAAAATATATGGAATGCTTCACAAATTTGCATGTCATCCTTGCTCAGGGGCCATGTTAATCTTCTCTGTATTGTTCCAATTTTAGTATATGTGCTGTCAAAATGAGCACTCTTTTTTTTAAAATTATTTTATTTGAGAGTGACAGACAGAGAAAGAGGCAGAGAGAGAGAGAGAGAGAGAGAGAGAGAGAGAGAGAATGGGCACACCAGGGCCTCTAGCCATTGCAAACGAACTCCAGACATGTGTGCCCCCTTGTACATCTGGCTAATGTGGGTCCTGGGGAATCAAACCTCCAACTGGGCTCCTTAGGCTTCACAGGCAAGTGCTTAACTGCTAAGCCATCTCTCTAGCCCAACACTCTTTTTTTTTTTTAAGTCCAATCAGCTAGTAAGAGTTTTTATTCTTAATTGAGGAATTAAGACTGTTCACATTAAGGACTATAATTGGGAAGTATAATTCTTGCCTTTTTTTTTCTAATTTTTTAATTCTTTTTGAATGCTCTTCTCTTCTCTTCTAAGATTTATTCTTTCCCATGCTGTCATCATTGTGTTTATTTCCAATTCAGTATCTTTTCCCAATCTTTTGTAATTCTGGCTTAGTTTATTCAGTTTGCAATTATCTTGTAAGGTTTTACTTCTCCTTTGATTCAGAAGACAACTATGCTGGTTATAATAATCTAAGTTGGCAGGTATTTTCTTTCAGGGATTGTCATTCCATGATTCCTAGTCTGGGAGTCTCTGTTGAAAAATCTGCTGTTATTTTGATAGGTGTGCCTACATACATGAGTTGACTCTTCTCTTACAGCTTTCAATACTTTTTATTTATTTGTTTGATATTCTTGGCATGGATAGGTTCTTTTCTGGTTATATCTCATTGTGGTTGTAAATGCCTTCTATATTAGTTGCTTTCTTATTACTGTGACCCAAATCCTCGAAAAGAAGCAACTTGAGTTTCTCCAGTGGTCATAACACTCTAGTAACTCATTTCAAAGATATTAAAATGGATAAAAGCCAAATAAAGATTTTGAAATATTAATTTATAAAATAATCAGTGAGTTCTATGAAAATATTAAAAAAAACTAAGGAAAACAATATAGGCTATGAATGTGAAATTCAGTAAAGGAGTAGAGATTTTTTTTTTTTTTTTTTTTGGTTTTTTGAGGTAGGGTCTTACTCTAGCCAGACTGACTCAGAATTCACTATGTATTCTCAGGGTGGCCTTGAACTCACAGCAATTCTCCTACTTCTGCCTCCCAAGTGCTGGGATTAAAGGCGTGTGCCACCATGCCCAGCAAGTAATAGAGATTTTGAAGAAAGATCACACATAAATATTGTAAATGGAAAGATTAAGAAGTCAAAGAAGAGGATATAGTACATGTAAGCAGTGGAACAGAATAGAGAGGGTGGAAAAGTATAATGAGGTTAAGAGAGGGGAATAGAAGATAGAGGGAAGGGTTAATCAAAACTTAAGATGCTATGGAAAAACCAGAGGGAAATCAACTTATTTGTTAACTAATTTAGAATATATTATGAAAAGAGCGAGAGAAAAAGAGACAACAAGAAGAAAATAGAAAAGAGGAGAGAAGGGGAAGGAAAAGAAGAGAAGAGAAGGGAGGAGAAGAGAAGGGAAGAGAAGAAAGACCTTCCTATGGAGATAAATAATGCTTCTCACAGAATACATAGTTTGTATCCAGTGCCTGAGGTATGAGACTTCCAAGTGAGTTGTTTATCATGAAAGCCCCAGAGGCCACCCAAACAATGCAAGCTATTGCCAAGGCTCTTGGATGTGCACCAGAACTAGACAGTAATATCCTGCTACTGAAGACAACACATGTGTTGGTAGCAGGACAATGAAAAAATCAAGCTAGAACTGAACTGGAAGATTTCTCCCTTTTGGCTAGCTAGAATAGTGCTAGAAATTGCTATTCAGGCAGATAGTTAAGAAAATTTATCAGTAGGGTTACTCAACTGCTTTATAAGCTTGCATTTCACACAACTGGCTTATTAGCCAAGAGGTGTCCACCAATTCAACAGTGGCATAACTGGTATAGAGGTAACTAACTATTCTTTGCTTAGATCTGAGACATGCTCCATGGGAGAAAATATATGTTTGGTACTGAAACCTTTGGTTGTGAATGTCATTAGCCCTGAATGGGTTATTAGGGCAAAACTGTTGACTGATTAAATGAATATGATGTGCCCATTAAATTTTTGTACCCACTAAATATTTATATTAGGTTTTAGAGAAGCTTCCTTTTTGCAGATTGTGATGACTAGTACTAAGGAGATTCAAAACTGGAAAGTAAGAATAAGCGACTGTTGAGTGCTCAGTGCTAAATGAAATATCTCTGTCATTCTCAACAAGGCTCAGGGAACATTGTGGAAGAGAGGGCAGAAGAAATGTAAGAGCCAGAGGATGATGAAGAGTGCTTTTGGACACTATCTTCTGGACACAAAGTGATGTTTATGTTATAACCTCATAGCAGCTGTCAATACCTCTGCAAGGTCAACACCACAAAATTGAGCTCATCAAAATTATGACTTGGATGATGGAGAACTATGGAAAAATGTCATCACAGTAGAAGCGGGTCTAGTTGAAAAGAAGATGGAGTTTAGTAGAGGAGAATGGGAGACGGAGGAAAAAGAATATATTGGGAGAGGATTATGGTTAAATTGTATTATCATCTTGTATGATAATTGTTAATAAAACCATTAAAAAAGACAACTCAATGAAATAGTCATCAATAAACTATCTCAATCATAGAAGAGAATTCTTGGGCTTAAAGACAGGGTTAAGGACTGAAAACAGGTAGATAGTAATAAAAAAAGGAAAAAGAAACTGAACAGAATATTCAAGACCTTTGGAGAATAATTAAAGGACAAAACATATATGTTTGGTATAGGGAAAGTTCATGAGGAATGGACTAAAGATATGGAAAGGCACACCTTGGGAAATATATGTACATTACATACAGAAGGTGTGTGGTTCATCTCTGGCTATGAATTTGACAGGATTTAGAATCACTCTGGAAATAAATCTCTGAAAACATCTGTAAGGGTTTCTAGATTAGGTTCAGTAGGATAAGAGTACCCACTGGAACTGTAGATTGCACCAATCTATGGCCAGAGTCCCATACTCAATAACAAGAGAGAAACAAACTGAGTAGTAACATTCATCACTCTGCTTCCTTACTTTGGACTGAATGTGACCAGATGCCTCAAGCTACTGCCACCATGCCTTCCTTGTCCAAATGGGGTGTAACAAACTATAAGCTGACATAAACTTTAACTTGGGTCCTCATGCGTATAAGGCAAGAACCTTGCTAACTGAGCTCTCTCTCCAGCACTTTCTATATTTCTTGCATTTCTATGTTGAGATTTGTGCATCTGATGAAATGATGAACTCTTCTACCTTTATGTGGCAGCTTATTAGGGAACTGTATTCTCTTGATAATGTGTTCTAGGATCATAGGTTGTTGTGAAATATCCAGTTTTATTTCATATAGTTTCCTTGTTATGTGCTAAGGATTAGTGAATTTTGACAGAGTGCATCCTGTGTTACAATCTGATAACCCTAAAGGTCTCTGCAGGTCTCACAAAAGTAGGGTATTTCTATTTGATCAGGCTAATATGTTGTAGATACAGAATATATGGGATATAACTTCTGTTCAGAGTTGGTTGAAGTAGCTTTGCTCCCCTGATTACCAGTGCAAAGTAGCACAGTAACAAAATTCCATTGACTGGAATTTACTCCAGACAGAGCAGCTCCACCTGGAGCTGAAGTCTGGCTGGCCCTGAGCTCTGCTCTGCAGCTGGATCTCAGGTACGCCCATGTATGTGCTGCTGAGAACTCTACTGAGAGTGGAGAGCAGTTCCCTCATCTTCCTTCGCCCAAAATTATGTCTGTGAGACTTAGTTCCTGCACATAATTATGTGATCATGTTAAGCCTTCCACCATTCTTTAACTGGCCAGACAAGCCCAAGGATCACGTTTCATGTGACACATATTTGTGACTGAGTCTTCTTCACAGTTCTACTGGGACAACATGGTAATGCTTGCAAGTTCCATCAGAAAGGAAAATGTAGAAATTATGTTTCCCAAAGCAGCAAGCCTGGCCATGGCCACCTCAAAATGGCATTCTCTTCTATCCCTATGTTTTATGGTGTGAAATGAAGGACAATGCTCAAGCATAAAATTGCTACACAGCTCCCAGGTCAGGTCCATTTTAGGCTCTCTTTCACATCTACCTCTTTGTCAATTTTTTCTTACTAAAACCCTAAACTGATTCTATAGTTAATATCACTTTTGTGTATGGCTGTTGAAATATTAACTCAATTAACTTACTGATCAGCTTATAGCTGGAAAGAGGTTCTCTTAACTGTATCTAGTGAATCATGTCTTCTAGTCTTTGCTAAAGGGTCATGTTTGTGTATGTGTTTGTGTGTTATTATAAATACTCAGGCAGCAGGTAACTTACATTTCATCTTTCACCTTCACTGTTTTTTTTTATGCATAGACTTTAGTTTACCTGCAGGTGATGGCTTAGGACCTACTCATATCTTTCACTGGTTTAAATGTAGCCATGGTTATGTGCCAAGCACTACACATTCTTGGGATTTTATAGATTTGCTGTAATAGACAGGAGTTTATCAAACTCTCTTATGAAGATCTCATTTTTTTTTTTTTTTTTTTTTTTTTTTGGTGTTTCGAGGTAGGGTCTCACTCTGAAGATCTCATTTCTAATAGTTTCCTTTTAACCTTCTGGTTAGCCTATGTTTTGTTTCTAGTGTTATTTGTCATCTAAAGAGTCATAGTATTTAATAAACTTTGGCTGGCACTGGTGAGAATGTTTATAGAAATCAGCTCAAATAAAGATGGCTTTGCAAATTAGATCTTCCAGGAAAACATCAGAGTTTCAAATAAAAAATTTCTGCATGGGATTCTGATCTGGTTCCCCTTTCCAGATATGGGTTCCTTTCCACTGGCTGGATCTCTTAGCCAATCAGAAAGCCATTGGTTACCCACCAAGGATATGTGTCACCATTGCACTGTCATGCACATCTTGTCTGGTTCCTTTCAAGTAACTAAAACCCTGTTGCTCACACTGTTGTTGGCAACTTTCCACCAGTAGCTCATGTAGTGCTTTCCAGCACTAGATGGGTTAAATGTCTGGGGACTGGCTCTCTTTCAGATTCCAGCCAAGTTTCTCTGTGTTCTGTGTTGGCAACATATGGTGTCTTCAGCAATAGAGTCTTACCTGTTACCTTAGGTGGGTAACCATGTGCTTTGACAGAAGCCTGTTTTATTTAGGGGACCTCATAGGTCTCTCTGATCAATAACTCAATGTGGGTAGCACCAATTTCTGGTAATGGGAGTTACAGGTCAGTACCAAAAAACTAAGGTTAGGCTGTGAATTATGAATTATGACAAGGCATTTTTTCAAATTTTTTATTTGAGAGAGAGAGAGAGAGGCAGAGAGAGAAAAACAGAGAGGAAGAATGGGCATACCAGGGCCTCCAGCCACTGCAAATGAATTCCAGATGCAAGCACCACCTTGTGCACATGCGCCACCTTGTGCATCTGGCTTATGTGGATACTGGTGAATAGAACTCAGGTCCTTAGGCTTCACAGGGAAGTGCCTTAGGCATTAAGCCACCTCTCCATCCCCAACATTGAAGTTTTGATGGAGACTGCATTGAATCTATATATTGGGGTAAGTAAGATAGCCTTATTTACAACATTGGTTATTCCAATCTGTGAGCATTAAATGTTTTTTCCATAATCCAGTATTCTTCTATTTCTAACTTGAGGGTTTAAAGATTTTCATTACAGAGGTTGTGGTGTTCTAAATGTAATGTTTCCCCATGTTAGTGGGTACTGGTTTTGGAGGCATGAAAAATGCAACTTAAAAGGGTCATGGAGTGTTTCTCTGTGGTTCCAGAGCACCGAGAAGCATGCTCATAACCCTTTCAAGGAGGTCTTGCAAGGCTAATCTGTGAAACTGTGAAGGTGAGTCCCAAATTGCAATGGAGACACCAGTATGTTGTAGATGCCAGGACCATGGGATGTCTGCCAAGAAAAGCTATGAATATTGGGTGGATCCAGCCCATGAGAGAGGCTCCAGTCAGTGCAGCTGAAGGAGTACAGTTATCCAAGCCTTTAGAACCCAGCAGATTTCATCACACAGCACTGATACCAGTTCTGGAGCTATAGGATTGGATGATTGCCCTGTTGGGTTTTGGTCTTGCTTTTGTCCAGTCTTTTCTTAATATTTCCCATTCCCCAGTTTTGGAATGGGATATTTTTCTGCACCATTATATGCTAGAAGTATGTAAATTGTGTATTGATTCCACAGACCTTACTGATAAGAGATTGCCTTTAGAATAAAATGACATTGTGGACTTTTGTGTAGTGGTGGGACTGTTAAAGCATTTGAGGACTTTCAATATTGGGCTAAGAGCTTGAGATTCCCATGGTGCCCAGAGTGTTAGCGATACCAGACTATGGGACATCAGCCAAGAACAGCTGTGCACTCAGGGTGGAATGTGGTGGTCTGAATGTTTTGCAGCTACCTTCTTATTACTGTGACAAACACTCAGCTGGATGGAGATTATGGGAGAGAAGAGTTTATTTTCAAGGGGAAGCTTCATCAAGATAGGGAAGGCATCAGACAGGAGGACATCATATTTCACATCATCTGAGTGGGAATAGTCCAAGTACTGGGCGTGGATCAGAACCAAAAACTTCAAGGTCCTCACACAGTAACACAGCTCTTCTAGCAAGTTTCCACCTCCCAAATTTTCTACCAGCTAAGGGACTAAGCATATGGCTTAATCACAAAAACCCGAGGCTATGGAGGACATGTCATTTAAATCACCGTACTCTGACCCTGGCCCCTATATTCTCATGGCCATCTCATGATGCACAGTGAATTCAGTCAAATTTTAAAAGTCTCCATGTTTTTCAACCATTTCCAACACTGTTCATAAATCTAGAATCCAAAGTGTCATCTGAGATTCAAGATGGTCTCTTAACTGTGAGCTTGTAGAACCAAAACACAAATCAAATATTTCCAACACATAATCAGCTTTCCTTGGAGGCCGTCTCGTAGTCCTGGCATCTCCAATTTCCTGGAGTTGCCACAGTTAATCCATGGTTCATCCTCAAGTCTCCATGCCATGGACCCTTATGACCTGTATTCAGGGACTAGGACCCCGATCCACATTGCCTTACGGCTATATTAAAAAAATGTTGCAAATCCAAAAATACTCTTTCTGCATTTGTCATACTTCTAAAGCCAAAACCTGGTGTGCTACCAAATTTGTTAATCAAGGTAAGTATGAAGACAACTTATTAATTTGTGCCTCTCTTTCTTTCTTTTGGATGGTGTGGACAAGGATTTATTGATCTTGTTTATCTTTTTAAAGAACCAACTATTTCATTTATTCTTTGCATTTTTAAATTTTATCTTTCATTGATTTCTGTCTTATCTTAATTATTGGCTTCCATTTACTGATTGTGGTTTAGTTTATTCTTGATTTCCTTAGCTACTAAGGTATATCATTAAGTTTTTATTTTATTTTTGTTTGATATTGGTCTAATTTCCTAGTGTAGGTGTTTAGAGCTGTAAATGTCCCTCCTAAGACTACTTTCATTTTCTCCCATAGGATTTTCTATGTGGTGTTTTCATTATCATTTGATTACAGAACTTTTTTATTTCCTTGATCTCTTCAATGGCTCATGCATCATTCTATAGTGTGTTGTTTAATCTTCACCATATTATGTGTATTTTATAGTTTTATTTTTTGCATTCTCTTTGGATTCAATAAGTTTGGTTTCTTTGAACAGGATTATAATCATTTTTTTTTTTTTTACTTTCTTCTGGCATTTCATCTAATTCACTTTCCCTTAGGGGAATGTGAAAATATCCATTTATGGAGGAATTATATTTTCACAACATTTCCTGTTTCCTATGTTACTGCACTGGAGTTTATGTAGCTGGTGTTATTTCATAGCTTGGAATATTTCTTTACCAACTATATTATTTCAGTTGAAGTATTTTCAACTCATAAGTGTAGCTAGGTTGTGGTGGAACTGAAAGCACATAGCTTAAAAGTTCCATCCTGATTCCAACAGCTCACAGTCATTGATGAAGCTTCTATTTCACTCACAGAGTAGATTATTAGCTATAAGAGCAGTCACAACTGCTGGATATGCCTACTATGTAAGTTTGAACTAGCCACATACAACATTGGTCAATTTGACTTCAATAAATTTTGGAATCGGTTTCTGGAACTTCTGTATTAACCTGAACAGATGGATCAGTCCTCATTGCTCTCTCAGCTTATCTCATCTTGCCTTAGCTTGATGTTGTGTCAGGAAGGGGTGAGTAGGAGCCACTGGCTTCATCTCCATTCTCAGTTTTCTCAAAGTTGGTGTGTGGGGCAGAGGAGGTATTAATTGCTGCTGTGTGGTTTCCATAGACCCAGCCAGTTTTCACACTCTGAGCTTTTCCTGGTCTTGCAAGGCTGGTGTGTATAAGGAGAAGCCCTCCTCAGTGGTTTCTACTGTGTTCCATGGTATAGCGTGGCTTCCTTGATTCATGCCAGTTCACAATGGTCTCTGTGTGCGGCCCTGTACAGTTTTTAATTGGCTTAATAAATTTGTTTAAATGTCTTGTCTCTTGCAGGGAAAGTGAATAATGTGATTTATCTTAATCATTTTCTTATACCAGGTTTGACTGGTAAGACTTCTAATCCACCATCAAATATTGTCAAATACTTTTAGGCACATTAATCCATGTATTTTTTCCTCTTTTTAAATTTTAATTTTGTTTTTGCTTTTTTTGAGGCAGGTTTTCACTCTAGCCTAGGCTGACCTGGGATTCACTTTTATCTCAGACTGGCCTGAAACTCACAGCGATCCTCTGACCTTTGCCTCCAAAGTGCTGTGATTAAAGGTGTGTACTAACATGCCCAGCACCTGTTTTCTTTTATTTTTTGTCTTTTAAAAACATTTTTAGCAGAACAAAACAAAAAAAAAAAACAAACAAACAAACAAAAAACCCTAAAACTAAAAAAACAAAAACAAAAAACATTAGCTTTGGAAAGGTGTGCCAGAAGGATATTTTGAGCTCAGGAGTTCAAGACCAGGCTGGATGACACAGTAAGACTTGGAGAAATATGAAGATATTTTTCACCAGTGTTCACAGTAGAACTTGGTTTAGGAGTCCTAGTGATAACATTCCAGAAATGGATCAGTGATCAGTGTGTGATTCACTGCACCTGAACCTGTGCCAGGAGACTCCACTTTCCTGATCTCTCTGAAATCTGAATGCACAATGAGAGTCCCAGAGGCAACTGCACACTAACACTATGTTTTTTGGTTACAAATAGGTCATCTCTCTTGACCTCAACTGAAATCTCGGACTTGTGAAGCCTCCCTAAAAATTGTCCTAAAAATGTCACAATCAACTATGAAAGAGGATTTTTTTTTTTCAAAACCAATTCTCTGATTATCTCCAGCACTATCTCTGTTAATTAGGTGTGCTGTTTCCTTCACTGTCAGGAGCCCCAGACAAGCAGAGGCAGTGGAAGAGATCAACCAACCAAAAGGCCACAGGTAAGCAGGTCCCCTAATGATAACATGAGCTGAACCTCCTTTCCCAGAAGTCAGCCAGGAAACTGTTGACAGGGACCAGAGGACACGAATGTTCCTGAATGGGAAGGACAGGAGGAGCTGACCCACCATGGACTAGGAGGGCAGGGCAGTGGATAAGTCATGAAGCAGCTTAACTGTGGAGTTCTGGTCTGGTTTAGCCACGGGGTTTTGCTCAGTCAACCCCCCCCCCCCCAAAAGGCACTTTTTTACTTCCCACCACTTGATGAAGGTATGCAAGCTCCCATATCCTCTTGAAGTCCTCATCTTTGAGTTCTCCAACCTTGGCCTTCTAGATGAAGAAGGCCTCCATCTCCATCCTCTCTTGCCTGTGCAACTTCTCTAAGTTCTTCTACAGGCCCACGAGGATTGCCACCACAGGAGATCTTTGAAGAAGTTGTCAGCTAAACCTGTTCTGCAAAAGTGGAAGTGAAGCCAAAAATAAAACCCAAAAAGCAGCAGGAAAAGGATAAATCTTTCCACACACACACACAAATTAATACAAAAGTGAAAAGGATCTGTGTGTTGTGTTGCATGCCTTTAATCCTAGTGCTTGGGAGGCGGAGGTAAGAGGACCACCATTTGTTCTAGGTCACCCTGAGACTACATATTGAATTGCAGGTCTGTTTGGTGCTAGAGTGAGACCCTACCTTGAACCCACCCCCTCCAAAAAATTGTGAAAAGGGGGGAACAAAGGGAAAACAGACGAAGGTAGCTAACCAAGAAACTAAAGAGGTGCCTATAGTATAGTAAACAGAGAGACTACAAATGAGGAGAGACAAACCTCTGATGAAACATAAGAGAAAGAAGCAAGTATGATTTATCATACAACCGGTTTTAACAGTGGTCAACATTCTGTCATGGAAGACAAGCTCCCTAGGCTCCACCCCTCCCAGAGGATGTATAGCTAGTTAATGGAGTATAAAGATATTTTCTTCAGTGGTGCAGCCACTGGTGAGTTGCCCATGCATCCATAAACAGCAACCCCTTACTCATGCTCCTGTAAACAACCTTAATACAACTCATTGGGTCAACCACAAAAAGCAAAATACATGAAAGTATAAAGGGAAAAGTATTTGAGAAAAGGGAGGGCATTAGCAAGAGTGGGAAGGTTGTAAGAGAATAATGGGGGGAATGTGATCAAAAACACTATACACTTGTATAAAAATGCCATATTGAAACTTTTTATGTAGAGTAATATGTGCTTATAAAAATCATTTTACAAATTGATTAAGTAAAAGGCTGGGTGTGGTGACCCATGCATGCCTTTCCAGCACTCAGAGGCGGAGGAAGGACAGTCTCCATGAATTTGAGGACAGCTTAGAGTTACAGAGTGAGTTCCAGGTCAGCCTGGGATGGAGTGAGACACTGTCTTGAAAAAACCAAAACAAACAAGGAAAAGATTAAATAAAAGAGAAGTCAAAGCCAACCTTGCTTACATAGGAATACTGAGTCTACCCTGGGCTACATGGGATCTTGCCTCCAAAAACAAAAATAAATAAGTAAATATTTATTTTTTTAAAACAATACAAAACAAAAAATTATTTATTTATTTACTGGACATAGACTGACAGAGAGAGAGAAAGACGGAGATAGAGAGAAAGAGAATGGGCACACCAGGGCCTCCAGCAACTACAAACTAACTCCAGACACAAGTGCTTTAACCACAAAGCCATCTCTCCAGCCTTTTTTTTTTAAGATAGTTATGTCTAGTGATTTAGCATAATATTAGCCAACCTTGAGTTCTTTGTATAAGCCCTTTGTCATTAGGTACTTATCCATTTTACTTATTGGTCTGATTTCTCTGCTAATTTGTAAGTTTCCTATACATGTGTTCATAACTGAGTTTTGTCTATGACCTTATGTTCTTTTTGTGCTATAGAACAGATTGTGATATCAGTTATTCTGGTCCCATAAAATATTCTGGATAGAGTTTCTTCATTTATTTTTTTGAATAAGTGTAAGAGTAATGCTTTTATCCTTAGAAGAAGATAGATATGCCAGTTATGTTCTCTGTTTTATCTATTATTACTGTAGCCTGTTTATCATTGTGTTTTGTTTTTGTTAGAAAAGTTTCAAGTTACAGATTGATTTTTCAAAGTATTATTCAGATTCTTGCACATTTTTTGCTGATAATTTTAAGAAGTTGTGGTTTTATTGGAATTTAACTTTTTCATACATAGATGTTTAAAGGTTGCTCTTTTAAGTGTTGTTTTTGTTTCTTGAGGTAGGGTCTTGCTGTAGCTCAGGCTGGCCAGAAATTTACTATGTAGTCTCAAGTTGCCCTCAAACTCACAATGATCCTTCTATATCAGTTTCCTGAGTGCACCGGCATGCCCAGATGAAAGTATTTTAATTTTTCCAAATTTTTAGAAATTTCTTCTTGTTGTTTGTTATTGATTTCTAGATTACTTCTTTTGCCTTTAGAAACCATATTCTTTTTCAGTTTAATTCTTAAAATTTATGTATCTCATATTTATTTCTCAAAACCCTTGCTTTTTCCTGACATTTGTCACAAACACATGTCTTTTCAGAAAATAAAATAACATGGTAGAACATAGAGAAACTCATTTTTCATTGGTTGTAATCTCAATGCTTAGGAGAAAGCAGGAAACCAAATTAAAGAGATAATTAGAAATCAGATGGAAGAAATGACTTCTCATTACCCTCAAGCTAATGGATTCAGGGTTCTAAAAAAAAGTATGGACCTTTGTTCACATAAGTATCAGATACTTATATTATGAAGGAATAAAATAGAGCATGGTTTGGTCAGAAATTCCTTTAAATCATATCATAGATGAAAATTCTCTAAACCATTAAATCCTAATAGGCAGCAGGTTATAAAATAGGACATCAATGAATAGTGACTGTGGAGATCAATTTTCTGCTCAAAAAGTGAGAAAAAAAGTATAGAGGAAGTTAAGATAAATCTTGGCTTAATGGAGAAAATATGAAACCAACCATAGAGAGGATATTTTGTAACCCATAAGAGCAGGAAACAGGCAGGGATAAAGAAAGTTCTAGTTTACATGAGAGACCAAAGTGAACTTTTTTCTTAGACTAAAGGCTTTAATGAGCTTTTTTCCAAGGTCTGGAAACTCACACATTTCCCAGTTTGAAGTCATTAGCATATCACAAGCATGCCCCTTTTCTAGTCTGTTAAATTGTGATAACATTTCAATAGAAGAAGTGGGAACCTGACCTGCTGTTTTTCACTTCTTGCCTCATTTACATACTTGAGGATTGAGGAAATAAATTTAAGAAGCACATGGCCTTTTAATTTCTCTTTCCAAATTTCCAACATTTTCTGGTTATTTAGTTATACTTTCTTGGAGAAATTGCATTGCAATATTTATGTATGACACATTTGGAAAATAAATCTAACTTTTTTTTTGTTTTAGCGAAGACTAACTTGTATTCTGCTAGATTTCCTTCCTGTCTTGGGGTTTGTTACATTTTAGGGGACATAATTTGGCCAGAGTGTGCTATGTAACCACAGAACTTTGGTGTTCTGCAAGAGGGAATGGTATATATGATTTCTGCCTCTCTTTTTTCTAGAAAGGCTTATGTCAGTGTTCAGGCTTCAGTTTTGCTGGGATCATTGATTAATTTGTGTAAGAAAGCATACTGGAGCCAAACATAAGCCTCCTGGGCAAATGAGAAGCTACTTTTCCTGGAGGTTTTAGAGGGTGAGGATTGAGGTCATTTATATGCCATAGAGAAAGAGGTCAAGAACCACGAGATTGAAGAAGAATATGGTGGAAGGACACAGTGATGAGACTCATCCAAATGCATCCACGTATTAAGCAAGTTTTTGAGATCTTGTGAAATGCTTGGAATAAATAGGTTGTTGTTATAACTGAGGAAAAGGCTGAGCTGTATGCCCGGAGGCATATATAGAAGAAAATAAAGCATTCTATATGGATGATAGAAATGTAGTTTCTAGCACAATTTCTAGAGATTGCAGGGATGGTGGGTCATCATGAAATTTCCAGTAGCTGGTGAGAGGGCTATGGTCAGGACAACTAAATATTCATTTTATCTGATATCTCTATTATATTCATGTAACAGTTTTTCTTCCCAATTTTTCTTCATCTTTCCCTTAGCCTTAAAAATATGTGAAGTTCACAGGTCTTTAAAGTATAAGACCAAGTTATTCTGAGTAAAATTCAAAGCAGGCAGAAATATTGCATTTGAATTTTTTTTGTTTGGAAAAGCTAGACTAAAATCAACTGGAGGGATAGAGACTATCATGTCATATGTATGTATATTAAATATAATGATATAATAACCTACTCATTCGACAATTGCAGTTAACTGATCTTCAGCTATTTTATTTCACCTTAGCTGTCCTAAGCACTGAGTAATGTGTAATATAAATCATTTTTGGTACAGCTCATATGTTGATATTCTAATAATCATCCTATAGAATGTACAATATAGTAGCAATAACTATAACTGTAGTCTTATTGATTTGAAAATAACTTATTTTACAATTTTTATGCTTATAACTACCTAATTATGTTTCATAGTTACACATTTATGTTCAGCACTTTTATGTATGTCTTTTAGATTTCTTTTACGTATGTATATAAGATTGTAATTTTTATGCTGACCAATTTGAAGCACTCTTAACTTTGATCTCAGGAGCTGTCCTTCTCATTCAATAAGCCTCTTCCACATGGAGCCATTTAAGAATACAACTGAACACATTCTTTTAAAAATATTTTTAATTGTTAGCTTCTATAATTGTAAACAATATCCCAAGGTAATTCCCTTCCTCCCCCCACTTTCCTCTTTGAAACTCCACTTTCCATCACTTGTCTAATAATGTTAAACACAGGAATGTGTTAAGGGAAACATTTTGTACCTATTTTACTCACCAATATCCTTTTTCTTATGAAATTTAATAATTTCTTTTTGAATTGATCTATTACTTTAAGGGAGTATGTATGTATACAGCATGTGTGGTGTGATGTGATTGATGAGTATGAAGTGTATTCATGTGTGTGCAGATATGTGTGCCCTGTGTACAAATGTGTGAAGGCATAGGAATATGACACATGTTCTCTTCCTTTTGCCTTTCTGCCTCCTTCCTGTAGGGGCAGTCTGTCACTCAACCAAGGGATGTCAGCTTTTTAAAAAATTTATTATTATTATTATTATTATTATTTATTTTGGTCAATGAGCCCCAGTGATTCTCTGGGTTTTGTCCTTTGAAGACTGGTGTTACAGACAAGTGTGACCATGCCTAGCTCTTCAAGTGTGCTGGGGAGTTGAACTTAGGCCTGTTAAGTTTCTCTTGGGCCCTCATGTTTAAAAGCAAGTGCTTTTAACCACTGAGTTATCTCTCTAGCCACTGATCTATCACTTTTGATATTGGCGACTCATTCATAAAATGTTCATTACTTCTGAATTCCCAGATTTCACTTTTCTTTGTTCTTTCTTAACTTTTGTTACTGCCCTTTCCTCTTATGATCACCTTCCTTCTACCTTCTAGTTCCAATCTGCCTTTCTTTGGTCAAACCGAACAATAGCCTCCTATCATCATCGTATTTTTCTAATGGATCAGGAGGTGGCCAAGTTGGCCACTCTACATAATATAGAATGACTAATGCCCACACTGTGTATGTACCTCTGGAATTTTAACTTTGCTCTTTGTTTACTCATGTATTTTGTCTTGGATCCATTATATATTGTTATGACTTTAACTGTCATCTTTTTTATTTATTTATTTATTTTTTATTTTGGTGTTCGGAAGTAGGGGTAGGGTTTCACCCTAATCCAGGCTGACCTAGAATTCACTATGCAGTCTCAGGGTGGTCTCAAACTCATGATGATCCTCCTACCTCTGCCTCCCAAGTGCTAAGATTAAAGGTATACACCACCGTGCCAGGCTTAACTGATATCTTAAGTTGACAATTGCTACATGATTTTCTTAAGCTGAACCTAACCTCTTGGTCTTTAACTCCAACTTAATTTTTTTTTTTTCAGTTACTTCCTAGAGAACCAGATCAACTGTCTGCATCTGCAGCTCACAAACATACCAGTGAATCTGCTGTCTTTTACTACTCTCAAATTCTAGTTTCATTAGCATTTTCTGTTCTATATTATGTTGAGTGGAATCCTGGCCATCCCCTGATCCATTAGAAAGGAGGATCACTGTGAGAGAACATACCTAAGGCTACTGGACTTGAGCAAAGAAAGGCAGTTAGGAAACAAGGCTGGAGGACACAGTTTCTGGAACAGTTCTCCTGCAACAACTATGCTTCTGGCCAAGGTGTTCTCTGCCATAGTCCCATTTAGCTCCAATCAAAACATTTCCTCTTTATGTTACTTCAACTCTAGGTAAAGACTTCCTACTGTTTCTTGTTCATGGATATCTAAGTATCTTTCACTAATAGCTTTAATTTTCCCTGCCACCATATATGTTATTTTCAAATTCCTGTTGTGTGTGCTTTGTATTTTCTGCTAGTCCTTTGACTTATGGACTGATTTTAGTGACTTCTGCATTCAAAATGAAGCAGGTCCCTCTGGATCCTATAGTTTGGGTTGACTACAACAGAAATTCCCTGGTCTACCCCAAAGTCCTTGGGATTCTATTTTGTATATACAGGATTATTTGATAAAATCCTAATTTGTATCTCTTGACCCCTACAAGGGATTTAGACATTTTAAGATTTATGAACCTCTACCTTAAAATAGGTAAGAATTTGAATCCTTATATCTGGAATTTCTCCCTAACTTCCTACCATTTTTTACTATTTATTATTATTTAAAAAAATTTTTTTTTGTTCACTTTTACTTAGTTATTTGAGAGTGACAGACAGAGAGAGAAAGAGGCAGATAGAGAGAGAGGGAGAATGGGTACGCCAGGGCCTCCAGCCACTGCAAATGAACTCCAGACTCATGAGCCCCCTTGTGCATCTGGCTAACGTGGGTCCTGGGGAACCGAGCCTCGAACTGGGGTCCTTAGGCTTCACAGGCAAGCGCTTAACCGCTAAGCCATCTCTCCAACCCACTATATATTACTTTTCTTTATCCCATTCACTTATCTTTTATTGATCTTATTTCATTTTTTATCTTTTGAATTTCTTCCTAATTTCCTGCTACTTTTCATTATTTATTTTTTTTCATTAATTTATCCTTTTTTTTTCTACTTTGTGTATCTGGATTTACTTGAGG
Organism: Dipus sagitta; assembly: GCA_036346955.1. NCBI lineage: Eukaryota > Metazoa > Chordata > Mammalia > Rodentia > Dipodidae > Dipus > Dipus sagitta. Next base: position 131,384,158 of record CM070771.1, read on the forward strand.
ACTGGGAAACTGAACCCAGGCCTTCAGACTTGACAGGCAAGGGCCTTACTGCTGCACCATCTCTCCAGCCCAAGGACAGAAAGTTTTTAAAGGCACTTAGAAACACAAGAGCACAGATACACTTTTATTTATTGACTTTTCTTAAATCCTTGAAGGGTACAGCATCACACGTATTCTGTGTCCAATGGCCTTGGCAGGAAGGTTGCTTCGGAATTTGGCTCGTACCATGCCACTGTTTCCATGGGCTGGAGTTACCTTTCCCCAGATGACTCTTGTTTTATTAGGTTTGCCACCTAGAGTCACTGTATTGTTTTTTGCTTTGTATACATAAGCACATCTCTTGCCCAAGTAGAATTCAGTTTCATGTCGGGCATAAACACCTTCAATTTTAAGAAGCGCCATGTGCTCCCTTTGGTTCTGGAGACCTCGTTTATAGCCAGCAAAAATGGCCTTGCACTGGAGCCTCCCAGACATATTTATGCCTTTTAGAAGTCCTGTTCCCAGCAGGCCTGCACAGGAGCCAAGATGGTAGAAAAGAGCTCATTAATTTATTCTTTATAAATAAGTTCAGGAGCTCATTCTTTGTTGTTATGCTAACTCTATTAGTACTTTATAATGTACTAATTACACTGTAGGCATTTGATGCATGTTTGTTAAATGAGTTAATAATGCAGGAGGAATAAATTAAAATTTCAATTATAAGGCTGAGAGTTGGCTTAGTGGTTAAGGCATTTACGTGCAAAGCCAAAGGATCCCAGTTCAATTATCCAGGACCCATGAAAACCAGATGCACAAGGGGAAACATACATCTGGAGTTTGCTTGCAGTGGCTGGAGGCCCTGGCATATCCATTCTCTCTTTCTCTCTCTCCCTCTTTCTCTCTCAAATAAATAAAATATATTAAAAAAATTTCAAGCATAATATTTGACTTTCATATAGTGTGCATTTTAGTCTGTGTTTGTGTGGTAAATTGATATAAAATGAGTACTACCTATCCTCTTATTACATTATACACACCTCTTTTTCAGGTGAATGTGCCAGTCTTTCCACCAAAAGGTAGTGTTTATATTTTTCATCTAAGTCTGTCCTACTTTCTGACTTGCATTGACTAATAAGATTAGGTGCCAGTGATGTAGTGTGAAGGAAGGCTGTCAGAGGCCTTGCACATTCTATCCAGGGTACAATATAGGGAGACCTTCTAGCCAACTGGGGGATGAGAAGCCCTGTGGACAAAGATGGAGGATCTCCAATTGACAGTCAGCACCTACTATAAGACCTGTGAGAGAAGCTAGAAACTGGCAGCCTGCCAACCATTCTACAGGAGTGTAGTCATATGAGTGAGCCCAGGTGAATGAGCTCTTGAGAGGAGCTACTCAGACAAAGGACAGTATCACATGACATAAGAAATGTTTGAATTTGTAAGTTCATGCCTTAAAAACTAATTTTAAAGGTGAACAAGTCAACCTTTTTCCCTTTAAGGGGCAGCTAGTCTTCTGGGAAAGGCACATCTCACAAACTAATAATTCTTGGATTGTGTTTTGAGTAGATTATGGATACAATTGTGAAATCTTTCTCGTAGAGTTGTGGATACATATTGTCAGCCAGGAAAAGGATATCTGACAAAAATAAAATGAAGAGAGAAAGACCTTGGAAGAAATCACATTTGGCCTAATACATGTGAAATATTGGAAACAGGGAGAGATACACGGGCATAAATCTGGGAAGTGGGGGCTTTTTATTTTATGTGTTATTTAGTAAGGAAGTATGAATTTAGCACTGTCCTCACTATCTCAGCTTTCCCTCATGGACACATATAAGGAAGAATATATTTTCACTGGTCTGTATACAGCTAGAAGATATTTCATATGTAGGCTCTGACAGATTAAATTCAGAGTGAAGAACAATCTTTCAGATATTTTTCATTGCATTTATATTATGAACTCCATTTGGTGGATGAATATCACTGTAAGCCACAGCATTCATATGCTAATGTTGTAAGTTGGAGTTGTCAAGAGAATTATGCACAGGCTTCAGTACATGTGTGTGTGAGTGAGTGATATTTGTGTTTGCCAAAGCAGCATGTGCTCCCAAGGGGAGAATTTATCTTATCTTACTAGCTGTCTGGTCTCAGTTTCTCTCTCTAATGTGCCAGGAAGAAAATGTCTTTATCACTGAATATTTTGGTGAAGCACAGATTCCAGGATGCCCTCCAGTGGTATGAGACATCTGTGTGTGTGTGTGTGTGTGTGTGTGTGTGTGTGTGTGTGTGTGTGTGTGTGTGTTGTGTGGGTAAGCCTATTGGTGTGGTGATATATATGTGAATGTACATATATCTGCTAGGATACAGGATTAAGATGTTTTTGGCTTCAGTGTTCTTATTGTTTCATAAAGTATCTGTTCATAGTTTCTTAAAATTTTGAACTCTTCTTTTTTATTAATTTTGTACTCAGTGAATATAGTCAAGTTGGTACCATTGTTAGCCTCCTCCCTGTCCTCCCCCCTCCACAGGGATCCTCCTTGTTGGGGTATATGGGTCGTGCATTGTGCAGTTAGCCATCAGTTTTGGGTAGGAGGAAATGTCTCTGTGTATTATGACACAATGTGTGGCTGTGACATTCTTTCTGCCCCCTCTTCCACAAATTTCCCTGAGCCATGTTGGGTTCATTTTAGGTCTGCTTAAGTGATGGGGACTTGGGAGCCTCTGTGTATCTGGATATCTGGTTTGGTAGGAGTTGAGTGTTCTCTGTGTCAATATCCTTCACCATTGTGCTGGTACCAGGTTCACCAAGAAAACAGCACTCTTGCTTGTTTACCCAGTTATTCTTAGTTTCAGCTGGGGACCTTTTGAGGTATGATGGGGTGGTTCTCTCCTTAGGATCTGTGTCTATCCTAAAAAGAGAAGCAGTAAAGTTAGCACCAGATAAGTGGGATAAGCATTAATTTTTTAGAGAGAGTTTAGTAGGTATAGGCACACTTGGAGCCCATGTTTAGTGGGAGCTTGATCATGGAGAGTGGGCTCATTTTTGGATTTGGTCCTGACTTGTTTCCCAACTCCAGCTATGGGTTTCATCCACTGAGCAAATGAGTTAGCCAAATCAAGAACAGGTGGTTTCCCACCATGGCTATGTGCCACTATTGCACTTGTGTGAGCATCACGTCAGGTTGTTTATGGCTAAGTAGGTTAGATCATGTGTTGCTTGGACAAATATTGGACATTTCCCCCTAGTCACTCATGTAGCACCTTCCAGCACTAGATGCGCTAACTCTTACAGCTTCTGGCCGTGTCAATCCATGTAACGTGCCAACAGCATATCATGTCTTCAGCAGTAGGGTCTTACCACTAACCTTTGGTGGGTCGTCAAGTGCTCTGACAGAAATCTGTCTTCTTTTGGGAAACCTTGTAGGTCTCTCTGATCAAAAGCTCATTGTGGATGATAGCCACCTGCTGGTACTGGGAGTTACAGGCCAGTGTCCAAGAAGAGAAGGAAGAAAAAGATAAGTGATATAAAAGACATAGAGAGATGAGAGAGAAGAGGGAGAGAGAGAGAGAGAGAGAGAGAGAGAGAGAAACAGAAACAGGAGAAGATTAAGGTCAGTTTTCATCATATCCTCTCTAGGGCCTTGTGATTCAGGTGTTCCCTCTAAGGGCCTGGTAAAGGTTCAACTATTTGGTCTGTCTTTTAGGATGTAGAATTTTATGGTACCATTGCTGTTTGGATCTAGTTTTGTGTCCCGTATCCCCTCCCTTGCCCTCCCCACCTTCCCTATTGTCCCGTCCTTAAGATGCTTGCTAGGTAGGTTGGCAACTTGGGTAGATTCAGGTTAGGAACTGTAGATGAGTGAGACAATGCAGTGATTATCTTTCTGTGATTGAGTGAGTTCACTGAGAATGATCTGTTACAGGTTCGACCATTTTTCTTCAAATTTCATTGTGTCCTTTTTCCTTACTGCTGTGTAGGATTCCATTGTGTAGATATACTACATATTAGTTGTCCATTCATGTAATGTTGGACAACTGGGTTGATTCCCGCTCTTAGCTATTATGAATTGAGCAGCTATAAACATGGTTTTTGAGCTTTTTGTGTAATGATGATTATTAGACATTTCATAGAAAAAAAGAAAAATGTTCTTGGATTTTACTCTCTCTCTCTCTTTCCTTGTGTGTGTGTGTGTGTGTATTCCATATGCATGTGTGGAGGTCAGAGGTTAATATCCAGTGTTCTCCTTTATTTCCTTGAGATACAGTCTCTCACTGAACTTGGAGCTACCATTTATCAGTAAGTTTTGTTGAGCACTGAGATCCAGTGATTCTATTGTCTCCAACTCCCTCAGTACTGGAGTTTCAGGCACATATAGCCATGCCAAGCTTTTCAGGTGGGTGTTGAGTATTGAACTGTAGCCCTTGTACAATAAATGCTCTTATCCACTGAGCCTTCTCCCCAGTTTTAGATCTCATTCTTATCCTATTGATCCTGTTTCTATTAGAACAATAACTTCAGTGAAATATCCTCAGTAGAAAGCCTTTTATATGCATACTAAATTTTAATTAGCTTTGACAATCATAAGCAGTAGAGTATGAGTCTTAGCATAACCAGAAGGTAGAGTTTGAGCAGTGAGATCCCAGGCAAGAGCAAAGCAAGGGCAACTGATGTTAGGCCAGAGATGCTCTACTAATCCCCAGAGCATGATTCTCTTGGCAGGGGCATGTCATTGATAGATTATAAACTGAAAGACAGCATAGGCAGGCTGGCTATTTCACTTACTCGAGGATGTAGAGGAAAGACCTGTCCACATAGAACAAAAAGTCAAATGAGGCATTTTACTCACTGGCAACTATTTCTGAGCAGGACCTTCAAGTAACAGAATGTGGAACAATGTTTTTCTCAAAGTGTGATTTTATATCCATCTACATCAGAATTATCTGAGGCATGCTAGAAGAAGCAAAGTCCCAGTACCTAAATCATACATTTATATATCTACATTCTGCCTTTTCTCAAACTATCTACTATAGAGAACATTATCCTGCCCTTCTCCATCTCTTTTGTTGAATATTAACCCTAATTTTAAAAACTCAGTAGTAATATCATTTCACGAAATTCAAAGGTCAAGGTAAAATTGACAACTTTCTTACTGTGCCCCTACCTTCCATAGTAATTTTTTTCTTTAGAATTTGTAGTGTTACATAAATTTGCTTCTTTACTGGTATTGTATTATTTATAATTCATTAATTTGTTCATTTTTTTAAAAAATACCAGGTTTGTTGAAGTTTTGCACTCTCATTACTTGGGACAAAGCATCAAACCAAAAGCACCTTCTGGGAGGAAAGTTTTCTCTTTTTTTATTTGCTTTATAGTCTGGAGGAAAAGCTTCATGTCAGAAGAAAGTATGGCATGAACAGAGACTGGACATTATGTCTGCCACAGCAGGTAGACAATAGTATAAGAGGATAAACTGAACACTACCAAGGGTGAACTGTGTACAACACTCCTAAGCCCACCCCCAACTACTATGTTTTCCAGCAAGGCTCCACCTCCCAAACTGTCATCACCTGAGGACCAGGCATTCAGAACACATGAGCTTATGGGGACATCTAATTCGTACTATCACATTCCACCCCTGGACATAAGCTGATGGCCATCTATGATGTAAAATGTAATGCATTCAGTCCACTGTAAAAGTCCCCTTAGTTTTTATCAAACCGAGTACTTCTCAAACATTCCCACTATCCAAGGTATCTAAAACCGAAAATCAATCATGGCATAGAGTAAACACTCACACTGCAAAATATGGCATTAAGCATTGTAAGAAAAGATTGAATCCATATAAGATCTAAAACAGAGAAAAATCACATTCTGTAGCTCTAAGTTCAATATATGCAATCAGTGATGAAATCTCTAGGGTCCTAGTTTCACCCCTACAGCTAGGATACTCACAGCCTAGAGAAAACTTCACTTCAGCCCAGTAGCTTTTAGCTACAATACCTCAGACCTGGTATCACCCAAAAGCCTGGGTTCTCCAATGCAACCTACAATTCATTTTCGTGGTTCCATTGGGTCTCCACACAGGGACACCAACAACCCTGCCTCACATTGCCCAGTGACTATTTCCAAAACCTTTGCTACAAATTTAATGCTTTGTTCTTTCCTATATTTGCCATATTTCCATACCAGATGGGGCACCAACTTGGTTAATCAAGAGGGAAATAAAACAAACTTTGAAGAACAAGAAAACTCCTGCAGCATTATAGTGCTCTACTTCCAGAAGAAAATTCTTTTTGCTATCCTAATGCAGAACAACCATCCCAGTCTAAATGATGGTAATCTCTAAAACAATTGCAGCTGAACTGGGTTGCTGTTTGTTGCCAAAAACTTTGATTTTTTTCAGTGACACATCCTTCTACTTTTATCAATCCACTTTTTTTTTTCTAAACTCAAATTTGCCCAAGTTTTTAGGGCAAGGTCAGAATCCAGCTAGCTTCTCACACAAACTGCCTCTAGACCAGTCCAGGCAAAACTCTTTCTTTCCCTCATAATTCAAGTTAGCACAGTTCTTTCTGCATCTAGGTCTTTTTCAACTCTGACCGTAATCGTCCATCAAACTCTATTTATAGCACTACAAGGTGTCTCTTAGGTCAAGGTTTCAAACGCTTCCACATTCGTCCTGCAAATAAATTGCAAAAAGCCAAAAGCCATACCATCAGGTTTCTAGTGGTAATATCTCCATTCCTCTGGTATCAATTTTCTTTTTCAGTTACCTTCTCTTTGCTGAGAAAGGCATTCAAACAAAAGTAGCCTTTGGAAGAAACATTTGATTTTGTTTTACAGTCTTGAGGGGAAGTTTCATGACGGTAGGGGAACACATGGCATGAGCAGAGGCTGTACATCATCTCTGCCACAGAGATAGAAAACAGCAGTGAGAGAGTGAACTGAGCTCTGGAAGGGGAAGCTCACTGTAACACATCTAAGTCCACCCCAATAACACACCTCCTCTGATAAGGCTCCACCATCCCAAATTGCCACTAGCTGGGGACCAAGAATTCAGAACACAGAAGCTTATGGGAGCACTTCATTTGAATCACTATGGGATCTCATGAAGCCTAGATTTGCTTGAGTTCTCTATGCAGGTAAGAATAGCCTTGAACTCTTTATTTTCTTCCCCCTGTGAATAAGGCATGTGTTACTGCTCAGCTTCCCACCAGATTTTCAGAAGACTATTAAGATGATATGTATCATTATTTCTCTCAAGCCTATCACAGAAGCTTAGGTGCTTCAAAACATCACTGAATCAATATGTAAATACATATAGTTCCCTGATCTTACATTTCTAGTTTTCTTTGACCAATGTTTATTTTGTTACTAATTCTGTGCTTATTTTTATGGAAGAAAGTTCTAGTCAGGGCACTATAACACATCCAACTGAACCTAATATGCTGTAGTATAGTATGGTACTGTAGGCAGTTCCTAGGTATGGGATCATTAGTGAATAATAGCTACCTGGGTGAGATATTTGGATTTTAAAATGGACCTTGAAGATGTATTGAAGTTTGAAAACATGAGAGAATCATGCCTTTCAGAGTCAGTGCTTGAAACTGGAATATATATATATATATATAAATATATATGTACACATATATAATACAATTTCACAATAAGAAATGGAAACTGAAGAAAGATTTGAAGGGCCTGAGAAGGTGGCTCAGCTATTAAGGGAACATTCTTGTAAAGCATGACATATTCACAGTATCTGACACTACCTACACAAGGCCATCATACGAGGAGGAAAAGATCATGACATCAAAATAAAAGAGAGACTGATTGAGAAGCGGAGGGGATATGACGGAGAATGGAGTTTCAAAGGGGAAAGTGGGGGAAGGGAAGATATTACCATGGGATATTTTTTATAATCATGGAAGTTGTTAATAAAAATTTGGAAAATAAAACAAAGAAAATAAAATGTTGTCTACTATCCCCCTAAAAAAGGAAAATTCCATTTTATGATGTGAAAAAAATAAGTTGTGAATGGTAGTAATATGGGAATTGGGGTGTTTATGAGAATAACAGAACAATTTTCTTAGTTGGGCTTTTAATTTTCTGTGGACATTTTCTGTGATGCTGTGTATCAGGCACCCTAACTCCTCCAGGTTCTGGTCTCATGAGTTTGATCAATGATGTCAACACTACAGAGGGTGAGACTTAGGAAGATTTTATTACAATACTTACAAAGCTTAAGACGAAAAAAAAGGCAAAGCTCTCAGATAGCAGAGAGGGTCCTGAATGGGAAATACACATGGTGGCTGTGATTGAGTTTTTTTTTTTTTTTTTTTTTTTTTTTTTTTGTAGGAATGTTTTATTGGATGGGTGGTGAGCTGCTTAGTCCACTTACCATGCCAGGGATTGAGGTACTTTGAGTCCTTATGCTTAGTTGCTAGGGAAAAGAAAGAAAGAAAGAAAAGAAAAGAAAGAAAGGAAGAGAGAGAGAAAGGAAGAAAGAAACAAAAGCAGATTCTTCTGTCCTTAAGTAAGGTGGAAGTTACAGAGGACCCCTTTAGGGCAAAGGAGATAAGGAAAAGCTGGGTCCTCTTTCACTAGTCCTAGGACATTTATGTCTTGTAGCCAAGAGAAAAGTAAATCACTGCTCACTTTGGGGGGCCCTGTTCCCCTAAACTACCTGGCCAATTTCTTTCCACTGCTCTTCACCAGTAGACGGCAAGAAAAGCAAATAAAAATATTCAGAACCAACTTGTATTTGTATCAATGGTTCAAAGTCATCTTGTCAAAAGGAAAAGACCACTATGACCATTTTAACTTTTCCCATTTTACCTGTGACTTTCGAGACAAACATGCAGCTGTTAACTGCTCTGTTTCCAGTTCTGGGTCTGTGAATCATATTTGTAATAGCCTTCTGTGGGGCTTTACTGAAGAGAGGTTTGACTCCATCAAAGAACTAAGCGTGAGGTATATTGCTTATATTTCTTTGCATACTCATCTATAACAAGTTCCAAGTTTGTGATGATAGAGCCATCCTGGATAACAATTTTGGACCTTTTAATTATATATGTCCAAAGAGGAGACAGACAGTCATTAGACAGCACAAATTCTGGAGGATTGTGGAGCCCAGAAAAGGTTCAGGTAGTGTGCTTGTATGGTCAATGAGTAAAATCCAAAGGATGTTGAACTCCATGCAACTAAGTTATCACAACAAAAATGGCATATGTAGCTGGGCATGGTGGCACACATCTTTAATCCCAGCACTTGGGTGGCAGAGGTAGCAGGATCACCATGAGTTCAAGGCCACCCTGAGACTACCTACTGAATTCTAGGTCACCCTGAGCTCAAGTGAGACCCTACCTCAAAAAAAAAAAAAAAAAAAAGGCATATATAACCTTTGAGAAGGAAACATTAAGCAAATGTGGATTATGCTTTAAGAATTATGGAACTAGATAAATGAGAATTAAGCTGTTAGGGTCACTTGGGAGATTTTTGCCCAGTGAAAGATCCCACAGTTTCACTGTATTTCATTTCGCTGTGAAGTATGGCTCCATAAATTTGGGGTAAAGGCAGTGACAGAATGATCCATGCCTGTAGGCTGAGAATTTTGTGCCTACCTTGAAGAGTGCTGACTCTACAGGTTTTAACTGGAGGCAGTCATATATCTTTTGGGTTAGGTAAGGCCTTCCTTCAGAAGGACCGTGTACAGATTTGGGAGGGTGGGGGTTCAGCCTGATGCTGCACAATTTGCAGTAGAAGCTCCCTCAGGTGACCTTACTTAATATTCATTCTCCTATAAACTGGGATTTGGCTGACAATCCACATGAGTTACTATTATACCTGTTTATTTGTGCGAAGTCAGGACTGGAAATTTATAGACTAGGAAGTGATAAATCAAAGATACGGGAATGAATAAGAAATGGCTCTCTTAAACTTTTGTTTTTGTTGATGCACTGACTAAATAAATAAATAAATAAATAAATAAATAAATAAACAGTCTGAAGACATGAAGATAGTAAAACACTCTTGAGTTCCTCCCGGGAACACATGATATAAATGCAATGCATTATATTCATTTATGCTCCTAGAAGGCACATTGTTTTGAGTGCTCAAAAGAAAAGATGATTTGATACATGGAAGAAGAGAGCTGAAAGGAATTTTAAAAAACACTGCCACTGGAGCATCATTTCAAATGTGACAGAAATGTGGGTAGGAAAGAGGAAAACTTCTGCCTTGACAATGTTTTGGGGAAAATGGACTAGCTAAACAAATGCCATTTGAGAGCAGCATGGAGCGAAACACTCTGCAACACAATTTTATTTCTTTTTACAAATTCTTCCCCTAGAGTTTTTAGTCACTCAAAAAACAGATGTCATTTTTTGAAAATGCAGAATTGCAAAACACAAGAAAATCAGCATCCTTCAAGAATACTGTTGTGCTTTTTTTCTTATTTGCTGGTAGAAAACATGTGTGTCTTGAATACCAATTATCTTCTCAGATCAGTATTTTCATGATAGAACAAAAACTTTCTGGTACAGCTGCAAAGCAAAAACAAAATGGTATAACAGAAGAGTCACTAGCACCTTGGAGGCAGCTGCTTATGCAATTTTGTCATCTTCTCTTTAACCCTCTGAATCCTGAGGAGGAGCTGGACAGCTTCTGGAACATGATTACCTGTATTTGTGTATGCATGCATGTAGAATGCACCTAAAGTTTCCTTAGGTCACATGCAACCCAAGGAGACAGACAGATTGGAGCTCAAGTTCCAGCTCTGTCACTTATTTTCTGTGTGACATTGGGAGAGCTACTTAACTTTGCAAGGCATCATTTTCTTCCTCTGTAAAACTGTTCTGTTAGTATTTATCTGTAATGATTGTTATATAAACCAAGTAAAATTATCAACATTACAACACTTAACAGGCCACGTGACACAAAATTGGAGCTGAAGGAATGTTAGCTGTGAGAATATATACCTTTCTGAGTCCAAGGTTAGTTCTGGATCCCATGCACTGGCTTCTTTGGGGGGGGGGTAAATAGAGTGATTGTTCCTCCAGAAATTCCGTAAATATCTGAGCACCTACTATATACCAGTAATTTCACTGTGCTATAGTAATTTTTTCATCAAACCTGTACAATTGTGTTTATATTGCAATATTTTAGGTAGGAAACTGATATTTCAAAGCAGCTTAGGAATTTGCTCAAGATCAAGGTAAGTAAGGGTTTTAACTGTAAGCTTAGCATTATTTTTCCCCCAGAGAAACTACAACACCACCACCCTCCCACCACCACTACCACAAAGTTAAATAAATCAGGACTGAAAATGTGTTAGCATATCACATCATACACTGACTAGAAAGTAAGTCTGCAAAACAAGAATAAAGCAAGCAGCCTCTGGGACTCTGATTTAATCAAGAAGGCTCAGAGGTCCAGAGGTTCAAATGGGAGATTTACTATTGTCTGGGGGTATGGAGCTGGAGAATGCTTCCAGTTGAAATTATAATTTCATCTCTGCCAGCTGCAGAAAGCATATTAGCCATAATTTATGTTATTTTTCACCTGGCACATCCACACCTTTGGTGTTCCTTGGAGTTCCACTAGCTTTCAGAATGGAAAATTTAAAGGAAGCTATATAACATAGGCTACATCTTTGCTGACAGTTGGTAGGAACTACAGAAATTTTCCATGAGAGTAATTTTTATATAGAAGACTGGATTTCATATCATGTAGCTTCATGTAGAGTAAGGGAGTTAAGAAAAAGTTCTAGAAGGAAAGTCAGGCATAGTGGTTGACTCCTTTAGTCGACGCACTTAGGAGACGGAGGTAGGAGGAGGGATGTGAGGGTGAGTCCAGTCAGGGCTACAGAGTTCCAGTTCAGCCTGAACCAAAAGTGAGACCCTGCCTCAAAAAGCAAAACAACAAAAACTAGAAACAACATATAAAATAAGATGGTGTAAAACAATCCCTTTAGTGTGAATGGAATGTTGAGAAGCAAACTTTTTCATAACTTGAACGAAAGGGAAGGAAAGAAGAAAGAACAATGAAACACCAATGTGTCCATCTTCCGGAAGAAAGAGCCAGGTGAAGTGTTGAGTTCAAGGACATGGGTACCAGGATATTTCTCTTCTTTTCTATCTTCTCAGTGAGTCAAAGTGAAGGAAGCTTACTTTGGTACTGACATCTCTGATGGTGTCATGTGGCAGGCGCTGAGGTTCAGAACCCTGAGGTTGCCAGTGAATGGCTACAGGGCTGCAGTCCTGATGAGCACAGAGGTGGTGAAGATGAAGAGGCTGGCCTGAAAGGGACAGTGTCTCACAGGGAAAGTAGTACCTGTCTGTATGACTCACAGGGCAGAGCAGAGCCAGGCAAGCTGAACTGGAGAAGCCAGGTCCTGCAAGAGGTTAGCCCCAGGATGGGAATCCCAGACCCACTGTGAGGACCCCATGTGCTGGTGACACGCTCCTATTTGTTTTATTTGTTCCTAGAGGCACTGTCTGCCATTTTTCCCGAGGAAAGCAAAATGACCTTGCATTTTTCTTTCTTGTTGGTTCCATCTGGAATGATGAAAAGGACTTACTTCTTGTTCCCTAGAAACTTGGAAAGAAACAGATGGTGTAATTTCTGTGAAATGTGTACATCTGTTTGCTTGGTACCTTCAGGACAAGCCACTCTTATCTGGATTAAGCATAGGAAACAAAATTGGCTGGTGGGAAAGTTGATACTGGCTTGTTATTTTGGAACATTTTTCAAGTTTGTGATTGGTTTTTGGGGGAAATATGACCCTCTGAGGATTTTACCAGAGACTGAATCACCCTAAATATGGTGGCGTTGACGATGTATGTGGGTGGAATTTGTTATCATAACTGGAGATTAATATCAGGTGTTATATCACACATGAAATTGGAAGATGGCAAGGTTTTTACTTTTCTCTTATTAAGAAGCCCTAAAGACCATTTCTTTGTATTAAGTCTGCTTCTTATCTAAAGTGATTTTAGTCAACTTATTTCATGGTTATTTTTGCCATAATGAGGTATGGAAGTGCCTTCTTTGAAGCTTAGAGCAAATGAATAACAAATCTTAGCCCTGTTAGAGTGATGAATTGCCCGAGTTTTTTTTCCAGAACTTGACACATTCCTGAGTTATGGGACTTCCAGTTTTATAACTAGGATGTCACAGGCTAATTAGAAGCATTTGGTCACTCAGTTCTAGATGGAAAGCACTGTGGAGCACTGAGCTCAACATTAAGATGCCTCATGTTCAGAGCTAGTTCTTTCACCAGCCAGCTGCGTGACCCAGGGTAACCTTTCAAAAAATCTCTTTGTTCAGCTGCAAAATTAAAGTTCTAGTTGCATGGTCCATAGGGTTCCTTCCTGCACTAATAGTCCATGAATGGAAGAGTATTTAGAGAGATGACAGTGGGAGTGAAATTATATGTATTTTATGCAATGACTTTACAAGGCCATAATTGAAGCTTAAAGAGAGGCTCTGCCCATTCTAGAAATCCAGAAATGCCTCCCCTGTTCCTGCTGGCCTTGTGCTACTGCATCTTCCAGAAGCCCCTCCTAGGTCAAGGGAAGGAGACTGCATCCTGCTTTCTCTTGCTTGCTGGACCAATCCTTCATAGTCTCCCTTAGGCATCTTTTTCAGTGTTATGAACCTAGTCCTCTCATCTGGACATTCTGAACTTCTGCTTTCATGTTTTTAACTTCTCATTCATTATATTAGCCTTCATTTTTATTTTGAAAAATATTTTTATTTATTTATTTATTTGACAGAGAAAGAGAGAGAGAGAGAGAGAGAGAGAGAGAGAGAGAGAGAGAGAGAGAGAGAATGGGTGTTCCAAGGTCTCCAGCCACTGGAAAGGAACTCTAGATGTGTGTGCCCCTTGTGCATCTGGCTAGCATGGGTCCTAGGGAATCAAACCTGGGTCCTTTGGCTTTGCAGGCAAATGCCTTAATTGCTAAGCCATCCCTCCAGGCCATCTTCTTAATGCATAGTTAATTTGTTCTACTGCAGATTTTTACTATGTCTAAATATAAATAAAAATGTGGTTATATACTAAATTTGGGCAAATAGTGTCATTGCAGTAGAAAAATAACACTTCATTACAGTGTATTTTTACATCTATCATCAGCCCTGATCTATAAGTTCAAAACAAATGAGTACTATGCTGAGTTTACCTTCATTTTGAAACTTTTATTTTGCATTTATACTTTGCATATTTGAGGTGGCTTATAAATTAAATTATACAAAATGGAATAATTAAGTACAAAATTAGAACAGATACCATCTATAGCAACAGATGAAGGAAATGTCACACAGCACTTAAAATATGATTATGATCATTAATAACAGGTAATAATAGGAGCTGACTATAATTGAGTGCTTTTCTATGCCCAGTAATGCCACTTTACATGAATGATATCATTGTTTCCTAACAATTGATGCATAAAGAAAACACTTGGGACACATAACTCTCATTGGCTCATCAAAGAAAATACATACATTAGATGTCTAGAGAACAACTTCTCTGACATTAAAATAAACGGACACGTACTATGTGTGTACTTTCTGAAATTATTTAGGTTAATACGAAAACTTTGTTTTTAATTCTGGTTTTACACATGCCAGAAAATATCTTTCAAGCCAGTGCTTTTTGCTGTGTGATTACTCCATAAGAAGACATTATAATTTCGAAGACTACTATTAATTATCAAGGCTGAGTGATGGTCTTCTTAATAATCTGTATTCATGAAGGGATGGTATGTAGTAGCTGCAGAGTAGTTGGCATGCCTATTTGGAAATTCCTTTCAATACCGTCTGTCTTGAGTAAGCCATGGTGAGGTTCTAGCTTGCTGATAGAGCACAATCAATCTTATTAGGCCAAGGCTAGGTGTTCTGTGCTTCGGAGAGCAACCCAGGATCAACCATAGCACACACCACATGCATTCAAGCAGAAGGAACATTCTTAGTTGGCTGCCAAAGAATTCAGTGCTTCTTTTCTCTTAGACAAAGCCTTACCTGCTTCAGCACAAGCCAGGGCAGCAGAGATCCTCTTCAAGAAGGTAGTGACTTTCTCAAAGAGGAGACATACATCTTCACAAGAATTTGCATGACTTCTTGGCAGTGATCCAAAAATTTTAAAGCATTATATAGCATGCAAGAATTCATTTGGCATGAAAAAAATTAAGGCATTTGTTACTGGATTTTTTTTTCTTCAAAAGAACTACACACCTATGAGCTAGATAGGATAAAATTAACTATAAAAGGTATTTCTTTGTCTTTGAAAGAACTGATTCATTTTGTGGAGTAATTTTAAACTTATGCAGTTAATTGAAATGTAATTAATGCTGGGAAATGACTTTCAATCCAATGAGTTTGCTTTTATGCTTGATGTTTGATATGATTTGCATTTTCTAAAAGTTAACTAGAAAATGAATCAATTTTATATGATAATTAAAATACTTCAGTAGAATTTTATAAAGTTGTTTTCATGTAATATGTATGTATGTGTCTGTGGACAGTGGTAAGTAAGGTATTCAATGTAGCCCTAACTTATTTAGCTATACTAACCTGTTTGATGTAAGATAATGAAAAAATTTAAGACATAAACACAGTTAACATCACTTACATTGACATTTGCATGTTTTCTGAAAATGCTTTGGTTGTCTATTTTTAAAATATATTTTATTTATTTATTTGAGAGAGAAAAAGGGAGGGAGAGAGGGAGGGAGAGAGAGAGAGAGAGAGAAAATGGGCGCACCAGGGCCTCCAGCCACTGCAAATGAATTCCAGCTGCATGCACCCCCTTGTACATCTGGCTTACATGAGTCCTGGAGAATTGAACTGGGATCCTTTGGCTTTGCAGGCAAGTGCCTTAACTGCTAAGCCATCTTTCCAGCCCCCTGATTGTCTAATTTTAGCTTTACTGTCAAAGCATTGTTGCTCCTGATGATATGCCTGTCTCAGTTTTGTTGTATTTCTGGCATCATTGTTCTCATTAACAATTAGCAAGTCTAAACTTACTTCTCAAGCGTACACTTAACAGACTTATGCGCATGAACTAATTCAATCTTATGTATCCTATACCTGAGAGGTAAACATGTTTTATTACATTCCTCATCTTACAGATGAGGAACTGAGGAACAGACATCAACATAGGCACAAATGCAAGAGTCAGTCATCCTAACTTCCAACTTTCCCTGCTCATAACCAAATGCAAGGTAGCTGCTATGGGAGACTGAGAAATCTCATAGACATAAATTTCTTGAATCTGATATTTCTAGGATATAAAATACTTCATAAAGTGGGTCACAGGAAGAAAATTATGCTGGAAATCTTCGTATTCCTCACAGATATTACTTTTGAGAAAATTTAGTCTTACAATTTGTTTAGAATATATCTGCCATAGTACTTGCAAAGAATGTCTAGTAGTCTAATAGCCCCATTGTTTTGAATAGCTACAACATTTTTTTTGGGGGGAGGACAAGAGTAACTCTTATTTCATACTCTTCTTAAGAGGATTATACCTGTAAAACTAACTGGAGCATATAATTTTAAAAACATTGCTTTACTTAAGATAAAGTCTTAAGAGATTCTTTGATGAGACCTTCTCCTGGGGCCATTTTTTCTAATATTACGTGATTGATAACATATTTTAGAGTATATGGTATGCCAGGCTTCCTGTTGGACCAGTTCCTGGAAACTACAAAATACCAAGGGAATGATGTCTGAGTGAAGCAACTTGTCTAGTCATTAATAATGACAGCAGAAACCAGTACTTTCAGATTCCTCTTACAAAGCTATGCAGTGTCTCAAGGCCCAGCACTCTTCACAGCTGAGCCCAACACTTCACACTGGGGCTGACTCCAATTCCTGCACTCTGTGATTTTTTTTTTTAAGTCGAAATAAACTGTTTTTTAAAGGACTTTTTTTTTTTTTTACAATGTCCAATCCATTCTATATTTTCTAGGTCATTAGACAATCAGTATTTATTATACTAAGGCATACACTTACAAGACCTCTTTCCCCATCTCCAAAGTAATGGTGGAATAAAGATGATTTTAGTTGATCTATGATTAAGGTGATACATAAAGAAAAAAACTCCCAATAGACAGGATGAGTGAGTTAAGTGCTATCAAACTGAATATATTAAGAGTTAGAAAATTCTCACTTGACTTTACTTTTAGAGTCTACATTTGTAATAAATAAGATAATTTAAAATGAAAAATTATTAATATATTCTACCATTATAATGTTACTATCAAAAAAACTTTCTTTCTTGTCTGTTGTCAATGTCTGCTGAGTGATGGCATTGTTTCCAAAAAGTTGGAGGCTAGTAAGGCCTTCAGTTAGTCCAAGGAGATTCTCCACAGTGTGTTAGGCATTTCATCTAGGATTGTCATTTTCCATGGTAAGAAGCAATTTGTAGACAATAATGAGATCATTAAAAATATAAATCATTAGATAGTCCTTTGAAAATCAGTAAGTGATATGCATAAAGTACTTTCTTTCCCATGTTCAATCCCAAAGAGAATTAAATTATTTTTCTTTCAGGCATCATTCTCAGTCTATTCACTAGTGGAAAAACAAGACAATAAAATTTGAAACTCAGCCATTTAACTTGGTAACTGAAAACAAGAAAGTAAAATATTTGAAGAGTTATTAAATGGCAATATAGTCTTCATTGTGAAAGGACTCTAACAGAAATCTAAGTAGATTTTTTTTGATGTAGATGTTTTGTTTCAATCTTAGTTTTTTTTTTTCTTAATCCAAGTGATCTTCTGACATGTCTCCCAAGGACTTTCAGACATTTATAAAACAGGTATCATTTTCTACATGCTTCATAGCAAGATTACTGCATGCAAAATAACTTAATATTTTTAAATTTATTCAACAAAATGTGTCGATTTTATGTCATCATTACCATAGTCAAAGAACATAAAATGATAAAAAGTTCCAGTTTGGTTCTCAAGGGAGTCATCATACATTTTATCATGTGGTGTATTTCACATGCCTTCCTAGGCATAGTCCAATTGGAAGCCAGACATGAAAATGGATCCTCTTGACATGTAGTGATGGCAGGCAACAACAAATAGAAGTACATAATGTACTATATTATAGACTCAAAGATGAGGAAAGCAACATACATGAAATTATCAATGTGGTAGAGAAAAATACTCACTTTTCTAGTCAAATAGCCCAAGCATTTGGGGCTATTGGAACTATAGCCCAGATATTTTTTTTTAAGTTTGGGGTACTGGAATTTATATCACAAAGTTTTGGTTAGAATAAGAAAAAATGAAATGGAGTAATCTGCTATTGGCTACTCTATTTTGGTCTCTGACATCAGGGATTTTGTGAATAGGATATGTGAATATATAGTGCAATGTTAATGTGTTATGCTTTACAGTTTTTGAAATCAAAGTACACAATCAGCACTAATTAGAAGGCATTGTGCTGTAATTTCTGAGTGCATGTACAATGGTAGTCTTCTAAATTGTGTGCAATTTTCCTTTTCTTTGAGATTTCCACATTAGGAGCTCTCCCTATTATATGTTAAACTGAGAGGCAGTTAGTTTCACATTCTGGGCATCCAAACAGTAGATGCTTCTGCATTTCTGTGTATCACATGCAAAGTATGCATACTTGTGGAAAACTCTGATCTTCTTCATTCTTTTAAAGCACACACATTCTGGGCCTCTCCTAACAAACTTTAAACTGTTCATTTCGGCTTAATGAATCATTTCTCAGGGATTCTAAAGCCCATTTAATTACACATGACATAAGGGCTTCATGTGCTAATGTTCTTCTGGTTGGTTGACCCACCATGGATTCCTGCTAAAATTTTCATAAGCTTCAGAGACAATTCTCTAGAGTACTCCCTGGAGCGTTTCCTGGACACCAATGATGCAAGGGTTTACCATCCCATTGATGGTTGTCCCAGAGCACCCAAGGATGAATACTCTGGTTCCCTGAGAGCTGCACATAGACCACGATGCTACTATAAATGGCTGAAATGTGATGCAGCTTCCCCTCCAACTTCCTCCAGCTCAGCCTAATGGAGATTAAGGTCCATTAAGAGCTCTTTGCTGCATGTGCAGTTTCTATTGATCAGATTGACTCATTTCATTTTAGCCAATGATCCTATTACAAAAGCTGCCTGCTTCCAGTGTGTTACCGGCACAGGGAAGCCTGCAAGCACTCTGGACTGTCACAGGCGGCTCGGGGAAGAGCATGACTTGAGTTGTGCTTTTGAGCTCCTGCTGAACCTCACTTGAGCATACCATTCTTGAAAGTTTTCAGGAGTTATTATCATTCATGCACCTACTTGGGGGTTGAGATATAGATTAAGTCTTTGGGAGTCATTTTACAAATAAATGTTTGCCTAAGATACTGTATTAACCACAATAGAAATGTAGAAAAAGTTTGGCATGAGCAGCTCTGTGGCTTAGAAATAGGGTTTCTCTGAGATGGAAGCCTGTGAAGGAACCATCTCGTGAATGGAACTGCTTTATTATTATGACTGACTGTGGTAAAATTAATAGTTATCAGCGAGATGAGGAATTAAATAAATGCAGACAGTATTTTTTTGTTGGCTAACACTAAGTGAAATCATGTACTTTAAAGGTGTATAAAGCAGATCTACTACAGAGAATTTGTGGGGAAAAAGATAGTAGTAAAGAAGAAAGAAAAGTCAGGAAAATAAATGTAGATTACATGCAAGAAGAGTTCTTTATCTGGTTACATGGATGCAATACATGCTAGTAATAACCTGCATTTCCAAAATATTTCATATTCCATAAGCAGTTTTGCATGCACTATTACTAGTCAAGTACGATTACTGAGCACTTATAATATCCTAGACTTTTACATATATTGTGAAATTGATCAGTCTAACAATTCTGTAAGACTTAAATTACTACAAGTTCCATTTTTTAAGATGAAGAAATAGGATGTAGAAGTTAAGTGACTTGGCAAAACTCTTGACTTTAGTATGACATAGCCTGCTTTCATCTCAACTTTGGTTCCAAAGGCAGCTTGCTTTCTCCCTCCCTCCCTCCTCCCCTCCGTCCTTCCCCTCTTCTCTTTCTCCTTCCCTTCCTCCTTACATTCCTTCCTTCTTTCCTTTCTTACTTCCTTCCTTCCCTTTCTTGCTCCTTTCTTCCATCCTTCATTCCATCACCTTACAAAGTTTGCACTTCCTAGAGTCTCATCACAGCTTCAATCAGTTGGTCAGGTATCGTTAATTGCAAAGCTCACCAGAGATAAAAAACCTGCCCTAAACACAAGTAGATGATGTCATAACCAAGATGGAACTGATGGGGCTTGAAGTATCATATCATATTCTTGTGCAATGTCACAATAAATATTTATGTACAACCGTGGCATACTTATTCATCTTCTCACACTATCTAGTTGCTATTAAAGTAGTTTTTAGAGCTGAAACTTTTTGCTAGTCATAGGAATTCTGGATCTCACTGTATTATTTTTACCTGTACTATATGACACGGGCCCTCACTCTTTAATTAAGCAGACTATGGTATTCACTGAGGTTCTACATTGATGTATACAGGGATCAGGACATTTATTCATAAATACTCTTTTTTAAAAGGTTTTTTGTTTATTTCTATTTATTTATTTGAGAGTGACAGAGAGAGAAAGGGGGGAATGAGAGAGAGAGAGAGAGAGAGAGAGAGAGAGGGAGGGAGAGAATGGGTGCGCCAGGGCCTCCAGCCACTGCAAACAAACTCCAGATGTTTGTGCCCCTTTGTACATCTGGCTAACATGGGTCCTGGGGAATTGAGCCTCGAACCAGGGTCCTTAGGCTTCACAGGCAAGCGCTTAACCACTAAGGCATCTCTCCAGACCCATAAATACTCTTTATAGGTATAGCTTTTACTTATTATGGAACATTAGGAACTTTTTGGATTATTTTCATAGATAGAAGACACCTGAGGTAAATTTGAAGTTTGATCTGTATGTAGTGTTTAGGAGATTTATGTAAAACAATTTTTACACATTAAGTTTGTGAAAACTTTTTGTTAATGTTTGCTTTACTTTGTTTTATTATATGTGTCTATGAAGTTCATTGCATTGCTTTAGAAATCTAATGCATTTTTTATTGGAAACAGAGCTACTTCAATTTATGTACAGTTAGACAAACATATTTGTACAAATGTTAGTTTGGAGGTGAATTAGAAATACACAGATGCTTTTTGTTAAAGTCATCTATTAACAATCAAAACCGTCTGAGAAGCCAAAGAAAAACTATGATTTATAGTACTCTCAAGCAGGAAATCGTGTTGTAATCATTAGGCTCCAAGAAATTCTCTCTGTAAAGTAGCCCGTGTGCCTGTGTCCGTGCTTTTTGTAGTGTCATGGTGCCACCTTCACTGTGTCACACGTGGAATGAAAAGTGTTGCCACATCGTACTCCATGCCTTGAAATGTGTGGAACCATTTTGTGCAACAGACGCATCTCTCAGGAATAATGACTTTACCAGTGGAAACAATAATTTGTTTGTGGAAAATGAACCAATATTTGTCAACCATTTTTCTTGAAAACAACAGTTGACTGATCTCCATTTTCTTAAGTTTTTGTTTTAAAGAACTTTTAACAGTGTGCCATTTACAATGATTGATTATAAGTAGAACACACTTTACTTATTTCCTCATGTCTACATAATATTTCTGGACAGTTATTGAAAGACTGTGGATTTTTAAGACAGTGTATTCGGACTTCCTTCTCAAAACTCGAAATGAACATGTTTCTTTTCTATGAAAATTACATTGAAAAAAATATCTTCCTTCACTTTTACATGTTAAAAAGAAACAGTTGAGCTCGAAATATTCTTCAGCATTGTGGGATATATAGGTTTATGGATATGAATGGTATTTTAGCACACTAAAAACTTCACGGTTGAAGCCAGCAAGCTCATTTCTCTTTTGCTACTGAATGAAGTTCTGTGCTGACCCATTAACATTTCTGGATTCATTAAGACTATCAAAAGCCTTCAGGTTCCACTGGACAAAGAAGAGGATGCGTCTTAGCAGCAGATCCCTGTGTCTCTTGCAATAGCAACAGCTCAGGATTTACTGGAGGTTAGAGCTGATTTCTTCCTCTTCTTTAAGGCTCTGCAGATGGGAAGCTACAGGGGGCATCAAGGTCAGGCAGGCCTCTTCTCATTCTCCGTCGGGCACTCCTCTGTGTCCCACTGTGCAGCACATCTCAGGACTGGGTGGTTCTTCCTGGATCTGAGCCCAGAGGCCGGCAAGGTGAGATCCCTGAAAGCCTTACTTGACCTATGCAGTTATGAACTGGAGCTGAGGTTCTTAAAGCTCAGTGAGCATTTAACAGTGGAATTTATGGAGAGCAGATGGAAATGACTTGCAGGATGCTCAGAAACACCTCCACTGCCATTGGTACTTCTTAATCTTTCAGCACAAGACTGTGGGAGGAGTTCATGAGCAGATCATAACCTTTACACATTCTTGGTGTTAACTAGTATTAATTCAGTCACAGAAGGCTCTTTGCAGTTGTCAGTCTCTGCTCAGATTTGAGCCAAAGCAGAGAGAAAGACATCATTTTAATACTCTGCCTCCTCCAGAAAACTAGCTAAGCAGTTTTGACAGCATGGAGATGAAGCCATCCTTGGATTCTGGTTGGCTCTCCACTCATTCATTTTCCCCCGAACTATTATTAAAGACCTACTTACTTCACCAAATTTTATAGACAAGGACTCCATGTTGAAAGAAGTCAGTCACCTTCCCAATGCCCAATAGCTAATGCCTGGAGTGAATTATGAACCCCCAAACCACTGTAATGTAGGAAAAATAAAAGCCTTTATCAATGTAAAATCATTTCAGTTCCAACCTAAGACTTACTGAACCAGAAATGCTGGAAAGGGAGCGTCACCTGAGTTTCCCAAACTCTGCAGGTGACAGTAGAATGCTAAGGATAGTGTAGTAAGGTAAAGTGATCCCCTTTTCTACTTTCCTTCAAGCCCCGTTTGGGGTAGCTCCTTGTTATTGAAATTTTGTAGAGCCCATGTTTTTACCAGTAAGTGAAACTATTTTCTTAGAAGGATGTTACACTTGCTCTAATGACCTGAATATATTTGTGACTATACTGAAATGACAGCATGAATGAATTGGATTTTAAGTTCTCTTTATTGAAGCAAAACTTTGTGATTAATAGGAGTTTTACCTAAAGAAAGATATTAATCTACTCTTTTGGTTACTTTAAAATTTATTCTGTTACTAAGCAAAACATCATGGAAGTGTTTGCATGCTAAGATGGACTTTTCTTAAACAGCAATTTAACATTATGTCAATGACCTATCGTGAGGGACAGGAAATGGACTGTGTTTGCTATGAGTATGTTGTTAAAAGAAATCACTCATTCTATTCCTCTCTTACCTCTTTAAAAAAATTTTTTTATTAACAACTTCCATGATTATAAAAAAATACCCCAAGGTAATACCCTCCCACCTCCCACTTACCCCTTTGAAACTCCACTCTCCATCATACCCCCTCCCCATCTCAATCAGTCTCTCTTTTACTCTTGATGTCTTGATCTTTTCCTCCTCTTATGATGGTCTTATGCAGGTAGTGTCAGGCACTGTGAGGCCATGGATATCCAGACTGTTTTGTGTCTGGAGGGAGCATGTTGCATGGAGTCCTGCCCTTTCTTTGGCTCTTACATTCTTTCTGCCACCTCTTCTGCATTAGACCCTGAGCCTTGGAAGGTGTGATACAAATATTGCAGTGCTGAGCACTGCGGCCATTTCTTTCCATCACCATGATACCTTCTGAGTCGTCCCAAGGTCACTGCCATCTGAAAAGAGAAGATTCTCAACAAAAAGTGAGAGTAGCATTAATATAAGGGTGTGAACATTAACAGAAGTGCTTACTGGGCAGTTTGATAAGAATAGTATATACATTTGGCCAGACAACAGCAGACGTTATGCCCCTAGGGCTCATGACTACCCATGTTTTAAGTTTTCAGTATCAGGGATGTATTCCCTTCCCATGGAGCAGGCTTCCAGTACAATTACAGGGCAGTTGGTTTCCCCCATAACAGAAGTGCCATTATTGCACCTGTTGGCTCATTTGGCTTGCCTGGCCAATTATAAGGCTTGCAGTGTCCACTGATGAGTAACTTCATTGGTGATTTCTCTTTCTCCCATTGAACTGCATGCAGAATGGCTTCTTCCAGCTTTCTGTTAGCTGGTCTACATGGAGGAGGTTATCAGCTCAGATCCAGAAAGATTTCTCAGTGGCCTTGCAGCCCAAGTATATGGAGTCTTCAGCAGTAGGGTCTTACCATCTATTCCTGGTGGGAAACCAAGGGCCTCGGCAATGGCCTATAATGTTTGGGGGGCA
Source organism: Dipus sagitta (assembly GCA_036346955.1). Lineage (NCBI taxonomy): Eukaryota > Metazoa > Chordata > Mammalia > Rodentia > Dipodidae > Dipus > Dipus sagitta. The sequence goes on from CM070771.1 coordinate 131,408,527, forward strand.
TCAGGGATCTCCCTGGCCAACAACTCACTGGAAGATATCCCATCCCTGGCACTGAAAATTTTCTAGCAACAATCTACGGTTCCATTGTCCAAAAAAGTAGGATTACATGTTACATTGAAGAATTAGTATTGGGTAATTTTTTAGTACTTGGTGGCAGGTATATACTTGAGTTTCAATTTTTTATCTTATGAACGCAGAAAATAATATAACTAATCATGTTTCTGGCTTTGTATTACAAACTGAGTTATCTTTCCCATCCCACAGTTCCCATGAATTATAGCAAACAGCTTGGGTTTTGACTTCTTTTGACATTCTGTGTCTTTAAAGGATGCTTTAGTTAAATTGAGGCCAATTACTAGAAGATGCCTCAATTCAACATTGTTTGTCTCCTTATGAGAGGAAGAGATCAGGAAAAAGTTGCAGTCGTGGGGAAGAGCACATGAAGACTCCAGGAGCAAACAGCCCAATACAAGCTAAAGCAGGGTGCCTCTGAACCAGGGATGATTGGACAGCGGGTGTCCCAGCACCTGGAAAGCTAGGTAGGAGGATTCCCAAGCCCAAACCAGGATGGAAAGCATGGGAATTACAGGCCAGACTAGCTTTATGGGAAAACCCTATCTTACAAAAATAGAAAAAAGAAACAAAATGCCTTGTAAGAAATCAACCCTGATGACATTTTTATTTTACACTTTTAACCTCCAGAATTAGGAAAAATAATTCCGGTGCCTAAGTGACTTTTAAGTCACATGTCTCTCCTCCTTTCATGTGGATAACCCTGTTGGGTACCATATTGTGCTTAGAGTTCCCCACTGGGGTCTCTTCTGCCTCCTCTACGTCTTTCTAGGAAGGATGGGCTGGTCTCTAGCCCTCCTCCTGGACCCAGTGAGAGGCCGAGACTGTGACTCCAGGCTTGGGCTGATCTTGAGCCATGTGCTTTTTCTGTCCTTCATGAGTCAGGCTACCAAAACTCTGTCTTGTCCTGAACTCAATAATAGCACCATGCTGGAGTATGACTGGAGCCAGCCCTGCTTGTTTCTGGTATTTGTCTTCAAGTTGACTCATACACTGTGTCCCTAAAAGGAATGCAACTAATATTCCTCCAGGCCCTTTTCCTGCTTTTTACTGTAGAATGGCATATAGGTTTGCTCCTGTCCTTCTGCAATACATTTTTTTGTGTGCCGGTGGGGCGGGGCTTGTCCTAAGTAGCAGCCTCCCTAATATGCCTGTTTCTTTTCTTTACATCTTTCTATTGTTAGTGAATTTATCGTGGTTTCTACACCACTGGGACTCTCCCCTTTATTTCAAATCCACACATATTTAACTTATAGTTATTTACATATATACACAAATATATTCCTAAATTTTGACTTGTACAATTCAAATTTACATGTAAATATAATGTGTTTATATATCTAAACTTTGCTTCAGAACATTTTCTATTTCTTTTAAGGTTTTGTCCAAGGAGAGGGAAGCTATGGAGCATGCTTAATCCATCATGAAGAAATACATATTTACTTATTTTAAAAATATTTTATTTTATTTATTTATTTTGAGAGAGAGAGAGAGAGAATGGAGAATGGGTGCACCAGGACCTCCAGCCACTGCAAAAGAACACCAGACACATGTGCCACCTCGTGCATATGGCTTACATGGGTCCTGGGGAATTGAACCTGGGCCCTTTGGCTTTGCAGGTGAGCACCTTTACCACCAAGCCATCTCTCCAGCCTTTATTCATCATTTCAGACTGTAGCATGTATATTGCTGTTTGTGTTATCCCACATTCTTTTTGAAACAAGGGTTATTCATGCCTGCATTCCACATAACAGAGCAGACTCTGCATATGACTGGAACAGATATCTTCATGTATCCATTCTTGTTTCCATAAATATATAATTGTGAGATTATTAAGATGTCTAAGGAACATAAGAAAAACTGAGGGACAAGAAGATTCTTGCACCTGTTGTGAGTCTCATCTTGCATTGATGACTCATACAAAAGACACAAATTCACTCCCATGGTATTGAGGATTAGGCTAAATACGCAGTTCTATACACAATATCAAAGTAGCTTCAATATTCTCTTTACATGTTCTGCTTGCTATACCTCACTAAGAGTGCCAGCTGTTCTCAATACCTCCTCCTTTTCCCACTCTTTTTCCATCTACTTTTCTTGCTCATTTCCTACACTTCCCCTCCTTGCATCTTTTCATTATATCCTTTCTTGTTTAGTCAGTCAAATCCCCAGTGCTTTTCCTCCTCTTAACCTATTACATGTATTGGTGCACAGCACAAACACAGAATGCTTTTTAAAAAGTGGTAAGGGCAAAGACCTGGAAACCTTATGCTCTAATCTCTTTGTTCCTGTCACAGAAGATTCTATCATTCTATTCAGTCCTATAATGTGACCTATGGGCTTTGTCAGAGGTGCCATTTTCAATGGTAAATGTATAAGGCGGCAGGAACAAATTGAGCTTTTTCTGCTGCCTTGGGACCAATTTGTACAAAGAGGCACTCAAAGTTTGTCTAACAATCTTGCTTTCAGGCTCCAATTGGAAACAAGTGTGCAACTAAGACTTGCTGATTTATAACTGGAAACATTAAGTCTGATTCCTGGTGTGATCTATGTAGATGATGGCCCCTCTGACATGATGACAGAGTTAACTCATTCTGCTTACCATTGTCATGGTGTGAATGCAAATCTTGGAGTTGAAGTATAAAGCCAGAGTTAAGGGCATAAATTTGATATGTCACATAGCTGTATTCCACTCCTGACTCTCATATTTCTTCATGGAGGATCTTAGATAAGTTCTTCATCTATACTACAGGGATAATATTTATAATTCCCCTAAAACATTATTGATAAATTATACACATCTCTGAAATATAACATAGACTATGTAAAGTACAGTTGAGATCACTTTCCTGGGGTCTGGAAATACCTTAATGGAGACTGAGTTTTCCATGATCTGATACTTTGTGGAATGCTATGTATGCTCTACTCTCACATTTAGAGCACAAGTCCTATACACAGTTACATGTAATAACTTATCACTGGTGGTGTGCCTGCTCTTGTACTTTGATCTAAGCATGAATGGGTGAAGTGTCAGACTTCTTGATATGCAAGAGGTATTTCACACTTTAATAGGGAGCAAGAAGCTCATACACACATTAGCCAACTTGACTATTGAGCATTAAATAATTGGTCTGACTGTTAAGAAAACAGATAGCTATTAATTTTGATTAGGTAGAAGTTGGATGGAGAGAAGAACAGATCCTCTGGAAGGTTTGTTGTTTCCTCCAACATCAGTAATGCAATGTTAAACATCTCTGCAAAGTTGGGTGTGTTGAGCACCAAAGGATGAAAACTGAAGACAGTTATAGCCACAGCTATCATAGAGACACAGAAGACAGCTAAGGCCACAGTAATAGTAGAGATAAATGGAGACAGTCATAACCATGGCTGCACTAGAGATACATGGAGACAGTCATAACCATGTCCATGTTAGAGTCACATGGAGACAGTCATAACCATGATCATGTTAGAGATACATGGAGATAGTCATAACCATGGCCATGTTAGAATTACACGGAGACAGTCATAACCACAGCCACATTAGAGATACATGGAGATAGTAATAACCACCATGGCTACATTAGAAACACATACAGGCATGACCATGTCAGAAATTCCTGAAGAGAGAATCCCCTGGCCATGTTAGATATGCACAGACAGTTGCTATGCTATTGTTCTTAGCAAATGAATTTTCATAATTCCCTAAGCTAAGGTTTTTCAGGTCTCCAGAGGGACATTTTCTGTACCCCAGCCATGTAATCCCAATTTCATTTCTCAGAATCACCAACCTTTCAGCTCATGCCAAGGGATTGAGAACACTTAGATAATCATGATTACTCTGAACAGATGCTTCTGTTCTTGCAGTGCCATATCTACTTGTCACACTGAAGTTGTGCCCTAGCATTGTGACAACGTTCAGTGTGCTTGGATAGAAACATGTGTTCTCTTCCACTGGCAGGCTAGTTTAGGCTCTTTAAAAGAAAAACAGTTATTTATTTGAGGTAGACACACACACACACACACACACACACACACACACACACACAGAGAGAGAGAGAGAGAGAGAGAGAGAGAGAGCAGCCACTGCAAATGAACTCCAGACATATGTGCCACCTTGTGCATCTGGCTTATGTGGGTCCTGGGGAATTGAAACTAGGTCATTGGCTTTACAGGCAAATGCCTTAACTGCTAAGCCATCTCTCCAGTCCCCTGGTTTAGGCTTCTTGGCTACATTATTCACAAACTTAGACCATCTTTCCTGCTTCATTACCTTGGGTCCATTTGTAATCTTTTTGTGAAATTCTTATTGTATTTTTCTCTTTCTTCAAAATCCAGTGAAAATATCTGGGTCCATTTTCTCTTCCTCTCTCATCCATGAAGTGCTGACTGTCTCGAATCATTGTGTCTCTATGCTGCACAAGGGTTAGCAGAATAATGACCCATAGAAAGGGCATGAGAGTCCTACGACCCTGGCAAGTATAACAGAGAGATGACTGACACTCTCCACATAGCAGGATGCATGTTTGGGCCAGAGTGGATGCAGCGAGAAGGAAGAAATACTTTGAACCATTTTTACTTAGTGAAAACTTTATGTATCTACCATAGTCACCGGAGTAATGTGAATTTTGGTTGTGAATTGATTCCTGAACATGAGAAGAAATAATTTATTTGAAAAGGTGGCATGAAAATCCCTTTAGTTACCAGAGTGAAAACTATTGTTCAAGAAGCTGTCATAAATTAGACATGGATGACAATTTCTAGGAAGTCTAGGAACAGATAAGTGGAATTGTTTGGCAATACCTATTTGAACATGTACAGAGGCTGACTGAAAATATTTGGAAAAAAATGTACTGAATATGTGTAGACTTTTTGTTAGTATTTCTTAAATGGTATAACAATTAGATTGTATATACACTGCATTAGGTACTGCAAATAATCTAAATGTGGTCTGAGGGACACAAGCACTTGTATGTATGTTCTCTGTAATGTTATGATGTTTTAGGTAAGTAACTTCAGCATCTATGGATTTGATATCCTCAGGAAGCCTGTAACTAGTCTTGGTTGATAATGAAGGGTGACCATATATTACCAGAGTCAGTCTTAGAGTACAACAGAACACCTTCATCTCTGTTTGAAATTAAAACAGAATCCGATCCAGATTTTGATCTTTAAAACAAATAAAAACTAACACTATGGTCTTTTTCTCATTCGCCAGAATTGGCAGAGATGGTGTCCATTGGGACTATCTGGCACTTGAAAGGAGCAGGGTCTCAGCACAGGTTCCAAGTTTTTAGTCTATCACTAATCCTATCAATTTTGCACTTTTGAAGGGTCTCACCAGCAATGTGGATTTTTTTTCAGTGCAGTGAATCTACATTTGTACTGATTTTATGAGCACCTCAAATATATTTTGTAATAATGCACTAATGAGGAAATGCGAGATTTGAGGCTTATCGTCTCCCAATACAGTATAGAATCTGAGGAGAGAGAGTATAGAGGAGACAAAAATTGCTTGCTAGTTTAGAAATACACCAGGTAAACCATGTATTTATTAAAATTACTTTGGTGCACTTGTCATAATGAGGAAAGGATTGTTGTTTGCATCTTACATTTTCAGTTAAAATAGTTAACAGTTAAAATAAGAGGAAAAATGCTATAAAATAAGCTGGCAAAACAAAATTATCTTCAAACGCAAGTTTAGGGTACACTCCATGTGCAAAACCAAAATCAATCCAAACTCTTATTCTGCTGCACAATAACACAATAAACACCAACATTTAGGACGACAATGTTCAGTTAAGGTAACTTTTTTTTGTTTGTTTGTTTTGGTTTGGTTTGGTTTTTAGAGGTAGGGTTTCACTGTAACTCAGGCTGACCTGGAATTCACTCTGTAGTCTCAGGGTGACCTTGAACTCATGGTGATCCTCCTACCTCTGCCTCCCAAGTACTGGGATTAAAGGCATGTGCCACCACACCTGGCGACTGTAACATTTTTAAACATAGAAGATCTCCTTATCAATATGACATAATTTCCATAAAGGGATGAGAAAACAAACTCAATTTTAAATCAGAAAGATGTCAATGAAGTGAGAAATTAAAAATTCTTCCTGTATAATATTTTTTGAGCAGACCTATAAGTTATTGTGACATTTTAGGCTGTGAATATTTCAATTACCAAAAGCTTCTTTTATTCCTAAGTATCATAATACTAAGGACCACATCATATAAACATACCTGTGCATTATATGTATCAAGTACATATATGAATACATTTAAAACACATATACTTCATAAAGATTATGTAAACTAATTTAAGAAGAATTTCAAGCAAACTTGAGATACTGTTGGATAACTGTCCATCATTATAAAAATTAACTGAAATAAGTTATAAGATTTTTTAAAAGTTCATTTTGTCTCACAATTTGGGAGATTCTAATCTAGAATGGGTTGTCCCAATTATTTATGGGTCTTTTTCAATATAAGAATGTGTCAGAGCAAAACCAGTCAGGAAAATGCTAGAGTTTCACTCTGTCCTTCACATGTGGCTCATTGCGGAATACTCACTACCCACACTATGGCAGCTGGTGTATACATATCACCTGGAGAAGAGCTATATAGTAGCTCTGTAAAACACATTTGGCCTTTCCAGCTGAATGTGAAAAAGTCACTAGTTAAGAATATTAACTGACTTGGAAAAGCCTTACTGCCTCTCTCAGGTATTATAACAGATGCTGGCAACATTGGCATGGGCAAGTCCCAGTCACATAATCAGGCAATGAGTTGTTTGGCAAACCCAACACGAATCCTACCCAATCAGGACAGTCTTCCATTTCCAAGCTTTTACTTGGTTTCACATTTATATCTAGAAGTTTATCTGTGAAACACATGAAGAACCATTGAGTGACATTCATATAGAGTGTGAAGATGAGGATGTGGATAATCATCACATCTATAGACTGAAGACAAACCACTTCCTAAGTGCCTTGAAAAGATAGCAATATAGCACCAATTTAGGCAGATGCCAACAGCCTCTTGCCATGAGTGTCCATGGGCAACAGAGCTTTAATTTTGAGGACATAGGCCTTTACTTTCTGCAAAGGCTATCAGCCTCACTTCTTACTCTGTGAAGAATAAAGGAAAACGTTATCTCCCATTTGCAAGTCTGGAGATATGGATTTCAATGGGTTTTCACAGACCACATGACATATTGCATAACTAAAATAAGGAGTCTAACTCTACAGTGATGTATCCACTGTGACTTCCTAGGCCTCAATAGCACTGTTTTTGTAGGCTTTGCTGGTTAAGCTTAAAACTGTGATCACTGGAGATTTTACTTTCTAAAATTGTCCTATCAAAGCACTGTGTCCTGATTTGACAGATATTCTCACATCCTCATACTGAGAGTCCTAGAAGCCAGGAACTGAGTGAGAATATGAAGGATATTCGGAATTACTGGAAATTCTGGTATTCGAATCCAAACTAATGCCCAGGTCCTGACCTACTTTATTCATTACAAAATCAGAGACAGATTTCATAAAAGTAGGAAGATGAATTGCAAACACTGCCTCCCTGGCTAAATTCCAAGCCCAGCAATCATATAATAGCAATTTGCAAATGGGAAAAATTAATTCTGTAAAAAGTAAAAGTAAAATCAATACCTGTATCTCAGAAAACTTGGATTAATAACACCACTCACCTGGTGTAAGCCCTCTCCAGGGAATGTATTTGGGACAATGTTATATAAAATTTCACCTGGAAGTTTGACAAAAGAAATTAATATTCAGCTAGAGAAGATAGACAACCACAATTGCAGGACCACATCCAGGCAAGCACACGTGTGCACACATACACATACATACATGGGTTGCTAAAAACACCCAAAACTAAGTGTGACCAAATTTTCTTAAGAAGGCTGAGTGCCTGCTTTAACCTGTGCTGAACACAGTACATACAGAGAACATGTGTAAGCTACTTCTTTGTGACATTCTTTTATCATATGAGTGGACATTGCAAGTTTAGAAAAATAGCTCTCGGGAAATAAGATGGAACTATCCTTGGTGCTTTTTTTTAAGAGAAGAGATCCACTTGAACAGATGCTAATAGCATAGCTTTAGTTGCCATTGCTTTTGGACAAATGGCATGTATAACATTTCTTATTTTTACAAAGCTATATATTTTACAAGCATTTTTATAATTTTACCTGGTTTCTTTTCCACCCAAATTCTCTGTGTTTGGAGGGATATAATAATTCTCATTTATAAGAAGAGACAAACCCAGTAAATCTAAATATCAGGCCCAGGGTAAAATGCTACTCAAACTTGTGTCTTTGTTGTAGAAGCTTGGTTCTTACCCCTGTAGGCCTTACTGCCCTTATATCCAGAAACCTCCCCTTGCCTGCCTTAGGAACTGCCACTTCAAGCTGGCCTAGTGCTTGACATTGCCACAGGGAAAGCCAATAGCAGCAAAGAGGAAGTAAGAGGATGTGACAACAAGGCTGGCCTCCACATTAATTATGCATCAAATAGTGAACAGCAGGCAGTAGGAGAGCCACGGTCCTTCGGATGTGATAAACCATGCACTGGAATAACTCACTTTTGGTTTTCATGGACACACCCCCACTTATAAATTAATTTCATGGGAATTTGGTTCTTGGTTTGGCTTCCTTTAGGAAGGGGAGCTTAGTTTCAATAAGGCTGACCTTGGGTATTCTGTTTGGTGGTTTTTACTGAAACCTGGTGAAAGTTCAGTGGCCCTGTCTCCTTATTTTGTCAATGGAAGTAAAACCATGTGGACTCCTGATCTCAGGGAGTTGCCACTGAGGGAGCTGTAGTTCTCATGATCCTATCAGATGGCATGTGAGAAACTGCCCTACTTGTAATCCAGTATGGTTTCCACTTAATATAAATTATGGCAAAGATATTTCAAATTGGACTGTGTAAGCAAACATTTATGAAATGTGTTGAGTTATATTAACTTTAATGCTTCCCTAACAGTGATATTTGTTACTACAAAGCCAAAGAAGGTAGTAAGAAAAAGTAGATGCTGGGTATGGTGGCACATGCCTTTAATCCAGCACTTGGGAAACAGAGGTAGGAAGGATCCCCATGAGTTCAAAGCCAGCCTGAGACTACATAGTGAATTCCAGATCAACCGGGGCTAGAGTGAGACCCTACCTTGAAAAAACAAAACAAAAAGAAGAAGAAGAAAAAGAAGGAGGAGGAGGAGGAAACAAAAAGCACAACCCAACAAGTCAGGGAGGTTTGTTTCAGTTTAGAAGATGGCCTCAATGTGGTGGGAACAAACATTTGGGCCAGAGATAAAGATGGAGGCAAAGAAAAAACGATTTCTTGGTACTGCTCATGAAAACACATGTTTAGGCTCTTAGACTAAAGTTAAGAAGAAATGTTTTGTACTTTTTAAGCTTACTGAGATATGCAAAATATATTAAACAGACAGCTTCCTACTCAAAATGTATGACAATTATAGTCATCTTTATGGATCTGCATATAAGCAATATTTTTGTTTGAACTGAAAAAATGTTATGTTACAATTCCCTTTTGTTAGTATATTATATTTTGAGCTAACACATCATTTTTGTATAAGTATAAAATGTCCATACCACATGGTGTACATGCTAGCAAATTGAAAAACTGTTGACACATTTAATTATGTTTATTTTACCACTTTATAAAACAAAACAAAATCTTCAAGATTATACTTTAGGGACTTTCAAAATTGATTGGAACAAAACCTTATTCCTATTCCTCACCACCCAATTGAGAGTTATATGATTTATCTGATTTATATTTTAGATAGTGCTACAAGTTGGCTGATTCTGGGATCCTGACCCCTGTAATCATGTGCCACGTACCATTGGATTTCCTTGGGAATGAGACTTTTGTCTGCTCACTTCTTTGCATCGAGCTTTCTCTTTCTCCCTTCCCTTGTTTCTAGTAATTTCCTTCTTTCTGGCTCCACATTCTTAACATTACTCAACTCCAGTCTCTCTTCACATTGCTGCTAGATTTTCTTTTTAAAAGGCAATTGTTGTCATGTTACAAAGAAAAGCTCTGTTGGATCCCTCTTATCTTCATTGGACATCTACACTCATGGGATCATAAAAACAATAAAAGAACCCAAGAGCTTCCCGTATCTTTTAACAAATGTGTAAGGTGATTATTTAGCATCATAGAAGGGACACAGTGGCACCTCACTTTTTATTAGTCTGTATTCCCTGTGTAACGTACAATGTTGATAACCTTTTCAAGTGCTTATTTGACATTCATGAGCAATATCTTTGTAGAATGTTCATTCAACATTTTTGATTTTCTTTGTGCTCAGAAACATTGCTTAAATGGAATAGTATTGACAGAATTTCCTTGAAAAGTGGGAATAGGGAAAGGATGCCCATGATCACCAGTTCTACTCAGTACTCAGCTGGAAGAATGGGACAGCACTTGCTATATGTTTTATCTTGGGCAAGTGAGAGGCATAAGTAGGTTGATGGACAACTTAACACATAGTGTGAGATAGTAAGTTGCCCATTTTGGAAAGGAAAGAACTTGGGTTGCTGCATCACAGTATACACTGTAATAAACTTTACTATCTATCCATTATCCATCATCTATCTGTCTATCTGTCTACCTAATGGCTAAATTCTTTTAATCTAGAAGATTAGCTTTTAAAACAGGAAAAAAATATCACAGGCTACATCTTTCAGTTAGAGAAATATTTCAGAAGCAAATAATATTAACATCAAAATACAATACAAATACTACTAACCTTCAAAAAATATGAATGGCAGGCAGGCTGGATGGCTTAGCAGTTAAGGCATTTGCCTGCAAAGCCAAAGGACCCAGGTTCAATTCCCCAGGGCCCACATTAGCCAGATGCAAAAGGGGGCACATGTGTCTGGAGTTTGTTTGCAGTTGCTGGAAGCCCTGGTGCGCCCATTCTCTCTCTCTCTTTTCTGTCAAATAAATAGAGATAAAATATTAAAAATATGAATGGCATATTAGTCATATTAAAATAAGATTTATTTAAAACACCACAATCAAAGCGATTATATTTGATAGATAACTAAAGGAAAATAAACCCATTTTACTTATAAATGTTGATGTAAAGGTCTGTTGTAAAATATTGGCAACTAGCATTCAGGAGCACATCAAAAGATAAAGGCCTACTGTGACTGTTCTTTAAAGAGTTTCAAAAACCCTTGAAGCACACATGTGAAGAGGCAACAAGCTGAGGTGCTGCAAATGAAGTGGAGATATTCTAATTGCTTGTGGTAGTGTTATTGTAGTTCTGGACAACCTGAGTTCATCTTTTAAAATTCAATTCGAAATGTTGAAGGAAGTTGTTAATAACATGATCTTACCCCTTAATATAAAGAAAAAGCTTTCCAGAGCTCAGTCCCAAGTGCAATAGTCTATCAAAAATGTTCTGTTTCTACAGAACATTAGACAAAATGATAGAATATTTAGCTATAAATTTAGGGGGAAATATGCAGGATATATATATATATATATATATATATATATATATATATATGTGTGTGTGTGTGTGTGTGTGTGTGTGTGTGTGTTATATATGTATAGTTATATATATATAACTAGATGTAAGATGAGTCTTCATTATTTTATTTGTTGTGAATCAGATTTTCTGAAAATGAAGTCTAAATGTATTAAGAAAAGAATATCCAACATTCTGCACATTTATAGAAAATATGTTGCGTTCTTGTTTAGAATAGATTCTACTTCATAGCACAACTGAGGTAAAGACATGCTGATGTTTTACATCCTTCCATGTCTGTACAGTATTTTGAACTGCCATTAGCCCTAGTAGAATGTTATCTTAACAAATGAATTTGTATACCAGATTCTGTACCACCTTGAGTCTGTAGGTGAGATCAGGGTTCATCTTGGTGATACCTGTTCTGTGGATTAGGACACATGTATGATGCGGTGCTTTTACCATGGTTAGAGTGGTTCACTTGCTTTAAAAATACTATGTGCACTGCTGATTTATCATTTTCTTCCCCCAAGGAAATAGGACTTTAAAGTGAAAACAAAAATTATGGGACTATACTAAATCTTTTTTTTAAGTGTGACTATATTAACATGATATGTTTGAAATGACATATAAACTATATAAGTCCACATAGCTGTATTGAGGTCCCGAAAAGATACACAGAGTATCTTTTTTTTTTTTTTTTTTTTTTTTTTTTTGGTTTTTCGAGGTTAGGGTCTCACTCTAGCCCAGGCTGACCTTGAATTCACTATGGAGTCTCAGGCTGGCCTTGAACTCACGGCGATCCTCCTCCCTCTGCCTCCCGAGTGCTGGGATTAAAGGCGTGCGCCACCACGCCCGGCTCACAGAGTATCTTATATAATACAACATACATAAATATATGTTGTAAAATATAATACAACATAAAATTAACCTAATTTCCAGACAAAGAAAATATTGGATTTCTATCTAACTCATTTTTAAAATAAATTCCAGGTTTTTTGGTAATTTTAATGTTAAAATAAAGTCTGTTCTGTATCCTATCTTCTTGAAAATAATACTATGAAAATATTAGAATAAAATGAAAATATGAGAAGAAAATTATATATAAATTTAGTTGCATTTTTAAAATTAATATAAAAATATTTTAAAGGATAACAGTCAGAGTAATTTGAAAAATGTGCTGACAAGTAATGCTATCAAAATCAGAGAGGGAAATATAATTTTGGTATCTGTGACACAGTACTCTGAAGTCTAATTTCCTTGACATATAAGCTATTCCCTTAAATTAATCATAAGGAACCTAGTGTTAAAATAGGCAGGGGCTAATTCATAGAGTATGCAGTATGAATTATCTACAAATATACTGACTCTGTCCCACGAAAAGTAAAAATAAATTGATGAATTGTCTATTTACGTGCAGTTTGTGATGATCAAAAATTGTGTATACTGTGTGGACAGAGGGTATGGAAATATTCATTTTTACATAATCTCAGTGAAACTGCAAATTGACATGAGATTTTAATGGGCAATTTGGTACCTTCCAAATTTAAAAGCATCGTTTTTTTTTTCCAAGACAATTCCATTTCTAAGAATTTACTCTTCAGACATTATTTCTTATATTACTAAGAATGTGCTTTAAGTTAGCAATACTTTGCAAAAACAAGAGAATGGATACAAGGTGAATATTGATAGTGGGCTGGTTAAATATGATAGATGCAATGGAACACTGTGATGCTGTCAAAAGAAAGAAGTAGACTAAAATTGACTGATGAAGGGAAATCTCAAGGAAATTTTAAGTGAGCAAAATAACACACAAAATAGTACATGGAATGTGTCCCTCATATAAATACTGCCAGATATATTCAACTTTCATTTTTCCCAAGCATCTACTGCCAGTGAGTGAATCTATCGAAGGAATGATTAGACTGAAGTTTGGGAAGTTGTTCACTTTTTATATACAGTTTCCTTAGCTATCCACAACTTGAAGAAATCCATACTAACATCTTAAATTTCTTAGATGAAACATTAAAAGTTTGAAAGGTAAGTATAAAGATATGCTTCTCTGCTTAATGACAGGTTGGATTCATATGCTGAAGACCAAAACACTTCCCAAGCTTCTCTTGGTGTCTGTTCCATCTGTAAACTGGCTGCAATAAGAAGCCCTCTTTTTCTCCTTTGTTTAACAAATGCCATTCCTACCTCTAGGACAATATCCCAACCTTCTTTTGCTTTTTGGTAATTCTCATATTTTTCTGCTGTACCTTATTTCTATTTTGATTTTCTGTCTCCAAGTTCTTCTTGTCTTCTTTCCCATGAGTCCAGATTTTCTCAGAGCCTTACAAGCCTGTTGCTATGGTCTGAATTAATTCTCTAAGGCTCATATGTTAGAAACTGAATGTATTTCAGGAGTACGTGTTTCATGTTATTTTAGAGATGGAACTGATTTCAGGGTGGAGGTTAATTAGAATTAGATGAAGTTGTGTAGGTAGCTACCACGTGATGATTGCAATGGCCCTTTAAGAAGGAAGAGAGCTCTGTGTTAGCATGTCTCATCATGTGGCATCTTTGGCCATGTTATGATGCAGCTGGAGGACCTCATTGGATGCCAAGCAGATGCCACTGCTTTGCTATTGGGCTTAGTCACAAGAACAACGTTCCAGATAAACTTTCAAAAACTGAAACAAACTGAAACATAATATACTCCATTTCAGATATTTTGTTACAGCAACAGAAGATGGACTGACATTTGTTTCCTTAGACTCCTAACTACTTGCTCAGGTCTTGTCCATGTCTCCTTCTTCTACAAAGTTGATACTGGAATGTTTGAAGTGCTTGCTTTCCTTTTGTCTTTGCTTCTTTTATGATCATACATGTCTCATCGGCTTGCTTCTGGGCATACACACTCCTCATTAGAAATAATTAAAGTGAACTTTTGTCACTGGGCTCTCAACTCTGGATTTCCCTTGCTTCCCCAGTCCCTGCGATCATCCTCAAGAGACAGAGGGTAGTGTAGAATCAGGTGGAGCTTATTGTCAAGTAAAGCATAGTGTTGGACAGTGAGAGTACACAGTGACCAAAGGGACCACGGTGTCCATCGACATCTTGAGCAGGCTTTATAATACATCTAGAGATTCTAGAGTAAGCAGATTTTCCTGAATGACTTTATCTTGTTCAGGTGTTTGGCAAGACCCGCATGGATTGGCTGTAATAAGAAAGGGCATTGGAACATCTTTGTTCTTTACCAGTAAAACCTCCTGCTAGATGTCAGTTTTATGTAGTTTAGGGCTCCTGAAACCAAGTTTACACAATTATCTATTAATGACACTCTGGGAAGTTCAAGATACCATGTCTCCTTTCAGGACCAGATATAAGACTCCTATTCTATTCTTTGCACCAGTAGTTATAATCCTGTAGTTCCAGTTCTTGGTATTTGAGGCTGTTGATTATGAAGGAGGAGTTCAGCCCAAATATACTTTAATCCTGCTAAAATCTTGGTAGCTACCTAAGACTTTGTGTAGATAAGACCAAAATAGAAAAAGGCTTTTATCATGTTGCAAAGAGGACTCGTGAAAATTGAAGAGGGAATGATATAGAAGTGTGATTTTCTTCTTTCATCCCAGGGCACTATGTGAACAGCTTTACTTCATGCTGCACTTTGCTGAAGGGAGACAGCATATTCTTGAGCTTCATGCATGCCCCATATGGGAAAGAATGATGGAAAACCTAGGAAAGATAAAGATAAAATCTGGGCATGGAAGGTAATGCAGTGGAGGGCAGGACAAGCAGAAGAGAGTCTTTTTGAAGAAAGACCTACTAAGATTGGCTCATGAACAGCAAAGTGTTGAGAACAAAAGACAGTTTTCCTTTAGAAATTGTCATTATGGAGAAGACAGTACCAGTAGTGCACTCTCCTTTTGTCCACAGCCACTATCCTCAGCTAAGATTGCAGTAGGGACTTGTTCTGGAGAAGAGGAGAACAATTCTGTATTCTCTCTTGGATTCTTCATGGTGGACTGCAATGGGACATAACACCTGCTTGTGAACACTAAGGATACAGTAAAAAGGTGTGTCAGTCTTTTGTACAACCTTTTACAAGATGATTGATAAAAAGAATTAAGAACGAATAGTATTTTGACCCCATTAGACTTTATTTAAGCCTTGTGTTCTGAGAAAAGACAATTTAAAATCTTATTCTTTATAATATCAAAAGAAAAGCCAGCAGAAATAAAACTCAGTAAATTAAATTACAACAAGTTTTTTGACCTCTGTGTATTAAAGGACACAATAAGGGAAAGCAGCCTTTTACTGAATGGAAGATAATCTTTGCAAATCACAAATGATAAGGGACCTGTGTAGACATTTCTCTAAAAATTTAGGTAGATGCAAAGAAGTACATATACAATGTCACCAATTATTAGGGAAATGGAAATTAAATCATAACTAGTTATCTCCATACTTTCATCTGGATAGCTATTTTCAAAAATAAAAAAAACAACACATGTTGATGAAGTTACGGAAAATGTAAAATTGACAAGGCTTTTTCATTTACCAAACTGTAGTCAGGTCTCTCTGAGTCTGTTCAACTAGGCCTTGACCTGCGGTTTCTGTGTCTGTCACAGTTAATCACAATTGTCAACTTGGTGGGGTTTAGAATTACCACAGAAACAAATCTCTAGACTTATCTGGAAGTTTCTAGATTCATTTAATTGTGGGGGGAAGGTACACCCTAAATATAGGAAACACTATCTCATGTGCTGGAGTCTTGGATTGAATAAAAAGGAGCAAGAGGACTGAGCATCAGGACTCATGCCTCTCTTTTCTGTCTGTAGATACAATGTAGACGGCCATCCTACCCTCCTGCCACTGTGACTTCTGTGCCCAGGGGCATCAAACCCTCAAAATGTAAGCTCAAACTCTTTCTTCCTTAAATTGCTCTTGGCAGGTATTTTGTCACACCAATGAGCAAGTAACTCATGCAGCATCTAAATTTTCATTGTCTAATTTCAGCAAGAATTTTGTTGAGCCAAGTTATCAAGGTTCTCTCCCCTGAAGATCTAATCCAGTCATTCATCTCACACCTCTAGGTGATATATGAACATCACAGTTTCCCTTCAGCAAGAGCTAAGTTTAGCCAGAACACTCCTTACCCCTGGTGTTTCCTCTCAGCAATTTTCCATCCAGGACCCCTAACCTCCTCCTCACTTGCCCATGCTGTGCAGAATGTAGCACAGTTCTACTGAGATCTCATTTGCCCAATTACAAAAGTTACTAAAAAAAAAAACCTCGGTGCCATTGTTAACAACTTTCAGGATCCTATTTCCTTTGACACTGCTTATGTACTTATGAATACACAATGGTATGCTCTCGGTGGAAAACAGTTGAGGCCCTTGGGAAGTTAGAGAAATTACCATCTAACCCAGAAATTCCACCAGACTCAAAAGAATTGAAAGCCAGGTTTAAAGAAATCATTTGTGCACCCATATTTATAGAAGCATTATTGACAATATCCAAAAGGTAGAGCAACTCAAGTATCCACTAAAGAATGAATGGACGAATAAAGTGCTATGTATTTGCTTTATGCAGACTTACAGACTAATTCTAACACCTGCTACGATATGCGTGAACCTTGAATATGTGTGCAATAAATAAATAGGTTAAAAATAGCAAATACTATACGATTCCACTTTAGTGAGCTACTTACAGTAGTCAAATTAATAGAGAAAGGAAATTAGGTTATTGCTTGTCAGGGGAGCAGGGAATGGGGAGTTACTGTTTCACAAGTAAAGATTCAGTTCTCTATGGTGGAAGACTCCTTGAGCTTTGAAGTACAATGTGAAATGCATATAACACTAAAGAGCAGCAGAAGTAGTGAGGGTAGTAAATTTTGTAGGTGTTTCAATTAGTCCCTTGTGTTTTTGTGCTCCTAGGATTATTATTTACTTGGTAGGATTAGGGTCAATCATGTATGCCTAAGGAACACAAACCCTCTAATTCTCATTCTTTACCCAGTAAATGATGAGCTTGTGTTTCTCTTAGCAATAGGGACAAGATAACTGCTAGCTTTGGGTAACCAAACTTGAGTCTGATTTAACCCCTTTCTATGGTACCTGGACCTTGACCTAGTCTTGAATTTAAACAAATAATGGAACTTGGGACAGCCCCTCTTTACTGATCCCTCCCTATGAGGACTTTCCACCAAGAAAGGCATTTCTGGTCAGCATTTCCAATTGTGCCACTTGTTTACCCATTTAACTACACTCATTTTTTTTTCTTCTTTCTCCCCTGATTGCTTTTTCCTATAAGAAGATGATATTTTCTCCATGACCCTTGAGAATTGTACAGACACCACTATTAGAGAAGTCAACCTATGGTACTAGTCTTTTGAATAAAATATGTCCTTACCTAAGTCCAGATTTGTTTTTATTTAACACTCACAAAGTATGAGAACAATGTTTGTCCCATTTAGCATATGGAATACAGTGAAAATACATGTAATGCAAAGATTGTTTACATACAGTAGGTAACACATATAATTGGAATATGCAAATCTACTTGTGTAGTACATATGTGTACATATTTAAGGATGCTAGATTAAACAGTATTATGTTATTGTGTATTATTTTCCCTATAATAAATATTTTATTTGGAAAGATGTTATAACTTTTTAATGGGCTGTCAGAAAATACTCTTAAATTGGAAGCTTAGTTCAGATAAGCTTCAAATCAAAGATTCAAACATCTGTATAAGGAGTAAAAGTTAGGGTTGGCTGGTTTCATTTCCCATAAGAAATTTTATCTTAGGTCAAGAACGTTGCTGCTAGTTTCAAAGTCGTAGCTTGTTTATTCTGACTCTATGAAATTATGAATTCAGAGTGAGCAAGGTACTCTTTGTAGTAAACTTTAAACTGCAACAATACTATTGATATTCCTCTGATTTTAATCCACAATGGTTTTGTTTGTTTGCTTGTGGTTTTGTTTTTGAGTAAGGGTAATACTATGTGAGTAGCCCAGGCTGACTTCAAACTCTCCTTACTCTTGCTTCAGGCTGCCAAGTACAGGGATTAAAGGCGTGTAATCCCACCATGCTTAGGTCTTTCCACAGTATTTTAGAATGGTTTCATTTTTATTTTTTAAGTTAGAGTTTTGTGCAAGCCTTCTGTCAGGTTTTCACATAGGGAAATTATGATAAATCTGTACCCACAGTAGTTAACAGAGCCAACATCCTTACCAAGAGCACAACCACAAATGTCACTTAAAGGGGTATTAAAATAGTAACAGATTTTCAAGGACAATTTTTAAAATATTAAGTGAAAGGCACCTTCTGGATTTTTTTCCTTCTTTTTTTTTAATCTCTCTAGTGCTTTAGTAATTTTAAAGGAAGATATGATGCTTTGATGTCACTAAATCAGATAACCACATGATAGATTTATTTTATAAGGTGTGTTTTTTTAGTATTAAAATAATACATTAAGTCACTTGATTGTTGAGCCCTGTTGATAGTAAAGAATGTAATATGGCTCTACTTAGAAATAGTCCATAAGATGATTTCTTCCAGTCCTTCCTCAGCCAGAATGTTCCAGCTCCTTCATCCTCTCCCACTGTGCAAGCAATTGAATAATTTTTGTTTACTTATTGCATTTATGGTGCTTTTATGTTCTTATGTGGGATATGCATGAATTTCAGGGGGGTATACTCTCCTCCTCCCAAATTTTATTTGTTTTTCTGTCCTAAGTCACTTGAATTCATTTAATTATATTCATATTATTGATGGTACTTTTTGGGATGATCAGTCAAATGTTTTCTCTGCCTTAGACTTAGACATTATTGATGGAACAGAGCTAGTGAACTTTGACACTATCAGTTCTAATCCCCTCAGTATGCAGCTAAGGAAATTAGTCAAGAGAATTTTAACCATCTGTCCCACACCATCTGAGTGACAAGGAAGGCTCTACATCCCCGGTCACAGTCTCAGTTCACATGATTTCATTCCTCAGTTTTGAGCCAGATAAAAAGTCAGGCACCTTGCATAAAAACTCCATGATCAAACTTCCTACTTTGCACATGGGACAGAGGGAGATGTGGAACTTTATACTCAGTGGACTCTTGACTGTGACAGACTTGGGTCCTATGATGCTGTGTGGCAGCCTAGATATATCATATAGGAAACACCCAAGACAAACAGGTGGATATAAATCCTTGTACTCAAGTCAAATGATTCTCTCATGTTCTGATAAATGACTTCTTCTTAATGTTTTAGACCATCTTGACTACAGTTTATTACATTAAAACCAAGCTTACTGTTTGGCCGTGTTCACATTAGCAGCTCTGTGATATTAGGCGGAAAAAATGCAAGGAGAGAAACACTTGCAAAGTTATGGAAGAATTGTCACAAGTGGCAGCACTGTGAGCTGCTAGTGTACAGGCCTGCTCTGCAGAGGAGCACCTTAATCCTGGAATTGTCTTAACCCACAGCTTTCTTTTGGTCATAAAACTCATGAGAGAGGAAGCTATAAGAGGCCATGAATCTGGAAAGTCAGGCAGCTCTAGGGGTTCTTTGATCACCACATATAAGTTTTAGGGGGTGATAATGGGTGGGAGTACATGTCTTTCTCATGATTAGTTTGTGTTTCTATAAAACAATACATGGATTTCTGTACCTTGTTTTCTAAAAATAAGACCAGTGAGATTAGATTTCAGTTAATCATCAAAATGATGATTTTTTTTCACTCTGTTTTTACCTATGCCCTGAAAATTCTTAGTAGCTATATTCTCACGTTTCAAAATACTCTTTTTCCTTGCAATCTGATAGAGATAACACAGACAATTCCCAGAAGTGTCTTACTTTGGTAATGGCTACCTTAAGCATAATAGACAGAGTTCAGATGCCTTATTGTGGGCCTTGTCTGGGGCTTGTGAAATCAGTCTGTTTGTTCATTTCTCCAGGAGACCCTTTCTGTGCTCACAGCCATCGCAGTGTGTTGTGATAAATAATGCAGTGCCTTCCCAATGCTTGCCTTAGCCATATGAGGGGAACATTTTAAAAAGAGAACAAGCAGACACAGAAATGGAAATTAACCCCAGGCCTGCCAGCCTCCGTCAGGAATAATGCGTCACATAATTCCAGGGTTCAATGGGAAGTAGGTGCCTTTCTACTGAGTTCGGCTCTTTGTCCTTGTTCTAGTGTGTCATTGTAGCAACTGTCATGTAAGGTTAATGACAGCCCCTCATTACCCTTGTCAAATATGTAATAATGTGGCCCAACAACGGGTCTGAATGGCTTCTGCTTGTCAGACCCCTATGTTTTGCCTAGCAGATGGTCACTGTGCTTGGAGAGGCCCTTGCTCAGATCCATCACACTGATATCCTGAACACGTGTGTGCATGAAGCATTTTCCCCTGATGGGACAGTGTATGGCTAGAATACTAATTGGGCACAGCATGACAACTGCAGGTTTCACCCTCCCTCCTCCCCCAAATCCCTGTTAGCTTTCTGTTGGCTCCAGGGGGAAAGAGAACAGATAGAACCTCTCTTGCCTCTCTCCTTCTATTATTTCTGGCAAGACACAACACTTTTCAGCTGTGATATGCACCCATTTTCAAACCCCTTATTTGGATCACTTAAGATGCAGCACCCATGAATTTTTAGACACATTCTATTTTCAGAGACATGGAAACAAAGCAGAGAAAAGCCTCTGTGAGGAAAGTGTCGGGCAGGGTTACCCAGCTCTGTGGGCAGCAAACCAGCATCCTAGCCATGACCTTGTGCAAAGACATTTCCTCCCACCCAGGACAGTGCCCCACCCCTTTAGCAGGAAGAGTGCCCTGCTAAGACACTAAAGCTGAATATAAGAAGGATTGTCTGTCTTGCCTCAGGGACTCTGCAACAAGACATTGATGTTTGTCATTGTTAGATTTGTTGTTATTTTATGTTTTGATTTTACATTAGGTCAGTTCCAGCTCAAAAATGAACAGTGACACTCCAAAGTCAATTCAAACACCAACAACATATGCAGAATTTGTTACAAGATAATCAAATTCTTTTTCCCTTACTACTGTGTTTTCATGATTTTTCAGGCCTCACATCCTTTTCAGGCACAATAGGTACTTTTTCTATGGAAAAGTTTACTTGGCATCAAATCTTTGCTGATATAAACTGCCTTTTGAAGCTTTTGGGCTACTGGCTTGCCAGTCATTCTCCACTAACGTTTCTTATAAACCTTCCTGAATATTTCTATTTCCTCTAACCCAACTTAGCTCTGGTAACTTCTGAATGATCCTAATAAAGAAGAAATTGATTTTTAATAGGTTTTTTGCCTGTGTGTGTATGTGTGTGTGTTGTATGCACGTGGATATGCAGATGTAGTGCCCTAGGCAGGTGCAGAGAGCAGGGGAGAACATCAGCTGTTTCCCTCTGTTGCTCATCTACATGTTTCTTGAGATGGACTCTCTCACTGATTCTGGAGTTTGTTATTTTGTTCCATGTACCCCAAAGATCCTCTGGTTTTTGTACTCCACAGGTCTAGGTTTATAGGCATGGGTGGCCATACTCAGCTCTTTACAAGAGTGTTGAAGATTCAAACTTGGAGTCTCAGGCCCCCTTAGGCCCTAATACTTGCATGGCATGCACTGGGGGTATATCTCCAGCAACAAAATATGTGTTTTTTTTTTTTTTAAAGTTAAAATATTTTTGAGAGAAAAAGAGGCAGAGAGGGTCCTGCCCAGGCTTATGTGGGTCCTGGGGAATTGAACCTGGGTCCTTAGGCTTTGTAGGCAAGCAGCTTAGCAGCTAAGACATCTGTCCAGCCCCAGAATTTATTTTAATTAATATGCATCAAAAATAATTGTCCTTAGGAAATTAGGAATGATTCCATGCAGCTTCTTCATTTCAAGTTTTAAAGTCTGTATTGGTGAAGAAACTTTGGCAGCAAGAACACCAAGTAAGTACATTCCTTTCTTTTTTGTTGTTGTTGTAGGGTCTCACTCTAGCCCAGTCTGACCTGGAATTTACTCTGTAACTCCAGGCTGGCCTCAAACTCACAGCATCATCCTACCTCAACCTCCTGAATTCTGGGATTAAAGGAATGGGCACTATGCTGGGCCCACCTAATTACTTTTGCGCTTACTATAGTAGATGGCCACTCCCTCTGTTTCTCCATTTAAGAGCAAGCAGTTCTCCTTTGTGTCCATGTCTTTTATTACAAGAGATTGTAAACCTATTGAGGGCAGACACATCTCTGACCTCCTTGTGTGTTGTGCTGGACCCACCCAGGTGTGGGGGCTCAGGGACATCTCAGAGTATCCATACCTGCATGCCACAATGTTGAGGCCAATTCCTTTTGCAATCTCCAGTACATACATTCTTTTGTAAAACTGTCAGCTGGAATGCCTCTATTAGTACTAGTCTAATGTAATAAATGACATTATTTTTTATTATCTTTTACTCACCCCATCCTTAGACCATTGCTATCAAGCAGTTGGTATATGCAAGATGCTGTATAGTGTATATCAGAGTTTGAGAGGAAGTTGTCATGTGCCATGTGTCCCGTACCCCATTGGCTGTGGGGAACACCACCTCCTGCACACATCTGCTGATGACTCAGCTGATGATGCAATATACTGAAGGAACTTCATCCATCCTTTCCAGGATTAGAAAGAAATAAGTCCTTAGACCCTTCCTTAGAAAGGGTACCACTTTCCCAGAAGGAAGAAACTATTTCAAATGATTTCAGATTTGGTGTTCTGCTGAGTGTACTTTGTTTCTATCAAATATGTGAAAATTTTAGCAAAAATGTTTGGTTACCAAATCATTCCTCAGTGTCTATAGAATGCTTTTATTTTCTCTCTGACTTCATGGATGCTCTTTATTTTTTTTCTCATACTTCTTAATGTAGTTGCATTCTTTCTCAAAATGCACAGCATATGTGAACACTTCCATCGACTTTCTAAGCCACAGGGCTAATTTTCTTTGGATGCCATAGACGTTCTACTCCATAACTATCACACTGTCATCATCCTTTTCCCTCAACACTTGTGGAGGATCTAGCATGTCAAGTATTATTCTAAACTGTAGAAAACAACAGACAAAAATAGTGGTCTATGAACACTTGCTATACTATATAGTGGCAGAGTGATATACAAACAGATAGGACTATCATTCCAAATTAACTTATTATTATATGCTTTACCTAATCTCATGCAACCCTCTTTTCCCTATTTCCAAATCTCACAAGATGTCTTCAGGAATCAGGAATTCTTGCTGTATTTTCCGAGTTCTCTGTATTCTCAAACTTGCCACTGAACACTGCCTCTTCCTCTTGAATCCTTATTTGGCGCCTAGCTGTCCCTTAAACACATGGCGTTCTTACTGCACTATTTTCAGATATCACAGTACCTTAGGGTGAGTTTCCAAGTCAGTTTAATTTCCATTGTCAAATTAAGGTGAGCATTTATTATCCACCTGATAAAAAATTCCAACTCCATCTTATTAATTTTAACCTTATTCCATTGGAAAAACATATGCCTCAGGCTGGAGAGATGGCTTAGTAGGCACGGTTCTTGCCTGCATTGCCAAAGGACCCAGGATTGATTCCCCAGTACCCACATAAGACCAGATACACAACGTGAATCATGCATCTGGAGTTCATTTGCCATGGCTGGAGCCCTGGCGCTCTCTCTCTCTCTCTCTCTCTCTCTCTCTCTCTTCTTGCAAATTAATAAAATAAATAAACAACATATTAAACACAACACGTCTTTTTCAGTGAGTGGTCTGCTAATCTTTGGGTAAACGATTTCTCATCTATCAGGTGTTTTGCTTTACACAGGTAGCCAGAAAGATGACTGTTGTACATGCTGACCTCCTGGGTCCTCAACTGCTTATCCCGAGTGGCTCTTCTATGCATCCCATATCAACCATCTTCCTACATCATCACATTGTGTACCTTGCCATTATAAGGAGCCAATATGACTTTTAAAATAACAAAACAAAATGCTCTGTTTCCCTCTATTGCCTCACCCCACTACACTTGTTGAAGTAGACCTGGGCAGCATCCATTCATAAGATCCTACCATTCATTTTCCTTCTGCTTTTCTCCCAGCTCCACTTTCCTTCCACCCAGTGATGATTCAGTTGTGAATTAGAATAACTGTTCTCTGCAAAATCTTTCAATTGCCTTGCCCTGTTTTCATCCACCATATTTTCTGTTCACAATATTTCTTGGCAAAACCTCAAATCAGGGTAAATCCAACCATCTGTCTCCCTTGTGGCTACATCTGAGCAGTTGATTTTCTCTAGTGAAAATTATTAATTGTCCAGAGAGGTTTTCCTTCAATTGTATCAATACTATTTCAAGTGGGACTTAACATGGCCCAGAAACCTTGCTATGCTTCTCTGGAAGGCTGGTCTTAAAAGACCACTCACATATCTCTTCTTTTCTTTTTACTTCCCTGTCTCCTCCCCCAAACAGTTCTTACCCAGTGCTTCTCTTCCTGTTTGGACTTATCTAATTCATTGTTCACACTGCATTCCAAGGTTACACACACACACACACACACACACACACACACATATATATATATATATGTATATATATATATATATATATATATATATATATATATATATATTGCCCAGAGGTATTGGGCTGGGAAAATAATGGGGAATTCTCATTTAAATTATCAGCTCAAAAGAAACTGCAATATTATTTAAGAAGTAGAGAAGCAAACAGGATTTGGGGTAGAAGGAAAATCCTAGACAATTATGAAACACATATATGTATTTTTAAAATAGAAGCTTTTGTATGGATGCATCATATGTTGGTACCAACATTTCCTTTCCTTCCTGCACTGTTTTCACTGAGGGCTCCTAAGTGGGATTGCTGCTATTCACCATGGGATTGTAAGCTTTGAGTTATGAGAGCAGCAGTCATTGGGGGGGGGGGGTCAATGCCTCTGGATATTCCCTCCCACCTTGTGGATCTTGATTTTTTAAGTGGGAAATGATACTTGCTCCTTCACAAAAATGATATCTCATTGTTCTAGAACAAAGCAGATTTTATAGGGGTATGACCCTACACCATATATATATATATATATATATATATATATATATATATATATATGTTATTCAGCTCTTAACTGCCTTCTGGACTTCTGCTTCTGGCTATTAACCTCTGCCTCTTTTGGCTCACACTTACTGTATTCTCATTGGTTAAAGGTTAAACGACATTTTCTCAAACGACCATTCCCTGAATGCTTTATTTAAACTATTTGCTGTTCAGTTTCTTTTTGGAACACACAATTTTTTCACCATAGCATAATTATAACATAATTACAGTAAAAGGTATGACTCCTTGCTTAATATCTCTATTTTCCATTGGGCATTGTGAAAGAAGTTTGTTTTTTGTTTTCCTCCCTTTAGTTTGTTTCTATCTACTTAATGAATAATAGCATTTGTTTTCATGTAGCAGTAGTTTAGTTAATATTTGTTGACTGAGTACAAAATATATGTGGTGAATAGATTATGGCCTGAAGAGGTACTGGCTTAGGAAAATGAATGAGGAATTCTCAGTTGAAATTATCAATTCAGAAGAAGCTGTGATATTGTTTAAGAAGAAGAGAAGCAAACACGTTTTTGGATAGAAGAAAAATCCTAGATAATTATGAAATCTTATAGTACCCTGGTGTGTCAGTGGGATGGTCTATTCACACTCATAAAAATATGCAAGTGCCAGGGATAGGGTGGGAGGGCAGAATGAGGCTCCCTCTACCCTCCAAGATGCTTACATTCTGTTGCAGTCAAGGTTTGCATTGCTGGTAGAAATCACCCAACTAAGAGCAGCTGTGGGAAAAAAGAGGTTTATTTTGGCTTACAGGCTCCAGGGCAAAGCTCTATAATGGCAGGGAAAATGATGGCATGAGCAAAGGCTGGACATCACACCCTGGCCAACATAAGGTGGACCATAGCAACAGGAGAGTGTGCCAAGCATTAGCATAGGGAAACTGGCTTTAACACCCATAAGCCCACCCCCAACAATACACTGCATCCAGGAAGAATTAATTTCCAATTGCCATCAGCTGGGGAACCTAGCATCCAGAACCCTAAGTTTATGGGGGACACCTGAATCAAACCACTACATACTGCCCCTGGCCCCCATAAACTGATAACAATCCATGATGTAAAATGCAATGCATTCATCCAACTTTAAAAGTCCCCATTTTTTTTATCAATTCCAATGATGTTCAAACATCCCCATAGTCCAAGATCTTTTAACTGAACCATAATACTAAAAAATATCCCCCCCCAAAACCATAATGGCACAGCATAAACATTCACACTGCAAAATATGGCATTGAACATAGCAAAGAAATACTCAACCAATACAAGATTTAAAACAACCAGGCCAAACATCAAACTCTGTAGCTTCAAGTCCAACAACTCTAGCCAGTGGCAAATCTCCATGTCTGATAATTCTAGCCAGTAACAAGTCCCTGGCATTCCAATTCTGCCCTTCTAGTTAGGCTACTTACAGCCCTGGAAAACTTCATCTGGAGCCTGCAGCTTTCCTTAGCAGCCATCTCATGGTCCTTGCATCTCCGCTGGGTCTCCATTACAATCCATAGTTCATCCTCATGGCCCCACGGGGTGTCCATGCAGGCAACCAGCAAACCTCCTTCACACTGCCCATGGCCATTTCCAAAACACAAGTCTGTGTTGCAAACTCAATGACCCTCTCTTTCTAGCATTTCTTATACTCCACAATAGCAGGTAGGGTGCCAACTTGTTAATCCAGTGGTAATAAAGCAGACTGAAGAACAGGACACTCCTTGAGCATTCAGGTCCCTTCCAAAGAGTCTACATTCTTTCTGTTGCCCCAGTGTAGGTCAGCTGGCCCAATCTCAATGGTTGTAATCTCTCAAACAATTTGCAAGTGAATGGGCAGCAGTTTAGGCCCAAAGATTTCATTTTTTCTGTGCCATATCCCTCTGCTCACATCAGTTCATTTCTACACAATACAACCGTGCACAGCTTCTCAGGACACAGGCATAACAGCAAGCTTTTCACACAAACTGCTAGCCCAGTCCAAGCAAAGCTCTTTCTCACCCTCATAAGCCAAACCTCATAGTCCATAGTTCTTATTGCATTCAGGTCTTTCAACTCTGACCTGAATAGTCCATCAAGCTGTACTTACAGCACTGCAAGGCATCTCTTAGGCCAAGATTTCAAATCCTTCCACATTCCTCTCGAAAATCAGCTCCAAAAGGCCAAAGCCACACAGGTGACTAGTAGCAATCCCACTCCTCAGTACCACTTTACTGTTGCGGTCAGGTTCATATTGCTGGTAGAAATCACCCAACCAAGAGCAGGTTGTGGGTAAAAAGAGGTTTATTTTGGCTTATAGGCTCCAGGGGGAAGCTCCATGATGGCAGGGAAAATGATGGCATGAGCAAAGGATGGACATCACACCCTGGCCAACATAAGGTGGACCATAGCAACAGGAGAGTGTGCCAAGCATTAGCATAGGGAAACTGGCTTTAACAACCATAAGCCTGCCCCAACAATACTTCCCCTCCAGGAAGCGTTAATTTCCAATTTCCATCAGCTGGGAACCTAACATCCAGAACACCTAAGTTTATGGGGGACGCCTGAATCAAACCACCACACATTCCAACCCTTGGAACCTAGGAGTGTAGGCTATGAAGTAAGGGTTAGGCTGAAGATGCAGTAACCTTTCTAATCAAGTGAGAAGCATACATCTGGAACCCCATTACAGGTGAACCCCATCTCATGGCAAGGAATATAGGGTTGGAAGAGGGAGGGTGGAGATTCAGCAACAGAGGGTTGATATAAGAAAGACTGCACTTAGTTTTTGGCTTTGAAAATAGAGAAGGAAGTTGTGATTCAAGAAGAAGATGGAAAAAGCAAAGGGCTCTCCTCTCGAGCCCATAGAAAGGAATATATCTGTGTCGACACCGTGAATTTATTGCAGTGAAGCCCCTTTCAGGCTTCCAACCTCCAGAACAAATGGCACAATGATAAATGTGTGCTGTTTGAAAGAACCCAGTTCCTGGTAATTTGCTACAGCAGCTGCAGGGAACCCATACAGAAGTGAAGCTATGGATGGAAACTGGGAGTAGACAGTGAACACACTTTCCAACAAGCTTTGAAAAGTGGAGGATATTTCAAGACGTGAGAGCAGAACAATCAGCTTTGCTTTATGGGACACTTCGTTTTGGATGGACACATAAAGCATCGGGCACATGTGGAAAAGAAACAGAGACCTTACTCTGGAAGCTGATCAAATAAGCCTTGCAAATGCTTAAGAAAACCTGAAAGGAGATCTTAGAGATAGTTTTGTCATCATAACTTACATTTTCATAAATTTATATTTTAATTCTAAACCTAGATAGAATTACTAAAAATAATATCTTTAAAAACAACTGGTTTTTAAAAAAGGAGAGTCCAGAATGATTAGATAAATAGTAAGAAAGAGAGAGAGAGAAAATCTATAAACAAAGATGTCAAATCTACACAGTACTGAAACATATTCCAAGTCTCTAATATTCAAAAGACTGTGGTATTGATAAAAATGTCTAGACCAACTAAAGGTAATTTCTATAAGTTAAAAAGTAAGCAAAACTACTGGTTTGGGTTTTTCTAAAATCCTAGTAGTAGCTGGTCAATAAATATTTGTTGATTATACAATGGATTGAGACCAGGGAGACTTCCTAATTTCTAAGAATCAATGTAAATATCTTAGACAAAACAGAGAGGAACATAACTGGCTTGTCTAAGGAATACTCTAAGGAATACTGTCAATCATGTTTCTTTTGCTGACTGGCCATGTTTTTCTAGTCTCTACAGCAGGCATTACAGAAATTCCAACCCTCCAAATTTCCAAAATGAATAAGTTAAACTTGAAAAGAACATTGATTATTGGGAGAGGCAGCCCTCATTCTGAGATTCTCAGTTCAAAGCAGAATCCTGAAAACACCATTGATCATTCAACATCTGCCTATGTACTGGGTGGGGGCGTGTTGGGGCTCAACTGAAATCACAGGGACCTTAATTTTACTGGCTTTTGGAGAGAGTGACAAAAGATTATAAAAAGCTGTGTGGTGGTTTAGTTTGTAGCTGTTTCTTTTTATTTGTCTAAATGACTTTAGGAAAGGAAGGAAAAAAGAGAGGACAGCTGTGGAATGAGCCAGTTCAGCAATCTGTGTCTTAGGCACTATTCTGCCATGATATTTCGTCCCTCTGGGAAGGGCTCCTGGGGAATAGGTGGCAGGAAATCACAAGCCACCTCTAGAGGTCCTCAAGGAGTCAAGATAGGCAGGCAAAGTACCATGTGAGCTATAAAGCACAATAGTGAAGCCAGAGCCAGTTACTCCCCCGAGGATCCTAGCAGTATGCTGCCCTTCCTCCTGGGAGACCCCCACAATGTGGGATAGGACCACACTATACAAACAGTTCACAAAAAAGGAAAGAAGTGACATGCTCTAACGCAACCACAGGACTCCTTCATAGGATAAAAACAATTCACCTACACAAATATTGCAGGCATCATGCACAGTCAGTGTGCAGTTTCAGGACAGGGCATCTTCTTGCCTGCTGTCTCCTTGGTGGTGTTATTACCCATGTGATCTTGATTTTTGTGGTTGGATCTGAGTCTTGCAGCATTTAGATATGTTCTCCTTACTATCAGACAAGGTGGTGAGTTTATGACTATCCTGTTCCCAGGTAGTGGTTCTTCTTTAGGACAAAGTAGATTGCTGGGCCTTCCTGTCCAGAGTGGAAGGACACAACTTTTAAAATGCGGAGTTGTTTATCATCAGTACAAATGCTCCCCAACTTTCCAAGGAAATAATATCTCAACATCTTGTGACTTTCTCAAGGGCTCTTGATGTTTTGGGCCTGATCCATGGCCTGGCTTTAATGTCCTTCCTCCTCTAACTCCTGTCACAGATGTTCCCATGCCCCCACCCCCTGTTCTCTTCTCTGTTTTAGAAACACAAGCTGCTCTCCCAGGTTTCTGTGCCAAAGCTTACCTTGTTCCTGCACTTAGCATTCTTCCTTCTTCTCTTCTCCACTCAGGAATCTAGTCATTCTTCAAGTCTCCCTTGAGATGCCATCTCCTCTGTGAAGCTAGAAAATCATTTTAATTCCCTCACCTTGTCTATCCAGTCAGACTAAATTACTTTTCCCCCTGAGACTTGACACTTCCTTACTTCATACTGTTATGTTTAGCAATGCTTTTACATCCTGGCTTAGGTAATTTTGTATTTTCATATATCTCTCCCACTGGAGTCTGAGTTTCTTGGGGTCAGGGTCCTCTCAATTTCAATTTTTCAGCCCTTATAAAGACCAGCGTCATGCCAAACATATAGTTAATGTTTAAGGAATAAACATGGCAGGGAAGCAGAACTGAATAAATTCTCAGATCCACCAGAATAACCCTCTCCCTTCCTCCAATAATCCAAGGAAAGCAGCAGGGGTTTGCTATGTGAGACACTGATATGTAGAAGGCATCTGAGTGGGTCTTAAAGCGAGGCTCACAAGAAGCTACACATGAGGAGCTGCAGACATCCTGATTTCTCAATGGCTCATATGCTGCCTAAAAGAAAAAATGTGGAAGTTAATGCATATGAGCTAGAATGTAGTATTTTCCATGAGCAGATTCTGCAAAGCTTTTGCTTCAGGTATTCCTCCCCACTGACAGTTTATCAGCTTTTGAATTTGTAAATTGATGTCAAGTAAGTTCCCGGTCTTGTTTGGGGCCATTCGTTTTTTATCCATTATGTTCTATCTGGAGAGCAGGAAACATTATGTCAAAGTCATGTGCGTGTGATCATTTTTGTCCTCCTCCTAAGGAGAGAGGCACTTACCAATTTGGGTGTGAGGGTTAAAAAGAGCACAATAATAACAACAAGCAACAATCGCATAGCAATTTGCAGCCTCCCAGCCCTTCAATGTGTCGCCGCAGTTAACCCTCCAGACAATCTTATGAGGCTGGTATTATTGCCCTTACTTTGCAAAGGAGGAAACTCGGGCTAATGATGTTTAAGTGACTTGTCTAAGGTTATATAAAAGCACCAAAGACTGACAGAAGGCTATTTATTCAGAATAACGTAGAATGGACTGAACTTCAGTATGATTATACAGGAATTTTCTCCATAATTATATGCAACCCTTGTTGACTGCTGACAGTGAAGCAGGTCCTGTTCTGAGGGTTTTACACGTATTAACTCATTTAATCTCCAAACCACTGCATGAGGTGGGGGTGTTATTACTCCCCTCACTTTACAGATGGAAAAAAAATGAATGCTAGATTGGTTCAATAGCTTGGACTCACTCTGATGAAGGGCAGACTGCAGGTTTGGACCAAGGCAGTCTGGCTTTCAGGTACAATTCTAACCAAGTTCAATGGACTCACTGTGGTGGATGGTGTCTTGGTGGCTGTCATACCACTCTGAGGGAATAACTCCTATGAGTAGTAGAAGAATAGTTCCTCCTTTAATAAATGCACAGAGTTTTAAATATAGGAATTTCAAGGTTAACAAAGTACATTTTAGAAACTGAGTTAGTTTGGGAGCCCCAAATCCTTACTTTGCTCCCAGGTATGACTTGACCTCTTAACACTTTGATCCTAGCATTTGCATGGCTCTGACACAAATATATGATATGGGCAACCGAGAGGAAGAAGAAATTTATTTTAAATCATAGTGCCAGAGGCTTTGGTCCACAGTTGCTTGCCCTTATGTGTTTAGGCAGGACGTCATGACAGTGGGACCATAAAGTAGAGGATAACCATTCATTTCATGAAGGAACAAGAAGCAGATTAAGAGAGCTGAAGTGACCCCGGATAAGGCCCTATTCCCACTGGGTTGCTTCTACCAGAAAGGCCTCTCCTAGTACAGTTTCCAGAACTACATAAAATAGCTCTACCAGCTGAGATCAAGCATTCAAAATATAAGCGTGTGCCTGTAGGGACACTTAAGATTCTCACCTTACCAAATTCCATCTCTCTCTCTCCCTCTCTTCAGCTCACCCACGACCCCAGAAAAGCACTTAGCACATGAAAGCGTTAGGAAAATATATGTTGGAGGAATGAAAATTAGTTCTTCAATTTTCAGTGAACAGCTGGGAATAATCCTATCTAATCAGTTAGAGAACTACATCTACTTCACCTGTGCACTCAAGCTGAAATATTTTCCTTCCTTCCTTCCTTCCTTCCTTCCTCCCTCCCTCCCTCCCTCCCTTCCTCTCTCTCTTTCTTTCTTTTGCTCTCTATAATTTTTTTTTGAGATATCCTAGGCTGACCTGGAAGTCACTCTGTAGTTCCCCACTAGCCTTGAAATCACCATGAGCCTCTTACCTCTCTGCCTTCTGAGTGCTGGGATTAAAGGTGTGCACTATCTTGCCTGGCTTGTTTATTCTCTTTTTAATTCATCTGTTCTTACATTTTGTTGCCTTTTTAGGGGGTGTGCATGCATGCATGATTACATGCTTACATGTGTGGGGGTGCACATGTATGGGCAATGCACTTGCATGTGAATGAACATGTTTGGGAAAGACAGTGGTAGACCTTGGGTAGAGTGTCTCCTATCATTCTTCACCTTATTTATTGTGATAGGATCTGTCATGGATTCTAGAGCTCATGGATTTGGCTAGTTCAACTAGCCAGCTTGCCCTGGTTATCCACCACTATTTGCCTCTTCAGTTCTGGGTATAAGTGCACACTACCATGCCCAGCATTTATGTGGTTACTGGAGATCTCAAAACATCCTCACATTAGCACAGCCAGCAGTATTTGCTTTTTGGTCTCAACTTGTATTTTACTTGCCTTGAGTGGGTTTTCCTGTCTGCCCTCCCTCTACCAAGTTGGAAGGAGATAGCCATGAAAGGAATATACACCTCCTGTATTGTACCTTGGAATGTTTTCACTTATATCAATTTCTTCTCAAACATTGTTCTTGCATGCACACATGTGCACACACACACACAAGACAAATTATGATTTTCATACAGGCAAGGATGATGTATTTCATTCATTTATTGGAAGACTGAATTGTAAATAGCCATTAGGTACTGTTGGAGGAATGGATAAGTGAGGGAATGGACTTTATTGGTACACACCCAGAAGTGTTCATTAACTTCTAAAAATAGGGATACAAAGTAATAGTTCATAAAAATAAATTAATAAATCTTTTATGTTGAAAATTAGTTATTAAAAACTCCAAGTTTGCTCCATTCTTTCTCCTTTTACTTAGAGGGAACTAGAGAGTGGTTATTGTGGCTTGTGGTCCTTGGTACTTCCAAATTTGCTATCTTCATTTTTCTTACTTTTTTAGCACCATGAAATGTTCTAATGCTGATTTGATTTGAAGCTAGAAAAGCCTCCTGAGGTTGCTGTGGATTTTGTTTACACTTTCTAAGTTGCAGAAAATGAATGTTGTCATCCACACCCAAAGGTATCTTCTCTTGATTAATATCTCCAGGTTATCTTCCAGCATGAGTTCTTTATTTTTATCATTTATAAGAGAATTTGTTTGTTGAACGGAGAAGTACAGGTATAGCAGGAAGATAGATCCATGCCTTAGCATGTCCTCCACCACAGTAAATAAAGCTGTGAGAGACTTAGTGAAAATTTTATCTTGAATCGTTCTGACTTTATATACTACTATTCAAACTACATTAAATGTTAATTTACTTTGGTTTATATTTATGTGGGTCTCATGGTTTCATATTTTAAATTTGAAAATTTCTTATATAGAGAAAGTAAATTTTCTCACAAGACACACATTCTTAAGATACTTTCTCAATTGATTCAATACTTCACTACTAAAATTAAATTATTTTTTCCTAGCTGAGGTGGGATGGAACTTGTTATGCAGCCCAGACTGGTCTCCAACTCATAGTACTCCTGTCTCAGCCTCTCAAGTGCTAGGATTACAACTGTACATCACTTTTTTAAACATTTTATTAGCATTTATTAATTATGTATGTTGATGGGTTACATTGTGTCATTTATATTCATGTGTATAATGTATTTTTATCATATTTACTCCCACCACCTTCTTTTTGTTCCCCTAACTCTTGCTCATCCCCTTCTTTTTTCCAACTAGTTTCAAGTCTACTTTCATAGTGTCTTCATATTATTGATCTTTTGGTAAATGAATGAATTCAGTTTGAGTTGCTTTCATGAACATATGTGAGGAATTATTTACAGAAGCATGACAACTTACTAGTGGCTATACCACTGAAGAATATGTTGATGTCGATCTTCAGAGAGAGGTGAAGGACGTTTTTTTTTTTTTTTTTTTTTTTTTTTTTTTTTTTTTTTTGGCTTTCCGAGGTAGGGTCTCACTCTGGTCCAGGCTGACCTGGAATTAACTCTGTAGCTTCAGGATGGCATTGAACTCATGGCGATCCTCCTACCTCTGCCTCCTGAGTTCTGGGATTAAAGGCATGCGCCATCATGGCTAACTTTCTTTTTTAAATGAAAGTAAACTACACTAGGCTTGAAAAACATGATTTATGATGATTAAACTTAATGATCATTAATGGTTTTGGATTTTATGTTGATCTTCAAGCACATAAATTAACTCAATTTTCATAGAAACATAGTTTTTAATATCAAGCAAAAATTCAATAATATGTAGAAATTTCTGATTCTCAGTTATAGTAATAGTTGTGATTTAGATCTTTCTAATAATAAAAAACTCCTAAATTTCTAAAAATATGTTTTTTTTATCAACCTACTATACCCAATTGAGCCCAGTGATCTTTATTCAGGAATTATTTCCTTCATAAAATATCTACTATATTGTATTTTATAGCTTTTATTTATTTAACCTTATAGTGAATTTATAGTACCCAATTGAAAGACCTATAATTGTAGTGTGGATCTCAAGCAACTTTTGACTGCTTTGAGAAGTCATAGGTAAAAAATGGCAGAGCAAGAGAATAGAAGGTGAAAGAAGGAGAAACCACCTGTCAGCCTGTTGGATTAGGTTTGCCAGAGAAGGTAGACTTTTGTTTAAGCCCTGTTGTGCTGTATTCTACACATTATTTCACTAATTTTAAACAATACAAGGAATTACACTGGGCTTATTGAGTCTCCCATCAGTGAGTTTCAGAGGTTTCAGTAATGCTTTTAGATGGACTTGTATGTGTTCTCTTTTCATTATTTTGTATAATTAATTTTTAAAATACCTTTATTTATTTATCTGTGAGACAGAGACTGAGTATGGGTGTGCCATCTCCTCTTGCTACTGCTAATGAACTCCAGAAGCATGCAGCACTTTGTGCATCTGGCTTTGTGTGGATTGTTGGAAGTTGAACCTGGGCCATTAGACTCTGCAAGCAAGTGTGTAACTGGTAAGCCATCTCCCCAACTCTAAAATTAATTTTAATATACAAACAAGTTTCATTGAGATATTTCAGACATATGTATCAATATACTTTGCTTTTATTTGTCCCCTACCACCCTCCCTTGTTGCCCTCTCTTCCTTTTTATTGCTTTTTTTTCTCCCAGATAACACCCTTACTGATTCATGTCATGTAAACATATTTAAAAGCATAAATGTAGATCCTACATATAAGAAAAAACATGTGATATTCATCTTTATGAGTTTTGCCTTTTTTACTTAACATAATATTCTCCAATTCTATCCATTTTCCTATAAATGTTACAGTTTCAATCTTCTTTTCAGCTGAACGAAATTCCATTCTGTATATGTACATTTTCCTTATCCATTTTTCTGTTAGGAGACATTTAGGCTTGTTTCATGTCTTGGTTCTAATCCTTCAGGTATATATCTGGCAGTCGTATAGCTCAATCTTGTGTTAATTCTTTAATGAATGTGACCAAATGCTCATGTTTTAGACAAGAAGATATAAGCAAAAGTATCATATGTGGTTTCAACCAAGTGTCCTTATAGGTAGGAGTCACAAGGTTTTTTTGTGAAACCTCCATACTGATTTCCATAGTGGCTATACCAGATGGCAATCCCATCTGTAGTTTACAAAGGTTTTTCTTTCTTTTTTTAAAATAACAATATTTTATGTTATTTTTATTTATTTGAGACACACACACACACACAGTCAGGGAGAATGGGTGCACCAGGGCCTCCAGCCACTGCAAACAAACTCCAGATGCATGTGCCACCTTGTGCATCTAGCTCACATGGGTTCTGGGGAATCAAACGTGGGTCCTTTGACTTTCCAGGCAAGCACCTTAACTGATAAGACATTCCTACAGCCCAAAGATTTCTCTTTCTACATCCCTATCAGCATTTGTCATTGATTTATTTTTTTTTTCTGATTGGGGTGAGATGAAATCTAAAGATAGTTTTACTCTTCATGTCCCTTGTGGCTCAAGGTGTTGGAAGTTTTGGAGATTAATTTGGAGATGGCCTGTGATGCTCACCCTGGGACTTGGGTGAGGTCAGGACATCCAGTGAGTTCATTTCCAATGTGGAAGATGTTATCAGATTCTCTCCTCAGGGAAGTACACAGGTGTAGCAGGTATGTGCAGTGGGCAAACAGGAGAAGTGGAATCACCCCAATATCTGTGAGAGAGATGGTAAGACAACTTCCTGGAAAAGTCACAAGCACTCTTGTAGCCACCAAGACTTCATATTCATATTCAGAAATTAAATAAATCAGTTTGACCTCAAATAAAAACAAACTCACTCACATCCTAATAACTACCTAAATACATTCAAGGGCTCCTAAACACTTAATAATATTATAATATTTGAAAATGATCCCAATGGCAGTTATTTTAGAAGAGAATTGAAAATTATTTGCAAGGAAAGATCATTAACATGGTAGGCTAATTTTGAAAAACTATTTCAGGGATTTTAAATCAGCCATTGATTTTTTTCTTTAGGAACTACCTCTTTATTTTTATATGTTTTTGTCTTAAAATATATTAAGATAAAATAAGCATGTATATCTGAAAAAATGGTATGATGGTGGCCACTCTCCTTATTTCAGCATGATAAAATATGTGATGACATAAAAAGTGACATTAACATAGCCTCTCTGTTTGAAGGGTATTCTTACAATATGTTTCTTATATAGAGAAAAAGTTCTTATATTTGATTTAAATAATCATAGTTACTTATCCATTTTTGGTAGTGAAGGCTGTTAATGACATGCAAACATTATTATTGCTTTTGGGTGTATGTGGCTATTTTAACTATGTTAACACTTTTGTTGTTTCCCTCAGTGTAAATATTTGTGGTTATTTTTGTGGAGTTGTTTATAGGTAATTACCCCTGAAAATCATCTGAAATTGTTTAAAGAATTTTTAAAGAACTTCTCTAACATACTGGGAATGAGTCAATACATGTGGCAAAAGAGGAACTTAGTAAGTGGCTCCCTTTCAGAACTCTGCACCAACCAGAAACATTGCTTTTAAAGATACTAATCATTAAATGCTCACAGTTATAACTCATATTATTCACACACACACACACACACACACACACACACACACACACACACACACAGTTTCTATACATATATCTGGGTTCCTTTCATTTGCCCTAAATCTGTAAGTCTATTGCAAGCCATAGCAATTGTTTGTAATAACTAAATTGGATTCTGAGTACTCCTTGGACAATTAGCACTGAAGAGGTGGGGCTGAGGCTGTGCTTGCACAAGACACTTGAGCTCTGCATGATTGTCTATGTTGACCCATTGCTACAAAAATACCAGCATTGGCATATCGTTGAATTCCTTTAAAGTCTCAAAATGAAGGACCACAGTATCAATGAGTGTTATTTTCAGACAGTATGTGGGCTTGTTGCTCCAGATAAGAGTTGTTGAATTCGAATAGCTTGGTTATTTGAAGGGTATGTGTGAATTCTCTAAGTTCTTTCCTTTAAAAAAAAATGTTAGATCTAGCCAATGTTAAATGCTAAGGAAATTTTCTTTAAAAAAGTAATTCTGGGCTGGAGGGATGGCTTAGCAGTTAAGGCATTTGCTTGCTAAGCCAAAGGACCTCCATTCAGTACCCCAGGACCCACGTTAGCCAGATGCACAAGGGAACGCACGCATCTGGAGTTCGTTTGCAGAGGCAAGAGGCCTTGGCATGCCCATTCTCTCTCACTCTCTCTTTCTCTGTCAAATAAATGAAAGCAAAACAAAACAAAAAAAGTGATTCTGAAAGTGAAGAGATGGTCTCAACAGTTAAAGGTACTTGCTTGCAAAGCCTGATAGAACAGATTGGATTCCCCAGTACCCACGCAAGCCAGATGCACAAAGTGGCACATGTGTTTGCAATGGCTAGAGGCCCTGGCATGCCCATTCTCTCTTCACTCTCTCTCCTTGCAAATAAGTAAATAAATAAAATATTTTCAAAAAAGAAGTAAATTCTCCTTCCTGTGTTTTAGGAAGTAACATCTCTGTGGTTGTTTTACTTTTTTCCCATTTGTCAGTACGTAGGTGTGTATATACATCTTCACATGTGTGTGAGTCTAAGTGTGTATATGCAGCATGTGGGTATGGATACCAGAGGTTAAAGTTGGGTAACTCCCTCCACTTTTCTCTGCCTTATTTATTGAGACAAGGTCTCTTACTTGAACCCAGAGGTTGCTGATTGGGAAAGTCTAGGTAGCTACTTGGCCAGAGGATGCTCAGTCTCTTCATCCTAAGCTCTGGAATTACAGGTAGATTTCTGAGGCTTCCAGCACACATGTGGGTGCTGGTGATCAGGACCCAGGTTGTCACACTTGAGCAGAAAGCACTTTACCACTGACCCATCTTCCTACCCCTGTCTGCAGTTTTGAAATGGGGCTTCAACTTGTACTTCAGGCTAGCCTTGAACACGTTATGTCAGTCAGGCAGGTATAAAATTTATAATTATCTTCCTTCAATCTCCCAAGTGCTGGGATTACAGGTAGGTGCCACAATACTTGTTTGTTTGTTTGTTTATTTAGGAGAAACGGGTTGTATGTGAGGGGTGTATAAACGTAGAATGCATTGGAAGTATGCATAAGGATAACACATGGGTCGGAACTCTTATCTACCCAGTCTGCTCCAGCCATTCCATCCTTACGGTTAGGTTTTAGTTTCCACATTTTGTTCCCTATTTTATGTAAAGTTGGATTGAGAAAGATACGACTTTAAAAAAAATGAGACATGAATCACTTGGACAGAAGTGAAAATATTTTATTTTAAGATCTTCTGGGGTGAAAACAAACAATTTATAGTAACCCATCTCAAAATGTAACAAGTTTCAAAGAAGATTCTGGAATCCAGGGTTTGGGAAAAACACCTTTTCTCTGTTTTGATGCAAGTTTCAATTTGGAAATTGCAATCCCTGCCTCTCCCTTCCTCCCTTTGGTAAGTTGTGGGTACAAGAGAGACATCTAAACTGGTGTCACTATGGTATTTCTCATTGTCTATCTTCAGTCCCTGGACTTGGCTTTAGTGTGCTGTGTTCAGAATCTGTGGTTTTAAGCTTCTGCATGTGGTTAGGGACATTATGCTTGAGACAAGAAGACATTTTGCAACCCTTAGACCCAAGAGAAAAAGGTACTGGTTAAGAGGCTACAAGTCCACCCTTCATCAAGGGTAGTAGATGCTGTGATTTGAAGCCCATCAGAATGTCAGTAGGAGAAAGCTATTCCTTAGTGAAGGTCACAATGTGCACTTGACAGGGAGAAGAAAGAGATTCTGGAGAGACAAAAGTAACAAATGTTTAGATAGGAAATGAGATATAGAGTATATTATGCATCTATATCCATGTCCCTATATTTGCATCTACCTGTCTTCATGCATGACTGAGTTCACGTTTACGTCTGTTACCTTGTCTATGTATATGTCTTCATGTACCAGATCATTCACTTCACTGGGTTTCTTCTAAAACATAAGCCCTTACACAGATGTAGCCATTAAATATGTATTTATTGACCAATCACATGATGCACGGTTCTATGAATATAACAAATTCACGTCGTCCTTATCCTACATGTTCTGTTTTTCTCTCAAACTTTAGAATGTATACTTCCTTTTTGTGCTCCTCTTTCACCTTTTATTGATTTATTTACTTTTTCATTAACAACTTCCATGATTGTAAACAATATTCCATGGCAATGCCCTCCCTCTCCCCACTTCTTCAAAACAGAGAAAATATAATTACAATGTTGTGAAGCCCATATGAATGTATTACTAACATTTCTTTATGTGACATTGATGAGAGAGATACTTCTAGAAGAAGGTATGTGACACACTGTATATTCTTATCAGAAATCTTGATTTTTTTGCTGTTGTTTGAAGTTGGTCTTTCTACCTATGATCAAGAAAGATGCTTCCCCTCTAGAAAATGCTTTGGAGTTTTTTTTGCTAAGATATAGATTATATGACTAATTTTTAAAAGCATGTGTTGGGTAAATAAACTTAAGATTAATGTATAAAAATATGGCTGGGTAATAAACATGTTTATATAATGAGAAGTTGTTTTATTGTAGTTGGCAACATGATTTGAATTTCTTATTTCTGAGAAAGCAATATGGTTTTATTTAAAATGTTATATAGAATAGTTTGAGTCTCAGGTCTAAAATATGATTTGTAATGTTGAGATGAAAAAAATTCTCTATTAGTAACAGTTTGATAGTAGGCCACATATTTATTTTTATTAATTTTCACTTTTTCATCCTAAAATGAATTAACCATCTTGATGGTTTGCTCTAGGGGTTACTGTGTAAAATTATGAGTCAAAATGATTATGGTGCAAATGGAAAACATAGAGTTTATGGCCTTTTCAAGCACTTAACCTAGTTTCTGAAATAGGACTGTATGATTTCTACTTCTGCAATGATTCTTCATATCATAGTACATCATATATTATAAATTCTGTAGTACAATTACATGTGTAAAAAATCATAACAGATTTATTCATTTCTATCCAATATTAATAGCAAGTGAGTAAAACATTCCTCAAAGCAGCTTGAGATGAAAAAAAAAAAAGATCATTTATTTATCTACATATGAGCAGCCCATGAAAAGTCAGGGAACGTTTAGCCTGGGAAGATATGGCCAGCCTCTCTCTGCTTCTCTGTTGGTCTGTTTTGATCTGTCTTTCAGCTTTAAAGTGTGGTGCCTATGTACAGACTCAGGCTCTGGCTTCTTCATGTGCTGGTAATACGTTTGGAGAATATGTCATCAGATTGTTGTAACTCTCAGGTCCTATGGAAAGCAGTGCTTTTTAAAGGAATGCATGTTGGGGTACAGAATGTATAGCTGCCAACCAGAGTGTGAATGGGGAAGAAGGTTAACCCCTCACTGAAATGGCTCAGGGTTGAATTTATAAAATATTTTATTTATTTATTTGACAGAGAAAGAGGGAGAGAGAGAGAATGGACACGCCAGGGCCTCCAGCCACTGCAAACGAACTCCAGACGCATTGCCCCCTTGTGCATCTGGCTAATGTGGGTCCTGGGAATAGAACCTGGGTCCTTTGGCTTTGCAGGCAAACGCCTTAAATCTTAAGCCATCCCTCCAGCCCTCAGGGTTAAATTTTTTAAGGGAGGACAGGGAAGCTGAAGAGACAGAAATAACAGATACCTGCTTTCAGGGGAAACATATTTTGGAGAATTTTACAAGTTTGGTGTTTCGTGTGCGTTGCTGAGGAGGTAGGAAATTGGTGCTTGAATTGATCCCTGTGGCAGATAGATGTGAATTAGAGTCATAGCCTGCAAGCTAACAGTGACCTCAGTTATGAGTTAAATTGGATATCACTCAAATTTGAATTCTGACATCTAATCTCAATACTTATGAATGTGAATTTTCTTGGAGAAAGGGTCTTTACAGAGGTTATCTAGTTAAAATGGAGTCATTAGGATGAGCCCTAATAAATATAGCTGGAGCCCTTACCTAGCGGGGAAATTCAGACTCAGGACAGAGGGATGATGAAGGGAAGAAGCAGCAAGAAGATGGCTGTCTACAAGCCACGGAGAGAGGCAGGAGCAGCTTTTCCTGGCACAGTTTTCTATGAGAGCAAATGCCCTTGACACCCTGATGTTAGACTTCTGGCACCCAGAAGTTGTAGTAAACACATTTTTATGGTTTCAGCCACACAGTATGTGGCATTTTGTTATGAACATAGCCTTGAATATCAATATTTAAATTTGGAGTGTCACACAATGAAACATAGTGTCTTTATAAAAATTATCTTCTTCCTTTTCTTTCACCTATTTCTTAAAGTCTGGATGGCTGCTGGAAAGGTGTGTGTCCTTCAGTCTTTATGATAGTTTAAACAGTTCTTGAATATCAGGTTGCCTCTCTACAGATTTCGGTAAGAACTCATATATTACGTTGGGAACAGGGAGGTGGTAAATTGTTTATAATGGGAGGAAATAATCACTTATTATAAATTAACATGTAGGCTTTTAACTAAATCTTACTAGTTGAGAAACAGTATCTTCAGGAGACAAAACTGTCAAGAAGACAGATTAGAGTTATATCATCTGCATTTTGCATTGCAGTTCTGCCCTTCCCTATTGCCCTTGGTTCATTTATATAATCATGCTGAATCTCAGCTTCATCTTCTGTAAAGGGGGAGATCATAATAGCTGAATCAGGGTTAAGTGAAGTAACAAATACCAAGTGTTTGTATCAGAACATAGGCATAGTAAGCCACCACTAAAAGCTGATTTTGGTCCCTAATTTATCTCTCTCTCTCTCAATCTCAAGAGATGACATTTCTCAAGAGACAGACAGAGACAGAGACAGAAAGAGAGACAGTCTGGTAGAAGACTATTATGAATGATCCCAGGTGTTTAAAAGTGTACATCATACTGCCCTAAAACCCACTATGTAGGTTTATTTCTAAGTAATATCATTGCTTGGGGAATCAGCATTTAAACAGGCTCTCCTGTATAAGAAAGACAGCATATTCACAGGGCTGTTCTTTGTCTCTCAAGGCAAAGAAATGCAGCAATCTATTTCTTTCTTGGCTCAAACTCTTACACCAGCATCTCCAGAAT
Source organism: Dipus sagitta (assembly GCA_036346955.1). Taxonomy (NCBI): domain Eukaryota; kingdom Metazoa; phylum Chordata; class Mammalia; order Rodentia; family Dipodidae; genus Dipus; species Dipus sagitta. The sequence goes on from CM070771.1 coordinate 131,452,106, forward strand.
TAATGGTAGGATTACCCAGAAAACAGAGTGTAGTCATCTTCTCTCTGCCTCGTTTGTCCAAGAACACAGCTCTGACAGTAATTTGGGTCCTTTATCTTTAATGCCTGGGCACTGGTAGAATGAATGCCCTTTGTACAGGCAACACACCTGGGAAATGCTGCTGGAGGCTCACTAATGAAAGGCATGCATAGAACAAAAGGCAGGCGAGAGGCCTTCCCAGAGACACCAGGAGAGCCGAGCCGGCTGTGCTTGTGATGATAATGCTATACCTGCACACACCTTTTAACAGCCTGTTCCAACACACTTGTCTACCACTCTAAACCTTTGCTTGATCAGTGAGACAATATTTAATGGTAACCTTGCAGGAGGACACACTAGTTCAGTGCTGTAACAGCTAAGGCAGTAATTTACAGCTTAAGTATTTCTTAAGTCGGGACAAAAGTGGTTTCTTGTCCTTGGGAACTTTGCCCAGTGACCTAGTATAATAGCGACTTATGTGATCTGTTTTTAAAAATTTGAGAATTCTTCTTATATTTTATGTACAGATGAGCTACAAATAAAATCTAGTCACTTGTACTATTTGTGCCACTTACCTGAAGCATGTTAGCCAAGTATGTGATTCCAATTGTATCAATGGCCATCATTGTTTAAAAAAAAAAAAAAAATATATATATATATATAGATAGATAGATAGATAGATAGATGATAGATAGATAGATAGATACCACAGACAGATATATATATATATATATATATATATATATATATACATATATATATATATATATATATATATATACATATATATATATATATATATATATATATATATATATATATATATGTATCTTGTTTTGCATGGGACCACTTCTTAACGTTTTATTTAAATTTTTAATTTGGCTTTGTTTTTGACTCAGTGTTCTCCCCTACCCTATCCCCCAAACAGGTTTGTGGACCAAGGAAATCTGAATAGTCAGCCTAGGAATGATGATACTCAGCAAGTATGTTGTTTTCCCCTAAGTCATTGGCAGAGAGCTATAGATAGCAGCACACCTACGTCTCATATATAGATGCAAGTACTACATGCAGCCTACTCTAAAATATAACTCCACAGGGGGACCAAATGATCAGAAACAAGAAATGTCCCACATATGCCAGGAAGGAGAGGATTTGCATCCTTATGCAATTTATTAATTCAATTTTATGTAATGTTGCATATGTTCACATATTACATGGAATTATGAATAGCAAATCATTCAGAATCACACACACACTTCATATCTTTCTAATCTGTAACGATGACATTTCTCAAGGGTTTCTCACTTATTCGCTTTCTTAGTGTTCTCCTTTTTGCTTCTATGTGTATTTTTCATCTGCACGTGAAGGTCTAGTAGTTTCTATATTAAGCCTGAGCTCTGCACCTCCAGCTGCTTCTTAAGCAATCCACGCACAGCACAGCAGCAAAATCAATACCTCTGTGGTTCTTTCCTCCAGCCAAGCCCACTGTGAGGCCCTGCAAGGTTACCGTGAGAAATTAGGCCTGACTCCTATCTTCTGGGGCTCTGTCATAATCACATATAAATAGCTTAAATAAGGCCTATTGTAACAAGGACTAATGAGTGAAACTAAGAATTGTGGACTTGGGGAGGGGGAGAACTTGACTTTCCCTATGGGGACCCAGGAAGTATTACAGGATAAGTAGGCTAAATTGGGCTATGTATGGGCAGATCAGGAAAGTGGGACGAGAATGGCTTGAGGGGAAGCTTTCACAGAGGAATGAAGCAAACCGGTCCTCCCCAAGGAGTGAAAAGGCCACAAGGACTGCAGCTGCTGCAGAGACCTGGGTTGCTTTAGGCCTGGTGGGGACAGGGTGTGGGCAGAGCGACTTCAGGTGAGCTTGGAAAGGTAGCTTAGCCCTCCCTCTTCAGGGAGCTTTGACCAGTCAGGTAGAAGAATCTGGGGTCCTTCACTTTGTGTGCAGTGGGAAGGCATGGAAGGTGTGTTGGTATATCTTCATGGTCAACTGGTTTGGATTAAAACACACCTAGAAGATTAGTCAAGCCTACTTCTGAGTGTGCTTATTTGAGAAACAAAACAAAACAAACAAACAAACAAACAAGCAAACAAACAAAAAACTAGCTTGAGGCCTTGAGCAAGCAAATGGATTAATCTCTTGATGGGCCCGAAATTAGAAAAGATAATAGGGAGGTAGTGGAACTTTCTGTTCATTTGGGGTAAACTGGTCATCAAAGACATGTTCTTGGGGCCTATGACATGTGCTAACCACTGCTTCCTATCTTTGGTGAGATAAAGAAGCTCTCTGCCACATGATCCTGCTACCATGATGTTCTGTCCAAATACATCGTCAAGTGGTCATGCACTGAACCATGTATGTGAAGTCATGAGCCCAAGTGGACATTTCCTTTTGAAATTGTCTTGTCAGGGGACACAAAAGTAACAAGAAGTAAGATAGAGAGTAAAATGGGCTTGTTTTGTGGCAGGAAGATGCTTCTGATGGTAGAGGGAGGGATACATTTCACATCAATTACAGGCAGAAAGTGGCCAGGAGTCATGAATATGACCTTTAAAAAGTTTATAATATAAGACTTGATCACCAGCTCTGACACTTTCTAGCTGTGTGGGCAAGGGCAATCCACAAACATTCAGAGTATTGTCTTCCAGTCTGTAAGATAGGGCTGGGGTATGGCCATGAGTTTTAAATGAAAAGTGTATAAAGTAGTTATTTCAGTGAGTGGCACATACTTAGTATAAATTTCAATATTTTAGCTAACATTTTTATCATTGCTACATCTAATTTTTGATAGGTAGGATTCAGCATAGGAAATATTTATTCATCCAGTTATATATTGATTCAATAATTATTTAATACCTACTTTGGGCAGTTATTCTTTAAACAATAGAGACAAAACTGTGAGAGAAATGTGTCATAAGTTATAGAGATAATGTTTCCATCAAAGAGAGACAAACAACCCTCAAGCAAATGAGTAAATGAGGAGTGTCAGGCAGTGACAAGTGCCATGCATAAATTTATGTGCCATAATCTTGGTTTGCCTGACAATGTCCCACTTTAGGTGTCACCTCTGGTAATAACTAACAGTGTTTTCTTTCTCTTTCATACATGCCCTTTGAAAGGTAAATTATACGGTCTCCTAGATATAGAGAATGACTAAGCAGGGAAAGGGAGATAGGGGATTCTGACAGAGCCCTGTTAATAAGGTAGCTAAGTTCCAGGGTGAAAATGACCATTTTATACCAATTAGATAGGGAAAGTTTCACTATTAAGGTGACTTTTGAGCCAGAGCCTGAAGGGAGTAAGTAAATTATGGATATATCTGAGTACTAAAAACTTCCAGGCAAACATAACAGCCCTCAGATAAAAACATGTTTAGTATAAACAAGGATTAGCAAGGAAACTGGAATGGTTAGAAAAAGGAAATGAGGCAAAGAATAATGAGAAATAAGGTCAGAAAAACTTCTCAAACATCTGTGTAAAGCATGGTAAAAACATTAGTTTGCCTTTATTCTGGATGCGTTGGAAACCACTAGGGGAAAAAAATGAGCAGATTAGTAGCATACATTGTGATGGTTAATATTGATCAACAACTTGACAGGATCTAGATTCACTGATACACTGTGATGGTTAATATTAACAACTTTACAAGATCTAGAGTCACCTGGGAGACAAGGTTCGGAACATGTCTGTGAGGGTGTCTGTAGATCCAATTACTGGAGGTCAGACAACCAATGTAAATATGGACAACACCATCATGTGAACTGAGGCCCTATAATGACCCCAAGAAGAAAACAAGCTGACTACCAGCATTCATCCCTCTCTGCTTCCTGATTATGGATGCAGTATGACCAGTTGCCTCTTGCTGCTCTGCTTTCCATACATGATGATGTTTCTTTTGTCAAGTATTTTGTCATAATGACATATATATATATGCATATATATGTTTATATGATAAATTTGTATGTACATAGATGATATGTGTGTATATATGTAAAATAGGCACCATAATCAAGCTAACCACCTCACATAGCTATCCCTCATCTGGTAAGAAAACTTAACAAGTATTCTGTCAGCTAGTTTCAGGCAAACAATATACTAATATTTACCTTAGTTATCAATCTGTACATTAGGTCTCCAAGAATTTTCTTTGTAGACCTAAAGGTACTTTGACAAATGTTTCCTCTACCTCTAATCCTCTACTATCTACTACTATACTGTTATTGAGCTCATTTTGTTTTTTGTTTTTGAGGCAGGATCTAACTCAGCCCAGGCTGACCTAGAATTTACTATGTAGTCTGAGGGTGGCCTTGAACTGAGGGCGATATTCCTACCTTGGCCTCCTGAGTTCTGGGATTAAAAGAGTGATCTACCAGATCTGGATTGAGCTCATTGTTTTTTAAAAAAACATTGCATATGGAAGTGATTTTGTACAGTACGTTTTTCTCTGAGTCTGGCTTATTGCACTTAGCATAATATCTGAAAATGACATGACTTCCTTCTTTATAAAAGCTGAATATTTGTGTATGTGTGTGTACCATATTTTCTTATTCATTCATACATTGATGGATACTTTCTTTTTCTCATGTCTTGTCTATTATTATTAATGATATAGCAGGGTATAGGAAGTATGACTTAGATATAGCAATTTCTGCCCTTTCTGTATATATGCAAGATATACATGATGATTTGATTATTCATTGAAATGTATACATGTATGTATGTATATATATATGTCCACAAATTTTGTCAAATGCTTAAAATGTTTATATTGAGATGATTCTAGGGTTTTTGCCTTTAGTGAATGAATCTTTTTAATGTTTCCTTGAATTTAGTTATTGGTATTTTTTCAGGATTTTCCATATATACTCTGGTGATTGTGATCTATAAATTTTTTTTTATTTTGCTGTGTGCTTGTGTTGCTTTGAAATCAAATAATGTTGATCTTGTAAAGATGGGTTTAGAAATATTCCTTACTATTCAATTTTTAGGAAGAGTTTGAAAAAGATTGGTATTAATGCTTGAAAAGTATGATGGAATTCAATTTCTAGAATTCACTGTGAAGTCATCTTGTTTGGCTATTTTTTTATTGGAATACAGTTTTTTTTCATTTAAGTACAATTTTTATTTTGCTTTATAATCAACAAATATCTTCATATAAAAACAGAATTACAGAGGTGCCAAACAAACCAAATATTTACAATGTAGATATTCATATCTCACTTCTAAAGATTCAGTGTACTGCATATAAATAGGATTTAACCAAAAGCACTTCCTAGATCCATTCTGCTGAACATTTTTAAGCCAAAGAGTATGGGTAAGAAATGCTTTTGTAGTTTCTTATTCAAGAGAATACACACAAGGGATGTTTGTTCTTAGAGCATCTAAACTGAGTCACTACATTCTAACAATACTATTTTCCACACAATGCAAAATGATGTCCCTCAAGAATCAGAATTCCAAGTTAAACATTGATTTAATTTTCTTACTTCTTTTTTTTCTCAATGTTTATTAACATCTTCCATGATTATAAAAAAATCCCATGTAACACCCTCCTCCCCCCCACTTTCTCCTTTGAAATTCCATTCTCCATCATATCCCTTCCTCATCTCAATCAGTCTCTCTTTTATTTTGATCTCACGATCTTTCCCTCCTCTTATGATGGTCTTATGTAGGTAGTGTCAGGCACTGTGAGGTCATGGATATCCAGGCCATTTTATGTCTAGAGGGAGCATGTTGTAAGGAGTCCTACCCTTCCTTTGGCTTTTACATTCTTTCTGCCACCTCTTCTGCATTAGCCCCTGAGCCTTGGAAGGTGTGATCGAGATATTACTCAGTACTCCAGTCACTTCTTTCCAGCACCATGATACCTTCTGAGTCGTCCCAAGGTCACTGCCATCTGAAAAGAGAAGATTCTCTACCCAAACTGAGAGTAACATTAATATAAGGGCATGGATATTAAGAGAAATGCTTGCTGCACAATTTGATAAGCATAGTATATACATTTATCCAGACATCAGCAGACGTTACACCCCTAGGGCTCATGACTACCCCTGTTTTAAGTTTTCAGTATCAGGGATGTATTCCCTCTTATGGAGTGAGCCTCCAGTCCAATTAGAGGGCAGTTGGTTTCCACCATGATAGAAGTGCCACTATTGCACCCGCTGGTTCATTTGGCCTGGCTGGCCAATTATAAGGCTTGCAGTGTCCACTGATGAGTATCTTCACTGGTGGTATCTCTTTCTCCCATTGAACTGCATGTAGAATGGCTTCTTCCAGCTTTCTGTCAGCGGGTCTACATGTAGGATGTTATCAGCTCAGTTCCAGCAGGATTTCTCAGTGGCCTTGCAGCCCAAGTATGTGGAGTCTTCAGCAATAGGGTCTTACCATCTATTCCTGGTGGGAAACCAAGGGCCTCGGCAATGGCCTATAATGTTTTTGGGGCATCAGGGACCTCCCTGATCAGCAACTCATTGGAAGGTATCCCATCTCTGGCACTGAAAATTTTCTAGCATCAGTTTACAGCTCCTGAGTGTTCCATTGTCCAAAACTGGAGGATTCCATATGAGTTATTTATTTATTTATTTATTTATTTATTTATTTATTTATTTTTTTGAGGTAGGGTCTCACTCTGGCTCAGGCAGACCTGGAATTCACTATGTAGTCTCAGGGGGGCCTCAAACTCTCAGCGATCCTCCTACCTCCACCTCCAGAGTGCTGGGATTAAAGGTGTGCGCCACCACGCCCGGCTCCATATGATTTATTTATATCCTCTTAGATTTTGATTAGCCCTCCCTCCACCTTTCCTTTACTCAATCTCTTCCCCTGACCTCACTTTGGACCTTTTTACCCCCACTAATCTATTCTTCTATTAACGTATATACAATACCATCCTATTAAGTACCCCCTTCCCTTCCTTTCCTTACTTCTTATGTAATTTATTCAGGTATTTTATTTGGTCATAATGCAGTATTAGTAGATTGTATATTTCCTGAATTTTCTTCAGTTTTTCTAGGCTATATATATAAGCATACACTTATATATGCATATATATGTGTATATTTATATTTATACACATACATACATAAGTGTATATGTATATGTGTGTGTGTATGTGTGTGTCAGTGTTGGCCAATTGGCTCCTTTATAGTGATCTTTTTTGTCTATTTCTATATCTTTTAAGGGCTACTTATCTGGTAGACATATAGCTCTGCGTGATGTGTTTTAGTTGCTACCCATACAGAATCTCTTTCTTGATCCCTTGACTTTCTGATCAGTGTGCCCCTAAAGCTAAAATTCTCTTGCACAAGTTGCATGTAGTTGTGATAGTAGTGTAATCTTTATTATTATCATTCTGCTACTTTATGACTTTTGATTAGAAAATTTGATTTGCTTATCTTTATTGCAACTATTGAGAAGCAATGAGTTACAGTTGCCATTCTGCTAATTGTTTAATGTTTTCTAGTTCTTTTCCTCCTCTCTTTCAATTTTCCTCTGTTGCTTGATGTTTTCATAATGCATGCTTTGCCTTCTGACTGGCATGTAATTTATATAAAATGTTCATAGTAATAATACCTTAATTTAGGGTGATAGCAGTTTAACTATTATCACATTTAAAAAAAAAACCTATACTTTTACTACCCTTTCTCTGCCACATTTTAAGTTGTTGGTAACCAGGTATGCTTTTTATATTATTAGATATGGACATGTTTTGTATGTAAACAACACATGTTGGCACCATCCTTTTCCTCGTCCCTGCCCCTTTTCTCAAGAGGCCTTCCTCATTGGGGATGCAGGCCATTCATATGGAGATTTTGGGTCATGTATTATGGGAGGGGAAGAGGCAGTGTCTTTGTGCAAAATGTCCCAACTTATGACTCCAACAATCTTTCCACCCCCTCTTCCACAAAATTCCCTGATCCATTCTGGGAGCATTTTTAAGTCTCCTTCAGCTAGGGGCACTTAGGAACCTCTGGATCTCTGGTTTGGTAGGTGTTGAGTGTCAGGTATGCTTTTTTAAAAAATATATATTAACATTATTTTTGCCACCATGAACATTTTTAGTAACTCTCATGCTATCAGTAGTGTCTTTTTTGTTTCATGTGAAGAAAACTCTCCTTATTTGTGGAGAGCTTTGCTTTGTATTTCTAGTTGGAAGATACATTTTAACACTTTGAAAAAGTCACTTTCTTGTCTTGTTGAAAAATTGCCGATAGAGTTTCTTCCTTAAATATGAGAAGCCACACTCTTTATGCTTGCAAAATTCTTTCTTTGATAAGACAATGGCAAAATTCTTTCACTGTCTTTGATTTTTGGTAATCTAAATATAATGTGTCTGGTAAAGTTGTCTTTGGGTATTATGTCCCTATTTAGGGTTTTTGCTCCCAAATTATTGGCTATTCGCATCTCTCCCCAAATTGCTGAATATTTTTTTAATTTTATTTTTATTTACTTATTTATTTGACAGAGAAAGAGGATGAGCAAGAGAGAAAGAGAAAGAGAGAGACAAAATGGGTGCACCAAGGCCTCCAGCCACTGCAAGCGGACTCCAGATGTGTATGCTCCCTTGTGCATCCGGTTAAAGTGGGTCCTGGGGAATACAACCAGGGTCCCCACTAAGCCATCCCTCCAGCCCCAGAATTTTTAAGCTATTGCTTTTTTTTTTTTTCTTGACTGTATGTGGCTGATGCATTTGCCTGTGCCCCCCCCCCCAGTGCAGTCACTTGTAGCAGGGTATGCTTACCTGAATTGATCAGAATTGAAAGTCAGGGGTCCCACTCCACTCCATCACTCTTCTGGCTGTTCTTGTTTGAGCCAGAATTTCATACTTATCCTGAAGCTTGCTAGTATATTCCTAGTGATTCCCAGTCTCTGCTTCCCTATCAGACTGGGCTTTCAAGCATATGGTACCATGCCCAGCTTTTTACATGGGTTCTGGAGATTCAAACTCAGGTGGTCTCAGGACCCCCTCAAGCTCTCATACTTTTGCAGGATGTACACTGAGCCATCTCTCCAGCCCTAAAGCTCCTTGATTTAAGTTTTATGTGTCCTCTTTGTATTTTTGCACTAACATCTTTATGACCAACACATTATTTCTCTTCATGGTAGCCCATAAATCCTCTATTCATTTCCACTCCCCCCCCCACCACTAATTAATTTCATGTGGCTTGACTTTGAGTTCACAGGTTTTTCTCTTGATAAGGTCTACTGTTTGAAATTCTCCATTGAATTTTTATTACATTCATTACATTTTTCAGAATATATGTTTCTTTGATGATTTCTATCTTTGAGGAACTAATTTTGTTTATGTACTATTTTCCCAGTTTCATTGGGTTGGCTATTTTATGTTCTCTTGTGGCTCACTTGAGCTTCCTGGATACAATCATATTGGATTCTTGGTCAGGTAATTCACAGACCTCCATTTCTTTGGGGTCAGTAATTGGAAGATTACCAGTTTTCTTTGCTACTGTCCCATTTCTTTGTGGGGATTTTTGTGCTTTCTTTCTTTCTTTTTTTAAGCCTTGTTTTTCTATCTCCAAGTTTGTAGGAGAAATCGCCTCCTCTTGTTTTTGCTCATAGTAATTGAAGGAAGGGATGATAGTGGCTGCAGGCAGGATGCTAGCAGTAGACAAGGTTAAATTATGCACAAAGTTTGGAACAAATTGAGTTAACTTAACATTGCATACTGGGTGAGAAGGGTGACTACAAAATCTTAGGCAACTGAAAGAATGGGATGCCCACTTAGGGAGATAATCAGGGGAGGGGAAAATCTAATGATAAGGGAAAGGGCCAATACAGAGATTTATTTTGTTAGGTATCTTCCTGTAAGCATCTCAGGGAAGGTGAGGAGTAGACAATTGGAAGTAGGAGCTTGACATTAGAGACAGAAGCCCAGGGCAGAAGTATAGATGTTGTGATCTCCAAAAGTAATTGGTGTTTAAAGTGGGATAATCTATGGGATCAACCAAGAAAAGAGGTATGACTGGGGACTGAGTGTATGTCCCTACCCACTTAGAGGCTAAGCAATGAAAGGGAACCAGAGTGGCACTTTCTTAAGAAGAAAGCAACCAAGTCTGATATCTCAGTGGCCCAGTGAAGGACAGATCTCAAGGAGAAGCGGCGACAAGCTGTGTGGATGCAGCTGACATGGCTGCTAATAACATGGGGCTTGGCTCTTTCTTAGACATTCCCAGGAATGCTTTGGTGTTGCTAAATAAGCTCCAAATACATTATTAATTTGTAGGCATTTAGACATAATTTCCACAACATTGCACTTCTGCATTCTGTTCTCATGTTTTCATCATTATCCTAGAACAAGTAATAAGTGATTATTGGCGGGTTCCTTCAAGCAGGCATCAGTTTAGACACTAGGAAGATAACTGCTTATTTTGTTTTAAAGGGCCCCAGCATTGAATTCTCCATATGCTCTGTGTTTTATTAAACTGATGTTGAATACATTTTTCTTACGTTTAACTGAACTCTATCTCTAGACCCATTTTTTCCTGTCAGGTCCTCTGCCAATATGGAAAGCATTCAATCACTATCACCTTCATAAAAATGCCCTTCGTGTACTTGAAACTAGTAATCAGATCACCTCTTAACTCTCTCTTCTGTAGGTAAACAACACTGCTGCCTTTCATCTTCTCTGAAAGACCCCACTTTCACCCTCTTCATGTGTATGAAGATAGCATATCAAGCAAGTAGAGTCTCTTCAAGGATTTCTTGCCCCCAATCCCTACAGTTACATTTTTATCATTTTTATAACCTAAGAGAACATCTTTACTTAAAAAGGCAAATGAACAAATTTCTTCTGATATTATGAGACTGGTGTGCTACCCACTGCACACAGCAAGGCACCTTCTTCCCATATTAGATTCAGTCATCAACCTGATCTTAGTTGTGTGAATATACCAACTCATAGGTACATGTATGTGTCCCTGTGTGCATTTGTCTGTGAGTGCATTCTGTGTGTGTCTGTGTTCATGCATGCATATGTGTCTCAGTGTGAATGTGGACAGGCACATGTGTATAATATCATATGTATGTGTTTGTCTGTGGTTTTGCATACAGAGACAAGAGCCCATGATTGAGGGTTAGCTCCGAGTGATTATATATGTATCTCAAAGTGAATGTGTACATAGTTATACACATGTGTACAACACCATATGTATGTGTTTGTCTTAGATTAGAGCCCATGAATTAGGGCTCACTCCGAGTGACTGTATATGTAGCTCAGAGTGAATGTGTACATAGTTATGCATATGTGTACAACACCATATGTATGTGTTTGTCTGTGTGTATGAATACAGAGAAGAGAGCCCATGATTCAGGATTAGCTCAGAGTGATTGTCTATGTATCTCAGAGTGATTGCTGTGCATGTGTTTTTCTGTGTGTAATGCTTCCAGAGACAAGGAGAGCCTGTAATTCAGCTGCGCGCTGGTGACTGTTTGCCAGCATGGACATGCAGCTCCTGCAATTTATTAGCAAGATTCTAATTTCTGCATACCTGTGTGCCTTTGAAATGTTGGAAGGTCTTGGATTTCTTCTAAAACATATAATAGAGCAGAGTTTCCTACAAGCAGCTTGGCTTCCTGTCACTGCTATTTTGCTATTTACAAGTACATCACATCCATTGTGCAAGCCTGGCACTGTAGGCTCCTGGAAACATTGACAAACAGGCAGAAAAACAACTTAGAATAAAATATTTCTGGTCATAGCATAGAGACTGCTAGAACCACAGAAATAAAGCAGTCCTTGGTAGGACTTTGCAGTCTTACTGACTAGGGGTCAATCCGTAAAGGCATCAATTGTTTGTGGATTGTAGAAGGATCTTTAGCTGGGGTTTTACACATGTTATATTTTGGGCCATTAACAGTACCTTGTGCATTAACTTCAGCTTTAGACACTCATCTTGACTAGACAATCACTGAATCGGCTTCCAGAGATAACACACTATTTGTTTTCAGTTTTCCCACATGCAAAATGGAGTGTCCCATATCTAAAAGCTGGAAGTACTCCTTAATTTACGTCACTACAAAAGAAACTGCATTGCAGTGCCTTATTTGTGGAAACTAAGGCACTCTACAAAGAAGCTTTACAAATGTTAGCTAGGTCCAGATTCCCTAATTGCATCCATGTGCTGATCCCTGTCCATATTCTGAGGGTTGCTTTCTCTCAAAGGTTAAAGCTGAAAATAAAAGCCACACTGCTTTGTAATGACTATTGATCCTTAGTTTATAATAACGCCTTTGCCGTTGTGGAAGATTGTTGCTTATCCTGACAACCGTGGTTTGCTTTTAGTCTTCGCTACTGAGGCTTTTAAATGGGCAGGTGGAATGTTCTCGGGAATGTTCTGTCTTCCAAGTGGCTCCTGTTTAACAACACAGAATATGTTAAAACGATAGGCCGCCATGCTGCCAGCCCGCAGACAAGCAGGGAGCATGCAGTGCGCTTCTTATCTCACTCTGGCTGACTGCAGAGCTCTCTCCGCAGCAGGGAGGCACACAAGAAATTTTATCAGTAGATAAGCCTTCCAAAAGAGGAAGAGATGGAAGGTGTCTTTCTGTCCTAGGTAGTATTTTCCATGGGGTGAAGCGAGGTGTCCAGACCCTAGAATCACCATATGTCCCTCTGGTTGGGCTTGGAGGAAAAAAAAAAAAAAAACTGGAAGAGAAAGCAGAGATACACAAATGTGTACTGAGATTTTAAAAAACATGTTCACTGACCTTTTGGGAGCCTTCGTGCTGTTTAAGAATTTACTGACCTATAGGCAATTACTGTACACAAATGCCTCTCTTCTGCTGGGAATTCTAGGCTGGATTTTGCTTGCAGCTTCTTTCTTTTTTCCTCTTTTCTCCAAGCAGCCATGTTCCATATCAAGACCCCAACTGCCTGGGCCCACAGGGATCGCGTGGGACCAGCTTCTCTCCTGCCAGAGCTGCCTCTGTACTGCTGTTTGCTTGCAAACATTAAGTTACCAGGAATTGTGGAGTCAGCTCCACACCCGCTCCACTTAATTTTCTTCACCCCATGCAGTGGGTTTTTCTCTTCTGCTGCTCCAGCTGTTCTTCTTTTCCCAGGGCGACAGCATCCGCCCCAGCTGCAATCTGTGCTTCTAACACACTTCCTTAGTTGCCTGCTTGACCTTAGCTGCCCTGTCTGGAGTTTTCATTTCCCGAGCCTTCCACACCAACGTGAAAGACCCCGCCGCAGCGCCTGCAGTGATAGCAATGGCAGCAGCGTGAATGGAGTGGGAGGTATGCATGAGAGCTGGGTTCAAATTCTACTGGGCTCCTGTTTTCCTCAGTTGCTTTACTGTTCTGGGCTCTAGTTTCTGAAATTGCAAGGAGATATTGATAATCCATTTAAGGAATTAAAAAAAAATAACAATGCATAAATCATTCAGTATATATCATCGGCCCTTCAGAAGTCAATTTTCAGGTCTGCTTCCCTTCCAGTGGCATCATGGCTATGGTGGAAGGTATGCAAATTCACAGAACAAGTAGCAGCCCCATCTCCAGGGCCTTAGGAATGTTTGGAGAGCATGGGAACTGAGCATGAGCTCTCCAGATCATCAATGAAATTGGCAGACCACGGCTATCAAAGGCAAACCACAAGGTAGGAGAAAGTTAATGTAAGGAAGGTGAAACATCATGAGTTGTAGGAACTGACTCAGAAGTAACCAAGAAGGACTCTATGGAGATGATGCAGTGTGATCTTCAAGATCATGTCACACTTGGGCCTCAGCAGAGGGATTGTTCTACAATGGTGGGAAAGTACACAGGCAAGAGACTGGCAGTCTTTGCTGGACTTAGCCTTAGAAGTTAAAGGTCAATTGCAAATAAACAATGAACCAATTAGCCCAAGTATGTCCGAAATACTGCATAGATCATGCTTAAAGTAAAACCCTTTTCTTTTGTAATTTATATGTATTTCAAATTCATCTAGGTATTCCAGAATTTATCTGGCATGTTGTCTGAACTTAAACACCAAGCCAGAGTTTTCTCTTGACTTTGTATCACTGCAGGCTTTAAAGAGAGGAGTAAAGTGAGGAATGAGTACTTTAGCAGAGTGCCTTGATGACAGAAAATATCAGAGTGGCTGGGAGAGGGAGAACAAGTTGGCTCAGGAGCGGGGAGTTTGGCTCTCCCTTAAAGGCCTTGGTTTCATAAATAAAAAGAGAATTCTCCTGTTATCTTACTGGGCAAAGTTATATTTGTTCTTTCTATGACTTAGAGAATTATGGGATCTGGGTGCTGGATGAAAGCACAGTGTCTAACATATCAGTGTATTTAATGAACATTAATCCAGGCTCTGAGTCCTATTACTCCAACCTACAGAGAGCTGGCATCACAAGACTATCATCCATTACCAGTAGAAGGGACACCATAGCTCATGCTAGCATTCTTCTGTCAGTGAGTTCTCCTGTTGAGCAAATTTCCTGACATACCATTGCTTTGTTTTGAGCTAGAGCCTACAAAGATAAGAAAAGTTTAAATAGTAATGCCTGGGAAGTTTCTTAGACAAACTGAGAAAACCACATGAATACTTTTATTCGATTTTAGAGATTTATCTACTTGCCAATTAAAATTAGGTTTCCATCTTGAATGCTTTTTAACTCTCAATAAAAGAAACATTTTTAATAAAGAATTTTCTAAGGCTATAATTTTGGAACAATGTCAAAAATGAGTTTTTGTATTCTTTTACGTAATTTATCAAATATTGCACATTTTATCTAATCTGATGAAATTTAGCCTGTTGAAACTGATCATATTATAATCTTTTTAGTTTTGACTATTTCCTTAAGCAACTTTATTAAATATTGTGCAAGACACAAGACAAAAGTAATCTTCTATTTTAGAAGATGCTAGGATGTGTTTAAATATCTTCATTTTTTACATTAAAGGAGATGAATATGTTCAGATATCTGCTGATAATGTAACCAATACCAGTGCTGTGCTTTGCCTTCTGGTGCAATGACAGGTAGAAGTTAATATTGGATACTCAGATAATCAGGTCAGCTGAGACTTCATTCTTAAAATGTCTTAATGAGCATAGTTGGTGCATATCCTGGCAAAATCTTTTAGAAATTATTTTAGTTGGTGATCAATTTTTACTGTTCAGCATCAAATATTTGAGATGAGAGGAAATTTTTTTGACCATGTGCTATGTTCTTATATCAAATAAAAAACACTTTATGCATAACTCAAATAAACTCTGTTATTTACTACTTTTTTAATCCTTCACAGGTAATATTATTTCAGGTGTAAAGTTAAAAAAATACACCTCAACTTGAGTTTTAAAAACTGTATTTATTTATTAAAGGAGGGGAGACAGATAGAGAGAATGGGCATGCCAGGACTTCGGGCCACTGCAAATGAACTCCAAATGCATGCACAGCCTTGTGCATCCAGCATTATCTGGGTACTGGGAAATTGAAACTGGGTCCATTGGCTTTGCTGGCAAGTATGTTAGCTGCTGAACCATCTCTCCAGCCCCCCCTCCCCATTTTAATACAAATTGTAAAAGTCAGCCACGAAATAGAAACATCAAAATAACCATGCAGGGTCTATTTTAGAGGACTAAACTAGGACGTGATCCATCAGTTCAGGATGTGAGAGTGTCCCAACAAAGTCGAGTATGTCTGTCAGGTGCGAGTGTGAGGCCATTGCTGCTGTCACTTGCCTATGCTGAATTTTGGCTAGGGGCATGCTGCTCTCCTCTTACCTCAGCTCATGCACATCTGTCAGCATTTTGTGTTCTGAGCTGAGGAATGTGGGACCCTGGGTCAGACACAGGTCAAATATTTCTCTGCAATTGAAGAGACGTAGCCCATTCTTCCAGTCCTTAAGTTGATTTGAGAAGATAGGAACATGAAGTACTTACACTTTTCCATTAGTTAAACGTGATATTAAATAACTATTTGCGGAGTACATGAGTACATTGAAAGACTGAATATATTTGCAGAGTATTTTCAGGTATGTACTAACCACTTCAGCTGGAATTTTGCTTAAAGCTTTTCTTGCTCTGCTACAATTTGATCTTCCTCTGTAGAGCCAAAATCATTACCTAACATTTACTGAAGAAAATTCTTGAGGATTATGCAAATTAATTCAAGTTTAGGAAAATTGTCCTTCCTTCCAAACTGCTGTCTAATTGTATGGATTCAAGTTGGGATGTTTTTTTTTTTAAAGCCATTCATTCTTCTGACCTTCACCTCAGTTGCATTGTCTCACACACCCTAAGTTGGCTTTGCTTGTATTTGCCCATGTCCAGCCTTCATGATATACCTGGAGCAAACAGGCACAGTCGTTCCTCCAGCCTCGATTCCCATGAAAGCTAAAGCCAAAAGAAAGAAGAACAGAACATAGGAAGGGATGAATCTGGCTTAACCTTATTCGTAAGCTCCCATTTTGACTTCTGGGCCACTGCTTATTTTCATGACTGTTGGTTCGGTTTCTCCAGTTTCAAGGTTCTTCTTTCATTTCTTTAAAAATATGTATAGTGATGTGCATTATGTAAACTTTTGGCTAGGCTTTTTGGAGACGAGCTTCACTGGAATCAGTACTAAAGCAAAGCTCTAGTTTGGCTTAGGGGTAAGAAGATCAGCAGTTCCTTTCATGTAGAGAATGTTTCCAAGGGCCACTTTTAAATATCTTCTTATATAATGTGGGATAATTGAGTCTTTTTAAAAATAGACCTAATGCCCTTTGCCTGAGGCCGTCAAAAAGAGTTTTTAAAAGTGAATGGGTTTGGCTTTTTATCTATATCCCATAAGCTGAGGGTCCTTGGGAGGAGCCTAGCTGACTGATATGCACATGCCCTTCTTATCCAGCTTGTTCCTGTTCAATGACCCATCAGCCTTTGCTAAAAGTTATGTTTGCAGCATGCATTATTTTGTATAATTGAAAATTGTACTAATTAATTATTTTTCCCAATATGACAGACTACTGCATGCACTGACTGGAAGGGTATTTTCATGAAGAAAATGCATCAAGAACTAGTTATACAGTTGAGCTAAGATGTTTCTTGACCTGGCCAAGAATGTTATTCTCATGCTGAATCACAATGCCTTTGACCAAGGATGAAGGTCAGCACATGGTACTCATGTCTGAGGAGATTGGATTAGTGGAGACCATGGTCTGAGACAATGAGGCTGATGCTTACATGGACAGATATGAGGGTGGTGGCATTGATAAACCTGCTACTGTTGAAATCAAGAGGAGATTGGATACACTGAAGAAAACCTGCAGAAGACCCAGGGGATGTTTGCAAACATATGTGAAGACAGAGCTGTCCAAGAAAGGTGGCACCCTCATATGCCAACAGTCTTTCTCCTCAACTCGATATTAAAAATGTGCTAAAAATAAAGAGCATCACATTTTTGAAAATAACCCTAAAAGTTTGGAAATGTCTTTGGATTATTCCTTTTTGAAATGTAGCAAAATATTGTTGTTGCAAAAGAATACATAAATATTTTAGCGCTTTAAAAGCTCCTGGAATCCATTTAAATGATGACTTGTCAAATGAGTGTATTTTTCATCTCTAGTTCGCTCTTACAGGCTCCATGAAAGGATGTCTGTATTAATTCTCTTTTGTGAAAACAGCACCCAAGTGTTTTACTGACGGAAGAATGTTGTGCAGAAGAATCTGTCTGTGTCTCCTCATTTCTTGAACTAATGTACAGATTAGTCACCGGAACAAAGGTACCATGTGCTTATGTAATTTATTATTTTGGCACCGGATGTTGGGCGCTATGTTGTGAAGCTACATGTGATCTGGTGTTCAATGCCTTGCTGTAATAAAAATTGTTAGCATATATATATTTTTTTTTAAAAAAAAAGCATTCCAAACATTTTGTGCTCAAAATAAAGGCGACACAATGCAATCTGTAGTCCTTCCAACAGAGGGCTCTGTGAGTTTGATTTAGATCAAGAAAGAGAAAAAAAAAAAAACTTGGGTTTAGGTTGCTATAGTAAATTCTGTATTATACTTAAAAATAGAACTGATAAAAATGGAGTCAGTGGAGTTGAACTGGAAGAAGCATCCAAAGATGAAATGTAAGATCTCCTCTTACAAGACAGAATTTCATCGTTATTTCAATTGATGTTCTTTTCAGAAGACAAAATATATTTTACCAACTATAAATAAGAAAGTAGGCAAATTAGAGATAACCCATGTTTTAAAGTAAGGTTTGTATTGCCTCATTCAGTTATAGCTCAGAAGAAAAAGGGAGATATTGCCTGTATTCCCCTTTTGGAGACATTTATCTTTGCTGTTGGCAAATAGTTGGTGTTGCCATAAGCAGATGTATTATGTACATAAAATGCATGTAAATATTTAATACATGAAATACATGTTTGTATGCATGCACAATGCAAAATGTACGATATTTTACAGAAACAAATGATATTGTTTAAAAAGGTGAGGTACAAAAGCGTTAGAGTAAGCTAAAATGAAACATATTTCTTTACCTTATGCATGCCACACAGCTTACTTCTTCATGTTAGGTCTAGGTGCTAGTGTATTTCAGATAAGAGAGGCTTGCAATATATACAAAATAAGTCAAGAAAGAAACTGAAATTATAAATTACCTTTGGAATCTATATCCTTTGTCTTTTGATCTTTGAAATGGTCTATCTTACCTGGTTTCTTTCAGTGTTGTTTGAAAGGCATGGACTTATTATATTCTATGAGCAGAAAGCATTCTCAAATTTTAACTCACCTTCTTATATCTAGTTGAAAATAGTACTTCATTTATTGTAAATGTGGTTCAGTGGCATAACTAATATCTTAATTTGATAAATAATTTTGAAAGTTTTGCTATATTTTCTAAAATACATTTACCAAAAATTCTAAAATGATTCCCTCAAAAATAGCCTGTAAATATTATTTAAAAGTAATGGCTTCTTTATAAATGGCTGTACTTAGAAAAAAAAGTTTTCCTGTGAATCTTCTTGAATGCCATGGAGATCATAATATAATATTATAGGTAAGCCATTAGTAAGTTAACTATAAATAATAATTATATACTGACCCTTTATTTATACATTCTATGTTTATAATCCACACTAAAATACATACTTATTATCAATATAATATTTTGGTCTTTAAAGATAGTATATATGGCACTTAAGTACAATAATACTAAAAAAGAAAATCCTGTTTGATTACTATACAAATAACCTTTGTCCTTGTAACTATAATCTGTTATCAAGCCAATGCAATTTTGTTTAATTAGCTAAAAATTATTTTCAGTGACTTTTTTCACATACAAAACATTTCATAAAGAGAACACACTTTAGATATAGTTACAGTCTGGGTATTCACATGAAGTTGATTCATGTTCTTATCTTTCCATTTGTCTTTGTTTCTTTTTCTGTAAATTTGAGGAGAGAGACTTCCAATAAGACCCACAAAAGATTCAAACCAAAATATTTATACTCCTACTATTCAAAAAATAAATGTTATTTTTGTTCTATCTGTTTCTAAAGAGAAGTAACTTTTCCATTTTTTTGCTTAAAAAGAAATTATTTGGAGCATGATTATGACTTTCAGCTTATTTTTAGTAATAATTCAGTAGTAGCAAACAAGATTGGCTTCATAGAGCAGCTATTTGTGTATTAATTATATGCATATTTCTTGAATTTTTAAGTGAAATTATTCCAGAATACTTCTCTCTTCCCATGTAGGGAGAACTATTACATTTTGTTTGTTTTTGTCTAACAGTGATAAGATTGAAGACATAACACTGTTGGCTATAAGACAAAAGTACAAGGATAGAATGTATATGGAACACAGCAAGCTAGTAAATTTTATTAAAATAATTTTCTTTATTCATTATGGAGCCCAGATATTTATATATGCTACTGATGTGGTGGTTAGCTTCCACCAATATTTAATAATTCATTTTCACTTAAGAAATGATTAGATTAAAAATCATATGAAATGCTGAGTAAAAATAATGTGGTTCTTCTCAATTTAAATAAAATTAAGAACCACATAGATGTAAGCATACTTTTTTTATAGTATCAGTGACATGCATCTATAGGTAAAATTTATAAAAGGAGTCCTAAATGATTTACTCCAACATGTTTATGCTAAGATGTAAATTAGTATTTTTGCATCTGTGGGTATTGATTTTATGGATAAAGGAAAAAGCAAAAACAATAGTAATTTCTACCATGAACTAACAAAGCTAATGGTTTCCTTTGTGCACCTGCCAGTTTGGGTTGCTATGAAAACCGTCCTGGAAATTCTCCTTTCTTTGTGCAATATTTTATGCTGTTCTTTTCTTCAGGGTAGATTGGTTTCGGTCTGCACTTTATTCCTGAACCTACATTCATTCAAAATGGATTGCCTGACTTAAATGCTCTATCTAGTGCTGCTGCTGCTGGTGCTACTGCTGACTACCAATGCCCCTCCCCCACTCAGCTTCTGTCCCATCTTCCTTGGGGAGATCACTCTCAGATTCCTCTCTTCCTTCCTACTCCCTTCCCTCCCATGCTCTCCTCTCCTCTTCCCCCTTTCTCTCTTCTTTGCTTCCTTTCACTCTCTTACTCTCCGCCACCCCTCACACACAATCTCAGGCACTGCTGCCCCATTGTCAATGAAGAATACACAATGGTGAAGTTATGTAGCAGTAATGTTGGTGATGTTTCACTTTGCATGTTTTGAAAGTATGTCTGAAGTGTATAAATAGATGTGCCCTAAAGTGTCCCCTTTCTCTATACTGATATTTGGAGCTGAGCCTTCATCGGAAGTGGCAGCCTTGAGACTACAGTAACTGGAATGCTTTCAGAGAACAAACGTGGCTACATGGCTCCTTCTCTTTATAATAATATTAGTACTATATAGATTTAATGACAGGGTGATTGAAAACATTTTGATGATGGGGCACATTCTGTGATCTGCCAGGGAAAGCATCTGATTTGTTCATGCACCAATTAATTATTGAAGCAACTGAAAATAACAGGCTCCCGCACTTCCTTTCTACAAAGGGATGCAGCTTGATGTGTTTGTGTATGTACGTATCTCCATGTGTATGCACATATGTACATATCTGTGTTCAGAAAGGAATCTTGGCCAGAAATTTCTTCATTTTGACCTTGAAAATTAGAGGGAAACTTTCTGTCCCTGTATGGTAGGATGGTAGAATTTCTATGCAATAGGAATAGAATTATTTTTAAAATTTTTCTTTCAATTTGCTTTTCCTCCACACCCCCAAATGGGCCTCACAATGAAACATATTTTTAATTTTAATTTCTATTTCTGGCCTCTATTATAATAGCACCTTTGCCATTTTATGGTCCACTCACTGATATGGAACAAGATCTGTTGTTTCACGTTCCAATAAACATCATTCTTCTGCATGGTAAAGTCCCTGTATTTTGTACCTTACCTAATTTGGTTAGTCTTAGAGAAACTATTTCATGATATTCCATGTCGTGGCTTCACCCCCTTCCTTCTGAGACTGTGGCACCCTAATGTTTTAAGGTAAAAGAAGGATAGACTCTTGAGTTATTGTAAAATTTGTTGCTTTGTATTGTGACAACAGTGTTCATGTGCCTGACATCCTCATAATAATATTAAGCTCTATTTTTTTAGTGTGGTGTACTTTATACATTTGTATAAATGTCACAGCCTGTAATCACTTCCTTTGTCATCGACGATTAATCTAAAAAAATCGAATAATTCACTGCCCCTTGCCATTTACATATCGTCTGCTGCCATCTGCTCTTCTCAGCAGCAGTAAATGATGGGTAATTAACTCAGTGCCTTTGTCTTTCCCTTGCTGAATGTCTGACACATATAGATTTTCTCTGTGCGGTTGCGTGTGTATATGTGCATGTAAGAGGAAAAGGGAGGCAGTGAAGAGGGAAGTGCAAGGAAGAATGAATGATACTGCAAATATGGAAATCAGCATAAATAATCCCAGGAGAAAAAGCAAAAGACACTGGGTCAGAGAAGTGGCCATATTTATGACCTTACATGTTCTCAAGCCAAAAATACGAATTGCTCCTAGAACAATTGCTCAAGTGAAAGGAGATTTTCTAAAACCTCGGAGATAAGGCCATTATGCAAAATCAAGGCCTCTCTCATAAAGTTCTCCTTTCCACAAGGGTGCAAGGGGAGATGATGCCAACCAGACCTAGTGTAGATTATAACTCACATGCATGTTCACTTGACTTCTGAACCAGGAGCCAGAATCTGTGCTTTAAGAAAGGGGAAAAAGGTAGAGAAGGAATTCACAAAGGAAAGTATCAAGGAAAACTCACAAGGATGCACAAGACTCTACCGAGTCTTAGAAAAAAAAAACAACCACAATTTTATTTCAATCTTGAATTTTGCCAACTTATGTTAAATGAATGAATCATTTATTCTGTGCAAGAGTCTCACACCATTCAGAAGACTTTACTCAAATAATTCATGTTTGAAACACCTATCCTGTAACATGCAAAAAGTAGTTTAAAGGTAGCCAATTTTGATAACGTTAAAGACCTGCAATTAGAGAAAATTTTGAGAAAGTCCAGAATCTAGCTTGCTTAAACATGGTTTTAATGCAAAGTTGGAACATAGCCTAAGTGCCAGAAATCCACCAAAAATCTTCTTCACATTAAACTCTTAAATCTTTTTTTGATTAAAGATGATATATATTTGCTATCTGCAATTTGAGCATTCTACATCTCAATCGCATTCTCAAGGAGTTTACTATTTATATTCATGCATAAACACACACATATATAAATATATATGATGCCTTTTATTCACTCAATGAGTAAATAATCTATGGGGATATAAGATTTGATTTGGAAGCTAGCCATCTACACTGGACTGTTCTTTGCTATTTTGACTGCATATTCTTTTTTTTTTTTTTTTTTTTTTTTGGTTTTTCGAGGTAGGGTCTCACTCTAGAGCAGGCTGACCTGTAATTTACTATGTAGTCTCAGGGTGGCCTCAAACTCACAGCGATCCTCCTACCGTTGCCTCCCGAGTGCTGGGATTACTCTTAATGGTCTTCATGGTTTTAAATGGATAATAGGAGAAAGATCATTGTAAAAATCCTGATAAGTTCTTAGAGCCTATTTCACTATGCATGTAATTTTACCATTCAGTCCTAGATATGAACCTCTGTTTTTCTATCTGCATAATGGCTATGAAATCATATTCCTAATTTCTGTCATGAACGCTTAAAAACATTGATCTTTCTTCTAAAATTTAATCTTTGTGATTAATCTTGCTTCAATATCTGTCACCACAGGAATTCTGAAGGTTAAATGATATATTCATTATCTTAAAAAGAAACTGGAATCACTGGAAGGCCACTCAATGGCCGAATTACATTTTCTCCATTAGTTTAAAATGGCTTGTGGAGATGACTGAATGCATACATTATACAATAAAATGGCTAAAACATACACAATTGACTAAGTCACTGAAACATAAGAAAAGAACATCATAGATTTAAAAAGAAGGGAGGGGCTCTGTCTTTCAGGGCTTGTGTTAGCTGTGTGAAGTACGTGTACTTTATGAAACTATTTAAATGTCATAAACTTTTTATGACTTACAGGTAAATTTGTCAGCATCTAATTGAGTAAGAGATTCTTGAAAGCTTTCATTGCAGTTGCTAATCCAGCTTCATTGTTCTCTCAGGCTGTTCCGTGACCCAACAGGCTGGGAGAACAATATTGCTGAATATAATTGGCATATGTCAGCAAAATATAATTAGTAACAAGCCTCTTTCTGAAATGCTCTTTTTGTTGGTTTAAAAAAGTTGAAGATTTCCTCTTGGATTAAATTATAGCTTAGATTTCTCTCTCATTTGATTTTGGTAGCTCTTAAAAATGAATTAATTTAAATTTTGATTCAAGGAGAATGTATCGATTTCCTGTGATGTGCAAACATTATAAAGGGCTTTCTTTACTTCAACAGGTTTTTATTTTACTTGGTGGTATAAGAATTTTGCATAAGAAAACTAGGGCATGGCATCACTTAGGCTATTGCAAAACAAGACTCTCAAACAGCCGCTCCTTGCTAGTAGTCAATGACACTGGAGACTGAGGAGAAAAGAGAGTGCCTGGCCTTGTCATTGCAGATCTCCATGTTTACCTCTGGAGATTCGATGACTAATGTGTGTATGGGGGAACATTGGTCCAACTCTCTTTCAAAGAACAGCAAAAGAAAAGAAGATGGGTATTTTACACTTCCAGGAAAGTTTTGAAGAAACAAATTCTGAAATTGAACAATATTTGTTCTGTTGGTTGGAAAAATAAAATCTGCAGAATTTTTCTAAACCCAAATTTGGATGAAATGTTTTTTTAAAGAGGAAGGGTTTATTTTATTTTTTTAGTTTTTAATTTTTATTTATTGAATTATTTGACAAAGGAAGAGGGAGAGAGCAAGAGAGAGAGAGAGAGAGAGAAAATAGGCGCACAGGGCCTCCAGCCACTGCAAATGAACTCCATATGTGTGCACCCCCTTGTGCATATGGCTAATGTGGGTCCTGGGGAATCGAACCTGGGTCCTTTGGCTTTGAATGCAAATGCCTTAACCACTAAGCAATCCCTCCAGCCCTGGATGAAATATTTTAATGAACAATTGCTTAGAGTTATATAGCAAGCAATGTGGCTATTTTTAAGAATGTTATGACTTTGCAGTCAATCATGTCTGAGCCAGAGCTCTTCTCTGTCCTAGACACCATGTTTAGGATAATCACCTTGGAAGAGTTTGGAAAATGAAGAAATATGCCAAGTCATGCTGGTCCAGCATAGGGTAGTGCAGCACTTCAGACAGGACTCAGTCCTATCTGTTGTCAAAGTCCTTCTGTCATGGGATTACAGCTGGCCTTTTCCTTGCCTCATGCTGTCCCTCTGGATCTCAAGTTCATAGACTTCACCTTTGTCCCTAATCAGAGTGTTCCTCATCTATCTAGCCCATCTATCCTTTTCTTTCCCCCTTTCTTCAGCTCTCTGTCACACTAGCCTTGCCCATCCAGCATTTGTGTGCTCTGTGTCTCATGCACCATTGTCCTCCTTCTGCAAACAGAGATCATTTTAATCACAGAACATCTATGTTTATAAAATGAACTTTAGGGGTGGAGTAGATAGAGTTGGACTCGGATCTGTCTCTATGCAGATACATACCCATTTACAAGTACAAAAAGTAGATATACACTTTTGTTTTCTTAAAAATTCAGGCAATAATGCAACCTATTTACAAAAAATAGTTGAGGTTGGATCAAAGTCTGGAAAAATATGAACATAATCACAATCATTTAAAGGACACTTAGAGTCAACTAACAAATTCTACATTTTCAGGATATTCATCCAGAAGGATAATGTAGAGAGAGTCTGAATAAACCTATCCCAAATAAGCAGGTGGCCACAGGTAAGCATAATCTCACAGAACATATTAATATGAACTGACAATGAAATGAAATGAAACTTCCCCAACAGATAAATCAAAAGAGTGAGCACTTTCAACTAAAATAAAAAGTTTCTTCTGTTCCTGAGTATGTGATATGAGCACTTTCAACTAAAATAAAAAGTTTCTTCTGTTCCTGAGTATGTGATATGAGCTTTCCAAAATAAGTTTATATATGATCTTTCCATGATACGCAGATAGAGTGATAAGGAGACTGAATCAAAAGGCTTGACAGATGATGACAGGACCAAAATTGAATCTTTATGAACCTCCAGGTTTCTAATCTGTAAAATGGGCCAGTGAGTTGCAAGCAATGACCTGTGGATAGGTAAACCTGGAAGAGACTCCAACCCATGGTTCTTTGGTATTGATTCTCCTAACTTAACCAAAAGAAATCTAAGTTATTCTTCCATTTTTGATTTGCCCATGATATTCTTTACTTTAAATGATGAAGTTCTATCATAAAAAGTAAGTTTGAGTGGGGTGTGGCGGCACATGCCTTTAGTCCCAGCCCTCTGTATACAGAGGTAGGAGGATTACTGTGAGTTCAAGGCCAGCCTGAGACTACATAGGAAGTTCCAGCTCTACCTGGGCTAGAATGAGACCCAACCTTGAGAAATAACAATAGCAACAACAAAATGTTTGAAAGCCTTTAATTGTAAATGACTTGTGAATTGGTATATGAAGCATCCCTTATCAAGAAAGGTAAGTTTTCAAAAGGCTCACTGGTTTGAATCCTATCTCTTGCTCTGATATAGTTGTGGAAGAGATAAGAAGCTATGTCATTAGGCATGATTTAGAAAAATGGTGTTTGTTGATCTATGAAAGATGGGTTCGTTGAAAAATGTTTGGAGGTTTTTTGAAATGTTTTAGATTTGTGTCCAACTCAAATAATGGCACTAACTATTGAAATTAAAGTTTATAAAACACTGTAGAAGTTATAATCTATAAAAATAAATATTGTTAAAATATATAGTATAAGGAGATAGTCTAGAACAATTTTTCTGGTGACACTGTTGAACTGGAAAATATAGAGAGCACTTTCAGGAAAAAAGGAGAGCTCAGGCTTATGCATACAGAGTCTAATGGACCAACTGGATATATGTGCTAGTCCTTGGAGAACAGAAAAAAGATATGGGCAATACAGGGAGAAACTTCTTTATGTTCAGAAATACAGAAGCCATTAGATACCATACCAAAGAATTAAGACTTTCTTAAAAGGGGAATGGTCTGTGAGCAAATGAAGTCTGAATACCCTCAGACATCTATTGTGAATAGTAAATTAATTTCATTCTTCTGCACCTGAAATGGATTATTAGTCATACACTATCCTAGGAAATATTGGAAAACGAATCATTAAGTCATTGCTTCTGTTGTGTGGTTCAAATAAGAAGCTGTAGTTGAGGAAATAATCAGGTACCTATTGAGGACAAGTGCTAGCTACTCTGAAGAGCTCAAGGTACCAAGTCTGCTCTGCACTTGCTAACAGACAACATTCACAGTGGTAAATGTAATAACCAAAGCAGGACTACAGTAGGGATCTTGGGTATACCGAAAGGTCCATATGTAAAAAAAAACTTTGTCTCCAACTTATGAGGTGGTAGTCCCTTTAGGAGGCGAGACTTTGAGGAGGAAGTTAGGTCACTGGGGAATTTCCTTGAAAGGAATATTGTGATTTACATCCTTCATCTCCTTCTCTCTGCTTTCTGGACACCACTAGGGGAGCAGTTTGCTCTACCATGTCTTCCTATTATATTGTATTATGCTGCCACAAGCCAAAGGCAACAGGCCTCATCAACTATGGGCTAAAATCTCTGATGCCAGGAGGAGAATGAAACCTTTCCCCATTTTACATCAATGACCTCAAGTATTCTGCCACAGTCACAGAAAGCTGACTAACAGATAGGAAAACAAGTTAGCTTCTAGTCTTGGTCTCTCTTTTTTTTCTCTCTGACTTTTTATCTCTAAATCTCTACTTTTCTATTCCTCCCTCTCAGTTTACCTTTCATTAATTTATTTTTTCTTTATCTAGATGCTAGATCTGATAACAAACCTCTCAGCAGCACCAGGATGTTGTCATCTTTAACTTGAAAACCCCACGGTAAAAGCACATCTTTTTCACCAGTTCCCATGCAAGTTCATGATACCCCTCATGTTGGGTCATGTGTCTTATCATAATAATCACCTGGAACTTAGTATTGGCAATGGTGATTACTTAGGGCTCTATTTCCAGCGGCTGAAGGAGTGGCATTAATTCTAGCAGAACCACTTGGGTAGGAGGAGGCAGAGGATGAGTCCACCCATTTGAGAGAAGCAGTCATCATAGGAAAGAGATAGAGATATCCATAAAGCATTTCTGCCCCAACAGCATAATGAATCAGTGCCTGACCATTCTCTTTGAGAGTAAACTGAGAATGATTTTACCAAGGTCATATAGCAGTATTTGAAACTACAAACATTCTCTGTGAGAAATTTCATCAAACATCTAGGGCTAGACCTTCAGGAGACTGAAGGCCAACTTCAAATACATGAGGTCATACCTTTAACTACAAAGAGTGATGCCATATGCCCCTTTGCATCTATAGGCTGTATACTTTAGAAACATGAATTATAAGAAACAGCACTCATAATTTTGAAAAAGAGGAACAGAGATTTTGAATTGCATTGACATTGAAATAGCAAATGAAAGCAGCTCTCACAGTTCAAGTCAAGTTCTAGGCTGAGTGAAGAGAACATGGCTTTCTTCTCTAAGCAAAGACTTATTTGGACTCTTCTCAAAAACAGAGTGGAAAGTGAGGTAGATTAATATAACATTGTAAATTCATAAGGTCATGTTTCTGCCCATTGAAGTAAAACCATTGATCAAGTAGAAGGTGTTACAAAACAAAACTAACAAATAAATAAATAAAAAAAACAAAAGTTTCCTGAAATAGAGAATGTTCCTTTGAAGAAATAAAAATGTCTTACTTAAGCAAAGATGGAATTATTGGGAAAGTTCTTAAAAGTACTTGTATTATTCTAAAATTAATCTGAAGTGTTTTCACAAAAATACCTTCAACTTAAACTAAGAACTCAGAATTACTTTATTCTTTACACGTCACATGGCTCATAGTAAATGTTACCTGAGGAAATATTTTTGGATTTAGTATTGTTGAAGCAGTAAATAAATTGTTGAAGTAATAATACAGCAATTATGAGCATTTCAATTTGTATAATAATCCTTACTATTTTTAATTGAGAACTTATAAATAGTTACAACAGAATAAGCATAGATTAGGACATGCAAGGTTTTTGTAAGAAACTAATTTTGGGGGAAATTACTAAGGGGATGTATATATATTGTGGAGTCATGGGTTCACTGTAATAGTCAGCTTTTAAGTAGACTAATTTAATTTGAAATTCAATATTTGAAAATCAATCATCCTACCCTATAAATATACAAGATTGATTGGTACTAAAAAATCTAGTTATCAGCCATTCAACAGTATTACTAGCAATCCTTTGTGCCAGTCACTCTTCACAGTGCTGGACAAGGAGGAATCAATGAAACAAAGCCAGGATGTGGAAGAACTCGCTGGCTGCTGCGAGTGCTAGTTGGGGAAACAAGTAATTACCATCTTCAGCCAAGCCTGGGGAGCTCACTCAGCTTTGTTTTCAGTGATGCACACTAAGATGGTTTGGTTCTAATTACACGTTACACTTTCTGTTAAAAGCACACTCCCCACTCTTCAGCCAGCACGGTCATGGGGTCATGGGAGACACGCTCACTGTGCTGGGACTATTCTTCAGAAAGGTCTGCAACAAAACTTGGAAGTAAGTGGTCCACTCTTTTCTTGTGCAGCATCATACCCATACTACCTTTCAAAGAGTATGATCCCTAAAATGTCCTCAACTAAATGCAGAGGAACTACAGAAAGGAAAGGAAGCAAGAATAGGCAAAAAGGCAGAGAGAAACTAAGGATTTAGTGGAGAAAGCATGCAGAAATATTTCACAAACAGTTGAGGCAACCATCTATACAGAATATGTCCACGAGGGATAACCAAGGAAGGGAACCTGAGCACCTTGACGTTTCTCTAGGAAAACTGAAGGACCATGATAAAACTTTAGTTCTCATTTTTGAGCACAGGATGAAGTTAGATCCCCACTATAGGCAACATTAATAGAAAACTAACATTCAGGGCTGAATCTGTAGCTCAGTGGTGAAAGTCATTTGTTTGCAAAGTCCACATAAAACCAGAAAGAAAAAATGGCACACATGTCTGCAGTTTGTTTGCAGTGGCAGGAGGCCCTACACATGCACATGCCATGCACACGCAAACACACATAAATAAATAAAATATTTTTAAAAAGAAGTCTAATATTAAGACTTAGAAAATAATGCCATATCTGTTGCTGAGCTGAAAATTTAACACAGACATTGAAAAATTCCATGAACAGAATAGGCAATGATTAAATAACTAAGTTATATTATAATTTGAATTGTTAGAATCAAAGTTGAAGTTTATCACATAAGTTACATTTGGTCACATCTATTTCACATTAAACAAATCCCTCCCTTCTTTTTCCTCCTTATGTGGATGAGACATTAATACATCTTATTAAAAAATAATTGTGTGACTTTTATATTGAAATTCCATCTTGGGTGACTTATTTCCATGTGAAGACTTAAGGCAGCAGACAGCAATCTAAAGACATATCTATCTATCTGTCTATCTATCTATCTATAGAATAGAACAGGAAGGAATTTTGAGACACATAGAAATTATTACATTTTAAAATGCATATTTCATCCAACAAAAGTAAGCACTTGCCTTAAATAGTACATACGATTTTGGATCATTCATTTTACCTTTAGAATTGTATCATTAAAAATCATTAAGAATGTATGTAAAGTTTTCTATAAATGTTCATCACAGTGTTATTTATAAGAGTGAAAATCAGAAATCATCTGTGCACCAAATGTTAGAGAAGGAGTTAAATAAATTTTCCATGTAATGCAGTATGGAATGAGCAGTTGAAGCAAAAAGCTAGTCACATAATATTTTAAATGAGATAAGTCAAATTATATTCTAATTGTTAGAATCTAAGTTAATGTTTATCATATAAGTTAAATTTGGTCCCATTACATTTAAAAATGAAGAATTCCCTCCCCTTTTCTCTGTCTTTTCTTGGTGTGGAGGACACTTTAATATACTTTATTAAAAGAAATACTTGTGTATTTGTAGTATTTTTGCATTATTTTATGGGTAGGAAAATAAGTTGAAAGAATAATGTGACAATTGTCTCCTGGTAGATTATTGTGTATGCTTTATTTTATTTTTCTTAAACTTCGTTTTATGCTTTTTCTTCAAAGAATTTGTATTGCCTTTGTAATAATGATAAAACATAGTTTAAAATTAAAATAATAAGTTTTGAATATACATATATATACATATATATATATATATATATATATAATATTGGTATTTGAAGGGAATATATATGCTTCTACCTACTTATGTCTATTTATCTATAAGATTATTATCAGAAATAAGATGTCCCTTACCTGCTGCTTTAGTATGCCTATATTACGAAAGAAATTTAGAAACAGAAATTAGTGAAGAAGAATGGATATGTTTAGAATTTGGTTATACCACAGAGAGAACAAACCTAATTCTTCAACTGTGCCCATTGCAACAGTAACCACTTATAGGACAAAAGCCAGAAGATATGTAGATTTACCTGTAACACACTGTCATTGACCCTCTCCTGGAGGGAGAGAACTCTGCCCTCTGTTGACTCACTGTTTCCATTTATAATATGTTGCCTCCTTTCTCATATGGAAGAAACTGTCATACTTTTACAAGCTATATTATTACTATATACATACATGAGTTTGTATCTTGTATTTATATGAATTATTTGCATAGATATATACATATGTTATTTAACATATGTATATATATATATATATACACACATATGCATAAATAACTATGTAAACACATGCATATTTATTGCAAAAAGATATATGCAAATAACTATAATTTTTGTGGTAGTTCAAATGTATGTTCCCTATAGACTCAAATGTTTTATTAAAGCTTGTTACTTGGGGGCTGGAGGGATGGCTCAATGGTTAAGGCATTTGCCTGCAAAACCTAAGGACTCAGGTTCAGTTCCCCAAGACCCATATTAGCCAGATGCACAAGGGGGCGCATGCATCTGGAGCTCGTTTGCAGTAGCTAGAGGCCCTAGAGCACCCATTCTCTCTATCTCTCTCTTTCTCTGTCAAATGAATAAATAAATAAAAAAAAATTTTAAAGTTAAAAAAAAAAAGCTTGTTACTTGGGTCACTGGCTGCCTGGCTGGAGATGTCACTGGGGGTGGATCCTGGACTCCAGTCCTAGGGTGTGTTTGGGGTGTATCTGATTTCCAGTCCAAAGGTATGCAGAGCAGTCTGAGCTCTGAATGGGTCCCTGCTATTTTGTTGCTGGTTTTGTTTTTGCTGCTTCTGGTTTTTGCTGGCTGTTTGGTTGTTTCTCTCTGTCTGTTTGGATATATGGAAGCAGGCCACTGATGGAACTTACCCCTGGATCTCTAAGCTTGAAATAAACCCCTTCCTACAGTAAACTGTGTTTAGTTTGAGTGTCCATCCCAGCAACATGAAGCTGTCTACAATAGTACTTCATGCTACTTCATTCATGAAACACATGTAATCTATCTCCATCTGCCTGCGGTCAATCAAATATTTGAACAAAGTTGACTTTTTTTCTTTGATTCATTCCATATACCATTAACCATCATTGCTTAAGCCCCTTTGTCTTCCTTAAGTGCTTTCTGAGGTCCTCATGGGTCCCTTGTTCTCAATTTTCATGGCTTGGCTCCTGTGTTTTCTTTACAAAAAGAAGTGCTCTGGTCACCTATCACAAGTAGCTTTCCATTGGTCTCTCTGTATCTTTTTTTTTTTTTTTTTTTTTTTTTTTTTTTTTTTGTATCTCGTAGGCATTATCTCATTCTGAAGTTTTCTTGCTTATTCCTTTGCACATTTTATGAATACTTTTACTTATAGCGTGTAAGATCTATGAAGGAGAAGACCTAGTCAGGATTGCTCTATCTCCAACACCGAGCACAGAGCTTTATGTATGGCGACTGCAGAATGAATTACCTATGAAAGTATCTCAGCAAGGACAACGAGCATGAAGACTGATGAGCAGTGCTGGGTACAGGTAAACTTGCTTCAAGTTCTTATCAATACAAACCTGTATTATATACATTTGTAGTCGTACATGCTCAAGATATTACATATTTATGATATATTTATCACTAATTTTAAGTCTGTGCAACTGTGTATAGTGTATATATATATATATATATATATATATATATATATATATATATGATGCTACATAAAATTTCAATTGGGTCGAAGTAGACAGAAATGTATAATGAACCCTTTCCTGTGGTCCACCAACCAGCTTTAACGGTTATCAGGTCACGATTAATTTTGTTACATAAACATGATCTCTCACTTTGGGTTTTACAAAGCAAATTCCACATATTATAATTTTTCTATAATTTTAATGTACATTCTAAAAATTAGATATAATCACCATCATTGCAAGTAAAATTAACAGTATTTCTTTATATGTTAAATATATGTACTCTTTTAAAAATATATACATTTAATTATTTTTATCATCCAAAAGTTTTGTTTGTAAGCACTGTCCTACATCTCATCTGCTTTTAAAATTAATATTTAATTTATTTTCCATGCATGCAGAAATACAGAATATTTTACTTCTTAATTTGGGAAATTTAACTTTTTCAGGTGAACTCTTTTTCAAGTTGCCTTAGGGAGAAGATAGGCAAACAGCTTTTTAATTTATTATTTTTTAAGGGGCCCTTCTTCCATGAATCTTTTTTATCCCTCCCAGTCTTATTTTGTTAATCTGCCATCAGATGATAAATTGCCTTCAAAGAGTAAATGATCCTGAAACTCTTGTTCTAATGAATAGTCTGAATTGGTAGGTAGTCAATAAGTATTTGTTAATTTCATTTTATCCTTATTCAGATGGTGGATAACATCGTTTGCTAGTAATTGAGGATCTCTAGATAAAAACAATCTCGATTTAGTTATATAAGAGTGATTTTGCCTTTTTTTCCTCATAAGCTGCTAGAATTGTAATTTCTTTTCTTTCTATAACCTTAAGCTGATCCAATTTCTTAAGGCACTTTGAGATACTGTTAAGTAGCTTGCATCACACGTTATTATTAAAGACCAAAACACACATATTCTTTGCAAGTTTGTAATATCCTGAGACAATGGTTTTTTTTTTTTTTTTTTTTTTTTGGCAAAAGGGAAATCTTCAATGTGCTGCTCTGGATCAAGCACCTTTACCAGTGCCAAGTTTCTGGTTGTTATTAGATTATATGCTTGGTCTTCAATATTACAACACTGAGCTGGAAGTGACAGGGTTGCATTTGTGGTTCACTTATTTGGTGAGGAAGGAAAGGTGAAATAACCTCTTTCAGCTCCATCCCAAAATATATAAACGATATCCACCAAATGAATCACCAAGGCGGCTGTCTTTTTCCATTGCAAGCCCTGCATTGCCTCTAAATAACATTGTCACAGATTCATCAGTCAGCCTCAGCTAGTAGATAAAGGAGAGTTGGAGATGTCCCTGGAGACTAGAAGATTGGACTCTGGTTTTGATGGTGTATTATTCTGAGGATTCACACGTGCATTGACCTCCACGCTGGAGAGGTCAACACGATAACACAGTGTGTATTGATTTGGTTCAATCCAGGAATTGCTCATTTATTGCTTATATTTATGTAAATAAAAAACTAGTCTTTCATGTACCAATTACAACATGTTACTGAGTTAATATGATCAAAGATGAAGTTGGGCTAATGTTAACAGGGCCTTTGTTTCTGCCAGAAAGTGCAAAGGCACGATTATGTAAAATTGATATATTCCTAAGAAGATGAATGTTCATTTGGCATCAGGTATTACAATGATCACCTCCTTTTTGTTGTTAAAGCCAATTTCATGAAAAAGTACCTTGTTATATTTTCACTCCTAATTTCCTCTCCTTTCCCACTCCTATTTGTTCTGTCTGCATCTTATGTGAGATAGTGAACATCTTTACAAATGAGGGTATAGTGTCTTTAGAATGAACTATGTTGGCAGAATTTAGCAAAAAGAGTTTTGAATAGGCATATCTATTAGTTTAAAACATAGTTTAGCTATTTATTTTCTTAATACAATAGTAAAAGAGATGGTATCTAAATTAGAAATTATGAATTCATATATGAAGCAACTGAACTGCTTTGTTCTAGGCCATTGCTTTGTTGCCTAAGCTTGAAACCACCTTTTGAAACCAAAGACACAGAGCCATGATCCCCAAAAGAAATGTTTTGTTCTCTTAGTAGAGTAGCAGGAAGTTAAATTTAGGAATGTGAAGAGTTATTTACTTTTTGTTTTAGTTCATGCAACAGAACTACTCTGGCCATTGAAATGTAAGGAAAAACATATTTTATATTGATAGCTGGTTTGATATTATGCCTTTTAGTATTGCTAGTGTTCCTCCCCTCATTGCAAATCTGCTGTGGTGTAAAAGTAATTTGAGGAGTGCGTTCTGTTGGACAGCATTTCATGGAAAATTCTGTATGGTTAATATTGTGGTCTGCTTCTTAAACTTATCAAAGGATACCACCACCAGGAGATATTTACTGTGAGGATAAAGAGAATTGCTGTAAGCCCTCGCTTTGGCTGCCAGGTGGGGATATCCAAGAACTGACAGCAGCCTGGCATTTAAGGGCACCAGCCTGGGACAGAAGAGAGCGAATCTAGAAGAGACAAGTCAACGAAGAGTACCCGGCAGGAAGACACTGGCCGCTGGTGTATAAAGGTATGTGAAGCACAATTAGAACAACTGAATTCCTTCAGCTCTGTGCCTTACTACAGTCTAGAACTGAAGGGCAGAGTGTGCAGGATGAGTTCACTTTTCAGCATGGCCTGGGCAATTATTTCGTATTGATTTTCTCAAAGTTCTGTCTTATATGTCAGCATTTTTGTTGGCAAACTTTGCAATATAATCCAATCAAGTTGGTTCAGAGATGAGTGTGGGGAAAGGGGAACGCTCCACCAGCAAGTCCTTGGCGTGGCCTGCAGGTAGCCTCTCCACATTAAGAAAGCTCTTGCAACTGTGCCTTCTCGTTAGGGGAATTGTAATCTTGGGGAATCCTTGTGCCTGATTGCGGCTCGCCTCCCAATGGTGCACTTTTGACCTCTGTATTGATTCTGTTCTCTCATCAAAAGCGCTGATGTAATTCCATGTGCTGAGACCACGCGGTGATTTGCATTTAGGAGCTGCGACTGTGCGCTGACCCCAAACCATTTTATCAGAATGAAAGTGGGCCAAATGGCAGATGCGTTTCCCCATAATATTAAGGTCTATTGTGCCATTTGGTGGGTTTCTTTATTGTATATACAGAAAGGGCATATACCATCCGCTCTGGATTTTGAATTAATTCTAACCAGGAACTGAGATTTTTTTTTTTTTTTAAATGTAACATGGATCAAAAGGAAGTTTCTTGACTTCCACCTCTAAGCCAATATAGTAACAATCTAATTTGGTAAAACTTAAACCAATAAAGGCATGTGGATCTATTTTCATAAATTATTGCATATTTAAAACGTATTTTGTTTTAGTTTTCCCCATACTTTCTTGGTAATATGTAACAATCATGAAGTCTGTTTATTGACTCTCTCCCTAACTATGTGAAATAGAATTAGTAGTAACTCCCAGATGAAAATAGTAAGATGTCATCAGTAAATTTAATGCAATCTAAATATTGGCTGTTAGATTATTTTGTTTGTTTCTCTCTTCCCTCCTCTTTATCTCCCTCTTCTATATTCAAGTGCAGGGGAAACTGGGAGAAAGTGACTTTAGATGCATTGGTACCAAAAGAGAACTTCACTGAGTATCAGTGTAAAGCTACAATCTGTAATGCATCCTGCTTTCCAATCTATTGTTTAGGTCCTATCTATTCCCCCCTTATAATTCCAATCAGCATTTACTGAGCAGTTAGGAATATGGGTGGATATTTAGTGATAAGTAAAAGACAGACAGTCTATAGTGAAACTGATAGTCTAGATGGAGACACAATGAAATAATTACACAAATAAAAATACACATAACAGGGAGGGAAAATTCATATTCACAGTTGACTTGAGAACTTATTCTATGAAAGGCACCATGATTATTTGGAAAAATATTGAAAAGAGCTGGGAAGGAATAGAAGTGCTGACAGAAACCAAGGGAGAATTCTATGAGTTGTA
Source organism: Dipus sagitta (assembly GCA_036346955.1). Classification (NCBI taxonomy): domain Eukaryota; kingdom Metazoa; phylum Chordata; class Mammalia; order Rodentia; family Dipodidae; genus Dipus; species Dipus sagitta. The sequence goes on from CM070771.1 coordinate 131,488,890, forward strand.
TAGAAGGAAGAAAATGGCAGTGAGTGGAGGTGAACAAGAAAAGGGTTAGATGTCTGTGAAATGAGCAGTGGTCCTTCAAACTCATGAGAACCTTGCCCAAGTGAGATCTTTTTAGGGGAAACTGTATGGCACTTCCGTTTCCACTCAGATGGGCAAGAGGTTGGGCCAAGGTGACACCAAGGAACAGAAAGATTGTTCTGGGGTTAGCTAGAAAAAATGTTCTGGATTGTCACAGGTCAGAAATTTTGTGGTACAAGCCAATGATCCATAAATCTGTTTCTAAAAGAGTCTTCAGTAAGTCCTAGTAATATAAATTACAGAAAACATGAATGAATATAACAGAGGTTCTATACAGAGGTAGGGTGATATCAGTCAATACTGGTTTTTTTTTTTTATTTTCAGATCTCAAAGGTATTTGATTTTACTTGTAATGGAGAATTGAATCCCTTTATGAAGAAACAATTTTAGGTGACATCAGGCATGTTCAGGCTGATATAGCCATAATCTGAAGAAAGTTTCAAAAGCCTGAGTTTACAGAAATGTTGGTTAAGGAAATATTGATATTTTAGACTGCATAAAACATTCATAATTTTAAGTGATTTTCACTTTTGCTTGGATTTTCTTAATAAATCCTCAAAGCATTGTCATGAGAAAAAGTGATTTTATGTCCATAGTAAGGATGAGATCTTACTAGAGTTGACATTCACATAATCACTTGCTGAAGGGTAATAGTAAGAGGCAAAGAATGCTAATTCAGGTCTTCCCACTGCAAACTTCCTGCCCTTTCCATTATGTATTTAACACAGTGTTACTTAATTTATGAAAACATTTGCTGGTATATTTTGTGTTTTTCTCACATAGCCATTTATTCCTGTAAACACAAAAGTTCTCATTTCTTTTTCAGAAAAGTACGCTTAATTAAGATTTCAGGAATATATGTCTTGAACTCCTGAGGCTCACTCATAGAAGCTGTCAGGGTTGAAGATGAATGGTTCCATATGCTTCTTGTTGGTGCTGAAGACCCAAGATAACACTGCATCTTTTTGGAGGAAAGAAATATCTTAAAATTCTTGCCTCTTTGAGACATCAGGCTAAAAACAGCAGCTATATTTTGAAGAAGCAACCTTGCCCCTGAGATAAAGTCTCTATTAAGAAATGCTAAGTCATAATTATATAATCCCCATGTTATTGATTGTTTTTGTCTTAGGAACAGTATTTTAGAAAGCTTCAGACAAATCCCCTATATCTTCTATCATATTCATGTGATTAATATTTGATGGTACAGGCTCAGTTCTATGAATAAAATTTGATTCATATTAGCACAATATTTCTTATTAAAATCAGTCATATGTAGATAAATGAAGGGATTCTTGTTTATAATGAGAAGAAAATATCATCCACGTTTACTACATGTACGCCATTCATTTTTAATAGTTTATTTTTATTTATTTATTTATTCGACAGAGAAAGAGGTTGAGAGAAAGAGAGAGAGAGAGAGAGAAAGAGAGAGAGAGAGAGAATGGGTGCACCAGGGCTTCCAGCCATTGCAAATGAGCTCCAGATGCTTGCGCCCCCTTGTGCATCTGGCTAACATGGGTCCTGGCAAATTGAACCTGGGTTCTTTGGCTTTGCAGGCAAACACCTTAACTGCTAAGCCTTCCCTCCTGCCCTCATGTTGTATCTGTAGGATAGTTAGGGGTAAGTCACTGAATTTGAATGCCAAAGCCCAAGGAGTAAAACATGGCTTTGAAACACAGTCAAAAGTCTGAATAGGGCTAGAGAGATAGCATAAGTGGTTAAGGCACTTGTCTATGAAGCCTAAGGACCCATGTTTGACTCTATAGATCCCATGTAAGCCAGATGCACAAAGATAAGGCAAGCACAAGCTCACACATGCCCATTAGGTGGTGAAAGCATCTGGAGTTCAATTGCAGTGGTGGAGGCCCTGGCATGCCAGTTCTCTCTCGCTTTTTCTCTCTCTCACTGTCTCTGAAATAATAATAATAAAAATGTCTGAATGGGTAAGCTATTTATTTTCTAGGCTTTGTGTTCATCACACATAAAATTAATTAGCTCGAAAAGTACTTTGGGGGATGAAATTAGATTGCATATATTAAATCAGCCAGTGTAAGGCTTTTTGTCTACTTGTTTTCTTCATTTAGGAGATGAATGAAGCAAATTGGGGGCATTCTCAGTGACCAGAAAACAGTATAGACAAGCTGGACCAAAAAAGGTGGCTTTGACCTTTTAGAACTATGTAATGCACCCAGATCCTAGGATGAGGTCACTTGCATATGGATGTTGTGGTCTTTCCTTTTGTTTGAAATTTTATGATGCTTATTGATTGCATTCCTTTTGCACGAGTTTAAATTTTTGATCACAAATCAAAGGTGAAACCAGTCACTAGACCTTAATTTATCTTAATGCCATGTGTCTGTAACTAACTATCTTGCTCATTAAATCCACCAGAATGTTCTCTAGAAAATCAAAGTCCACCTTTGCCTTGAGATCATGGAAGCTAATGGAAGTGCTTCAACATGGTAGGAAGTACTTGCAAGGAAATTGCATGTTTTTATTCAGAGGTACTGATTTAACCTCTTCTCCCTGGGAGCGTTGTAGGGTCTTTGAAGCTGGTAATGCTGTATGTAAACTAGATATGTGTAGTCACTACTTCTAATGAGGATAAGGTGGGAAAATGTTAAATTGGTACCCCAACTCATACTGTCTTTCTCCAAATATGGATTATAGCAGACAACATAAGCTATGGGTTATAAGAAGTTTGAATATTGGAATCAGGAACATTTGGGTCAGGGAAGATAAGCTTTTCTGAATATGTGTGATTTTTGCTACAGTCTCTTTCTGTCACATAATTGTTTTGTTTTCAGCTTAGAAGCCTCTTGCATATTGATTGTTATCTATGTTACATAGATTCACTTATAGAAAGGAGCAGCATGCTGTGATAATTATTTTTCACATCACAAAACATTGGTTTTGACACTCAGGTATCTGATGAGTACATTTGGTGTTTCTGCCAAGAGGTAAGGACCATGTCCACTTAAATTAGCTCATTCAGAGGCTGGGTAGATGTCATTTCATACATCAATTTTTACCAGGATGAAATATAAAAGATTAAGAGATATAGTAAGTATTGCAAATCACATTCAAGATGAAAGTTTTTAATGATAAAGTTATTGAAAAGCCAATCCAGCATTTGAAATGAAATGTTGCTATTCAATAATGTGGTCCGCACAGTTTACTGTAATAAAACCCATTTTCCAGAATTTTATCTTGTATAACAAACATGTGAAGGGGCTACATACTGTGATTATCTCTAGGAATCAAGATGAAACTACATAAATATAAAGTTAGAGAAGAATATATCTGTTACAATTCAGGAATATTGATTTTGGTTTTGATAAGTTAACAATCACTAATACCATTTAGCATTTATAAAGCACATTTAAGCAGTTCTATAGGGACACCTGAGCTATCTCTGTGGTTAGTCAGAAGGAAAGTCCATGTATGTTACAGTGCTAGCCCCATGTCACAGTGTGGAAAATAAGAGCTATATATGGTGGGAGGAAAGTGATTCTATGTGAGGGAACCAGAAGGGTGAATATCAAGGGCACACATTGGTGTGTGTTGGTGGGGAGTCCTTAAGAATATGGCATCATTACCTTTTGGGTGTATGGATACATACCTAAACCTCCCCACCCCATAATTCTGAGGGTCATTTTATGGCCTTGAGCTTCATCTGTGGAATCATATATACCTGGTTCTTCTTGCTGCTCCATAGAGAGAATACCATTCCATGTTCACTCGAAATGAGGTGAGCCTCCCTATTATAGTTACAGTATGAGTTTTTTCCTCCTGCATTTTTCAAGTGAATAGATATAAAGGATCTATTAAATAGAACCAATCTGCCTACATCTATTACCAGTAAGTAATTTTTCCAGGGTGACTAATCATGTCCATGGAGTCTTTAGCCCTGTCTTCCATCATGTTTTTAATACCTTCATAAGTGGTGATTTTCTTGCACCTGAGTTTCTGCTGCATCAGTGTATACAGAAGGAGAACATTTCCAGCCTTCCATAGCGACAGGTGATACATCTGATTGTTTGCTGATGGTGATTTGGAATATTGATGCTTTAGAAAAATAACTGCATTGAACAGGCAATCTGCACAGCTCGCAAACTACACAAAGAGCATTGATATAAATAAAGTGTCAACCGGGTGCTGCTGCTTTGTGCAGAATCATTTTCAAATTTTCCTTTTTGAATTATTAAATAGACCATGTCAGAACAACCCTGATTATTATCCAATCCATATGCTTCAACACCAACCTTTTCTGCAATATCAAGTGACTGCAGTGATCAATTGGACCAATCATGAATGCTCCCTCATTCTGGAAATGATCCAAGCACTTCACCACACTGCAGTCTCTTATGCAGATATGCAAACACCTGCTGCATTGCTCACAGAGGAGGCCACAGTTCTCTGCCTTTAGGAACGTGGGCAGGCTGTGAATGCATGCATTTAATTCCTTGTCATGCAATTTATATATATGCTCATCTTTTTGCAATTTGAAGCCTGTGTTAGGAATGTTAGATGTGGCTTTACTGTGCTGATAGATCCTCTACAAACCAGAATTGTGTACATAACCTGTATAGTAAATTAAACATGCTACAGCATATTTCTGAAAGTTGTTGTATGAAAAATAAAATGCTATCTTTGGTTCTGTAATGGCTACAGTATCTTCTGGAAGCAGAGATGCTGACATGCATGCATGTAGCCACATGTTATTTATAAAGTATGATAAAATGATAATCTCTCACCTACACTAATAAAGAGTTATCTAGATAAATAACCCTCAGAATGAATATTATGGATGCCTCTAGGGCTTTAGGCATTTAATTAAAATGGAACAAAAATATTAACTGTTGGCTTTGGGATTTTTAGCATCCTTTCTTGAAAAGAGTATACTTTAGTCTGAGAACACATTTGAGACACTCACTGGGAATAAATGAGAGATGTTATTTTTCTACCCCTCATGAAAATGAGGCTAAAAATACCTACTTTTAGAAATATCAAGATAAAATGGTTTCCTAAGCATACTGTCTGTTACCCTGGGTTGCTTCCTGTCAGATCCTGGGTTTCTAGTGAGATTTCAGGGGAGGGGTTTCTTTGATAATTGACAGCTACTGGAAGTAGACCCTTTCCTCTGGTATTTTTGCCATCATCCCTGTGTATTGCCATCATTCACAATGACTGCCAAAGCAGAAGGCTTTCTTTCTTTTGGCTGAGTGTGATTTTGACGTTGGACACAGGGAGGCAGGGCAAAGCAATGACAGAGACCAGGCAAACGGAAAAACCACAGAGACCCAGAACACACACCACCTAAGGAATGCAGAGAATGCAGGGGCAGGAGGACTGCCCACTTAACCCTCAAAATATAGCCAGAGCTACAGACCTACTCAGTAGTGACTCCTCCTTTCAATTTTTTCCACTGTCTCTTTAAAATTGACTTATATCTTCTGTGAGTCAATGTTTCTCAAAAAGGTGTCCCTTTTAGGTGATAAGCTATCTCTTTAGATGCATAGATTACACACATACACCATATGTGTAATATATATATATATATATATATACTCTTGAGTATTTCACTGTTGAGTTTTGTCTTTTTAACCAAATTCAGAGACTCTGAGTACAAAAAACAAAGCAAAACAAAAATAACTACCACAAAACAACAAACAACCAAGACGGAAAAGCAATACAACACTCCAAGCCTTATTGCGAAGCAGTGGTAGTTTAGTGTTGAACAAATTAATCTAGAGATTTTTCCACAAGTTTGACAATACATGACATGCTGAAAAAGCATGAAATTATTACTTTAAATGAATGTGCTGGAGGTTTCTCTCTCCTGTATTTTTTTTTCTTGTGTGTGTATGTGTGTGTGTGTGTGTGTGTGTGTGTGTGTGTTTGTTTGTTTGCTTTTCTTTTGCACAGTAGATTCCATGTTAATGTAGCATGGTTAAAAGGCTCTGGCATATGTGTTTTGATTTTCTACACTTGTGAGAGAGAGATAAGAAATGGCCTAAAACATAAAAAAAATAATAAGTAAGAAGTTCCATTTCTAATAGTTCTTTGCAGGAATTATTTTTCTTTGTTATTTCATTCTGCCATGTAGAATATGGGGTATTTCCCTCATGGGGAGTGGTGGTGCTGGGACCTAACTAGCACAGTCTGTAAAGTCATTTTGTGGGTTTGGAATAAACATGTTATTCAAATAGGGAAAACAAAATTGTATACTGATGATAGAAAAAAAAAAAAAGCTAAAGGCAGGAGGTCAGAGGTCTGTGTCTGCTTGTGTGTGTACGTAAATGTGTGTTTTTACTCATTATACCAGGAAGCTTATGCAATAGCAATTATCAAATCAAAATATAACCCTTACAATTTTAAATAGAGCGGATATTTAGGTAATCTATTGTTAATAATCTAAGCTAATAAGCATGTCGTTTGTTTTATCCTCCAGGTACATGTTCACTATCAGTGCTGAATACTCATCTGGAAAGGTTTATTTCAGCATTTCAAGATCATTATCATGAGGGAAAACAGGAAAGGAGAACCTATCTATATATTTTTGTCTTGGGCAATGGAAATGAGCTCTTACAATTCCATGATTCCATAGTCTTCTAACCTTCTCCCCCTCCCCCTCCCCCCATCGTTTGATCACATTATTCACACAAAGAACCAATGAGCCGTTGTGCTATTACCTTAAAATCCTATATTAATGAGACAGCTACAGTTTTTAATCATTAGAGTTAAGCCTTGAATATTCTGTTTGCTAATATCATGCATCCATTTAAAATGAGAACAAGTGTTTTATTATCTTTTCTTTGCAAATGGCAAATGAAATACTAATTTTTCTCTCCTTAAAGTTGTCAAATATTCTGAAGAAAGCATCTTATTCTTATGGAGTTAATTTTATCTCTAAAAGCAGGAGTTTAAAAGATGTGTCTGAAAGAGGGGCCTAGGGAGATAATGTCCCAACATTTTGTTTGTCTTACAAAAATTTTCGTAGAAATAAGGACATATACAAATAATGTGATAAACCAGTCTCCATCACTTAACAAAATTGAAGACATTTGAGATGGCACTAAAATGTCACTGGAATAGGCTGTTCAGTGCCTTCTGGAGAGACAATTGTGGGAGTAAAAATAGGAAGGATTTTTATTTTGTGTTTTGCTTAATTTCTTTATTATGATAAATTTGCTAAATCCCAATAGTTGTATTTCCAAATATTCTATCCATGCTGTGTCATTTTGCAGATGAGAGAAGTAAATTCCTAGTCTATTTCAGGTGACACAGTACACAGAATCACACATGAGGCTGTTTGGGAACATGAGGTTCTTAACCAATTCTTCGCTGTAACGGTTTAGTTAATCTCCCTAGTTTATTTTAACCCAGAATACAGGGAGCACACACAACTGCCTCTTTCCCTACTGTGGTTCTGACCTTTCCCCTTATCTACATCCAGATTTCCTCTTTCTTGACTTGTTTCTTCCCATCATAATGATTTCTGCATAAGCAGTCAGTGAGCATTAGATCCTGTAACTGGACATGGGTGTCCAAACTGCAGAACTGTGGAGTTCTGACTGGTAGATTTTTCTTTAGTGGGAAATGCATCTTCCCCAAGTAGTTATTAGACACCATATTTTACCTACTGCATTTTAAATTCTTTAGGTTTTTTTTTTTTTTTTTTTTTACCAACCTTGTATAAGCAATGGACTGGAACTTCAAATTATTATCACACTGGCTTTGAAAGACTGCTTTACACAGAATATAACATTTTAAAATATTTTAGCCAAGTCGAGGAAAGGAGGCCTTTTTTGTCCCTATTTCTAGCTACATGCATGTTTAATATGATTAATTCAACCCACAAAAAGAAAGAAAGAAAAAACATCCCCAAGTATTTGACTACTTAACTAAGATTTTTCAGTCTTTGTTAGCATATCAGCTATCCACTTTCTCAATATCACATACATCACTTTTCCTTATTTCCTGATTTTTCTTGTTTTTAAAGATTATAGACTTCATGGTAACTCTCTCCTGCCAAAGCATACTAAAGTTATGTTATTAGAAAATAAGGAATTATGTGATATTCACTTATTCCTCTATTTATTTATTCATTTGAAAGCAAAACAATGAGTTTGAGATATTGCTTGATTCTTATTGCTTGTTTGCTTACCCTAAATTTGCTTTTCTTCACACACGAAGAAGCATACACTGTCCCTGTCAAATGATAAATGAAGCAGAATTGGTGACGCTTATGTTTGTCAACATAACCAAGATCAAATGATTGCTCAGCAGGAAGAAGCCACAGGAAATCCAATGATTTTTTGACTAATTAGCAAAATAATAATAATGTCTCAGTAATGACTACCTTGTACCTTGTGGCCTTTTATCAGACAAATATTCCACTGGTGAAAACTAGTATTTTGAACACCAGCTGGTGATCTCCCTTGAAATCATGGACTTGGAGCATTTCAGAGAAACCTTTTAAAGCATCTTGTTCACTGTTATGGGAACAATTGAGAATGGAACTTACTAATGTAGTTTATTTCCATTTTTTAATATATCCAATGTTTGTTTTAAATAATATTTTGATTAGCTATACATAATTTTCAGGACAATTTAGAGGTCAAGTTCATTCTGTGTTTTCAGGGAATTTAACAGTGTTTATAGGAAGTAACATGATTGAAAATAACAACATAAACAGGGATTTTTTTTCAATATATTACCCAAGTTACACCATTGATTCTTGAATGTTGTCAGATTTTTAAAAATATTTTATATTTATTTATTTATTTTACACAGAAAGAAAGAGAGGGAGAGAATGGGTGTTCTGGGGCCTCCAGCCACTGCAAACGAACTCCAGATGCGTGCACCCCCTTGTGCATCTGGCCAACATGGGTCCTGGAATATCGAACCTGGGTCCTTTGGCTCTGCAGGCAAACATCTTAACCACTAAGCCATCCCTCCAGCCCAGAATTTTATTGATGCTTTATAGCATATCAGTAAGACATTAATGTTGATTTAAATTCTTGGTCCTGAAAACTGTCACTGTTGCTGATATTTTCTGTATAGTCCATTTGTTAATTTCTATGGGAAACCCAGGAAGATAAGAAGATGCCTGAGCCATGGAGTGTATGTGAGTTCTAGGATTTGTCTGGCCAAGTTATATTCCCAGAATTCCTAGCTCAGGACAAAGTACACTTCACTGTTCTGGATGCCAGATTCACACCTGAAAAACTAAGACCAGAGTAAGATAAGCAAACTTAGAATCAAGGGAACATTAAATGGGAAACTTAGGTTGTCATGAAACATCTCACTAGGGCATTCTGATGAGATAGTAACAGTACTTGTATTGAATTATATGTCACCAAGAGTTGGAAAAGCTAGTGGATGACCAAAGGTGACAAGTTTGCATCCCAACAAAGAACAGACATGATTTCTGGTTTCCTACTTACTACTTTCTCAGGCTAGTGAGCTGTTTTTTTCTGTCTTTTTCATTTAGCATAAGGTACTTTTTTGATCTTTTAGCTGATGTATAGATTACAACAGTGGCATGGAAAACTCTATTTTCCTTATTTATATATGATCACCAATGTACTGTTTGTGCTTATAGTAGCTGATTTTAAAATTTTGTAATCCTTATTCTCTTCAGGAAGTTTCTCAGCACTCCACTCTAGTCCAAGGCCACTATGCAGCCCCTTCCCTAGTAGCAATGATTTGAATGACAGAAACTGTTGCTTCTTCCTTTGTTTAACCCAGGAGAGATGACTAATAGGGAGAGACAAGTGGGGAGGGGATGGCAGTGATGATGGGGACACAGTAATAAGAGGAGGGGTGGGAACAGCCCCTAGCCAGACAAGGGCAGTATTGATGGTACTCCAGGACAGGTCAGGGGTGAGGGCAGAGATCACTTTAATGAGCCACATGACTGTAACCTCCAAGAAGATGCTCATAGATTTCACAAAGTCTGCATCAAGACCAGCAAATTTTTCTGTGGTTCTTTGGTACTTCCCTGTGCCACGTATTACCTAGAAAAAATTGACAGGTACTTTAAACATTAATACCAAATTTCAAGGAAATAGTATTAAAAAGTAATTTAAAAAGCAGGAAATATGCCATTAATAATTTTATATGAATCACATTTTGAAATGATACCATGTATACACTGTACTAAAAATAGTTCATTAAAATTAACTTTTGTTTACTCCAAAATGCTACTATGAATTGTTGTTTTTTTCCCAAAATAATTACCACTAAATTTCTTTCTTTTTAATCTTTATTTTTTATTTGAGACAGGAAGGGAGAGGGAGAAAGATAGAGAGAGAGAGCATGCCAGGGCCTCTAACTATTGCAAATGAACTCCAGACATATGTGCCACCTTGTACATCTTGCTTACATGGGACCTGGAGAATTGAAGCTGGACCCTTCTGTTTCACTGGCAAGTGCTTAACCACTAAGCCAACTCTCCAGCCCCTGCTATGATTTTTTTTTAAATACAGGTATGGGTAGATTTAATGACCACATTTTCTAGTTTCTGTATTTGATATTTTAATATCTTAGGGTCTTGCTGACCCTGTAGGCACAGACCCTCAAGAGTGACCAATTTTTAGAGATAGTAAAGGCAATCACATCTTACATATGCAAACCAGCCCTCCAAAGCTCATATTCCCAAGGGCTCCTCATGAGACCCTCACAAGGAGCCTCTATTTCTTTTCCAATCACCTTAGGCCATATATCAAACAACAAAGATCATTCTTTATAGCCAGAACTCACTGAAATTATTGAAACTAGTCAGCCCTAAAAGTGCATATCATACCTTCCTGGTTCCCTCTGTGGAAAGCAAAATACAGCTTCTTGCACACTGTTTTCCTTTGCCATCTGACTGACTTTGAGGCTCTTCTTGTGGTCCATACTTTGGAATCTTTCAGTATTAGTAATATCCTGATCAATTAGCTTGCTATGCTTGAATACTCACAAAGCTAGATCCAGAAGGCCAAAAATCCATGATTTATCTCATATACAGAGTCTGTATTTAAGTGTGTGTAGGACATGGAAGCAGAAAAGGGGGCTATAAGAAAGGGGTCTAGATATAAAGAAAAGGGGAAGGTAATGGAATACATGTAACATGAAATCAGAAAAGATACAAGCTCAGAGGAGGAAGGAGGCTAGCAAGAAAGAAGAAAGGGAAGAAAGGGGACATGGAAAGGCACTGGGGAAAAGATGAAATATATATATAATCTCACAATGAAACCCCATTCTTTGTATGCTAACTAAAAAATTAATAATAAAAGTCTTATATATTCAAATATTTGCACCTTTTTCTAGGGGACAGTGCTGACTTACAGCCCTGTTTCTTTATTTGTGACCCACTGACTACTTGTGGTAGAACCACTTAAAAAATTAATTATTCAGATGCCTAGCTCAGGTTCTCCAATAATGTGTTGGATCAATAAATGTTAGCTCTTCTTCCTTTAATATCATCATAATAATAGAAATATGGGGCTAGAGAGATGGATCAGTAGTTAAAGGTGCTTGCTTGCAAAGCTTGTGGCCTGGGCCCAATTCCTCAGTACTTATGTAAAGCCAGACGTACTAAGTGGGACATGTGTCTGGAGATCATTTGCAGTGGCAAGATGCCCTCACATGTATATTTTCTCTCTCTCTCTCAACCTCTTTCTCTGCTTGTAAATAAATAATAAATAACAATATTAAGAAAAATAATAGAAATAACCATCCTGAAAAATGGTTTATTTTTAGCTGGATGTGGTAGTGCACACCTTTAATCCCAGCACTTGGCAGGCAGAGGTAGGAGGATCCCCCTGATTTTGAGGCCAGCTTGAGACTACAGAGTGAGTTCCAAGTGTGCTTAGGCTACAATGAGATTCTACCTTGAAAGAACAAAAACAACCAATAAATAAATAAATAAATAAATAAATATAGAGAAAAGTGGTCTACTTTTATTTTTATTTTTTGTGTTTTTTTATTTTTTATTTATTTATTTATTTATTTATTGGTTTTCAGGATAGGGTCTCACTTGAGCTCAGGCTGACCTGGAATTCTCTATGTAGTCTCAGGGTGGCCTTGAACTCACAGTGATCCTCCTACCTCTGCCTCCCGAGTGCTGGGATTAAAGGCGTGAGTGCACCACCACGCCTGGCTAAAAGTGGTCTATTTTTAGTTGGAGTACTTATTCTTTTATCACCTTGATTTTGTTAATAGAACTGCAAGAACAAATAAACAAGAAAAGTAATTTGCTCAGAGTCATACAGTTTACTAGTGTTGGAGTGAGTATCTATTAATTTTTGAATAGTGCTTTAGTTATATATCTTTAATACAGTGAGGTACAGTACTCATTCAGGAGGATAACAAAATGTCTGTATGTAAGAAACAAATATAATGAGTACACACTTATGGACAAGGTGTCCTCAGTCTTAACATTCCTCTCCCATCATGCTTCATCTCATTTGGCCCATCTTGACTTAGGTGGTCACCATTCTCATACTTGCCTCCCACTTTTATTCCTCCTCCTTGCTATTTTGGTATGGATATGAAGCATCCAACCAGAAGGCCTCATCTGTTGAAGGCTTGGTCCTGGCATTACTAAATGGTGATTGGATTATGATGGTGCTAACTTCATTAATAGATTAATCTGTGATGAGTTCATAGCTGATTGAGTTATTGAGAGGTAAGATCTATCAGAAGGTATGTCCCTGAGTGTGGGACTTTAAGGAGGATATCCTGTCTCCAGACTGTCCCCTTTCTGCTTCCTTACTGCCATGAGTTCTTCTCTGCCTCAAGTTTCTTCTTCCATCATAATGTTTTATCTCATCAAAGACCTGGAAAGAGTGGACTCTATTGTCCATGGGCTGAAATCTCTGAACCCATGAGCCAAAATTTTTCATTCCTCCCCAAAGTTGCTTCCCTCAGGTTTTTTGGTAAAGCAAAGAAAGGCTTACTGACACGGCTATGTCTCCAGATGTTTGTGTGTTTGCTTTTGTGACATAGAGGCTCAGCTTTTACCCATTGCAAACAGTTTGTTTCTTTGGTTATATTCTTATCTATGAGCTCCATCTCTGGGGACAGGAGAAGTTGCTAATTGAAAGTATAACATGAACACTTTACTTCATTGAAATTTTTCTATTTGACACTTGGATTATTTTAAATTTTTATTATTATGGATAATGCCACTTAGAGCATCCTATTTTTCCCTTTCATGCACATATTCAATGATTGATGTCCTTTCTTTAAAAAAATGGCATTAATTTTTAACTAGTATTTAAAATGAATATTAGACTCACTGAAGATATGCAAAACAATATATTAACAACACCTGCATTTCTTTCAGCTGCACCTTGTGTAATATAGTAGCAAAGGATCAGGGCTGAGACATGAGAACTGATGTAATAGGTATCTTCAATCTTCTTTGACTTTCTATGAGCCCAACCCCACCGCTACATCCCTTTCTTCCTATAGAATGTTATCCAGGATCCCATGTTACATTTAGTTTTTATTTGGGGGTGCATGCTTTGACTCAAAAATTCCCAGAAGCAGTCACTCAAGGAGACTAATTTTGAAGCAGCATGTGAAATAGATTTCTGAGATGAACAGTAAAAGCAAAGGAATCAGGAGACTCTTGCTACAGTCCATTACTGAAGGCGGAGAGAGGGAATGCTGCAGCAGTGATGGAGTGATGGGCCTTCTGTGGTCTTACCTACATCTGCATGGCAAACTGCACTCCAACCCAGTGTCCACCTGTCTCCCAGCCTGTAAGTTCCTTGAGGGCAGACACACTAAAGGTCATTCATCAAATTATGTCCTTCAAGTACTTAGAGGGAATGACTAACTGCAGAAGTGATCTGATGAAGGTTTGTCGAAGTAAATTGATATGAATGAGAAAGAAAATTTGAAGGGGGAGCAGCGAGCCATGGGAAGACTTCTCAAAGGCACAAGGAGAAAAAGAAGAATGAAATTAGCAGGGAAGAGAGAAGTCCCATTGGATGACATTGTTGTCAGAAGATAAAGATACAGGTGGGAGGGTGAAGGAGAGGTGGGAGGACTGAGGTGTAAGCAGTGAATACAGACACGATTTCCCACTGCCTGGCTCACATGCACTGATATATCATCACAAAACCCTTACCTTTATATCTCACCTCCCAGATTTATTGCTGTTCCCAACTTGAAGACTTTACTTTATCATTTACCCCTCACCAAACTCCTCCCTCTCAACGTGCCACTAACAAAAGACTCTTACTGAAAAAGTGGAAAGTTTTGTGATACCCACGTTAAATGTCATGAGGCTACTTGTCATGCTCAACCCCCCAAGTTACTTTCTGCCCCCCAGCCCTTATACTTGTGGGGTTCCTTCTTATAATGTTTTTGAATTCAAGATTTTCTTAGGATCTGCTTCCTTTTCTCCTTGGAACACTCCACGACCTCTACCTGCTATCTTGGTATGCTGTTTCTTTTCTTCAGAGTGCTTAGGAATCTTCAGATTTTTTTTTCATTTACTTATTTGCCCACATCTTTTTGATTTGCCTTGTTCCATGAGAATGTAAGCTCCATAAGGGAGAGGTCTTGTCGGCCTCACTCAAAGCACAACACTGGGAATACTGATAGGATAAAAGACAATGTGCTCTGCCCTCCAGATTCAATATAGTCATGGACTGCATAGAGTGGAAGCTGTACCTATCACTCAATTCTTTTTTCCTTTTGAGACATTAGATGGTCTATCAGCTCTGACTACAGGGCATTTATTTTTCCAAGATAGAAAGAGTAATTTAATTTAAAAATAAATCACTAAACGAGGATAGAGGTTGGGGAAAAGCAACTTCTGAGCTAAGGTAAACTTGCAAAAGAATTTATCATCTCCTAGGAAATTTAATGCTTTCACAATTTTGAGTGACTACTAGAGGCCAGCTACTGTAGTATAAATGAAGAGCAACAAATTTCTGTCCTTTAGGACCTTTCTGACAAGTTATCTTGTGAGCAAGTGACTAGTTACAAAACAGTTTTCTCAGGGCTATAATACAGAGATGCTCAGAAAATGATGCAGGAGAGAAGGACAGAAGGAAATGACCTTAAAAGTAACTTAAATCTACTTTAAAATACACAAACTAATGCTCCTCAATAAAAAGAATCTATTTGGGATTCTAAATTTGTGGTTATTGTGGTAAAGCTACCCAGCTGCCATTAATGCAGTACTTAATAACACCTTTATAACTTGCACAAATGCACTGTGACTATGTGCTATGTTTTAGTAAGCATAGTCACTGCAGAATTGAACCTGGATCCTTAGGCTTTAACTGCTGAGCCATCTCTCCAGTCCCATGATGCGTTTTCTTAAAAAAAATTCTGATATGGGCTTGAGCAACACCTCATTCAGTAACCATAAAGACTAAGTTTGACCCTCAAAACTATGTTTAAAAAAAATCTAGGCTTATAAGCTCAGTGCTGAGGAGGCAGAGACAAGCAGATCCCTGAGGCTGGATGGCCAGTCTGGCCTACTTGATAAGTTAAAGCCCAAAGAAGTGGACTGAGTTCCTGAGGAGTGAGACCTAAGAATGTCCATCCCATACCTATGTGTACTCACATGCACTTGCAGCCTTCTCCACAGACAAACACACATGAGACAGTAATGTGCACACACACACACACACACACACACACTCCTTTATAAAGCTAGTTTTTCCTGAACAAATTGTGAGAGAAGATACTAGAAATTTTAGAGCAAGTAAAGATGAGATGAAACTTCTTTATAGTAATTTATCTTAAGATTTCTACAGAGAAATTCCTTGAAATTCAGGGTTAGATAATTCACACTTCAAAAATTTACAAAAGGGATTTAGAAAACTTTATCCCTTTCTTATTTCCGCAGAGCCCCTTGCTTCATCCTTCTAAAACTCCTTCAAAATCTTGCTGAAATCCTGCAGACATTGAATGAGTTCATGGTCTTTAATACTTTTTTTTTTTTGTTTTATGAAAAAGAATTAGGACTCAGTAAAGAAATGACTCCTCCCAAGGCTTGGGCAGGTGGGTACAAGCTAAGTCAAGGATATATTGTTTGTTTAAAAAAATGAGAAAATGCAAAAAAAAATGAAGAGTCAGATAGCACAACAGGTGCTGCTCAAAGGGGTCCATTGACCATATCAAAAGCCACCTGATATGGGCTGGAGAGATGGCTTAGTGGTGAAGCGCTTGCCTGTGAAGCCTGAGGACCCTGGTTCAAGGCCTGATTCCCCAGGACCCACGTTAGCCAGATGCACAAGGGGGCGCACGCGTCTGGAGTTCGTTTGCAGTGGCTAGAGGCCCTGGCACGCCCATTCTCTCTCTCTCCCTCTTTCTCTCTCTGTCGCTCTGAAATAAATAAACAAAAAAATTTTAAAAAAAGCCACCTGAGGGCTGGAGAGATGGCTTAGTGGTTAAGCACTTGCCTGTGAAGCCTAAGGACCCCGGTTCAAGGCTCAATTCCCCAGGACCCACGTTAGCCAGATGCACAAGGGGGCGCATGCATCTGGAGTTCATTTGCAGTGGCTGGAAGCCCTGGCACACCCGTTCTCTCTGTCTCTCTCTCTCTGTGCCTCTTTCTCCCTCTGTCTGTCACTCTCAAATAAATAAGTAAACAAACAAACAAACAAACAAAAGCCACCTGAACATCAAAACAATTAAGTAAGTCACAAGCTTTTGACAAAATAGAACTTTGTGCATCCTTGCCCAAAACAGTTATCAACATATAATAAATAAATGGATAAAAAAGATAAAGCCTTCATTTCTAGGAGAATTTCAAGTGCTTGCTGTTTAGTATGAAGGGTATACTGCATTAGAAAATCAACAAGTACAACCATCATGCTACAGATGAAACTATAACAGAGTTATCAGCCCAAAGAGAAACAGGTGAGATGTATGAATGGCATCAAAGCATCTTCGCAGAGACTGCTTATAACTGTAGGGGGGAAAGTAGTATCAATATAATGGTAACCATATACCAGCTGTATATGGATGTGATCATTTTATATAATTGCCTAATATATGTAAAATATACTTGTATAAATTATGATATGTTGCATTATATATATCATGGTTATATACAATTTGGTTTCTATAGAATCCTGACTATATACTATATACTGATGAAATCAGACTACCTTTGACTAGATGACAGACATCAGTATTGTCATTGACGGGTAAGTGGTATGATGGGCCTCACAAGGTTATGACTGGGAGAACACAACATCAGATGCATAACCTATAATACAAGAACTGACCTTAATCACGTGGAAACATTGAACAGACCATAAAAAAATTCCCAATGGGGTAAAGACCTGCTATTTTCTTCAAGTATATTAATATCACCACAGAAAAGAAAGGCTTTCAAAATGTTTTAACTTATATGAGGACAAGGTGGCTTGATAAACAATGTATTACCAGATTTTATACTGGATCTTACACAATGGAGGGATGCTATATAAATGATAATATTGTGGAAATTGTCAAAACAGAGGTACAGAAACAGCGTAGAAAGAAGTATCATACTACTATTTTTCTGAGGTGAAAAATCATCCTATAATTAACATGTGAAGTCTTTGTTTTACCAATTGAATATTAAAATATATATAGGAATAATAGGTCTTGACACATTGTTGCAGTCAGGTTTGCATTGCTGGTAGAAATCACCCAACCAAGAGCAGCTTATGGGGAAAAGAGGTTTATTTTGGCTTATAGGCTCGAGGGGAAGCTTCACGATGGCAGGGAAAATGATGGCATGAGCAGATGGACATCACTCCCTGGCCAACATAAGGTGGACAATAGCAACAGGACAGTGTGCCAAACACTGACAAGGGGACACTGGCTATAACACCAATAAGCCTTCCCCCAAAAATGCACTGTCTCTAGGAGGTATTAATTCACAAATCTCTACCAGCTGGGAACCTAGCTTTCAGAACACCTAAGTTTATGGGGAACACCTGAATCAAAAAACCACATTCCACCTCTGACCTCCATAAACTGTTATCTATACATGTTGTAAAATACAATGTATTCAGTCCAACTTAAAATTCCCCATAGTTTTTATCAACCCCAATGGTGTTCAAACGTCTCCAAAAGTCCAAGATCTTTTAACTGAGCCATAATACAAAAAAAATCCCCTCAAAACCCATAATGGCACAGAATAAACATTCACACCAGAAAAGATGGCATAAGGCATAACAAAGAAATATTCAGCCAATATAAGATTTAAAACAACTAGGGCAAACATCAAACTCTGTAGCATCAAGTCCAACAACTCTAGCCGGTGACAGATCTCCAAGTCTGATAATTCTAATCAGCAACAAGTCTCTGGCATTCCAATTCCGCCCCTCCAGATAGGCTACTGACGGTCCTGAAAAACTTCACCCCAGGCTGGCAGCTTTCCTTAGCAGCCTTGTCATGTTCCCAGCATCTCCACTGGGCCTTCATTGCAATCCTCAGCTCATCCACAAGTCCCCATGGGGTCTCCATGCAGGCATCCAGCAAACCTGCTTTACATTGCCCATCACCATTACCAAAACACAAGACTGTGTTGCAAACTCAATGACTCTTTCCTGCATTTCTTATATTCCACAATACCAGGTAGGGTGCCAATTTGTTAATTCAGGGGGGTAATAAAGCAGACTTTGAAGAACAGGACACTCCTTGAGCACTCAGGCCCCTTCAAAAGAGTCTACATTCTTCCTGTTGCCCCAGTGCAGGTCAGCTGGCCCAATATCAAAGGTTGTAATCTCTCAATTGCAGCTGAATGGGCAGCAATTCATCCAAAGATTTTTTTTTTTCTGTGCCATATCCCCCTGCTTATACCAGTTCATTTCTACTCAAAGCAACCCTGCACAACTTCTCAGAATACAGGCATAACAGCAAACTTGCCATACAAACTGCCTCTAGCCAGTCCAAGCAAAGCTCTTTCTCACCCTCATAAGCCAAACCTCACAGTCCATAGTTCTTACTGCATTCAGGTCTTTCAACTCTGACCAGAATAGTCCATCGAGCTATACTTACAGCACTGCAAGGCATCTCTTAGGCCAAATTTTCACATCTTTCCACATTCCTCTTGAAAATTAGCTCCTAAAGGCCAAAGCCACACAGTCAGGTGTCTAGCAGCAATCATACTCCTCGGTACCACTTTACTGTTGCAGTCAGGTTCGTGTTGCTGGTAGAAATCACCCAAGAGCAGCTTGTCGGAAAAAGAGGTTTATTTTGGCTTACAGACTCGAGGGGAAACTCACGATGGCAGGGAAAATTCTGGCATGAACAGATGGTGGACATCACCCCTTGGCCAACATAAGGTATACTGTAGCAACAGGAGAGTGTGCCAAACACTGACAAGGGAACACTTGTTATAACACCCATAAGCCTTCCCCCAACAATACACTGCTTCCAGGAGGTGTTAATCCCCAAATGTCTATCAGCTGGGAACCTTACATTCAGAACACATGAGTTCATGGGGGACACCTGAATCAAACCACCACACACATGTAATTCACACATTTCAAGAAAAACATCACATATCTGGATTTGTATCTGCACTGTAAATTTACATCTACCCACCCATCAATATACCTAGTTGCATGGCTTTCTACTATCTATATGCC
This sequence comes from Dipus sagitta, assembly GCA_036346955.1. Taxonomy (NCBI): domain Eukaryota; kingdom Metazoa; phylum Chordata; class Mammalia; order Rodentia; family Dipodidae; genus Dipus; species Dipus sagitta. The sequence continues at coordinate 131,508,584 of CM070771.1, forward strand.
TGTTATTTATCTCTTACCTGTCTATCATCTATCTGCCACCTAGAGGGAACACATAAAGAAAAAACACTGAGGAAAATTTTAATAGTTAAGTGGGCAAATCTGATAATGTGTACTTTTTGTACTATTCCTTTTTTAACTTTTATTTATTTATTTGGAAGAGGGGGAGGGAGGGAGGGAAAGAGAGAGAGAGAGAGAGAGAGAGAGAATGGGCATGCCAGGGCTTCCAGCCACTGCAAACAAACTCTAGATGCATGTGTGACCTTGTGCATGTGGCTTACAAGGGTCCTGGGGATCTAAGGTCATTTCACTTTAAAGGCAAGCACCTTAACCACTAAGCCATCTCTCCATCCCCCTTGTTGTACTATTCTTATTTGTGCTGTTTGCACCATTTCAACTTCCATGATACCTCAATGTGCTTCCTAAACAATAAAATTAAAAAAAATAATGTGGCAGGTACAATTCATTATGCAGCTACAAAAACCCAAGGCTCCAGTTTTCTTTAGCTGCTTGAGCCTATGCCATTGGAAATTGGATAAACAAAGTTATAATCCATTTCCTTATCTATGAAATGACAGTACTAAGAGTATAACTTATAATGTTTTTTTGCAGGATTAAATCATTGCCATGAAGTTTAATGCTGTACTCAACACACAACCTTGTTCAATAAATGTTATTTTTACACAGTGAGCACTCAGTAGATTAGCTAGTTGATTGTAACTGAACCAGTTCAAAGTTTAGAAAAAAAATCGGGCTGAAAAACAGGGCTGAATTAAATGTATTTCTGATGTGTCTTTCATTGTTTCTTTGGCTCAATTTAAAAAAGAATACATATCTGATTTACAATAAAAATTATAGAAATTTTAATGATTTTTGCTCTAAAACTATCTGAATTTATTAACAAAATAAGAATGTGACCTTATGACTTATTAAAAACTTACAGTTGGTTTCCAGAAAGGCTACTAAACAGGATTAAACCTTACTTGCTCCATCCTGTCATACCATTTCTCATTTTGAAATGTAGCCAATAGTTTCTATAAGTGGATTAAGCCACAGTGCCATTCTCTCAGAATATAGCCTCTCAACTTCATAGCCTAAGTTTTCATCAGTAGAAAACTTGAGTTGCAGAACATGTTTCACTCCTTTACTCAATTCTCTCATTTAAGATACTGAGTCTTAAATCAGTTCCATTAATGAGCTCAGGATCATCTGCCCCCTAAATGATGGTGCTTGGATTCTCTTCTGGGTCTAGTACATTTCTTTCACTCAAGGCTGTTATTCCCTTGCTTTCTTAGTGCTGGCAAAATGGACCACAAGATAGGATTTCACTTCACCTTTTCCTGGAGATATTTTCATCTCCTCGACCTCCTTTTTGCTCCAACTTTCTGCTTGGACAACTTTTTGGAAACAAAAAATTCTTCTAGTTATAGAATAGAAATAAGGCATGCTTTTGAGTCAAGTGAATTGGACATAACTAGCATCTTGTTTTGGAAATATTCCTTTATTTTATTATCTTATGTTTTTAGCAGGGGATTAGCTCAAGCAGAAGAGCTCTATGTTAGTATTTGGGCAATATCCTTATTGTGGCCTGAGAAAAGGTTACTGAAAACTCACCATTGACCATTCTAACATTACACTAGCAGTATGTTTCTTGGGATAAAAAAAATTCTATCCATGTCATTTTTCTTATTTTTAAATGGTGACAATAGAATTTAACTTACAGAATTCTAGTGAAGGTTAGGAACCCTTAGTTTTCATTTTCCTCAGTCTTCTCGTCCTCCTCCTCCTCTTCTTCCTACAGTGCTAGGTATGGAACAGAGGTACACACCCAAGCCAGGCAAAAAGTATAAAGCTGTTCTCTGAGTTAAATCCCCAGCCTCGCTGTGAAGGTTATATATAACAGTCTACCAAATAGCAGCCACACCTTGTAAGCATTTTCTCTTCCAACAATTGAGAATCAATGTTGTTTCATATTTTGATGTAAGGATTATATGAGTTGTGCCAAGAAAAGGACTCAACTCAGTATCTGGTTTCAAAACATTTGCTCATTAATGGAATGTATGTCTATATACTTGACACTGTCAGCTTCCTATATTTTTTACACTAGATGTTCAGAGAAATTTCAAAAATATAAGCCTCTTGCTCTTGCAACCCATGAAAATGAAAAAATAAGTTTTACTTGCTGCTGCTGCAAAAGAAAAAGACTACAAGTATAAGCCTGGTCTATAAATGTCCATAAAATTGTGCTTACTTTTTTTATCTTCCATCCCCACCTCTACAAATATCTAATTTCCTTTTGATTCAGTTTAGGATCTCATTTTCTTCTCCACAAACAGTACCTACGGGCATATATGAATGTGTCTGACCCAACATTAAGCTAATAAGGATAAAAACACTTTGGGGGGGGCATTTTGAAGTTGTGCCCATGTCCAATTCCTACTTTGTTCCTCCAGATGTGGGGAATAATAGCTCTGGATCCACTCTGCTCATCCAGGCTCCCATGAAGGCATGTGTGCCGCATATCCTTGGTGACTAGTAAAATAAAGAATTTCAAAGCAAAAATACTTCTGGCTGTTTTCTTCAAAGGAAAACCTATTCTAGACTAGGCAAGGACTAGAGCTGTGGGAAGAAAATTGGCAATTTTTTTTCTTTGCATAATTTTCCTGACAAAACAAGATTTCTACATCATTTATATGACAAACTGTATCCATATCATGGAATTTTTGCAAATTTAGCATCAATCATGTATATTTCCCAGTCATTTTCATTGAAGTTTCATTCTATTTATCCTGTTGGCAAAGTAAAAAGCAATTTGGGTTTGCTAACACTGTCTTTTCTCTTGCTGCATAAAAAATGGCAAAGGTAAAATGAGGGAGGCTCCTTTTTTCCCAGACACGCTCATTGCTATGAACAGCCTATCATTTCTATTTTAACAGTTTTGTTTTATCTGTGGGCTACAATTATGTGTTCTTTAATTGATAACATTTTTTCTAGAATTGTTAGTTGATACATAGGGCAATTAAAACTTTTTTTAATTTAAATCTTTTGGTGCAAAAGAAAGGTATCAAAATCAGCACAATCAAGCGATCTCCACATCTCTAAATCAGACTTTTTCTTCTGTTTATAATAAGGATTTGGGATGAATGCTTTGTCAGTAACGGAGCTGCTCTTTTTAGTTCTACATAAATGAGATTCATGCCCAATGTGACTCCAATTTTCAAAAACATTTCCTCAAACATAGTTTTAGCTTGTGATTAAGGCTGTGTCTACCCATCATAAAGTGTGTGTTTGGAGAGGAATTACTGCTGCTTGCAGGGCATTCTTTTCTGTCTCTATGAGAATCAACTGTGTCCTGCAAGTCTCTTCATGAAAGCTTTCTGTGGAGAAGTGGCTTTAGCTGTTTTTAGTGATGACTTCCAGATAAAGTCATATCATATCTCTTTCTCCTTGAGTTAACTTTAGCCATCTTTGCTATAGACCAAGTTTTCAGATAGATGAAAAAAGATTTTAAAAATATATGTAATGGTTTTGAAATGTTTATTCAGAGTAGGCACAACATCTGTTGGACCCTTCTATCCCCCAGGGAGATTTCTGAAAGACTATAATGAATAAAATGGAGAGGGTTGGAAATTTATAGAAATGCCCAAACTATTCAAGGAAAGATGAAAATTACTCCGGAAAGTTCTGATGAGTAAGTAGTCAGCACACAGACACAGCCACACACACACATGCACAACATATACCACATATATCTGAAGAGTAAGTAGTCAACACACACACACACACACACACACACACACACACACACACATATCTTGGAAACCAAGTCTCTTCTAAGCATTTTCTACCTACATTACCTCATTTATTGTCAGAGAAATTTGCCATTTCTTTAAATATTTTCTGTCATTAGCCCATTTTAAAAGTTGAGGAAATAGCTAATATGAAATAATTTAGGTTGAATGTGGAAGAGATTAAAAAAGGCAGAGGTGATCTACTTTAATGAGGGCTGAGGATGTTAGAGAGCCCAAGAAAGTCCTGAAGAATGGTAAGTACTCTGAACTGAAAAATCTTCTTGCCCCTCTTCATAGGAAATGTCGCACCATTCTCATCCCAAATGATGCAGATATCTCTTTTGATAAACTTAAAGATCCTAAATTCTAAGAATCAAGGTTGCATTGTACTTTCTAGGACTGTGGATTTTAACTTGGAAAGTTTTTCCATACAATTAAAGACAAGGCTTGAAATCACTACTGGAATCACAGAAGATGCAATGATTTTCCTCAGTGATGGGTTGGGATACATGATAGGGTCCATATAAGAGAGGAAGGGGCTCTTAGTCTGCACCTCTTCTACCTGGTTCCTTCTACTCTTGAGGCTGTTTTCTGAGGTAGTAGTGTTTATGCTAACATGCAGACAAGAAAAGCGAGGGCATAGAAAACCAGTCACACAACCAAGAAGCAGGTGACCAGACAGCAAGGAAAATAAGAAACTTAGTCATGAGCTCAAGACTATGTTGTGACATGCCTGTGAACTTCCCAATAACTTCTGTCAACTCAGTTATCAACCTGTAATGGGGGTCTGAGGATCACTCAGTTGACCAAACCATGTTGTCCTTATTGTTGTTCACAGTAGATGTGAAGAAGGCAGAGCCTGAAGACATGGGTCCCTAAGAGGTTCCTTTCAAATGATGATAGGAACATGACAGATTTCATTAAGACTTTAGCTAATAGCATCAGCTCTGATGGGAGACATGAAGAACTGCAGAAACCAGTAGGAAACACTCCCATTTCTGTCCCATGAAGATGTGTTTGACTTGCCTGCTGACATGTATTTTGAGTATGAAGACTTTAAGACACATGGAGTTGCATATTTTAGCATTAACTGAGAGAACCACTGATTTGTATTTATGAACATAGGGCAGGCACTGTTGCAGTGCTACTTAACATCCAGTCTCTCTTCCGTCTTCCTAGCAGAGCCCTGAATGCTTTAAGAATGTCAGTGTGTTCACCACCATGGATCTGATGTCCATCTCTACTGGCCAATGATGGTCAATATTCTCTTTGCTTTTCTATGTCCTATGGCACACTGAATGGCCATAAAACTCATGCTTGATATAATAAGTCTATTAAGATCGTTTCTGAAAATGCCTTCCTTTTCCATATTGAAAACATAAATGAATAAAATCTGGGCTGGAGAGATGGCTTAGCAGTTAAGCTCTTGCCTGTGAAGCCTGAGGACCTGGGGCTGAGGCTCGATTCCCCAGGACCCACATTAGCCAGATGCACAAGGGGGCGCATGCGTCTGGAGTTCATTTGCAGTGGCTGGAGGCTCCAGCGCATCCATTTTCTCTCTTTCTATCTGCCCTTTTCTCTCTCTGTCTGTCGCTCTCAAATAAATAAACAAACAAACAAATGAATAAAACCTACCATTTTCACCTCTTTTTCTTTTTTGAATGAAGATTTGGTACCTAGAGTTATGCAGCTATTCTGTGTCTATATTGGAATGGAGAGATGTCAAGCCATTGAACACACATCAGGAAGTTCCCTGGATATCAAAGTTGCTGAAGTATTTAAAATATGTTATTCTATCATTTATACATCATTGTGGTCTTTTATTCTCTAACTGGCTCCTTCCTTCTTTTTCAAAACAAGAATCCTTTCTTTAGTTACCTCTCCTCTACTTGTGAGATATGACCAGTGGGGAGGTGGCTTTAGTTTCTTACAAATTGGTTCATTCTTCTGAGAAACAAAACCATTTGGATGATTCTGAGAATACAAATCACTTTGTTGCTTCCAAATAAAAATATCACAACTTTTTTTTTTTTTTTTTTTTTTTTTGCACACAGGCAAAAAAGTTTAAAGGCATGGAAGGCTTCTTTGCAGAGCCAGTAGAATTTGGCATACAACTTGAGGTTCCCTCTTGAGTAATTCTTATTTTTGCTTATTTTGTCCTCTTTTTCCTTGAAAAATCTAAATGAAGAAAATAAACCATAACCTTTACAAAATACAGAGCTCCTCACTATACATTTTAAACACAGAATGTTAACTGTGTCATATATTTCTCCAAAAAATAAATTTCACCTGGAATGAAATTTATGAATCAGATTGTCCATAGTTTTCAGTAAAGCTACCTTGTGTTTTCAAGCCTCTTATTCCAGGTCAATCTTTTGTTCTTCTGTGCTCATTTAAGGATCTTCCAAAGCACAATTTCCATAATTTTCCCATAGAATACATCTTTCCATTTAGGAATCAGACTTGGCTTTGGTGAATTGAGGAACAAATTACCCATTTACATGGAACAGCAGCAACATGGTGCCAATGAACCTCAGGAGCACAGAGAAGTCATGCCAGAGAACCTCCCTGGTACCCAGAATCATATACTATGAAAACATAGAAAAGCCCCACTTTCTACTTGTGGTCATATCAAACAGTAAAAACATAACCCCAAGAAGTCATGCCAGAGAAGTTTGCTTGTATCCAGTCATATAGTACAGAAACAACATAAAAAAAACTTCACTGTTCTACTTATGATAATATGAAAGAATAAAAAAAAAGGAAGTCATGCCAGACAGCTTCCTTTGAACTGAAGGTCATATAATATAATGACATAGAAAAGCTCAACTTTTGTACTTGCGATAATATGAAAGAGTAAAAAAAGAAATTGTTCATACTAAACATAGCTGTCATTTCCACTAGGTTAAGGCCTCCCTTACAGGTGGTTCAGAGGTGAATTTTCAGGGAAAAAAATTGGGAAGTTGGGGTCTGTTGCATTTAAGTTTACACTGCTGGTAGAAATCATCCAACCAAGAGCAGCTTTGGGGGCAAAAGAGGTTTATTTTGGCTTACAGGCTCGAGAGGGAAGCTCCATGATGGCAGGGAAAATGAAGGCATGAGCAGAAGATGGACATTACCCCCTGACCAACATAAGGTGGACAATAGCAACAGGAGAGTGTGCCAAACACTGACAAGAGGACACTGGCTATAATACCGATAAGCCCACCACCAACAATACACCACTTAGAGGAGATGTTAATTCCCAAATATCCATCAGCTCGGAACCTAGCATTCAGAACACCTAAGTTTATGATGGACACCTAAATCAAACCACCACATTCCGCCCCTGGTTCCCATAAACTGATATCCATACATGATGTAAAATACAGTACATTCAGTGCAACATTAAAAGTCTCCATAGTTTTTACTAACCCCAGTGATGTTCGAACATCCCCATAGTCCAAGGTCTTTTAACTGAGCCATAATACCAAAAAATTCCCCCCCCCCCAAATCATAATGGCACAGAATAAACATTTACACTACAAAGGATGGCATTGGGCATAGCAAAGAAATACTCAAGCAATACACGATTTAAACAGGGCAAACACCAAACTCTCTAGCTCCAAGTGCAATGACTATCATCACTGACAAGTCTTCAAGTCTGATATTTTTAACCAGCAACAAGTCTCTGGAGTTTCAATTCTGCCCCTCCAGCTAGGCTACTCACAGTTCTAGAAAACTTCATCCTAGCCTGGTAGCTTTCCATGGCAGCCTTCTCATGGTCCCAGCATCTCCACTGGGTCTCCACTGCAATCTGTAGTTCATCCTCATGGATGCAGGCACCTAGCAAATCTGGTTCACACTGCCCATGGCCATTTCCAAAACACAAGAGTGTGTTGCAAACTAAATGACCCTCTCTTTCCTGTAGTTCTTATACTCCACAAAACCAGGTAGGGTGCCATCTTTTTAATCCAGGGGGGAATAAAGCAGACATTATAAAACAGGAAACTCCTTGGGAGGGGGGACTTAATAGGATGGTATTGTATATATGTAAGTAGAAGAACAGATTAATGGTGTTGAAAATGCCTAAGTGAGGTCAGGGAAAGAAATTGAGTAAAGGAAAGGTGGAGGGAAGGCTAATTGAAATCTAAGAGGATATAAATAAGTCATATGGAAACCTACATTTTGGACAATGGAACACACAGGAGCCATAGATTGTTACTATAAAATTTTCAGTGCTAGGGATGTGATACCTTCCAGTGAGTCATTGGTCAGGGAGGTCCCTGATGCCCACAAAACATTACAGGCCATTGCTGAGGAACTTAGTTTCCCAGCAGGAATAGATGGTAAGACCTATTGCTGAAGACTCCACATAACTGGACTGCAAGGTCATTGAGAAACCCTGCTGGAGCTGAACTGAAAACCTCCTCTATGTAGACCAGCTGACAGAAAGATGGAAAATGCCACACTATATGCAGTTCAATGGGAGAGAGAGAATTCACCAGTGAAGATAGCAAACAGTGGGCCCTGCAAGCCTTATATTTGGCCACCCAGGCCGAATGAGCCAATGGGTGCAATAGTGGAACGTCTGTTATGGCGGAAACCAACTGCCCTCTAATTTGACGGAAGGCTCACTTCATGGGAGGGAATACATCCCTGATACTGAAAACCTACAACAGAGGTAGTCATGAGCCCGAGGAGTGTAACTTTTGCTGGTGTCTGGCTAAATGTATGTGCTATGCTCACCAAACTGCCAAGTAAGCACTTCTCTTAATGTTCATCCCCATATATTAATGCTTCTCTCTCTTTTGGTTAGAGAATCTTCTCTTTTCAGATGGTAGTGACCTTGGGATGACTCAGAAGGCACCATGGTACTGAGAAGAAATGACAGAGGAGTGCTCAGTACTGAAAGATCTCTATCACAACTTCCAAGGTTCAGGGTCTATTGCAAAAGAGGTGGTGAAAAGAATATAAGAGCCAAAGGAAGGGTAGGACTCTTTACAACGTGCTCCTCCAGACACAAAATGGTCTGAATATCCATGACTTCACAGTGCCTGACACTACCTATACAAGACCATCATAATAGGAGGAAAAGAGAGACTGAGAGGGTGAGGGGATATGATGAAGAGTGGAGTTTCAAAGGGGAAAGTGGGGAAAGGGAGGGAATTACCATGAAATACTGCTTATAATTATGGAAGTTGTCAATAAAAAGTAAGTAAGTAAGTAAACAAACAAACAAACAAATCAAAAAATAAATAAATAAAAAGAGTCTACATTCTTCCTGTTGTCCCAGAGCAGGTCAGCTGGCCCCAATGTCAAAGGTTATAATATTTCAATTACAGCTGAATGGACAGCAGTTTACCCAAAGATTATTTTGTGTGTGCCACATCCCTCTGCTCACACCAGTTTATTTCTATGTAAAGCAACCCTGCACAGCTTCTCAGGACATGGACATAAGAACAAGCTTTTCACAAAAACTGCTAGCCCAGTTCAAGCAAAGTTCTTTCTCACCCTCATAAGCCAAACCTCACAGTTCATAGTTCCTATTACATTCAGGTCTTTCAATTCTGACCAGAATACTCCATCAAGTTGTACTTTCAGCACTGCAAGACATCTCTTAGGCCAAGGTTTCAAATCCTTCCACATTCCTCTTGAAACTCAGCTCTAAAAGCCCAAAGACACACAGTCATGCGTATAGTGGCATCCCATTCCTGGGTACCACTTTACTGTTGCAGTCAGATTTACAGTGCTGGTAGAAATCACCCAACCATAGCAGCTTGTGGAAAAAAATAAAGAGGTTTATTTTGACTTATAGACTCAAGGAGAAGCTCCATCACAACAGGGAAAAATGATGGCATGAGCAGAGGGTGGACATCACACCCTGGCCAACATAAGGCGGACAATAGCAACAGGAGAGTGTGCCAAACACTGGCAAGGGGGAGCTGGCTTTAACACCCATAAGCCCACCCCCAACAATACACCACCTCCAGCAGATGTTAATTCCCAAATCTCTATCAGCTGGAAATCTAGCATTCAGAACAACCAAGTTTATGGGGGAGCACATGAATCAAACCCCTACATCCCGCCCCAGGACCCCATAAACTGTTAACCATACATGATGTAAAATACAATGTATTCAGTCCAACTCTAAAATTTCCCATAGTTTTTATCAATTTCAAACATCCCCATGGTCCAAGATCTTTTAACTGAGCCATATTACAAAAAAAAAAAAAAGAAAAAAAAAACCTATAATGGCACAGAAAAAACATTCACACTTCAAAAGATGGCATTGGTCATATCAAAGAAATATTCAAACAATGCAAGATTTAAAACAACCAGGGCAAATACCAAACTCTGTGGCTTAAAGTCCAAAAACTCTAGCCAGTGACAAGTCTCCAAGTCCAGTAATTTTAACCAGCAACAGGTCTCTGAGTTACAATTCCACCCTCTAGCTAGGCTACTCACAGTCCTGGGAAACTTCATCTTGGGCCGGCAGCTCCCCTTGGCAGCCATCTCCTGGTCCGGCGTCTCCACTGAGTCTCCTCTGCAACCCACTGTTCATCCTCATGCCCCCATGGGGTCTCCATGCAGACAACCAGCAAACCTGCTTCACACTGCCCATAGCCATTTCCAACATACAAGACCATGTTGCAAACTCAATGACTCTCTCTTTCCTGCATTTCTTATACTCCACAATACCAGGTGGATGCCAAGTTTTTTATCCAGAGGGGAATAAAGCAGACTTTGAAGAACAGGGCACTCCTTGAGCACCCAGGCCTCTCCAAAAGAGTCTACATTCTTCCTGTTGCCACAGTTCAGGTCCTCTAGCCCAATCTCAAAGGTTGTAATCTCTCAATTGCAGCTGAATGGGCAGCAATTCACCCAAAGATTTTTCTTTCTGTGCCATATCCCTCTGCTCACACCAGTTCATTTCTATGCAAAGAAAACCTGCACAACTTCTCAGGACATGGGCATAACAGCAAGCTTCTCACACAACCTGCTTCTAGCCCAGTGCAAGCAAAGCTCTTTCTCACCCTCATAAGCCAAACCTCATAGTTCATAGTTTCTGCATTCAGATTTTCAACTCTGACCAGAATAGTCTATCAAGCTGTACTTACAGCACTGCAAGGTGTCTGTTAGGCCAAGGTTTCAAATCCTTCCACATGTGTCTTGAAAATCAGCTTCAGAAGGCTAAACCCACATGGTAAGTTGTCTAGCAGCAATCCCCCTCCTGAGTACCACTGTAGTATTACAGTCAGATTCATATTTCTGGTAGAAATCATCCAACCAAGAGCAGTTTTTGGGAAAACAAAAGAGGTTTATTTTGGCTTACAGGCTCGAGGGGGAAGATCCATGATGACAGGGACAACGATGGCATGAGCAGAGGGTAGACATCACTCCCTGACCAACATAACGTGGACAATAGCAACAGGAGAGTGTGCCAAACACTGGCAAGGGGACGCTGGCTATAATACCCATAAGCCCACCCCCAACAACACACTGCCTCCAGGGGGCATTAATTCCTAAATCTCCATCAGCTGGGAACCTACATTGGGAACACCTAACTTTATGGGGGACACCTGAATCAAACCACGACAGGGTCACTGAAATCCATTTAGGGTAAACAAACATAAGCTGGTGATTGAGTACAAAAGAAACTGAGTATTTTTATTAGTAAGTCCCATAATTCACTAGTAAGCCATAAGGAATTTTATTCTCACTTTTATATGTAGTATGTAGCATAAAGAGTTTGCAGCAATTTTCAGAGGGTTGACATGTGTCAGCATGTATGTGTATGTGTGTACATGTGTGTATAAACATAAATATTTGTATCTGTGCATGGAAGCAGTATATCCATTACTATTCTCCTGCTCTAGACTAGAATGTACTTAATGTGCTAAAACTAAAATGAAAATTTTCACTATGTTAGATGTCTCTATATTAGATATTTTTGACTGGATTTGACAGTTAAGTCAGAATCATTGTATTGGAAAGCAAACTAAAATCTTTTTATATATTAAGCATATCCTGTTTATCTACAGGGTATTTGCAAAAAAAAAAAGCTTTTAATGTGCTGCTTAACAAAACGTGTTGATAACTCATTTTAACTATCTTTCAGCTGGATCTGGTAATTTGTGCTTACTGAAGACCATTCAGCACATCCTAGTGGAGGGCAGAGTAATCCTCGATGTACCAGACAAAGGCTAACTAGGGTCACTGCAGTCTCTTTATAAGCGTCTCTGTTGTCCTCTCTTCTTAGGATGGGATGGGATGAAGAGATGGTTCTGTTCTGCGTAAAACAGCCTATGATCCTCCTAAGGGGAAGACTTGATGACACATAAGGGTTTCTTATATGGTTGATGTGCAGACTACAACAGAAGCCGATGTACTAGAACGAGACACAAGCCATGAATCAAGCTCTGTCACATCTCAGCTGGACACTGAGCTGCTGGAGATGCAGCAAGAAAGGGGAGCACGGTCTTGCTGGGCCTTTTGTAACTGGTAGGCATGGAAGTTAGGCTTTGGAATAAACTTGCAGCTTGAGATGAAGGGAGATGTGAGAACTCAGGGATTGCTTCTACTTTTGTTTTCCTTTAACTCAGCAAAGACTAAAATAAGATCAAGAAGAAAAAAGCTCAACTGTGACTTTGGCTTGGGCAGTAGTGCCATGATTGTTGGTACAGCTAAGAAGCTGCAAACAGCTAAAGCCAGACATAGGGTTCATGCTTAGAAACACAGTTCTAGTCAGGAAGCACAGGCCAGGAGATAACCAAGAGCTGTGCTGAGAAACAAGAGCTGATGTGCAGACAGATACCCAGGAAAGACTCTGCATCAAGGAACACGGGCACATTTTCTTTTTCTTAGCTTTGAAGCTGAGGTCTCAATTACATGTCTTCCTCTAGGGAAGCGGGGTTACCTGCCAGATCTAGGAAGAGATTCTGCTTTTAAAGAGACTTAAAAACTTAAGGGTGAGGAGATTTTTCATTCATCTGATAATTTCCAATGCTACCTGTTCCATTTATTCACTCAGCAAGTAACTGTAACCTTAAAGATGTGCTCTATGCACACACACAGACCTGCCCTCATGGAGCTCCTTCATGGTCCAGACAAAGTGAGCAGAGATATGTGGCGTCTAAGTGTATCTGGGGCAATGTGAAGGCACAAGGATGATGAGAGGAGCTTGAAGGGCAGTCCAAGGAGGCCATCTGATCTACCCAAATGGCTTTGTGTAAATGCTGCTTTGGTTTCTTGCTTGCAGAGTCCCAGCCTTGTGTCAGCATTTTCTAGTGTTGGAGTTGGCAGCAGTTCACATAGCTGCTGCATTAGGAATAGCTAGAGGTTTTATACAAAGATGTTCCCTTCGGAGGATCACAGTCCTTCCTTGACTTCTAATTTCTACCGAGGCTTTCAGTGAAGGGGAACAAGTCCTCCCTGAATGCTGGCATATGGAAATGAGACTCCTCCCCTGGCAAATGAGCAAGGATGTGTTGCAAATTTCACTTATAGAAAATAAAAGAGTGAAATCACAACAATGCCATATATGATGTCGTATTCCACAGTCTATGACATTTGAAATCTCTTGCTGGCTTTACTAAAGAATAGTGTGACATCCTAAAGTCACAGATTCACACAACCCACGAGAAGACAAGAGAAGCACAAGATTCCCATGTTTCATTCTTTTAATGTAATGAAATTTTTTTTATAATTTTAAAAATATTTAATTTTATTTATGTTCTGCATGGCATTTCCAGAGAAAGTTTCATGTTGGAGGTTGTTATTGTGGCTTTATTAGCTAATCCTGTACATGTTTAATATATGTGATAGAAATGATGAAAAAGGAGTGGGATTAATACATATCAGCCCCCAAGAAAGCAAGGAAGTGCTGCATCTGGCATCAAAGCAACATTTCTTCTGAACTAAATAATGCAAATTAAGTGTACCTCAATCCTGCTCTTTTTTATTGAAATATACTTTCAGAAGAAGAGAAATATGAGTTGTCCTTGTTTTCTTACTAAAATTTAAGCCTTACTAAACAGAATCGAATTTCTGAGGCTGCCAACACTTCTTACAAAAGATGTATTTTTTTTTGAAAGTATGTTAAGTTAGAATGTAGAAGACAACAGCTAATTTAGGTAGTTCAAGCTTACGAATGCTTGCATTGCCCCACCCCCCTGTGCTGGAAGCGAATTTGTGTTGACTGTCTTATCCCCGACACTCAGGCAGTCGCTTTTCATCCGCATGTCAGCTCTGGGCCCAGCTCACACCCCCACACTCCCTTTGTTGTATGTTTCCTGCAGGTTTGGCTTTTTTTTTTTCCTCGCCTTCCCTTGTCTTCCTGTTCGTATTTTCCACAAGTTTATTTTCCATTTGGAATCTATTTTATCCCCTCTATGGGACTATTGATCCAATGTCATATAGACCACCTGCTTTCTGGTGTCCCCTCTTCGCTGTCACACAGACTATTATTGCATGTGGTCACTTTTGATTATCCGAAGGCTAGCTGCAGTTTTCCCAGCTGATGCCATGTCGCCTTCTCATATATCATCAAGAGCATCTGGAGGGCTCCCTGGCCTTTGCTTTGGCCAGAGTGACACAGAAGATGGGACTGAAAGACAAAGAGCAGGCAAATTGTCACATGAATGGACACAAAATTTTTGGGAGTGGGGGTGGGGGTTGACTTACAATTAAGCATGATGTTTGTACCTTAAGAAAAGGAAGATTTTATACACATTTATATGAATATATATTGCAATTTGGTAAGCATGATATTCTTTGTGGGGGCTTTGATGAATGACCCTCCATTTCACCCTCCAACCAAACTTGCTGCTTTCATGTTTGCTGTTGCTCTTCCAACAACACAGAAAGACAAGCAACAACAATTGCCATTAAAAAATGTAGGGTTATTGATGAAAGGTGTAATATGTTTTGAATTCTTTAAGTCTATTTTAAGGCAAGTGTTATCTAAAGAATGTTATCTTTGGCTAAGAGAATTTGGTAAAAATTATCATGCTAGTCAAAAGAGCCATGGCAGGTGAACAGATCAGTAGCAAAGATGCTTAATGGGCTTAATTAATCACTGTTAAGTCTTGGAGGCAGTGACACAAGTGTACGTTCCTAAGCACAGAGTGGGTGAGATAATGTCTCCTTCATGCTTACTTTCTTTTCTTAATTCACTTCAGGCATTAACTAGCCATGCTTTAATATCATGTCTACTAACAGAACACTGGGAGGTGGGGTAGGGATGTGGTTTGTCAGTTCCCCTTGGACCAGATTTTCTCTTCTCTTAACAGCAGCATGAATGTGTCTATGCATCACAAAATGTCCCTCCCACTCCTGCTCACTACCTCATCATGAACCATAAGAAATAACAACTGAAGCTTTATGGCAATCTTCCAAGGATCCTTTTATGCATCACTTTGAGGTACATGGAGAAAGATAGGACATTGTGAGTGGTACTGTGCTTCCAAATTATAAACCAGGAAGGTTCTCTGGCCATGGAAGTGAAAGATCAATGAAAATTCTATAGGATCAAGGTAGGGGAGCATCTCACATGTCTCCTTCCGAGACTCTGGAAGAAGCATCAGGGCCTATGTGAAATTTATTATACCTAGTTCTCAGCTTCTCTCTGAATGTTTTGAGGAAAATGAGACAGTTGAGGTAACTGTAATATCTCCATCTTCTATTCAGTCTTCATGGATGAAGGAATGTATCATTTGTGTTCTTTCTTTAATGCATGCTTTTATGACAATGAGTTTGGAAACATGAGAGATAAAATATTGTGCTCCCAAATTCATGATAATATTGCTAAACTCAATAGTAGTATTTGATCTGATACTACACCTTTAAGAGTCTCACAAATACTTGCTTTTAAAATAGGAAACATTAAAACTACAAGCTTTGTTTCATTTTATGGAAATGTTGAGCCAAACTTGTACCTTCTTGATAATTCTCAGACATGAAAAATCATTTTAAAGCTTAAGTTAAATGGTTTGTATATAATACACTGTCTCTTGAATAACTCTGCTTGAATTAACTTCAACCATGAGCATTGCTTGTTATAAACAGGACTGATGTTTACAATACCAAAATTCTCTGAGAAATACAGACCTTTAGATAAAGCAAGAAATGGCATGTCATTTCCTCTTTTAAAGGATTACATAAATCCCACTTTGTTATTCTACAGTCTTCCCTTTTGTCTAGCTCACATGGGTAGCTCAGCAATCACTGCAGCATGGACATCATGACCACAGGCAAGTGTCCAGCAGGTGCTTTCCTTTGTTGGGTTATGCACTGGTCTCTGCTGTGGTCCATGTTCTTGGGTTTAAATAATTTAGTGGAAGTGGAAACAAAATGCATGCCTTTGAGGAGAAGCATGAGATAAAACATTCTAATGCTGGACAAGAAACTGAACTGGCTTGAAGTTTAGGTAGATCAGGTTAGCTTAAGGTTGAGATTTTAATGATGGAGGCCAAGCATCAGGTCAAGGCTACTGGTTGGAAAGGCCTGGAGACAAGAGAACCCAGTATTTTACTACCCTAGAGGCAGTGGTATGTATTAGTGGATGCATATATTCAGAAATTAAGTGGGCCATTGGTAGGTCATGATAGCTTAATGGGCATGGACATGGGAGAAAGGGAGATTCAAGCATAAAGTCTATGCTCTTGCATACATAACAGATGTTCATCTACTGAACTGGAAAGGCTAGCAGATGATAATGTGCACAGTTCGAGTTACATGAAGTTCAAAACACCAACAGAACAACCCGACTAATTAAGAAGTCTGAGCTAGAATTAAAGATTTGAGTGTTAGTACATTAAAATCCAAAGTAATTACTGGCATAAAAGAAAGCGATGTTTTTAAAGTTAAAGACAGAAAATAACAGGAAACTTGTACATGGGAAAGACAGAATCAAAGGAAGCAGATTCTAAGAGGTGAACATGGTTGGTGAAGAACAGTGTACTTGATATCAAATGCTGCTGACAAGAGAAGGATGAGGAAGATGGAGCAGATTTTGTTTCAGGAGAAATATGTCCAGTGGAACACAAGGGTGGCCACCATCCTGCAATGGGTGAGAAATAATGTCTTCTTTTTTTAATTGCAAGTACATAATCATAGGCAATGAATTCTTTGTGCATGTATTTCAACCGTGTCACCTATGAAAGCACTGCTTACATGGAAGCCACAAGAAAATTTTTATTTAACTTTGAGTTGACTTATTACTATTGCTTGGAGACAGGCTGGAAGAAAGAATCTGCCATCAGAATGCTTAGATATGGATGGGTAGGTGAAGTAAAGGTGCTGCTCTGGTACAACTGTATGAATTTGCCTTGGTCTCCATATGTGTTTTGGTTTGCAGCCATTAATAGCTTGGATTCCATAAAGCAGTGGCAAAGGGGAGTGTGTCAGAGCAGCAGGCCAAAATTAAATTACAGCAACCTGGCACTTTGCATTAAAACCTTCACTCCGAGATGGAGGCTGGTAATCACGTCCAGATTTTCCTTAAAGACAATGGCCCGCCATGCAACTGGCCACTCTCAGTTAATTCATGCTGTCAGCTGCCTTTATTGGCTGTGGGGAATCCAGTATTGATTCCTGAACTCCACAGCAGCACAAAGAGCCACCAGTGCATGGTCAGAATGTTGCAATAAAGAGCTGGCAGCCTGAGAAACACAGCCATTCCATTGCACAAACAAGGTCAATTAGAGGACAGTGCAGGGTAATATAAATAGTATTAGCATCCCTCTTCAACTCCCGTGATATCATGCTGGCAGAATGAGAGTAGGGAAAATAAGGTTTAATGCCGAATATATATAAAGACATTTAGTGTAATTTAATTTCAAGCTCTCTATTATTCCAAAAGTGCTATGAGTAGCAAAATATTTAGTTTTGTCAAGGGGAGAAATTTATGCCTACAAAAATGATTTTCCAATAAAAGTTTGTATGAACTAACCAATTAGTCATGTGTAGCCAAACTAGCATTATTAATTTTACTGAGAAGTAAACAATTTCTCACTCACAGATTCAATGTAGTGTTCCAGCCTGTCATTTATTACCCCCCCTTTTTTTTTTCGAGTTTTAAAACCTCCAATGTCATGTAGAAAGAATAAAAATATCTCTTGGTAGCTTTTGTTTCAATGATAGAGTCAATTGAAATTATTCTTTGGCTCTGTATTTTTTAAGTTACTGGAAATTTCTAAGACCTTTTTTCTCAAATACTTGCATTCATTACTTTTATTTATGGGCAAATTTTTCTACCTTCTTTGTCATTTCAAAATTAATTACAAATGTAAAACGCATCATGCTGTTAACACATACTCTTTGCGGGAAACAAATTATACTCTCAAAATAGATAATGGATAGCTTGGAGAGGTAATTGATAAACCTGCACTGCCTACAATAACTGAATAGATTTTAGAAAAATATATAATTGTTAGGAGTAGAAAGAATGCATTCGAATTTTCCTTGGTAATGAGTGTGTCCAGGGTTGACTAGTAGAAACTCATTAAAGTGTATAAAAGAGATTGAAGGAAGTTTGAATCATGATGCCTTAGAAAGGTACTTTAGTTTCTAAGTTTCCAAGGCTGATGTCCAATTATGCAATCACAACATCCTACATGCAAATGATGACTATTCCAGAGAAACTGGTATATTTCCAATGAGTTTGTTATATTATGAATGAACACAAAATTCTTGAGTTGCTTTCCACAAACTCCCTTAGAAAATGAAGTTATATTCTGATTTCACAAAATTTTCTTCCACTATCAACTAACGAGTAATATTTAACACTACCCACTGGCAAAGATACTGTAGTACCATGTGTACAGCCATACCACTCTAAATGCACCCGATCTCACCTGATCTCAGCAGCTAAGCAGGATCAGGGTGGTTAGTATTTGAATGGGAGGTAATGTAATACCAAATTCTACATAAGTTTATGCAGATATTGGAGAAGAGGATCATCCAGTCCTCAGAACTATAGACTAAAACAAATTTAGGTCTGAGAAAGTGGTTAAATTCCATTTCCTCCCATCATCACAAAAAGACTTTTGGCCATGAAAATGTAGTCATAGGCACAGAGTCACATAGTCAATGGAAAATGTGGGACTGCCCTAAAATTTTTGATTGTTAACTCTCCATTATTTTTTGTTGTTACAACATTTATAAGAGATACACATTGTACAATTCTGAAAACTAAAAGAATATTCATCTAAAAATTCATAGAATAAATACAGAAAAACTTAGAAACTAAAAGTCCTCATTTTCCTGCCTCTCAAAAACCCATTATGTATATTTTTGGGGGAGTTTACTTATATCATATATATATATATATATATATATATATATATATATATATATATATATGTATGTATATATATATATATATATATATATATATATATATATGGATATATGCACACATGCACATATGTTTTAGTTGTAAATAATTTTTGTCTAGCTAGCTAGCTGTATTTCTGTATATAACAAGTCAGTGTTTTCTTTTTAACAATACATCATGGATAACTTTCTGGCCAATATTTATAAGTCAAATACAAATCTTTTTGAAAGGATGGTTCACTCTCTGTTTTAATTCATTCATTTAATTCTTCATTTAATTATTTAATCCTCTTCATAACATTTGTTTCTTTCACAATTACAATGGCTTCATAATATATATCCTTATAGAAATAGTTTTTCATATTAGTTTAAACATTTTTATAGGATATGTTTCTCTGAAATTAGGCTGGAAAAGTGCATGCTTACAAAGCTTGATGGCCTGGGTGTGACTGTCTAATATCAAGGAAAAACCAGATACACAAAGTGGAGCATGCATCTGGAGTTTGTTTGCTGTGACAATAGGCCTGGTATGGCCATTCACACACTCTCTCTCTTTGCAAATTAAAAAAAAAAAAACTATTTTTAAAATTAATACATTTCTCAGAAACACAATGCTGAATTTTGAAGAAAACTTTTCATTTGGGTTTTCTTTTAAATTTACAGAAAACCTGCAAAGATTTCATGATAATATAATAAACTCTGTTTTGTTGCCCAACAGAGAGACTGATACTGGTAATTATAGGTAAATAAGCTCTAGCTTTCAGTAGGATATTTTCACTGATGTATTGTTGCTGTCATGTCAGAATCAAGTCTAGGGTTAAAGATTTCATTTTGTCATCCACATTCCTTTGTTTTGCTTTTTGAGTAGCTTCTAGACCTGATTTGTTTCTTTTCATACTGTCAGTTACAAAGAGTGCTAACCAGATATTTTGTGGAATGGTTGACTGATACTGTACTTTAAACTTAATAGTTAGCACAAAATGATCCAAGCTATGGTTTAATAATCTCTATTCCTATTACAAGTCAATGTACCTTTGCCTACCCAACTCATTTCCCTTTGTGGAATGCATACTGAGATCCTTTGGATATGATGAAATTCCAGTCAGGTTCATATTGCTTGCAGAAAATACCCTACCAAGACAGCTCCTAGGGGGCGGGGAAACAGGTTTTTTGACTTCCAGACTCAAGGGAAAATTTCATGATGGCAGGGGAAAATGATGGCATGAGCAGAGGATGGACATCACCTTCTCACCAATATGTGATGGACAACAGCAACAAGAGAGTGTGGTAAACACTTGCAAGAGGAAGCTGGTTATAACACCCATAAAGCCCACCCACAACATTACACTGCCTCCAGGTAGCTTTAATTCCAAATTGCCATCATCTGGGAACCTAGCATTCAGAACACCTAAGTTTATGGGGGACACCGGAATCAAACCACCACTGTTGGGATTTCTTATGAATTTGTTAAATCTGTCAAGTATTATAAATTTTGGCAATTCAGTGGTCCAAATAAATCTTAATCAGTATTTGTATATGGCTCATAGTATAATTTTTAAAGTTTTTGTGAAGTAGTTTTTATTAGAGAAGTTGTATATAATTTTCTACATAGTATCTGAACTTTTAAAATCTTTTTAGAAAGTACTTTTTACCTCTGGCTTACCTGTTTATTTTTGCATGTTTAGGTACCATATTTACATCTTCAGTGTATCTGAGATTGCTTTTGATGTGAGGAATAATGGGATCCAGTTTAGTGTTGTTCTAATGATCCTACATGTTTAAGCAGCTGTTAATAATGACATTTATCCTCATGCCTTTTACTGGTTTGGTGAAATGGAAGAGCCAACTACTTAGACTCTAGTAGCTATACTTTTTGTTTTCAAAGCATATTAGTGGAGCTGGAAATATTGCTTAGTGATAAAGTACTTGACTTGAAAACATGACTTTGATCCCCATAATCCATGTTAAAATGCCAGACATGGTGTCATTCCTGCACTGGGGACGGAGTGACAGACAGATCCCTAGAGTGCCCTGACCAGCCAGTGTAAACAACTTGGCCAGATCCAGGCCAGTGAGAGACTCAGTCTCAATAGGAGCAAGAAGAGAAAATAAAAACATGGATGGTGTGGTAGTTTGAATAGATGGCCCGCAGTATATTCATTGTTTTATTAGCTTGTAGTTTGGATCTGCACCCACCTGGCTAGAGGCAATGTCACTGGGTGGATCTTAGGGTCCAGCCCTCAGGTGTGATGATGGGTTTGAGATTCCAATCTAAATATATGCAAAGTGTGCCTAGCTGGAGTTCCTGAAATGTGCTGAGCTGTGTGGCTTTAGGCTTGTGTTTCTTTCTCTCTATGCTTGGATTTATGAATGCAGGCTGGCTTCTTCTGCCAGATCCCCTGGATCTATAAGCTTCAATAAATATCCCTTCCTCCATAACTGTGCTTGGTCTGAAAGTTCATCTCAACAAACTTGAAGCTGTCTGATACAGAAGTTGGTACCAGGAGTGGAGTGAAATAAACCTGACCATGTGGATTTTGGTCTTTTGGAACCTTTGTTTTGGATAAATGGACATGGGCTTTGTGCTTGCAACTGAAAATGCCCTTTGGAGTGATAAGCCAAGTTTTATGAACTATTATGATGAACATTTATAAATTCTAACTACAGACAATATTGAACTTCAAGGCTTGGCTTATGAACTTTCTCTTTATTTATCTATTTATTTTATTTTATTTTTTCTCAATTTTTTTAAACATTTTCCATGATTATAAAAAAATATCCCCTGGTAATACCCTCCTTCCTCCACATTCCCCCTTTGAAATTCCATTCTCCATTATATCCCCTCCCCATCTCAATCAGTCTCTCTTTTATTTTGATCTCATGATCTTTCCCTCCTCTTATGATGGTCTTGTGTAGGTAGTGTCAGGCACTATGAAGTCATGTATATCGAGGCCATTTTATGATTGGAGGGAGCATGTTGTAAGGACTCCTAGCCTTCCTTTGGCTCTTACATTCTTTCCTCCACCTCTTCCACATTAGACCCTGAGCCTTGGAAGATGTGATCGAGATGTTACTCAGAACTCTAGTCACTTCTTTCCAGCACCATGATACCTTCTGAGTGGTCCCAAGGTCACTGCCATCTGAAAAGAGAAGATTCTCTACCCAAACTGAGAGTAGCATTAATATAAGGGTATGAATATTAAGAGAAGTGCTTGCTGGGCAGTTTGATAAGCATAGTATATACATTTATCCAGACATCAGCAGATGTTACACCCCTAGGGCTCATGACTACCCCTGTTTTAAGTTTTCGGTATCAGGGATGTATTCCCTCCCATGGAGCGGGCCTCCAGTCCAATTGGAGGGCAGTTGGTTTCCACCATGATAGACGTGCCACTATTTCACCCGTTGGCTCATTTGGCCTGGCTGGCCAATTATAAGGCTTGCAGTGTCCACTGTTGAGTATCTTTGCTGGTGGTATCTCTTTCTCCCATTGAACTGCATGTAGAATGGCTTCTTCCAGCTTTCTGTCAGCTGGTCTACATGTAGGATGTTATCAGCTCAGTTCCAGCAGGATTTCTCAGTGGCCTTGCAGCCCATATATGTGGAGTCTTCAGCAATAGGGTCTTACCATCGATTCCTGATGGGAAACCAAGGGCTTCAGCAATGGCCTATAATGTTTTGGGGGCATCAGGGACCTCCCTGGCCAACAACTCACTGGATGGCATCCCATCCCTGGCACTGAAAATTTTCTAGCAATGATCTATGGCTCCTGAGTGTTCCATTGTCCCAAACCAGAGGATTCCATATGATTTATTTATATCCTCTTAGATTTTGATTAGCCCTCCCTCCACTTTTCCTTTACTCAATCTCCTCCCCTGACCACACTTTGGGCCTTTTCACCCCCATTAATCTATTCCTCTACTTACATATATACAATACCAACTTATTAAGTACCCTCCCCCTTTCCTTTCTCTTACCTTTGTATCTCTTTTTTAGCTTACTGGCCTCTGCTACTGTTCCTTCTCACACAGAAGCCCAATCATCTGTAGCTAGGATCCACATATGAGAGAGAACGTGCAGCGCTTGGCTTTCTGGGCCTGGGTTACCTCACTTAGTATAATCCTTTCCAGATCCATCCATTTTCTGCAAATTTCATAACTTCATTTTTCTTTGCCACTGAGTAGAACTCCATTGTATAAATGTGCCATATCTTCATTACCCACTCATCAGTTGAGGGACATGTAGGCTGGTTCCATTTCCCAGCTATTATGAATTGAGCAGCAATAAACATGGTTGAGCACATACATCTAAGGAAATGAGATGAGTCCTTAGGATATATGCCTAGGAGTGCTATAGCTGGGTCATATGGTAGATCAATCTTTAGCTGTTTTAGGAACCTCCACACTGATTTCCACAATGGCTGGACCAGACTGCATTCCCACCAACAGTGTAGAAGGGTTCCTCTTTTACCACATCCCTGCCAGCATTTATGATCACTTGTTTTCATGATGGTAGCCAATCTGACAGGAGTGAGATGAAATCTCAATGTAGTTTTAATCTGCATTTCCCTGATGACTAGGGATGTAGAACATTTTTTTAGATGCTTATACGCCATCTGTATTTCTTCTTTTTAGCTCCATAGCCCAGTTTTTAATTGGCTTGTTTGGTTTCTTATTGTTTAGCTTTTTGAGTGCTTTGTACATCCTAGATGTTAATCCTCTATCAGATATATAGCTGGCGAAGATTTTTTCCCATTCTCTAGGTTGCCTCTTTGCTTTATTCACAGTGTCCTTTGCAGTACAAAATCTTTATAATTTCATGAGGTCCCAGTGGTTAATCTGTGGTTTTATTGACTGAGCATTGGGGTTGTATCAGAAAGTCTTATCCAAGACCAATATGTTGAAGGGTTTCTCCTACTTTTTCCTCTAGCAGTTTTAGAGTTTCCAGTCTGATGTTAAGGTCTTTAATCCATTTGGACTTAATTATTGTGCATGGAGAGAGAGAGAAGAATCTATTTTCATCCTTCTACAGATATATATCCAGTTTTCCCAACACCATTTGCTGAAGAGGCTATCTTGTCTCCAATGAGTATCTTTGGCATTTTTGTCAAATATCAGGTGTCTATAGCTACCTGGACTTACATCTGGGTCCTCTATTCTGTTCTATTGATCTGCATGTCTGCTTTTCTGACAGTTCCATGCTGTTTTTGTTACTATGGCTCTGTAGTATAGGTTAAAATCAGGTATGGTGATACCACCAGCCTTATTTTTGTTGCTCCGTATTATTTTAGATATTCAAGGTATTTTGTGATTCCAAATGAATTTTTGGATTGCTTTTTTCTATTTCTATGAAGAATTTGGCTTATGAACTTTCTAAAGGGAAGGAAAGACTACAAAGGACTTTGTTGGAACTGGGCTACTGACATGAGGGCTGGTTGCATCCTGCTGCGCAGGCCCAGAGAGTTTAAACAAGGTTAAATTTATAATGGACTGATGTGTTTGGCTAAAGACATTGGACTAATAGTTTTAAGATTTTAAGTTGGAAAACCTCAAACAAGTTAAAATTACAGTCACTGTGACTGGTTTTAGGTTACTAAAACTCCTATTGTCAACACATTAATAATTTTAAGAAAGATGGCCCAACTGCTTTACACTAAAACAATGGAAAGGGTACCTGAGGAAAGTGTCTGAAGAACAACACTGAGATTGTCTTCTGACCCTCACATACATGCGTGCACACACATGCATCTCCCATATACTAACACATACACACACATACATGCACAAAACACCCACAAATGTCCCTCATGTGAGGAAGCAGTTCATTTGCTTCAGTTTACTATATACTGCCTTACCATGACTGAATTTCTTATCTATTTTTTGCCTGAACTCACAGTTACATTTAGTGCTTGTTCCCACCCTCAGTCATTCCCCTTTCTTGGATGTTCAGGTATCACACTGCATATCTTCCCTCGCTCCTTGGTCTGTCTCAACATCTTCCTCTCTATGTCCTACAATGTTGGGTTTTCCTAAAGTTTATATTTTGTACCAGTAATCTTCTATACTTGAATGTTTTTGATATATATTGCTATAAATATATGCTGTTGTCATTTATTGCTTGCTGTTTTTTCACTATAAATAGATTTACACACACAGAGGTAAATATCATCTTTCTTATAGATGAAGAAAGTTGCCTGGAAGGACTGAAGTTTGTTTATCTCGGCTCTAAATGATGGTGATGGAACTTGAGCCCAGTTATTTATCTGGCTAATGCTATTTATCAATACATTATGATTCCCTTGGCATGCCCACCAGGTACGAGGATTAACCTGATCCTGCTCGGGCTTGTAGGTGTTGTTATTTATTCAGGTAGAGAACCAATGTCTCACACTGTCCTTTACCTCCTATGCATCAGCAGTGAGTTACTTACATGGTGTTCACTTCCTATTTACTCTCTTCCAAACCTGTAGCTTCTGCCCTCAGTTTGGTTTATTATGCAGTGTTAAGGCTATTGCAATCATCTGCTAAATGTGGCTTCACATCTTTTTGAGTGGATTACTGGAGTCATCTATCTGAATGTCACGCTTAACTATAATGTTCCTTTGGATTAGCTTCTTAGAATCTCCTCATCCACCTTAGGTGTCTGAGATCAAAGCTCTTTCATAGAACACTTAAGGAAAGTTTCAATTCCTTGGTGCCAGTTCTCACTGTGTCCTGCTAAACTCTACTGTTCAGCACTCCATTTTACACCAAACTCTTGTTATTGGCTTGCCACTCACCTTCTGAGAAATATGACCTCTCTAGCTTCTTGTACCAAGGACAGTTGGATCTAGTGCTCTGTGTCTAATATAACACTTAAATTCACATGACATTCACACACATGCCTGCCTGTCTTCCTCTAAGCCCCTGTAGACAAGGTCTAGTCTCTTTTAGTCATCTTCATAATCCCACTATCTACTAGTACCTGACACCCTTTAGGAAACTTGTTTAATGTTTGATAATCTGAATTCTGGAGACAAATTAACATCTTAAGTACCATGCCTTCCTCATCAGAGAGAGTCTTCTGAGCTCCTGAACTGCTTAAGAAGTTAACCATCTCTGAAGGAAAAGTTACATACATCAACTATGTAATCACTGTTTTCAAGTAGCAAGTGAAGGTATGAATCTTGGATGAATGAATGCTATATACTACAATGTTTGGTAAATGTAATTAAAGAGATTTCTTTGGCAGACACTCCTCCACTTGCTTAAGCCTCTGTTTTGCATTTCCATTTCTGTTAAAATGTGACTACCATCGATCCAAACCCCCCTCCTCCTATCAACAGTGCTAAGGGCAGTGTTAGAGTCATTGTCTTTAATGGTCAGCACTGATTCTTTCTAACTCTAGTTCATGACGGGATCAAAAATTTGGGCAGTAATTAATTAATTCATGTTATTTAAATTTGAATTTTGGAACAATTAATATAGTATGTATACGAAGGAAAACTCAAGATAATAGAGTGAATATGAATAGAAAATCAACTCATTTATTTAGCATTTCCTATATGCCATTTAAAACCTAGGTTACTATCTTCATACTGACTCATCAAGATTTGAGTCCAATATAATATATATATATATATATATATATATATATATATATATATATATATATATATATATATATATATATATATATATATATATATATATATATATATATATATATATATATATATATATATATATATATATATATATATATATATATATATATATATATATATATATATATATATATATATATATATATATATATATATATATATATATATATATATATATATATATATATATATATATATATATATATATATATATATATATATATATATATATATATATATATATATATATATATATATATATATATATATATATATATATATATATATATATATATATATATATATATATATATATATATATATATATATATATATATATATATATATATATATATATATATATATATATATATATATATATATATATATATATATATATATATATATATATATATATATATATATATATATATATATATATATATATATATATATATATGCCTCCTAATAAGCAGGCTTAACACAAATAGAAACCCATAAGTACTCATCAGCTTCCTGGACTTTTCCTGGAATCAGCACCAAGCAGCTCACCCCAGCTGCTTCTCTTCCAAAATGAATCATTTCTTAAGAGTTGTGTCCCACAGAAAAGCCTCCCTTCCCCTTAACCCAATGGTCTTGAGAGACCAAGGGTCCTCAAGAATTGGAGATTCTTCTTCTTCAGCCTCTGGTGGTAATGCTTCTTACACATCAAAGCATGTCACAAGACTTCCAGGCAATTTTAACACTTGTTTATAGTTACAAATACTTCATTTAACAGAGTTTAGGTAACAAAAGAGTAGGTTTCACAAGGTCATGGATATGTGGGTGTTTGGACAGCATTTCCCCCTCATTGTCCTATTATTTTTTTTGTCTGTTTTCCCTCCTGGGCCTGGATGAGGGGCTCCAATGTGTTAATTTGTTTTGTTTCCTAGGATTCTTCCCTGAAGAATCTGTAGTGAATCAAGTAAGTGTTAACTTTTTTTATTTCTTAGGAGAATGCAGACTCACTCTCGTAATTGATGACACTATCATAAATTTTGGAGATTTTTTTCACTACCCTTCAGGGCTGTTCCCCACTGACTTCTTAGAGTTTGAACCAAGTTTTAGAAAATGTTTAAAACTACCTCAATGCGATGCATAGGGGTATTTCAATGGCATTATAGATGTGGGTATGGCAGAAAACAAGAGCCTTGCCAAACAAGACTTGTTGAGCTGTGTGTCAGAAGATAAAAGGGCAAAAGTTGGTCTGTGATCTGGCATTGGTAGATTCTGGAGGTATTGTCTAGGAGGATATCAGAGGCTACATGAATAAGCAGAGACAGCCCAAAGAGGGACTTGGACACTTATCCTGGGTGGGCAGGAGTGGTGAGCATGATCCCTAGTTGTTTTGAACTGTGAGTGTTTGTTTTGAACTGTGAGTGTTAGGCTGTCTTATCTACTCTCTTCTCAGTGGACTCACCACTTTCCCTGTAGGACTTTAGTCCAAGGCTCTTTACTCAAGATCTGGCACGATGGTTCTTGCAAATCAAGGGTTATTCTGAAAACTAAAACTAAATTATGTTAATGGTCTTGATTACTTCAAATGTCACTAGCTCTGTATTTTACACTACTTCTAACTTTTATTCAAGAGATTTGTAAAGTATCTTTTATTGAGTGAAAGAAATTAGTTATATATAATTGTCTTAATCATGATTATATAATAGAAAAAGCCATATATCTATATAAAACCTTCATATATACATATATATAAAGGTATATATATATATATATATATATATATATATATATATGTAAAAACCTTTAACTCTTTTCTCAAGAGAAATCAGTTTTAATAAATTATTGAAAAAGCCTGTTGTTTTTTTTTCTAAAGAAGTTTTTAGAATTTGAAATTTGCTTTTTTTTTTGCTCAAAAATTATAACAAGTTGCCATGTTTCTATAACCATTTTCATAGTACATCTTGCTTGCATGTCATTGGCAGTGTATGTCTGTGAAAATAACTATAAAGTAGAAACACATGTAGTTCAATTGTTTTTAATTAAAAAAATGCTGACCAAGTGGATATCTGTTATATAGACAAGTAATTTTATTCAATGTAATAATGAGGGCTTTTTATATATCAGATAGTGTCATATACTATCCAAACCAAGGGCACAGAGTTTCTGTCCCTGAGAAACTTATAATTAAAAAAGAAGAATACAAAACTATTCAAGCACAATAATTTCCATAAACTAACCATTGAATAAATTACATGGGAAAAATAATTGATATATTTTGGTGGGGTGTATTAGTCAGTGTTCCCTAGAGGAACAGAACTACTAGAATGAATTATATTTAAAAAGGTGTTGCAGTCAGGTTCGCATTGCTGTGAGCAAACAAGAGCAGCTTGTGGGAAAAAGAGATTTATTTTGGCTTACAGGTCCAAGAGTGAACTCCACGATGGCAGGGGAAAATGATGGCATGAGCAGAGGGTGGACATCACCCCTGGCCCCCATAAGGTGGACAACAGGAGAGTGTGCCAAACACTGGCAAGGCAACACTGGCTATAGCACCCATAAGCCTGCCTCCAACAATACACCACCTCCAGGAGTCTTTAACTTCAAATTGCCATCAGCTGGGGAAACTTGCTTCCAATAAACCTAAATTTATGGGGAACACCTGAATCATACCACCACCAAAGGGAATTTACTGTATTATCTTATGGTAGTCCAATAGCAGTTGCAGGCCAGAGAATCAAGTAACCAGGTAGCTTCTCAGTCCACATGGCCAGATACCTCAGTAGTCCCAATCTGGCACTGGAGGCTTCCTGAGGAGCTGCTGGTTTTTGATCCATGTGGGTCTTCATTTGGCGCTGGTATTCAGTCTGCACTGGTCTTCAATCCATGCTGGAAGGCAGCAAGCAGCTCCACCAGCCAAGTGGAAGGAAGGAAAGGGCTCTTTTCACCCAGAAATTCCTTATATAAAGTCCCCCTCTGAGAGGGGCCACCCACTCTGGGGGAAGGGCTTACTCTGGGGGAAGGACTTCCTCCTTCAGTTAATCCTTCCTGGAAGCAACCTCAGGGATCCACCAGAAAGGGATTTCTGTGGATTACTAAACAGATCAAGTTGATAACATTTTAACTATCACTAGTCCAGCCCTTCTCAACTTGACACCAAACCATATCTCCTTATTTCATACTTAATTTCCAAATGAAAATATTAACAAGCTCATAATTCAGCCTAACATGGCATAACTATCCCACATACAACTGGTAATGCAAACTCTTCCCCTCAACACAAATCAAGGTCCCTTAAGTAATGCTTAGTTGCTAATATAATAGGTCAAATATAAATTAAAGAACAGTTAACTAGTGATATAATTTTAATATTGGTGTAGATATGTACAAACAATCCTTATCAAGGTAGGTCAGAAACATTCATGGCAATTACAGTCCATGTTTTGTAACTGGTCACATGGCCTTAGCTGGTATTTGTAACTACCTTCTTCTACTACTCATTATGCATTTTCTCCACCTTCAACAAGCACCTCAGCAGGTCTTGGTTCATTACTTGGAGGGGTGACCCATACCTTTATTCCTGAAGCATCTGGGCCATTTATCACTCAACCTCTATTGGGTTGTTGCAGTTGTCCATTGACTTTGATAACAGGGCGTGGTAACATTAAGAGATGCCCTAAAGGATCTCCTGCACTACATACACACTCTTTCTTACCTCCATTGTGGAGGAGCAGTCCAATTTGCCCCTGGTAGTCTGGATCAACCACCCCTGCTATCACTGTAACTCCATTCTTTGCCTGTTCACTCAAGGGCATCAGGAGCCCAAAGTGGCCATGGGAAAGTCTTAGCTTCCAGTTCAATAGAATTTTCTTTGTGCCTCCTGGAATAACCACTCCCCCCTCTGGCACTAAGATGTCTAGGCCAGCAGAGTGTAAGGTTGTGGGCAGGGAAGCAAAAATTTAGCTAATGGGTTGGTTGGGGTGATGGTAAGTGGGACCATTCCCATTTCTACCCTTTGATTTCTGGACCCATGTTTTTGGGCTATAGGTGAAAGAGTATTGTATATAGCATGCTTATTCAAAGCATATACAGCCTGATGGAGGACACTCCCCCAGCCCTCCAAGCAATTTCCACGTAATTGGCACTGTAGCTGTTTCTTTCAAAGGTCATTCAGCTATTCTATCAATCCAGCTGCTTTAGGGTGGTGGGCCACATGGTAAGACCAATGAATTCCATGATTATGACCTCACTGCCATACTTCATTGGCTGTGAAATTTGTTCCTTGGTCAGAAGTGATGCTGTATGGAATACCATGATGGTGGATAAGGCATTCTATAAGCCCACAGATGGTAGTTTTGGCAGAAGCACTATGTGCAGGAAAGGAAAATGCATATCCAGAATAAGTGTGTATTCCAGTAAGGACAAAATGCTGCTCTTTCCATGATGGAAGTGGTCCAATGTAGTCAACCTG
This sequence comes from Dipus sagitta, assembly GCA_036346955.1. Lineage (NCBI taxonomy): Eukaryota > Metazoa > Chordata > Mammalia > Rodentia > Dipodidae > Dipus > Dipus sagitta. Next base: position 131,539,800 of record CM070771.1, read on the forward strand.
CCACCAAGTTACTGGCTAGTTACCAAGAGGAATATTATCATATTGGGGGCTCAGAGTTTGTCTCTGCTGCTGACAAATTTGGCACTCAGCAGTAGCCATAGCCAAGTCAGACTTCGTAGAAGTTCATGTTGTTGAGCCCATGCATAGCCTACATCTCTGCTACCATGGCCACTTTGTTCATGGGCCCATTGGGCAATGACAGGGATGGCTGAGGAAAGAGGTTAACTACTATCCACAGAACAGGTAAGCTTATCCACTTGGTTATTAAAGTCATCCTCTGATGAGGTCACCTTCTGATGAGCATTAACATGGGACACAAGTATCTTTATATCTTTTGCCCATTCAGAAAGTTCTATCCACATACTCCTTCCCCAAATGTCCTCCTCACCAATTTTCAATTGGGTTCCTTCCAAGTCCTGGACCATCCAGCCAAACCATTAGCCACAACCAATGAATTAATGTATAACCACACATCTGGCCATTTTTCTTTCCAAGCAAAATGCACAACCATATGCTCTGTCCAAAGTTCTGACCATTGTGAAGACTTCCCCTCACCACAGTCCTTCAGAGTTGTCCCAGAAAGGGGCTGTAATGCTGCAGCTGTCCACTTCTGGGAGGTGCCTGCACAATGTGCTGAACCATCTGTAAACCATGCCCTTGTCCTTGATCATAGGGCACACTCCATGATGACATAGGTGCATTCTTGGGAATAGAAGGCATTGTTACAGGAGTAAAAACCATAGACATTTGGGCAACTTTCTCATGTAACTTACTTGTGACGTCAGGGCCTGCTTGAGCCTGATCATGTATATACCACTTCTGCTGCTGTGCATGTTCAATGTTATTGCCTGGTGGGTCAGATAACACCCAGCTCATAATGGGCAGCTCAGGTCACATAGTAACTTGATGGTCCATTGTCAAATGTTCAGTTTCCACTAAGGCCCAATAGCAACAGGCCAAGAGCTGTCTCTCAAAGGGAGAATTATTGTCTGCAGATGATGGCAGGGCCTTGTTCCAAGGGCCTCCACTATGATTCATCTATGGGGGCCTGCCAGAGGCTCCAAATAGCACCGCTATCTCCCATTGACACTTCAAGTACCATCGGATCTTCTAGATCATATGGCCCAAGGGGCAGAGCAGCCTGCACAGCAGCATGAACCTGTTGAAGATCCTTCTCTTGTTCTGGACCCCACTGAAGACTACTAGCTTTCTGGGTCCCTTTTTATATGGGATGGAGTAAGACACCCAAGTGAGGAATGTGCTGTCTCCAAAATCCAAACAGGCCCACTAAGACATTATGTAATAAGACATTGTGCTTATTTCTTAGTCGTAGGAGGGGCCAAATGCAACAACTTATCCTTTACCTTAGAAGGAATATTCCTGCATGCCCCACATCACTGTACTCCCAGAAATTTCACTGAGGTGGAAGGTGCTTGAAATTTTGATGGATTTATTGCCCATCCCCTGATGCGCATATGCTGTACCAACAACTCCAGAGTGGTTGCCACCTCTGCTCATTTGATCCAATCAGCATAATGTCATTGATATGTGACACCTTGTGGGAGGGACAGGTGACCAAGTCCCTGCCAATTAAGCTATGACACAGGGCTGGACAGTTAATATTACCTTGAGGTAAAACAGTAAAGGTGTACTGCTGACCTCCCCAGCTGAAGGGAAATTGCTTCTGGTGGTCCTTCTTGACAGGTATGGAGAAGAAAGCATTTGCAAGATCAATGGCTGCATACCAGGTATCAGGAGATGTGTTAATCTGCTCAAGTAAAGAAACCACATCTGGTACAGCAGCTGCAATTAGAGTCACCACCTGATTAAGTTTCCTACAATCCACTGTCATTCTCAAGGAACCATCTGTCTTCTGAACAGGCCAAATAGGTAAGTTAAAGGGAGCTGTGTTAGGAACCACCACCTCTACATCCTTCAAGTCCTTTATAGTGGCATTAATTTCTGCAGTCCCTCCAAGTATGTGATACCGTTTTTGATTCACTATTTTCCCCAGTGGTGGGAGCCTCAATGGCTTCCAATTGGCCTTTCCAATGATAATAGCCTGCATTCCGCAAGTCAGAGAACCAATGTAGGGGTTCTTCCAACACCTAAGTACAATCTATCCCAATTTGTGGTGGTTTGATTCAGGTGTCTTCCATAAACTTAGATATTCTGAATGCTAGGTTTCCAGCTGATGGAGATTTGGGAATTAATGCCTCCTGGAGGCTATGTATTGTTGGAAGGGGACTCTTGGGTGTTACAGCCAGCTCCCCCTTGCTAGTGTTTGGCACACTCTCCTGTTCTGTTGTCCATCTTATGTGGGGGTGATGTCCACCCTCGGCTCATGCCGTCATTTTCCCGTGCCATTGTGGAGCTTCCCTTCAAGCCTGTAAGCCAAAATAAACCTCTTTTTCCAACAAGCTTCTCTTGGTTGGGGTAATTCTACCAGTAATGCGAACCTGACTGTAACATGGGGGAATGTACTTTGAACATTACTTGAATATTTCAGGTAAAGTGTAAAAGAAAAAATGTGCTCAGGGAACAAGTTTAATATTATAGAATGTCATATAAAGAAATAATATTATGTAATCTTTGTTTCTGGCTTTTTCATTTAGAATAACACTATGGTTAGCCCTGCATATTATTGTGTCAGCAATTCAATATTATAGCTGGGGATATTGTGCTACATGGGTATGTGGATATATTATAATTGTATATTCACTTGCCAGCTCATGGACATGTAGTAGGCATTTTAGGGACATATATTTTTATTTCTAAAATTTTTAGTAATAGAATGTATAGTTTGAATGTTAAGTATAAGTTTAATTTAAAGAAAATCCTGTCGATCAGATTCTAAAGTGGCTGTTGGATTTTTCATTCCTACCAGCTATGTGTAAAACTTATAGTTGTTCCACATATTTTCCACCACTTGGTATTGCCAGTCTTTTTTGTTTTCTTTTTTTCTTTATTAGTTAGTTTTGTATTCAGCAAATACAGTCAGTTTGGTACCATTATTAGGCTCATCTGTGACCTACCCCCTCCCCTTGGCCCCTCCTTGTTGAGGTATATGGGTCATGCATTGTGGAGTTAGCGCACAGTTATGGGTAAGATAAATGTCTCTGCATATCATGACCCAAATGTGGCTCTGACATTCTTTCTGCCCCCTCTTCCGCAAAACTTCCCTGAGCCATGTTGGGTTCATTTTTGGTCTGCTTCAGTGATGTGGTGTTAGGGGCCTCTGAGGCTCTGGCTCTCTGATTTGGTAGGAGTTGATTTGTCTCTGTGTTGATCTCCTTCCCCCTTGTGCTGGTATCCGGTTCATCAGGAAAACAGCACCCTTGCTTGTTTTGCCAATTTTTCTTAGTTGCAGCTGGGGCCCTTTTGAGGTATGATGGGGTGGCTCTCTCCTTAGGATCTACATCTATCTGAAAAAGAGAAGCAGATTCTCCAATGGAAAGTAAGTTAGCACCAGGACAAATGAGATAACCCTTACTTTTTTATAGAGAATTTAATAGGTGTAGGCCCTCTTGTAGCCCATGATTGATGGTAGCTTGATATTGGCGAGTGGGCTTATGTTTGGATATGGTTCTGACTTGTTTCCCAGCTCCAGCTATGGGTCCCATACCACTGAAGAGTTGCCAGTCTTTTAAATATTAGGTATTATAAAAGGTGTGTGGTTGTATCTCATAGTGGCATTGAAATATGTGTAGTCATATCTCATTGTGGCCCTCTCTGAGAGTGACTCATCTCTTAGTTGGCCTTAACTAGGTACTAAGATGCCAGAATCTAAATGATCAGCAAACTTGACTAATTTGTTGGCTTAGGATTTTTGTTTTGAGAAATTCAAAGAATGACTCTCATAAATGAGCCTTCTCTGAGTTTTACAGGAGAAAATTTATTACAAAGAGAAAACAAGTTTAGAGGTGGAAAAAAGCTTATTGCATAGAGGAAGCAAAGAGAAGAGCTCTCATATGGGGAATTGTATGGACAACCCAAAGACAGGTTGGCCTTTGAAAACTAAAAACACAAAAGTAATGCAGCTGAGAGGGTTCCCAGAAAGTGGGTTACCAATGTGTTTCTTTGTCTTTGGGTTTATAAGACTTTATTGGTAGAAAAATACACAAATTTTTACAATGATTGGACTGAGACATGGAGGAATGAAGTTTGTCTCCAATTATTGATCCTCTCGAGGTGTTCATGTTTGTCCTTTCCAATTAGGGATTTGGTCATATTGTTCTATGCCTTAATGACTGGGAAGCAGAGGGTTAAGAATTCACCTACAAGCTTTTCAAGGGAAAGCAAGACAGAATTAAGTCTGAAAAGTAAAGGAGACCTCATGGGGGCTGGCTGACATCTTCTGAGTCTTTATTGTTTTTCCTTGTCCTTCTTATCTGGTCAGCTTGGCTGCATCATACCCAACTGCAAGGTTCTTCCCCAGTGTTTTTGACTTTGCCATTTTAATCCTAACATTTACATTAATTACTACATTCCTGAGGCAAAGAAAAAATACAAAGTTGATGATTTTCAAGGTCCCTTCTTGTTGTGTGTGGTTTTTCTTCTATCAAAATATTATGACAACTTGGAGTAGAGAATGCTTTGACCTGGTAGCCATGGCAACTTTGCAGCAGAACAATTCAGTGATAGTAAGATCTATGGCCATGGTAATGGAACTATTGAACTCCTTAGTAGTTGGAGGAGTAGAGAGTCACAAAAAGACCCTCACCTGGAATTCCAGTAATTGTTGCCCCTCCCCCACTCACAGAAGCAAGTGATCTTGAGAGAAGCTAGGGATTAAATGAAGTAGAAGATTAACTAGAAGGGGGACACCATAATGCAACTTCTATAAAGTCATTATTCAGGATGGCATGGAACTGTGTGGTGATGTAGCCACCTTTGAGTCACCCATGTTCCTATAAGTAACCCCTCACTGACATTCTGTACATATTTGCTATCCACTTATATTTTTTGAGTAAAGTATCTGTTCAGCTATTTTGCCCATTTTAAAAATATTATTTTTATTCTTAATTATTTACTATGTATTCTCATCCTTAAAAATGAGGGGAGAAGCCAGGCGTGGTGGCACACACCTTTAATCCCAGCACTTGGGAGGCAGAGGTAGGAGGATCGCCATGAGTTTGAGGCCGCCCTGAGACTCCATGGTGAATTGCAGGTCAGCCTGGGCTAGAGTGAGACCCTACCTCAAAAAAAAAAAAAAAAAATGAGGGGAGTGTCTGAGAAGATTACTCAGTAGGTAAAGTACTTGCTTTGTAGATGTGAAGACCTGAGTTTGGATCCCAGAACCACTTAAAGCCCTGATGCAGTGATACGTACTACTGCTGCAAGACTGGAGGTGAAGAAGAACTCTCAGAGGTGCTCAGGCAAGCTAGTCTGGAGTATGCATATACAGTGTAGAACAGCAATGACATTTGATACCAGAAACAAGGTGTAGGTGTGAGGACAGACACCTGAGGTTGTCCTCTGATGTCCACACATGTGCCATGGCAGAGAGAGAGAGAGAAAAAAAAAGATTTTTAACAAGATAAAACAAGAATTGTTTTGTTTTCTGAGGCTGTGTCTCCTATATCCCACAACATTGGCCTTGAACTTTCTATGTATCTAAGGCCAGTCTTAATACATGAACCTACTTTCATCCATCTACTAAGTACTGGGATTATTGGTATACATCAGGCCAGTGGCCTCATGGACTTTGATATTATTTGGTTATAAGGTCTTTATCAGATATGTTTTACAAATATAGTCTTTGAATCTCTGAATTGCTCTTAATATTTTTCATATTGATTTTCAAGAATGAATATATTTGATTGCATTAAATTTGAATTATATGATTAATGGCTTTTGCTTTTTTTTTGTTTTGTTTTGTTTTTCTAGGTAGGGTCTCACCCTAGCTCAGGCTGACCTGGAATTTACTATGTAGTCTCAGGGTGGCCTGGAACTCACGGTGATCCTCCTACCTCTGTCTTCCAAGTGCTGAGATTAAAGGCATGTGCCACCATGCCCGGAGTTTTTTACATTTTTGTGCTTTGAGCTCCAAAGTAAAAAAGATGACCCTTTGTTGTCTTTTAGACATTTCAGTACTGTGGAGTGATGTTTTTCTGACATGACATGGCTCTTGCCTTCTTAAACTCTCAGCAGCTGTGATTACCATCAGGAGACCTGCACAAGTTAGGCATATTAATGTTCAGTTACAGAGTTCCTCTTTAGGAATTTAGATGCAGTTAATGGTCAATGGAGGAGGAGATTATGACAACTACCCTTCCTGAAGTTATAACTAACAGTTACATTAATGGTTTCTGGGATAGAGACATATTTTTCGTTAGTGACATAATCATTTCTAAGTGCCCATTCTCTTGTAAGTAACCATTCATCCATGTTCCTGTAAGTTACTCTAATTAAACTCATTGGTTAACCAAGTTAGACTTGAGTGAAATCATTTCATTGTTTCTGTCACTTGTGTCCTATCTTGGATGAGTAGTTGATTTACTTGTATCTCCTTAGGTAAATGTGAGATAGAGCAGGACCAAAGATGAGCTTTGGAGGAGCACTTGAACTGCTTCTGTGGTAGATTACAAGATATGCAACTGAAATTAAGCTAAATGAGGGTAGGTCATCTGTTGAGGTAATCCTGATATGTAAGTCCTTCCATGTGCTTTAGATTGGCTATACTAGCTATTGTATTATCCCAGTTATGGATGTATAAGTGAAATGTCTATTGTAAGGCTTAAGGGTGGCCATCTTACTCTACATGGTATAGAGTGACATACTTCCTAGATGGGGTACTGAGCACAGAGAAATTCTCAAAATGGTTGACCCACTGTAGAATATATTATCAACCCTAGAACATATGGATTGGGATTGAAAGCAGGCTTTGGCATCTGCTATGTAGCCCTTGCTTTGGGCAATAAAACATGTAAGTGAGGCTGAGCCTACAGCAGAAAAAACTTGCCAGGACAAGGGAGAAATTACATTTAGAAAAAGACAGGCAAATACTATCCTACATTCTAGCTGTTTAATTGCTGAATTGGCAGAAGGAGGGAGAAAAGGAAAGAGAGAGAGAGAGGGGGGGGGGATGAGAGTGAATATGACATGGAGTTGTTTGCTTACTGTAGTAAACAGCTTCATGTCCCTGAGCTGAACTTTCAAACCAGACGGTTATGGAGAAAACAATTTATCCAGGGGAAGTTCCATAATGGTAGAAAAAGCTGGCCTGCTTTCATAGGTCCAAGCAGAGAGAAAAGAAACAATGCAAAAACCCCAAAGTTACACCACACAGCACACTTCAGGAACTCTAGGCAGAACTCAGAACTCAGTCACTTTGCATATCTTTAGGCTGGAATTCCATACCCACCACACCTTAGGGCTGGACCCCAGAATCCATCCAGTGACACCTCCTCCAGCCAAGTAGCTGGAAATCTAAAAAGCTTTAATAAACTCCTGAATCTATTGGGTAGCATCTATTCAAACTACCACATTCTGCCCCTGCATCTATTAAAACTGTTACATTCTGTCCCTGACCCCCAATAGATTCAAAACCATCTCACATTCTAAATTGTACTCAGTCCAATTTCAAAGGTCCCCACAGTCTTTACCAACTTAACATAGTTCCAAAGTCCCAAGTCTCATATGAGACTTAAGATAGTCTCTTAGCTGTGAGTCCTGTAAAACCAAACAAGTTATATACTTTCAACATATAAAAGGCACACAGTAAACATTTCCAACTGCTATAAGGCATAGCAGCGAGAGGCAGGAACAATACAAACTCAACAACCATCAAGCAAACCTCAAACTTCTGCAGTTCAAGACTGATATAACTGTAGCAATTCCCAGACCAGAAATGAACAGAAGACCACCCTAATAAAAATTTAAAAGGAGAGTCTTTGTTCAGCTATCTGGCAACTCTCCTGTCACAGCAAGGAGGAGACCAGCCCCATCGTACTTTTACAATAAGTCTTTAAAGGCAAAAACCATGTTCCTTTACAGTGATCTGAAAAACTCATAGCTACCCTCTCCCTGACACAATTGTCTAGCAAGAGCAAGCAAGCATGATTACAAAAGTGAAATTTCTGCAATTAGCATGAGGTATGAAGCAGATACCAAATACCAGGCCATCTTGACCTCAGGGCCAGAGCAAACACCAGATGCCTTATTGGAACCACATCCTCATTCTTGTAATTAATGTTCTGTGCTAATCTCTAAACTCCTATGGCTCCTTGAGAATGTCAAGATGGCTGAGTGGCCTAAGATGGCTTCCCTTAGGTCTATTCACCAGAGGTTGTTTCATAACCAGTGACTGACAGTCTCTGGATTTTCCAATTTGGGCCTTCCAGCTGGGCTGAGCAGCCAGGAAAATTTTCCATCTCTAACCAACAGCCTCCATGGTAACCCTTGCATAGTCCTCATATATCCAAAACATCTTTGGATCTCCATGCAAACCATGGTCCATCTTCCAATGGCTTTGCCAGTCTATCACAATCATCAACCCTGCCTCATACTGCATCTCAGCAATGGCTGTGGAACCATGTATGCACTTCTTGACCCACTGCATGCATTTTTTATGCTTCCAAGATCAATACCAGGTGTACAGGACACAGCCACATTCTTAAGTCAGGGAGGAAATAAATCATAACCTTGAAGAGCAGGTTCCTTCTCTAGCCAAGTCTTTTCCAGAAGAGTTTGCATTTCTATCATAGTCTTTTCTCAGTCATCCTCTGCATTGTTTTAATATAAACAGTTAGGCCTTCTTCCTTAAGATTGATAATGTGTTTGACAATAGCAACTTCAGTAATCTAAAACCAATCTCAGTGCATGTCATTTTAACTTGCTTGAGTTTTCCAATTTAAAATTTTAAATCTCTCAGTCCTATATTTTTAGCCAAGCACATCAGTCCATTACAAATTTAACCTTGATCACACTCTCTGGGGATGGGCTGCAGAACACAGCCAGCCCTTATTCCAGTAGCCCAGTTCCAACAAAGTCCTCTGCAGCATTTCCTTCCCCTTAGAAAGTTCACAAACCAAGCCTCCAAGTTCAGTTCTCTCTGTACTTAAAATTTTAAAACTCTAACAAGAATAGTCCATAATGCTTAGCTTACTGCTCCAGAAGGCATCTTTAGTTGTAAGCATCAAGTCCATGCCCATTCCTCCAAAACAAAAGTTCCAAAAGACCAGAATCTACATGGTTAGATTCATCTTGTGAACTAAAGTTCCCACAAAACAGCTCTGTCTTCTACACCTACTTCCAGAAGGCTGAATGGACTAATAAAGCTCCTGTTATCACAGAGAAATGGAATGTTCCAAGTCAGAGTCAAATTACCTTGGGCTACCTTTAGCTCCTTAGTAGCCATTTATTGCCCACTTCAGTATCTAAACTAACTTCCTGAATACTATCACTTGATCAGGTATAATACTTTTTGGAATGCAAAAACAGACCCCAGTTTCCACCAATGACAGGGCTCAGAATGTCCTAAGATAGCATCTGAGGCCTATGATGAAGATATCCCCACTTTCCTATAACCTGCCTACCTCATGGTCAGCCAATGTATTTGAAAAGTGCCTTGATTTATGACTTTCTTTTTTTCTGTAATTATAAACCCTTCATGAAATTGTTAACATGTTGTAACATGAAATTTAGGGTAACCTGAATCTGTGTTTCCGGGCCATGGTCACTCAAATCTGGTTCCAGAATAAGCTATCTGTTATCCCCTTTGAGGTGAGAGCTGTGTCTTTTGCATCAACAATCTCAACCCACATTCTGGTACCAATTTCTGTAGTAGACAGCTTCAAATCACTGACATAAACTTCCAGACCAGGCAGAGTTATGGAGGAAGGGATTATCCAACACCACACCTTAGGGCTGAACCCCAGGATCCACGCAGTGACACCTCTTCCAGCCAGGTAGCTGGAAGTCTAAGACGTTTTAATAAATCCACTGGGGGCATCTATTCAAACTAGCACACTTACCATCTGTTACCTCTTAAAAATTAGATTTATGTGAAATGGCCTCTCTTCATATCTCAAAACTTGGATCACATGGGAAGAATCAGATACTGATTCTGAGGAGAGAGTAAAACAGAAGAGATAGAAGGTTTTTAATGCAGAAGTAGGAGAGCTCAAAGATAAGAGCATGTATATGGTGATCTTCATAATGAAGACAAGGGGGCCTATCTGGGCCACTGGAAAGCAAATGTGGCAGGCAATATCTATGCTTCAGCAGAGTTTTAAGAAAAACAGAATTGCAAGTCAGCCAAATTCAATGCTTGTGAGCATCTGGAAGTCTAAAGCCTGAGCAAAAGTTCAGTGAAAGTATAAAAGACAGACCATGCAAATGCAAAAGAGAAAGCTTATCCAAGGGGTAGACTGCTATAGCTCCAGAGTAAGCAGTGCACAGTGATCTTTCTAAGAAAATATACTAGTGGTAAAAAGTGTTCACTCTCTATGGCCTCTGAGTGATGGGCAGATGGCAGCTCTAGCCATAGCAAGGACCCAGAGTCTGTCTGATACAGAAAACTAATTTAACCAGAAAGCAGGAGCATGCCACTACTCCCGTTTGCCCACAGACCAGGCCCAGCAGTTTGTGTGAACCTCCCTGAGCCTGTCAGATATGGCCATGTATTTAGCAGCCTACTTCAGTGCCCCAGTATGAGGAAGTAGGGTCACACATGGTGAGCGATGGTGGATTGTGGTGGGCTAACTAAGGTAGTTCCCACCACACACACCACTATCCCCAACATTGAGCTTTTCAGAAAACAACAGATACAAGTGACTGATTCTTTTCATGCTGCATTTGACCTTGCTAATGATGTCCTTAACTACCCCTTTGCTGGGATTAACTTGCTTGGAATGGTGGGAGGAGGACCTTCAGAGATCCTACCCTCCTTTGTCAAAAAGATCCCATTTCAAAATTAATTTGAAGCTAACCTAACAATATTTTGTAAAATAAGAAAAATATGAAAGATAAAATGGGAAAATAGTTCACACAGGGTGCTAGGGCCAAGCACAGTTGTGAAATTTTGGGAAAATTTATGGTCGGGTAAGGCATAAATGACACACTGGTGAATGAGCAAGACTCAACAGTGAGTCCTATAAACACTACTTCAACAGAGTTTGAATGAACTTGTTCTGTATGAATCAGAAAAAAGACTCCAGGTTCTTAAATGAAAGACTGTGGTTTTCAGTCCAAGACTTGAGTATCCATTGTTAAATTTCTTCCTGTTTCATTTTTCTTGAATGTTGTTGTAATGATATTGTTATATTTCAATTTTCATTGCTTATTACAGTATATAGAAATATGAATAATTTTTTTTGTTTTTTTCGAGGTAGGGTCTCAGTCTAGCCCAGGCTGACCTGGAATTCACTATGTAGTCTCAGGGTGCCCTTCAACTCATGGCAATCCTCCTACCTCTGCCTCCCGAATGCTGGGATTAAAGGCGTGCACCACCACGCCTGGAAAAATATGAATAATTTTAATATTGACCTTTATATACATTCTAAATACATTTACTAATTCTACTAGTTGATTTTTTATAGATTACTTGGGACTTTTTTAGATAGATATCTATGTCAAATGTAAATAAAAAATTGCATCTCCTCCTGGCCCAACATTTATTTATTTTATTCCTTTGTTTTTGTGTTGCTATGGTGTATAGTGCCTTCAGTATCCTTAAAGTAAACCTATCTTATATTCACATAGTCAAAAGTAGTTTAAGTTAGTAATAGGGTTTTCTGAATTTTTATGATTTTCTTCATTTAAAGGAGATTTCACATATATGGTATACAGTTTTACACTAGTATTTAATAATGTAATATGACAATTTCTCCCTCTTGTATATTTAATTCAGTGATTCTCAAACTCTCTGGTCACATTCTCAATACATTTTTTCATAGAAGTAACATATTGATATTTATTTCAAATAAAATAATTTGAAATATATTTTCTATGTGGGCTGTAAGAAGGCCTATACCTATTACATTCTCTCTAAAAAAACAAAGGTTATCCCATTTATCTGGTGCTAACTTCACTCTCCATTGGAGAATTTGCTTTTCTTTTTCAGATGGACACAGATTCTAAGGAGAGAACCAGCCCATCACACCTCAAATGGGCCCCAGCTGAATTGAAGAGTAACTGGGGAAATGAGCAAGAGTGCTCCTTCCTTGGTGAACCGGGTACCAGCACAAGCATGAAGGAGATAGACACAGAGAATACTCAACTCTTCCAAAGCAGATATACAGAGATGCAGAGGCTTCCAAGACCTCATCACTGAAGCAGACCTAAAATGAACTGAACATGGCTCAGGGAAATTTGCTGAAGAGGGGTGGAAAGAATGTTAGAGCCACCCATTGGGTCATTATGCACAGAGACATTGCCCCTTCTCCATAACTGATGGCTCACTCTTCAATGCACAACTCATATTCCCTAGGGGGGAGGACAGGGAGGAGGTTAATGATGATACCAACATGACTGTATACACTGTTTATACAACTAATAAAAAAACTCAATTTTGACAAAAAGTACTGACTGAAAAGAGTGGCTTTACTTTTTGTTCAATCTCTTTAATCTTTGTCTTAATAAAAGGTGACCAGATTTTCCTACCTCTGTCTGCACATAATTCATCATGAAATATTGCTTGTGCTGGCTGAAGTATCTATAGATTACCTAGCCTCACAGAGATGCCTGATTGAAAAATAGATAAGTCAACAGTACTTTCCATATTTGACTTGAATTTTCTTATTAGTATGGAGAAGGTACATTGTTCTTAGAGGCAATGCACTGTGCTTCTGTCTTCTATTCATATGTTTGCTCCAATTTCTGATTAGTTTGTGTCTTTGTAATACTCCCACACAGAGAAGCTTGAGAACATATGTTATCTTGCAACAACCCATTGTGATGTCTCTGCTTTCTTCATCTCAAGAGTAGGAAAACATTTTCACGCTTTTTCTATCACTATATGTGAGACTAAATTACTTGTGTTCCCAGAGTGAGTCTAGTTTAATTTCACTCCAAATACAAAATAAATTTCCCCCAAATATTGATGCATTTAAGAGTCATTTAGTCATTTCTCAGCTTACTTTTAATCCGTTTTTGCCACACACTAATAGATTATTATATATCATAATACTTTTTTTCTAGCTCCCATATTTAGGAACTTATTTTATTTCTGTCATACTATTATAAATAACTAGTTCATTTTGACATCATTTAAAGCACGTTCTTCTACATTGTTTTCTGTCAAAATCTCTTGGTTATTCTTATGTTTCTTGTTTATGATACCCAGAACATGGATTCATTAAGAAATATGAAAATTTAGGGGTCAGGAAATGGTTTAGTAGACAAAGTGCTTGGCACACAAGCATGAGTACTCGAGTTCAGAACCCCACACCTATGTTAACAGCTATATGCTGGGGCAGACATTTAAAATCCCAGCCACACTTATGGGTGAGAGAGGCTGAGACAGGGAATCTACCAGAAGTTCAGGAATCAGTTAACCTAAAGAGAGGAGCAATAAATACTGACAAGCTCCGCTTCAACGGATGTAGAATGCCAGGACCAACACCTGAAAGTTCTCCTTGACATGTGCACACATTGTACGCATGGATGCTCTCATACTCATATAAACACATATACACAACAACGCAAAAGAATTATTACAATCCACTATAATTTTACCATATCTGATCTTCTCATCAAGACAAAGTATATGCTTCTGTTAACTTAGGTTCAGAAAGTGTTATGACTTATTAATCTAGATCTTGAGCAATTACAATTACTTGTACAAAATTCACTATTAGAATTTTATAACTGAAACCTTTTTTCTTTTTTTTTTAAATTTTTTGTTATTTTTATTTATTTATTTGAGAGCGACAGACAGAGAGAGACAGAGAGAATGGGCGCGCCAGGGCCTCCAGCCACTGCAAACGAGCTCCAGATGCGTGCGCCCCCTTGTGCATCTGGCTAACGTGGGTCCTGGGGAGTCAAGCCTCGAACCGGGGTCCTTAGGCTTCACAGGCAAGCAAGCGCTTAACCGCTAAGCCATCTCTCCAGCCCAACTTTTTTTCAATTTTATTTTCACCTTGGTGTACATCTGTTGTGAATTCCCATTGGCCTGATCCACTCCATCAGGTGTTGCTAGTTAATACCATGTAATTCAAAGTTAGTGGAAAATGTTGGATGCATTGTCTTTTTGTGTTAACTTTCCTAATGCACTGTCCAGTAATTCCAGCACATTAATGACTAGTGGCAAAGATGAATGCATGGTTTTTCTCCCTCTTCTTGGTTAAAATTACTGAATTTAATTGTTCTGAAACTTTCTGAAAGAAATCTTTGAGAGGGGAAGAGAGCTTTTCTAACCTTTCATTAATAAAGGCTTTCAGAGAGGTTGGCTATTGATTTCTATCATACATGTTGAGCATCAATTGAGATGATAATTATTTTTCCTATATTCTATGCAGTGAGTTCCATTGATAATATCTTTGAACAATAAAAATAAGATTTGAAAACCAGTGGCTCATAAACCGACCCTATAGGGGAAAGGTGATCTGCTTGGTAATGTTTGCCAGTTTTCCATTCCCATGCTTTGCATACCTCTAACTCAATTGATTGGAGGCTTAGGTGCCTAATAATTGGATTAGCAAATTACTGATCATTTCAAATCAGTTCTCATGCTCTGGTATAAACTAATTCCAGTTTAACTGTTTATAAAACAACCCTGTGCTCCTATTGAAATACTGCATCATATGCAGTGAAAATAAAATAATCAAAATATATTTTCAATAAACAACTACATTCATGGCTGAATTTTAAGATAATTATGTAAAAATGGCTTGGCTTAGCTCCTTTTTGCTAACTTTTCTAATTTATCTGATTGGATAAGTTTTTCTATTTCTTCATCTATCAATATTATACATTTTGTCCTCACTTTTTTTTTCAAATTTGGGCATATACTTATAGAGTGATTTTATTATTAAATATTTTCCATTGTCCAAGAACCATTTTAAAATTTTGGATATTGCCTGTTTATTTCTAGATTTTTTTTTGACTAAACAACCCATAATTTGCATTCTTTCAGTTTTAAGATATATTGATATTTTGGAAAGTACATTTTGAAGTTTTATACTTGGGCCATTTCTTTCCACTTTTTCTTGGTTTTTATCCTGATTAAACCCATAATTTTGTTCAGAATTATTGTGTTGTGACAGGTAGCACTCTTGTTACCATTATGGACCATTTCACATGGATTGTAGATGAATAGTATAACCCCTTGACACATTCAGATTGTATTACATTTCTCCAATATTTAGCCAAACATGTACTCAATAATTGGATGGAAAATGGTTAAATAGAGAAAAATCAGATGCATATGCCTGCCAGTTCCCTTGGCCACCAGATCCTTTATCACAGCTGTGCAAGCAGGGGTGACAAGGCTGACATACAAAACCTGGCTTCCTTTCTACAGTGAACATGTTCAGATCTGCACCAGAAGAACAGTAAGGTGACCCTGTGGACTCATCATCAATTCAGTATTTTGGTATTTTCAAAACTTGTGTCATTTATTCCTTTATTATTTCTCCTCTTGCTTTATTTTATTTTATTACATTTTTGGAAGCAATTTAATATATATACATATGTCAGAAAAATATATACCATGCCATTACTTCCACATATTTCTGACATTTCTGCAAGGGATTTTTTAAACATAATTACAATGTTACCATCTCAATGAACAATACTGACCAAAACCTTTAGTTTTATTTAGCATGTAGTCCATGTCAAATTTTTTGTCTCAAAATACCTCTTTTATATAATTGACAAAATTTAACTAGGATACACAAGATGCTCACATATTGCACTAAGGTATAACAGCTACTCTTTTCTGACTTCCTATTTTATGATACTGAACTTAAGAAACCACTTTGTCATATAAACTATACTATATTCTGGTATTGTTCACTGTTACTGCATCATACAGCTTCAGGTTCACTGAGATGAACTTTCAGACCAGACACAATTATGGAGGAAGGGATATTTATTGAAGCTTACAGATCCAGGGGAAGTTCCATAAATGGCAGAAGAAGCTGGCCTGCCTTCACAGGCCCAAGCAGAGAGAGAGAGAAGCACAAGCCTAAAGCCAAAAGCCACACAACACTTCAGAAACTCCAGCTAGGCACACTTTGCATATCTTTAGATTAAAATCTGAAACCTACCACCGCACCTTAAGATCCACCCAGTGACACTGCCTCCAGCCAGGTGGCTGCAAATGCAAACTATAAACAACTGAATATATTGGGGGCCATCTATTCAAACCACCACAGTTACCATAGTGCCATATACCTGTCCTATGTTCTGTATTAACTGTAAATTGGAAATTGGTTCTTAAAAATCTTGATCTGATTCAGAATCACCCCTTTGGGGAGAAAGAATAATTCATAGGTAGTTCTAAATCCTTCTTATTAAACAACCCAAGAAAGTATGAAATGTTTGGTTGTTCTATATAAAATTGAGCAACAATTTCATGCTGTAACAGATTGACCCTCCAATTACTGAGTTTACTAACATGCTTTCATTTTATACTTAACTATTCATGACCACTGTCTAAATCTATTATTTATATAGAGGATTACTGAAATTACTTTTTAAAATTCTATCTTTCACCTTCGGAACTAATTTTCTTTAATTGAAGTTTTTACTTCTAATGATATTTGATATTTGTAGTTGCTTTAATTTCCTTTTATTGACTATCATTATAGATCACTGTTAATTTTTTTCTTTTAAGCTCATGTGTTTTTCTAATCAATTGATTTTCAGAATCTGAAGCAGTTTCCTCCTTGGGTTCTGTATCACATCTTCCTTCATATTGATTACTGTGTCATTTGAACATGACCCCATGAGTTTGTGATAGTGTCTTTGCTTGCTAGAAGTCCACATCTCACATAAAGTTCTAGGCTTCAGACTCAAAGCAGCTATTTTGCTATTCAGTTGCCATTGCCTTTATACCTTTTCAGTGGACAAAACTAAGCAATATATTTTTTCAAAAGAAAAATCACAAACCCACACATTATAAAATTTTGCTCTTTACTTTGGATTTTCTTGTGATATTACAGATTGAATGTATGAGTGCTTAGCAAGTATTCTACCACTAAGATATACCGCATCTCTTGAATTTTTGATACAGTGTCTCATCTCACTGTGTAGCCCAGGCTAGTCTTAAACTAACCAATGATCCTCTTGCCTCTACTTCCTAAGTGCTAGGATTGCAAACCAGCCATGCATGACATTTGATTTAATTCTCATAAATTATTTTCATTCAATAAAATTCTTAATTCAGCTGGGCATGGGGACCTATGCCTTTAATAATAGCACTCTGGAGGCAGAGGTAGAATGATAGCTGTGAGTTTCAGGCCAGCCGGAGACTACGTAGTGAATTCCAGATCAGCCTGGGCTAGAGCGAGACCCTACCTCAAAAAGCCAAAAATAAATTTGTTAATTCTTAGCAACATCAAAATAATGAAATACTTGCTATTGTCTACTGTCAAATATATTAAATTATTAATTATATCATTAAAGTCTTTATTTTGTCTGTTAATTTTAAAAGTATAATAAAATATCTAACTATAATAATATGTTGTGATATTCATCTTAATTTTCTTTTAATATATTTTAGAGGTCTGTGGTAAGATGCATATAAATGCAAAGCAGTTATGTCTTTATAATGGATGGCATTGTTTACAAGTATGAAATATTCATCTTCATTCTGTATAGTGTTTGTCACCTTGGAATGTTTCAATGACACTATTATGACATACTTGCTTTCTCTATTTATATAGCTCATTCCAATTTTCAAATTTTGGTGCCATGTGTTAGGTAGACCTTTTTCAAATAGCTTGCCATTAAAAACGTGTATCTGTGTATGTATATGTGCATATATATGTGTATTCATATGGGCATCTTTACATTTTCCCCTTATTCTAATATCATTAGATGTTTTTTCCATATAGTCTCATCTCTACTACATATTTTCTTACATATATATCATTACATTTTTTCCTTACTCCCACACTGCCCTCCCTCATCCCCTTTTCTTTACATTCAATTCTAGTGCAACTAATTACTTTTGCTTAGCTTTTCTGCAAAATTCTGAGACATGGCAGACATTTGAAAAGTGGTCTTTGTGGGTTAAGAATGCATTAGTTGCATGCAATGAAGGAAATCCAAGTATGCTGGTTGTATTAGTCATGGCAGCATCACTGTGAACAAGGATGGTGGCTGTATTAGTAGCCCTTTATCACTGTGAACAAGTACGCCAGTTGTATTAGTGAGCTCTTTGTCTCTGTGAACAAAATAACCTGATATAAACAACTCAAGGTAAGTGGGGAGATGGCTCACTAGGTAAGATGCTAGTCACACAAGCATGAGGACCTGAGTTCAGATTCCTAGAAAACATGTAGAATGCTAGGTATGAGGATATGAGATTATAATACCTATCTCTAAGCAAGATGCAGAGAGGAGGCTCTAGTCTCACCAAATCAGTGAGATGCGGGATTAGAGAGAGACCTTGTATTAAAAAATATAAGGTGGAGCGTTATAGAGAAAAACACCTGACACCATTCTCTGGTATCTACATGCATGTGCTTACCTGAGTGTGCACATGTGCACCCATACACATATGAACATGTATCCACACATGTATACACTATATGCATGCCAAAAAGGTAAAAAAAAAAAAAGAAAAGAACATAAACATCTTAAAGAAATTATTTGTTTGTGCTCATAGTTTTTGAGATGTTAGTCATGGTCTCTTGGTTTCAAATGCTTGGGCAGGACATCATGGTAGTGGGAGTACACCTGTTCACTTGATAGCTGACCAGGAAGAGGAGAATAAGACCAGATGTGTCCAGGGAAAATATATCCCCAAAGACCCATTCCTTCAGTGATGCTCCACCTCCTAAGTTTTCAACTTGCAGGAATGATGCAGAAGTGGGAAAACAAGCATTAAAATTGAGTCTTTGTGGGATATTACATATTCAACCTGTGTTTGTCACCCATAGCAACAGAATGGTTGCTTTGACTCAGACTGTGTTGTTAGGAAGTCAAAATAAGTGGGGAAAAAATAAAGAGGTGACACTATTAAAACACAAGAAAAGATTTTTTACAATCCCCAGAATCCTTCTATTTATATCACATTGGCCAGAATTGTGTTGCAAGGCTACTCTTATTTATGATAAAAATTCGAATAGTGAATAATTTTTGTTGTGATTGTTGCTTCTAGATATATTATCATCCAAACAAAATCTGGATTCTGTAATTCTTGTTTTAAAGAAGAGTAGAATGGATAATGTATAGGCAACTAGTAAATCCCACTATCTGGCCTATATTTAACTAATAGATACTAACAAATTACATAAGCATTCTCAATTTAATATTTTGAACTAGAACCATATTTCTATTTTTCATGGGGGAAATAAGTAGGCTGTAATGCTATAGGATATGGAAAGAATCTCTGCTGCTAAAGTTTTAAGAAGCTCAAAGTTAAGCTCCTTGCTAAGAAATGTCCAAGTTATATGATTTGTCTAGGGGATTAACTGGTTTTTACATTCAGAAGTGATCATCTGCATTTAATGGTTCTCTACAGTGTTACTATTATGGCACATTATTCTGTTTGAAACTGTCTCACACAGCCTTGAAGATGGATTCAAAAGCACCTCCCCTTGAAACATTTCTCTACCTATGACTAGTGTATCTACAGTCATGAACCCATTAGGCAGGGCCACGAGTAAATGAAATTTGAACTTGGGGGTGGGTAAATAAGTAGCTGCTTTACCTGATCTTAGCATGGTTCTCTGAAGCCTCTCACCTTTGGCCCTTCTGTCCTATTGCCAATGAGTTTACTAGTTTCTATCAATTTTTCATCCCTAGCAAACTGGATAAACTATTGCTTCTTGGCCTTTTCTACCATAGCACCCATGATAAACAGACCTAAACCTGAGAAGGACCATGTATATACTGGGTGAGTTAAGTGGCTCTACTGGACAGCTCCTCATGTCTGTTGTGTGTGTGTGTGTGCACGCGTGCGTGTGTGTGTGTATGATTCCTCTGGCATCATTTACCTTAATTTTGAAAATTAACACAATTTATCTAGGGGGGTCGATTCATCTACTAAGAAGTTACAGACATCTCTTTAAGTTCTGGGGAGTCAGGTTGGTCACACACACAGAGCACAATAGAGCTGCACCACTACACACACACACACACACACACACACACACACACACACACCACTGCCCTGCCACAGTGGTTGGTACAGTGACACAACTGCTACCAGCAAGGCTCAAGACATATTTTCCTGTCAGTTCTGGAGTTGAGACTTGTGGTTTCACATTTGAAGTAGTAGCCATGTAACTATGAAGCTTTTCCATTCATTTCTTGGACGAAATAATGGAATTGGTTTGGAAGAGAAAAACTATAAGATGGGATGAAAAAAAAGTGTCTTGATGACATATCCTAAGCCTTTATAGACGCTCTCCCAGAATTAGACTCCCACCGTTGGACTGTCAGTTACACAGGCAACTTCTTTTTCTTGTGCTAAGCCACCTTTACTAATTAACTAAAGCATATACTATATCCTTAAAATTATTTCAAGATTTTGGTATTAACCTATTTATATACACTTAGTAGTCTATCCTACAACACAACCACATATTTGTAAAAATAAAGGATGTTTAAATTATTCAAATTACTTCCCTTTCTGTTTCCCAAATTTCAAGTAAAATTTATTTTTCTGGAAGTAATGTTGTATTTATTATATAGTCTCTCATTCCCTTGATACAAGTCTTAATGTGCCAGGTGGCAATCTTTTGCAATTTTAGAAGCACAGACTTGAGTTATGGGTACAAATAGGAAAGTGAACTTCCTCATGAAAACGTTTTCAGAACTCACAGACACAGAATGGTAATCATGGTATAAGAGGCTCCAGCACAAGAATACTCATTTGGGACTTCTCAAGTAGTCAACACTCATCTATCTACAGATACAGCTCCTTTATGAATGCATACATGCATATAAATATTCTGTAAGACAGTGACTAGTGAGGTTCACAATCTGAATTTCAACAACTTTATTCAAAAATCTCTGTGTAAGCAGAGATATCAAACATTATGAATTATGACATCTGACACTGAAGAAAACCAAGTATAGGACCAGTGCCCTCTGAGACTGTGTTCTCTTTTATTGTTTTCCTACATTATTATTTCTCAACACAACAATTACTTATAAATCATAAAATGCTGAATGCAATAATTTCAAAAAATTAGAATAATCACCTATTTTTCAAAGGGCATAGATTTGAGGTAGAGTAAGAATACAGTACCATTCCTCAATTCTTCTGTTCAGACCCTAGCTCACTATCAATTGACAAATATACACAGGCTAAAAGAGGTGAACCATAATCAGGATATCAAATCCTTCATCAACTTTCTTAAGTAAACTTAAGCAGATGCTCACTTATAATCTATTACACAGTTGAATATGATTAATTCCTAGGATTTTTTTATATGTGTGCATAATCCCAGAAACCGTGATGATGTGAGAAGTACTCAGTCTAATATCTAAAGGTCTCATACACACAATTCTGTCTTTACTTCAACCATTAAATCATAAGCCTGAAGAGAACCTCAGATGTTGTACAGTCGCTTCTCTGGAAAATAATCTAACTTATCTCACAGTGAGTGTTTTAATGCCTGTAATTCTCTGTCTATGCATTATGTTCATGAACTGTCTTTAAATACAATGGTATTACCATTCTCTGATATGAAGCATAGTGGATCCAAACTTTTTTATTTAGTTTGATCTGCAGTAGGACATTTGAACATGTGACAGGTTTTCTTCTTTGGTTGAGACACTACCTTACTTCAGGTTTTTGTTTGTTTGTTTTTTTCCAGGTAGGGTCTCACTCTAGCCCAGGCTGACCTGGAATTCACTATGAAGTCTCAGGGTGGCCTCAAACTCATACAATCCTCCTGCCTCTGCCTCCAGAGTGCTGGGATTAAAGGTGTTCACCACCACACTGGCCCCAGTTTTTTTTTTTTTTAATTTTAGCAAACTAAAGATTACTTTGCTATCTCAAGGATAAATGAATAGGTGAATGTATCTTTCTAATGTTAGGAAATTTTTATGGGAATAATTTCGGACACAGAGATCATGGAACTTACCTTTTAATCTATAAAAAGCAAAATGTTAGTTGTGATAGCTCACACACACACACACACACACACACACACAACTATCACTAATAAAATAACTACAACTCAGTATTTCAGAAATACACATAAATTAAGAGTAATATAACAAGAGCTTTTGGTCATCAGGTATAATAAAAGCAAAAGAACAAAAGTATTCTAGACAGCTCATTCCTATGCCTTTTCCTCTAGTTGCCCTGCTATGAACTGATGCCTTTGGTCCTTGGTAGATAACAGTGACTATTTCAGGGCTCCTCAGTCATACTGTCCACAAAAACTACAGAATGTGCCTTCCAGAGTTCCAGACAATAAATAATTATAGTACACTAGCTCATTAAGTATATACAAACAAAATGGAGTGCTTGCATATTATTGTAAATTCTGGGATAAGAATATCATTTATGGGTTCTCATAATAAAGTATTAACTTTTAATGAAAAGAAAACAACCACAGTTTACAAAACTGGATATTGATCATATTTCTCTCTTTGTGTCTTTCATTCAGGATGTTTTTCCTCTTATTATGCAGGTCTTGTGTAGCAATAACTAGCCACTGTGAGATCATGAATTTAATGGCCACTTTGGGTGTAGAAGACAGTATTGTAAAGCACTGCTCCCCTTCTTTTGGCTCTTACATTCTTTCAGACACCTCTTCTGCAATTATCCCTGAGCCTTGAAGGATGTGATAGAGTTGTCTCACTTAATATATGGGAATAAACATAAATATGTAGAGAGCAATTAGGTGGACATAATATATCCATTTAACCAAAAAGTAGTAGATTCCTTACTAGTACTTATGATCTCTCTAGTCATTTTTTTTTTTTTTTTTTTTTGAGGTAGGTTTCACTTCTAGCCCAGGCTGATCTGAAATTCACTCTGTAGTCTCAGGGTGACCTCGAACTCACAATGGTCCTCCTACCGCTGCCTCTGGAGAGCTGGGATTAAAGGTGTGTGCCATCACGCCCAGCTTTAGCCATGGTCTTTTGATGAGGCTTTTAGTACCAGGCAGGAATTTCCTCTCACAGAGCAGGCCTCAAGTTAGAAAGCAGTAGTTTTTCCCCATAACAAACATATCACCATTGAACCAGCTTGTATATTTGGCCTGTCTGTCATGGCATAGTGCTTTCAGTGTCTACTGCTGGTTAAGACCATTGATGACTTTTCTTCCCCAATGGGCTGCTTAGGCCTTCACAGCCTCCTGACAGCTAAGTAACAGGGAGGACGTGCCCATTTAGCTCTAGCTTCATTTCTCAGTGACATGTGGCCCAACAATGTGGTGTCTCTAGCAATTGGGTCCTATTATCTACTTCTGTTGGGTAACCAAGAGACTTGGAAAAAAACTGTAATGTCTTGGAGACATCAGGAGACTTCTTGACCAACAATTCACTAGAGAGATCCCATCCCTGGCAGAAAAATTGTCTTGTAACAATTTATAGCTTTTGGGCACAGCATTATCCACCCCCACAGGATACTTCTGCCCAGACTATTTTTTTTTAACATATATATTGTTAGCTTGTGAAGAGGTGCATTTTTCTTATGACTTATTCAAAACATCTTTAATTTTGATTAACCTTCTTTCCAACTCTCCTATCCTCCATCCTCTCCCTGTGACCCCACTTATGGAGGAAAGGAGAAAGCGAGCTTCTTTTAGGTAGTTTCAGTTAGAGATTGAGGCCCAGAAAGAAACAGGAGATGCCACCCCACATGTCACCTCGTCCTGGCTCAGAAATGGAACTCTTGGCAGAAATGGAACTTGTGTGTGATCAAGACTGATCTACAGCACCTCTGCTTCCCACAGTCTAGCACTACCTAGACAGACAACCCTGGTGGGCTGGCCCCGGTAGACTGGCTCTGGGATCCACCCTCCAAATCCACAAACCAATGGGGTCTTGCTCTTGCATATAAAAGCTCTCATCTTCTTCCTATCTTACCTTTTTTTTTCTTATTTGGGCAACACTCTCTGGATTCCCTCTCATCTTTGCTTGGATACACGTGAGTTGGGCTTCCCCTTCACTCAGCATGGCTGGGTGAGGTTGGGAGAGGCATACCACTGTTTCTTGGTCTGGGAAACTTTTCTGCTTGCCTTTGCTTTATAGTTTGGCTTAACTTCTAACTTTGATTACAAGAATGATTTTCCTGTGGTCTCTACCTTATGGGTATTTCCCTTACACTCTAGATCTACCATGTGGGTGCTCTCACTATCTCCAGGCTTGTAACCTATGTAATTTCCTTAAATTTGAGGTAACTGTGAGTGTAACTCTCAGTACTCATTTCTCCTCTGAATTTCTTGGTCCCTGCTTTGATATTTTCTTCTCAGTACCCATATAAAGCCAGATACACAAAGTGGAACATGCATCTGGAGTTTGATTACAGTGGCAAGAGGTCCTGGCTCACCCATTCCCTCTCTTTTAGTTTCTCTCTGCTTGCAAGTAAATAATAAAAAATATATATTAAATGAGTAAAAATGAAACCTGCACAAGAAAAACCTAAACTAAGATGCTTAATTTTAAAAAGTAAAACAAGCCAGGAGAGATGGCTTAGTAGTTAAGTCACTTGCCTGCAAAGCCAAAGGACCCACGTTTAATTCTCCAGGACCTATATAAGCCAGATTCACAAGGTGGTGCATGTGTCTGGAGTTGGTTTGGAGTGGCTGAAGGCCCTGGTACAGCCATTCTCTTTCTCTCTCTATCTGCTTCTTTCTCTCTCTGTCTAATGAAATTAAATAATAAATAAATAGTAAAACAAGGGGGCTGGAGCGATGGCTTAGCATTTAGGGAGTTCACATGCAAAGCTCAAGGACCCAGCTTTGATTCCCTAGTAAGCACATAAATTTATTTGCCATGGCTAGAGGCCCTGATATGCCCATTCTTTTTCTCTATCTGTCTCTCTCTCTCTATCTCTCTTTTTTTGAAAAATAAATAAATGAATAAATAAATAAATGTAAAATAAGGCTAAAATACAGGGTTTTTGTTTGTTAAAAATAATTGACCTTAGGTTTTATCCTTGGGATTCCACTAAGATTACACATATTTGTAATACAAATGTAAGTTACATACACTTTCACAGAACAAGGGTCCTACTCTAGCCTATACCCAGTGATTTTCTAGAGATTGTTTGATTCAATTCTCGAAATCAATAACTGAGGTTAAAACATATTATTTTTTTTTTACAACTTACACCTTATCACTTAGCTGGGATGTGAGAAAATATGAATGTCCTGTCCAATTTCTAAGCTCTGCTCAAGACCATTCTACCCTTCCCTTGAGTCTTTTCTAAGAGTTTTTGGGTGACACAAATGAAAAGCAGGATTCATTCTGCTCTTCAAACATATTATGTTATTCTGAGAACACACATTGGAACAAATAGCTAAATTATGATACTAGTTAGTGAAGTAATAAAATCCTAACATGTATTTCCTATGTTCAACAAATCATAAACAATATTGAGCATTATCATTGTCTGAGATTTTAGGAAACAGATGAAAAGAAACAGATGGGATTTGAAATGGAGCTATAAGGATTGATAGTCTTCAGGTAGAGAAAATACCTTTTTCTCAACAGTGCACTGGATGCATGCGCTAGGTCACACATTCTCAATGACATTAATAGATAGAGTTGCTTAAACTTGGCAAAATTTGCCTAAATAGAGAAAAGAGGAGAAAGCCATCTAAACTAACCATGCAATGGACAGAAAGTTATCCAACATGTACAGGGGAGGCAGTGAGAGGGGTGGGCAGGGATGAGGGCTGGGTAGGTGGATTGGAGGTGTCAGTGCCGCAGGATTAGACTGAGTATGAGGGCTGTGAGGAACCGTGTCTTTCTCTTCTTCATGGATTAAGGATACATAAAAAGTGCTCTTTGTAAAATTTTCTTGGGTATCAAACAATATCATAAGAAAGGAAATGTTTTTACTATGATTACTGAAGGTGACTTCACTAATACATTTCACTGTTTCCTAACCTGTGAAGCTTGAGAGATTTCATTTAAACATCTTTGTGAATTAAATCACTTTTATCAGAATTAAAGTTGATTTTCTTGATTTCCTTCCAAGAAAGTGGAAAAATGATATCAATTTTTTTAAATGCAGTCATTGTATGATATTTTATCTGTGATGACTTTCTAAATGATAATACTTGGTAACTAGTTTTTTTCATTGTAATAACAATATAAATATATTCACCACCTGAT
Source organism: Dipus sagitta (assembly GCA_036346955.1). NCBI lineage: Eukaryota > Metazoa > Chordata > Mammalia > Rodentia > Dipodidae > Dipus > Dipus sagitta. Next base: position 131,566,227 of record CM070771.1, read on the forward strand.
CTCATTTCTTCTGTTGTAACAGTGTTGAAATATAGAAGGCATGTCAATTTAATGAAAAACTAAACTTAGACTGATTTGGTTTTTAGTGGATTGATTTAGTTGATGGAATACTGTACAAAACAATGATAAAAACAATAACAGAACAAGCACAGTATTTCTGCGTACATAATTGCAACTTAAATTTGTCTCAGAACTGTTGAATTCAGAAAGCTTAGAGAGTTTTAAATGGATTTTCTTTCCACCTTAGGAGGGTCCATTAATGGTAAAAACTAAGAGACATTGTGTTCTGACTGTGTTAAGATGAGAGAACTGTGGACAATCTCCATCTTCTCAGTGTTGCTGAAAGTTGCACATGGGCTTGTGCTTGGTCACCATTCCAAGGTGAACTGACATGTAGCGCATTTCCCCAACCTTGTCTAAACACATGGATGCATTACAAGATCAGCGTCCATATATAGAATAAATGCTTGACTGACAGAATTCCATAGCATGAGAGTGTGTCTATTATTTCTCACCTGATAAAGACACTAAAAGTTTACATTTTTCAAATTGTGTTGGGTTTAGAATAAAATTGATGTTAATGACCTTCTAAGACCTGATGTAGTACTTTTGTATATGCTGCTTTCAATTCAAGAATATATGTAGTTCTTTTCATGCTTTCTTCAAATTGATAATGAGGCAACCTGTCCTATGTTTTGTAGCTAATGTCATCTGTGGGGATCAGACTAAAATCAAAAAAAGTTGAGAAATCTCCCCAGTATGCTATAATAGCAAGAGTTGGTCAGTAATGATTTCTTTTCATCAAATGTTAACATAGAAATTTCCTGACACTGACCCTTATATTGGTGGATATTTTAAGTTGTTTATCCAGAATCCAACATACTTTAACCTACATAGTTCTGGTGATAATTGCTGAATTTCAAAATTAATAGGAAAACTGGCACAATACTAGATAATATCAGAGTTTGTTATTTGTGAAGTGCCAATTTTATGTAATTAGGGAAAATTGCTAATTATCACTGGAACTATTCATTAATATTTGAATCAAGCTAAAAATTGATAGAAATGGTTTTTTAGTGGCTAAAATTTTGAAAGGCCACATTCTGTCACCACTTTGACAGGTCCAGCTCTTTATATTTTATCACACCACTGACAGTCGTGAGGAAACTAGAAGTAGCATTATTTTCCCAAATATTGTGATGAGGAGTTTAAAACGTAAAGCTTATACATGACTTAACTAGTAAATTGGGAAAGTCCCATACTTAATCACTTAATATCAGTACCTTTGTATGAGGTCAAAGAGGCCCTGGTTCATTAAATAAAGGGCATACTTCTCTACATATATTTAGTGAGATGAAAAGAAGCACTTATTTACAAGCTTTATCTACATCAATGCTAATTATCATCATTATATCACGCAATGTTGGAAATACGATAAGCTTACGAGCAGCAGCATTGAACATGAGGTATCATTTTCAAAGTTTACAGAATATTTATGACAGATGGCCCTTTAAGCATGATTTCTAAGCAAGTTCTTTGACCCAAATAAAATGCAAGTGCTGTTTAAAAAAGGGTCAAAAATATAGGTTCATTAAGATATAGGAAATATTAGAAATCTGATCATTTTTGTTTAGTCAATGGATATTGAGATAATTTTGAAATAGGGAATTATTAATTTATTAAACAAATAGTTTTAAAACTTCTACCCTAAGGAAGCTGCTCAGGAGACTGAGTTACTGGGACAGAGACATTGAAGGTGCTCAGGAACCATGGGAGACTGAATCACTGGGACAGAGACATTGAAGGTGCTCAGGAGCCTCAGGAGACTGAGTCTCTGGGACTGATGCATTGACAGGAGGAAACAAAGTTGGCAAAGAAAGCTGGTGGTTCAGGTTTAGGATGAAGTTAGAATGAGCTTGTCTACATGGCCTGAACAAAGTGATTAAAGTGATGCCAGTGAACACCTTACCAGGGAACTAGTGAGGGTGAGAAATTGGAAAGATGACCTTGGTTTTGTGGAGCTGTAGACATAATTCAGTTCAGCTCAGTGTAGTTCTGCCAGAGTTCCTCCAAGATGTTCAACTATGAAAAACAAGAAAGAAAAACTATTGAACACACATGAAATTGTAACCATGATATTAAATACACTTTCTTTTTGTAGTAGAAAAGTATATTTACAACATAGCATTACACCTGATTCAAAGACATGTCTATGGACTTTAGAGAATGCTTTGTAATTTAGGGCATCCAAAGCCAGCATTGTGTTTCACAGTGGGAAGGCATCTTGAATTCAGCTTAATCTGTCCTTGTGTGGCATGCTGCACATTCTCAGGACATTTGCTGTAGGAAAGGTAACACTTTTAAGAATTATTAAAGGCAAGGAGCCTAACAGGTGCACTGTGTTCATCCTGGAATCTGACATCTGTCAAATTATCCAAAGTACCTTTCTTATCTGATGGACTTTCCAGAATTGCATTTTAATATTATTGTATGTTTAAAATTCTCTGATGGAAGATCTTAAGTATTCTTATCATTCAAAATATTTATTATACAGAAATGAAGGAAACTTTGAGAGGCAATAGATGGATTTATAGTTTGATTGTGATGATTTGAGATGTGTGTGCAGGTGGGGCATCCCGAATCCGAAATGGTTCAGATCAGAGTGTTTCAGATTTTGGAATTGTTAAGGCTGTGAAATATTTACATAACTATAAAGAGATTCCCTGGGGGCATGGGCTTAAATCCAAGTGCAAGATTATCAATGCATTATATATACATTATACATATATCCTAAAGATAGTTTTATATCATAGTTTTATTGCCACATGCTGATCTGTGTATATTTGTGTATATATGTGTGTGTTTGCCTACACTGATGCACAAGGGCCACTTGCCACTGAAAATGAACATGATATGCTTGCAACATTCTTTTGCATCTAACTTGTATGGGTTACTTGGACTTGAACCCAAGCCTGTAGGCTTTGCAAGTGTGTCTTTAAGCATTGAATCATCTTCCCAGCTTTATATACAACATTTTAAATAATTTTGTGTGACTCGCTTCATGAGTTCAGATGTGGAATTTTCCACTTAGAGTGTCATGTCATGTTTCCATAAGTTTCAGATGTTGGACCATTTCAGGTTTCAGCTTTTTAGATTAATGATGCTGAACCTGTATTTATCTCCAAACTTATGAAGTGGTTTGTATTATGTACAGTTTTTAGTCTGTCAATCACAACTCCTGAAATCAAGTTAGAGGAACATAAATATGTATAATGACATCACACTATGAAAAGTCTGTATCTATCTTCTGTGGATAACCAGAGATAGCCATTTTTCCAACTGCTTTGAAGCCACTGGCACTAACAGAAGATGACATGGAGCTGTAACGGTCTGAGCCTCCAAGTGTGAACTATTACATCAACTTGTGAAAATATAATGCTTAGTCCCATAGATTCATATGTTCACAGTGTCATAGATCATAACCACAGAAGCCTCTTCAACACATGCTTACTGGGATACAAGGCATCCCCAGCAATTTCTGTGAATTAATTCCAAAATCTCTCCCATAACCCTGTGAGGAATGCTGTATCATTGTCCCATATTACATATGGTTTAAGACTACTGCAGAAGAAAAATTGTTACCCATCCAGAATTCCACTTTTCACATAGGACCAAGAGCAGGGCTGGAACCCAGGCAATCTGATCCAGTCACTAGAGCATAAAGCAGAGTATTTGGAAATTTGAGACTATGGTTCACTAGTTTTATTCTGTGATGTGTCAGAAGCAGAATTTCTGTAGGAAAGGTGCTTTTGCTGTGGTTGGTAGTACTTCCCCATTGAAAAAGAAATCATTTTACTGCCAAAGATATGTCATCCTTTTTGGTCCAATTCCAACTGCAAGAGCCATATATGAAAACTATTCCAAAAGAAGCACTGATTTGTGTGTGTGTGTGTGTGTGTGTGTGTGTGTGTGTGTGTACATGCACACACACATGCTCACCAAGTGTGTGTGACTTTTTCCTAAGATTCATTTTGTGTACCAAGCATGAACTGCTTAAATCTTTTATATAGAGCCATTTTATTGCCTATTAATTATAACCATCTTTTAATTGTCCTGGTGCTTCAGAATTAAGTTAATATAGTTACAGGGATAGAATTCCCTGGGGGGGGGGGGTTGGATTTCTTTATTGGAAGCTAGTGTTGTTAAAAACAACAGAGGCAGCAAACAGTAAAATTCTTAATAACATCTACAAAACTCCACCACAAAAGTCCTCATAAGTCACTGAAGTAAACCCCACTCTCTGGCTGAGATTGCAGTGCACTTGCTGCTTAACTTCCATGTCTACTGAGTTGTGATGTTGAAGTCTCTTTCTGGGTCTTCATCTCCCTTCTATAAGACAATGTGTATCTGGCTTGGGAAGACAGCTCAGTTGATGCTTTCCTCACAAGTATGAGGACTTGCATTTGGTCCCTAGAACACATGTTTTGCTTTGTTTTTGAGATAATCATGGTGAGTTAAACTCAGAATCCCAGCACCAAGGAAAAGGAAAGGTGGACCCTTGGGGTTTGCTGACCACCCAGTCTAGCCAAACATTGAGTTCCAGGAAACTGAGAGATCCTATATCAAAAAAAAAAATGGCTGGGGGATAGAGAGATGGCTTAGCAATTAAGGTGCTTGCCTGCAAAGCCTAAGGACCCATGTTCAACTCCAAAATCCCATGTAAGCCAAACACACAAGATGACACATGTGCAAGGTTGCACATGTGCACAAAATGGCACACACATCTGGAGTTCTATTACAGTGGCTGAAGGCCCTGGTGCACTAATTCTCTCTTTTGCTCTTGCTCTCTCTCATTAAAAAGAAAAAAAAAAAAGGCCAGTCTGTTGGGCTTGCCTACAAAAAAAAAAAAAAAAAAAAAAAAAAACAAAGGTGGCAGGCAGCTGACAGGAATGACTTTCAAGGTTGTCCTCTGGCCTTCACATGTATCCACACCTGTACACATATGAATGTGAGTGTGTGCGCATGTGCATGCATACACACACACACAATCTTTGCTAGACTACCCCTATAGGAGACATTATTCTTTTGTTTTCTTACTCTCTTTTGTCAAAACAGGAATAAATCACACAAGATTATTTTCCATCTGATGGGCTAATGCTTTCCTTTTCTTTTGTTTCACTGATGTATAATGACTTCATCCAAGAATTTGTGGTTTGAGTTATTTTGGTTTAGCTCTTGTTGTCTAAAGGAATACCAACTATTAACAAAGGTTGGCAAATTTTAGGGAAAAGGGACAGAAAGGTGACTTCCAGATAATATGGCTGCATAAGAGTCAAACTAATCCATCATAGGGAGAGATTTGAACAAAACCACAGCAAAATACACTCTTGATCTGAACAGTGAAGCTGTACAGGTTCTTATCAGCTATAGCGGAAAAGCAGGAGAGACCAGTATCTATCAGAAAGGAGGAAATTGGCCAGAATCCCACCAAGGAGCTGGCAGACCAGACCTGGTCCACATGGACCTGCATGGATCTGCATGTCCACCCAGTGCTCAGCTGCAGGAGCAGAGACCAAACAAGGGGATTTTCCAACCTCATCAGACTCTGTGAAAAGTCAAGAAACCTGAAGGGAGATTAGTTGAGGAGCTGCTGAAGGAGACACAGGGAAGACCAGCTGAGCAATTCCAGTACAACTCCAGGCTTCCCGCACTCTCCCATTACCCAGTCATCATAACTGCAACCCTCTGGAGAACACATTCAGCTCCCAGCAGCAGGGAACCCAGCACAGCTTATCAGAACACCAGATTCACAGCACAACATGGAGGGATCGAGGGATGGAGGATCTCAGCATTGGAGAGATGTGAAGCCACCCCAAAATGTAATGAAGCTGACAAAAATGCAGGTACATAGGCCTGCACTGCAAGTGCTAGTCTCTCTTTCCATGTCAGGGCAGGTTATTGGTTACATATTCTTATTTGGCTTTAACATTCTCAATTATGCTGTATTTGGGGGTTGAATATTGGTGCATTTAATGCTTTCAGATTCATAGGCCTTTGTCTTTTACTTCTGTCATTATTGGAGTAAGGGTCTGATTCAGACCCAGGCTGACCTGGAACCCATGTCAGAACAGAAATCTCAATCTCTCAGTGGAAAGGATTAAGGGTGTAGAGCAATACACACACACCCTTAAGGATTTTGTCTTTATAAGGTTTATTTCAATCCCCACACTTACATACCCTGTGCCAATTTTTATTGAATGTGTATATTTCTCAGTTGAATTTTAGAATTTGCAAGCAAATTGCTCCACCCAGCCCACTAAAATACATGAATAGTAGGTGAACTCAACACCTAGGATTACTTCTGCAGTTGGATTGGAATACAATAGCAACACTTGGAAGCTTAAACTCCTATAAATTTGGATTTTCAAATCTAAAAGCACCACAGATAATTAGAAAATGCAAGCCTCAAATCACTCAGGATGCAGAAATTGCAGCATTATAATACAAGAAATACAATGAATAAAGACAATAAAAGGAATAGAAAAGGAAGGTGGACTTCATAAAATGGTATTGCATATATGTAAGTAGAAAAACAGATTAATGGGGGTGAAAAGGCTAAAGTGAGATCAGGGGAAGAGATTGAGTGAAGGAAAGGTGGAGGGAGGGCTAATCATAATCTAAGAGGATATAAATAAATTGGACAATGGAACACACAGGAGCCATAGATTGTTACTAGAAAATTTTCAGTGCCAGAGATGGGAAACCTTCCAGTGACTTGTTAGCCCAGAGGTCCCTGATGCCCCCAAAACATTATAGGCCATTGCTGAGGCCCTTGGTTTCCCACCAGCAATAGATAGTAAGGCCCTATTGCTGAAGACTTCACATACTTGGGCTACAAGGTCACTGAGAAATCCTGCTAGAGCTGAGCTGGAAACCTCCCCTATGTAGACCAGCTGACAGAAAGATGGAAAAAGCCATGCTTCATGCAATTCAATGAGAGAGAGAGAAATCACCAGTGAAGATATTCAACAGTGGACCTTTCAAGTCTTATGTTTGGCCAGCCAGGCCAAATGAGCCAACAGGTACAATAGTGGCATGTCTGTAATAGGGAAACCAACTGCTCTCTAATTTGACTGGAGGCCTGCTCCATGGAAGGGAAGACATCCCTGATACTGAAAACCTACAACAGGGGTAGTCATGACCCTAGGGGTGTAGCATCTGTTGCTCTATGGCTAAATGTATATACCATGCTCAGCAAAATTCACAGTAATCCCTTCTCTTAATGTTCATACATGTATATTAATGCTACTCTCAGTTTTGGTCAGAGAAGCTTCTCTTTTCAGATAGCAGTAATCTTGGGATGACTCAAAAGGTACCATGGTGCTGAGAAGAAATGACAGAGGAGTGCTCAGCACTGAAATATCTCTATCACACCTCCCATGGCTCAGGGTCCATTGTGGAAGAGGTGGCAGAAAGAACGTAAGAGCCAAAGGAAGGGTAGGACTCCTTACAACATGCTCCTCCAGACACAAAATGGCCTGGATATCTATGACCTCACAGTGCCTGACACTACCTTCACAAGACCATCATAATAGGAGGAAAAGGTGATGACATAAAAGTAAAAGAGAGACTGATTGAGAGGGGGAGGGGATAGATGGAGAGTGGAGTTTCAAAGGGTAAAGTGGGGGGAGGGAGGGATTTACCATGAGGATATTGTTTACAATCATGGAAGTTGTCAATTAAAAAAGACAATAGAATGACACCAAAAATTATAAATACAACAAATCCATCAGAAATGGCCCCCAATGAGACCATTTTAAATGAAATGCCTGACAAAGATTTAAAAAAGATGTTATCTATATTCAAAGAAATCAAAGGAATCAAAGAAGAAAACAAAGGAATTAAAGAAGAAAACAAACACCTGAAGAAATTCCAAGAGAACACAGGAAACCACTCTAATGCAATAAACAGGTTATTACAAGAAAACAGAAATACTGAAGAAAAACTAGGCAGAAATTCTGGCACTGAAAAACACAGTTAGTCAAATAAAAAAACTCTGTGGATAAGTCTCACCCGTAGAATGGATGAAGGAGAGAACAGAATATCTAACTAGAAGAACAGGTGGCAGATATAATACAGTCCAACAAAGAGAAAGACAAAATAAAAGGAAGGTGTGAATGGGAATTTCAAGATATCCAGGACACTATGAAAATATCAAACATAAGAATTCAGGGAAGGGAAGAATCAATCCAGAGGCTTAGTAAGCATTTTCAACAAAATCATAGAATAAAATTTCCCCAAATTGTGAAAGCAATGCCAATGAAGATGCAAGAAGCTTTTAGAAGAGCAAACAGACAAAACCTGGAATGAACCTCTCCTTCCCATGTTATAATTAAACTACTGAACATGCAAACCAAAGAAGATATCCTGAAAGAAGTTAGAGAGAAAAAATAAGTCACCTACAAATGCAAGCCCATGAGCATCACAGGAGATTACTCAACATGAACTTTAAAAGCCAGAAGGGCTTGGAATGATGTATTCCAAATTCTGAAGGATAAAAACTGTCAACCCAGAATACTTTATCCTGAAAAGCTATCTACCCAAATTGAAGGCAAAATAAGAACATTCCACAACAAAAAGAGGTTAAAAGAATTTATGACAACTAAGCCAGCTCTAAGGAAAATACTTGAAGGAATTCTTCACAATGAAGAGAAAGCAAAGCACACATATGAGGAAATAGGAAAAAAATAAACCATACTCAATTAACAGTTAAAACAAGAGAGCAAAGGGAAAAAGGACACACTACAAAACAAGAATAACAGTAAGAATAAACACATATCTTTCAATAATAACTCTTTTTTTCCTGTGATTCTTGCTCTTCTTTTTTATTCTTATTTTTTTTTTATTAACTACAGGCTTGCAGACTGAATTAAAAGACAGGATCATGTTATTTATTGTCTCCAGGAAACTCATGTGTCAATAAAAGAAGCAATCTTAGGGCCTTAGAAACAAGCAGCTGTTGCTATCCTAATATCTGATAGGATAGACTTCAAAGCAACATTAGTGAGGAAAGATAAAGAAGGTTACTTCATACTAATGAAAGGAACACTCCAAAAGGAGACATTACAATCCTAAACATATACACACCTGACAGAGAGGCTCCCAATTTCATCAAACAAATACTATTATACTTAAGGTCACAGATAATACCAAAAGCAATTGTAGTGGGTGACTTCAATACCCCACTCTCATCAATTGACAGGTCATCCCTTGTGGGTTCCTGGATTCTTGCTCCAGGGCCTGGCTGTGGTTCCCCCCGAAGGTGCCCAGGCAATCAGGGGTGGGTGAGCAAGTGAGGAGAGAAACACTCCTGGGAGAAAGTTGAACAACTCTCACAGTCTATTGTCAGTGAAATGGGTTTATAAGCATCTGAGGGTGGAGGGGAGAACCCTAAGGGGATTGGACATTCCAAGTTCATTTCTCATGCCTAATTAGCATATGGGGACACTCATTCTGCCACATAGGCAATGGCAGGGGGAGGGTCAGGTGATCTAGGGACTCAGGAGGAATGGTGTGTGAAGGCTGATAAGGAATTTCCTAGGCAACTGGTCAAAGGTCACAGTGCTATGGGCAGAGCCTAAGTTCAGGTGTGCCTGGCTTGGAGAGGGAGTGGCCTCCTGTAGCCTGGGGGTCCATAACCATGCTTGGAAGCTCAGGACCCTCTCTTGAAGGCTCTAGCATGTGCCTGGCAGTGCCTGACAACTCCCCCTTTGTTTTTGTAATGGGGCAGTGTCATTCTGAATGAGTTTTTTTATATTTTACCATAGGTCCAGATACAGTTAGGTGGTGTACAAGGACCTGATTAGTAGCAACCTTAGCAATATTAGTTATTTGTTAACTGAGAAATTGTTATGCCCAGTTCTTGGCACCCCCAGTCACCACTAAGGAGAACCAAACACGTATGCAAGGGCAAGGAGCTTTATTTCGGGCTTAAGCTCGGTCTCTTGACTTCACCAATGCAGTGGATCAGTACAAGAGCCCAGAGTAGTGGGAGGGTAGGGTTTTTATAGGGATTTGAACATAGAAGAAGGGGATGGGTACATGATTGGTTGATTTAAACAGTGTACTCTTCTGGTTGGCTTAGGATTTTGGCGGGCAAGGTTGGTGGGCTGGGTACTGCTCAAAAAGCATTTTTAACAAGCATTCTATGTCCCAGCATTGAAAATTTCCTTCCCAGTTCCTTCAAAACATTCATCTCTCCCCATTACTAACCATCTTTCTTATAAGTCTATTAAGAAAAACTACACCAAATTAATTAATCCTATTACTCATGTAGAAGGAAATAGTCTAAAGACAATTTTGTGCCATTAATACCAATAAGACACTTGGAAATAATTTTATTAGGAGTAACTAAGGCAAATTTTGTTGCTATCTTGAGGTAGGCTGGCCTAGAAGTCAAGTCAGTTGCCTTCTCCTTTTAAGTAACAGGATATTACAATCTTTTTTTTTTAATTTTAAAATACTTGACAAATTATAAATTACCACTTCAGAGAGAATTCTATTGTTTTCAGTAATCCTCTATGTAAGTTGAAGGTGACCTAGAACATAAAGTCAGTAATTGTATTTATGATATCATGTAACAAAGTATGACATTCTTCACGTAAAACTTCAGTTTGCTATAGGCTTTAGTTAAATGTGACCCCCCTTTTTTTTTCTTTCTTGCTGCTTTTTCTTGCACTGAGGTGGCTAAGTGGGGCTTGTATACACCTTAGATCAGCCTTGCCCAGCTCCAGCCCCACCCTACTCCCTGGAGCTCACCCAGGTCTGGTCTAATACATGTGGAGGTAATAGCTGAGACTGGCCGAGATGACTGCTGGAGTCGGACTCTGGCTACCTGAAGGGGAAAGAAAGGAGGGAGGGGCCCGTGGACCAATTGTAAAAGAGGGGGCTTCCAGGACCACTGGGAGGCTGCTGAATAAGGAGGGGGCCCACTAGGGGCCTGCTAGGAAAAGAGAGGTTTAGTGGGGGGGCCACTGGGAGAGGAGGTGGAGACATGGTACCTGCATCAGCCGAGACACCATTGTCTGTCTGCCGCCTGACTCTGACTCAAGCCTCTTTGGAGTGCTTGCAAAGCCAGCTTGTAGTTTCATTGCTTAAAGGAAGTGAGGGGAAATTTCCTTTCTGAACTTTTCATTTCCTAGCCAGATAAGCTATATGGGTCCATGTGTCTGGGCCACATGGGTGCCCAGAAATCCAGGGGGCAACCTGGAGGACTTCCCAAAAGGAGCCAGATTCCCTCTGGGAGAACTTAATTCGCTTAACTTTCACAAGAGCCCTTAATCTATGAATCTGTGATTCCTTTTGGCAGGAGGAAATGTTACCTATGACAGAGAAAGATTAGAGATGCCAAGACCAGAGGGTGACATTCCCAAGGGCTGATTAGCACACAGGGGATTCCCAATGATCTGGGTGTGAGCCTGTCTACAAGTTTAAGAGGCCAGCAACCTACTCTACAGGCTTTTAAGAGGTCGATGTGTTACCGTTTTTTTGTGTCAGAGAGAAATAGATAAGAGGGTTTTTGCAAACACCCAATTACAGATTACAGGGAGTGGAATGGCCTAAGTGAGGCCAGGGGAAGAGGTTGAGTAAGAGAAGGGTGGGGGAGGATGGTCAATCAACATTCAAGATATTCTGAATAGAATAAGATATATGAAAGCCTACTTTTTTGGATAATGGCACATACAGAAGCCATAGATTGCTACTAGAAATTTTTCAGTTCCAGGGATAGGATACCTTCCAGTGAGCTGTTGGCCAGGGAGGTCCCTGTTGCCTCCAAAACATTATAGGCTACTTCCAAGGCCTTTGGTTTCCCAAAAGTAACAGATGGTAAGATCCTATTGCTAAAGAATTCACTTGTCTGGGTACCAAGGTCACGGAGAAATCAAGGTGGTGCTGAGCAAAAAATCTTCTCCCTGTAGACCAGCCAACTGAAAGCTAGAAAGAGCTGTACTGCATGCAGTCCCATGGGAGCAGAAGTCATCAGTGGTGAAAACAGTGGACACTGGAAGCCTCAAGTTTGGCCACACCGGCCAAATCACCAAATGGGTACAATAGTGGCATGTCTGCTCTGGGGGAAACCAAGTGCTCTCTAATTGGACTGGAAGCCTGCTCTATGGGAGTGAATACATGCCTGGTACAGAAAACCTAATCAAAAGCCTATGGCAGGGGAGGTCATCAGCCTTAGGGGTATAAAGCCTGCTGTTGCCTGGCTAAATATGTATATTATTCTCACCAAACTGCCCTGAAAGCATTACACTTAATGTTCATGTTCATATATTAATGCTACTCTCATTTTTGGTTAGATAACCTTCTCTTTTCAGATGGAAGTGACCACTGGGATGACCCAAAACACAACATATTGCTGAAAAGTGGCAGAGGAGTGTCCAGCATTGAAACATTTCTATCATACCCACCAAGGCTCAGGATCCATTGTGGAAGAGGTGGCGAAAGAATGTAAGAGCCATCATACCCCATCATACGTCCAAAGGACCCCGGCTGAAACTAAGAAAAATTGGTGAAACAAGCAAGGGTGCTGTTTTCCTGATGAACTGGATACAAGCAGAAGGGGGAAGGAGATCAACACAGAGAAAAATCAACTCCTACCCAATCAGAGAGCCAGAGCCTCAGAGGTCCCAACACCTCATCACTGAAGCAGACCAAAAATGAACCCAACATGGCTCAGGGAAATTTTGAGGAAGAGGGGTTGGAGAGAATGTCAGAGCCACATGTTGGGTCATGATATGCAGAGACATTTATCTGACACATAACTGTGGGCTAACTCCACAATGCATGACCCATATACCTCAACAAGGAGGGGCCAAGGGGAGGGGGTAGGTCACGGATGAGCCTAATGATGGTACCAAACTGACTGTATTTGCTGAATACAAAACTAACTAATAAAGAAAAAAAGAAAAGAAAGAAAAAAAAAAAAGCATTTAAGAGCCAAAGGAAGGGTACCACTCCTTACAATGCTACTGTCCAGACAGAAATTGGCTTTGATATCCATGACCTCGCAGTACCGAGAAAGACCTTCATAAGACCCTCATGTTAGGAGAAAAAGATGACATCAAAATAAAACAACGATTAACGGAGAGAGGGAGGGTATATGATGGAGAGTGGAGTTGTGAAGGAGTAAGTGGGGTAGGGGAGGGGATTATCATGGCTTATTGTCTGTAAGTATAGAATTTGTCAATAAAAAATTAGGCTGCAAAGGTTTAAAAAATTAAGAAAAAGGGATGAAGGTAATCATTCAAATTAAGTCCTGAGGGAAACTTGACTAAACATTTTTGATTGAGTCTAATGTTAGGCATTGGGCAGATGAAAGTTTTCTGGCCTTCACTATGATCTTCCAAATCCCTCTGTTGGTGGAGAATCATGGAGAACTAGGTTAACAATGGGTGCAGGGCTTGGGTTCTCTTCTTCCACTGGCCTCCAGCAGCCCCATTCCCTTCATACTGTCCTTTTGTGTTACCTGCTAATTCCACATCTCTATTCTTGTTCTAGCCTACCTCCTATCTCTGATTGCCCCACTGTCTCCTCAGAATTACCTTTTCCATACATACAGTATGTCATCAAGGTTATTTTCACTAATGTCATGGAGTTTCTCATGAATATTCATTAGTGGATGTATGCCTATATTCAATACTTCTTTGCATAATACTGCCTTAAAAGGTAATCATACAACATCTTCATAGCACAATCCATGGCTCATATTTCAAAATCATTTTATCTGCTTACTTAGAAGTTCTGAGTCAGGCTTCTCATAGTTTACACAATCTAGATTTGTGAGTCACTGTGTATAATAAATAGCATTCCCACTGTTACCAAGAGAGTTGGAATCAGTGCCAAGTATTGCAGCTGTTGATGCCACTGCCTACTGATGACAGATGCACTGCAGAATTTACGTCATTCTGGGGACTCAGTTTCTTCATCTCTAAAATGAGAGGCAAAGATGAGTTGTCAGTTCTATCACATTATTATTTATTTATTTATTTGAAAGAGAGAGCGAGGAAGAAAGAGAGAGAGAGAGAGAGAGAGAGAGAGAGAGAGAAAGAGAGAGAGAGAGAGAATGAGACAATGGGCACACCAGAGCCTCTACTCCAGATGCATGTACCACCTTGTGCATCTGGCTTTTGTGGGTCCTGGGGAATCGAACCAGGTTCTTTGGCTTTGCCGGCAAACAGCTTAACCAATAAGCCATCTCACCAGCCCAGCATTGATTTTTTAGTTAGTACCATCTATCTATTTACCTCTCATTTCAAATGAATTCTTTAAAAAGTCTTCTGTTTTGTTATTCACCTCAAATAACATTTTGTTTATGCTGCAGGACAGAATGAACCCTAATTAGCAAAGAGGAAATAAGAAAGATGCAAAGCTGGTGAAAATAGTGGTCTATGTGTTTCAACTCATGTTTCCAAGGAAATTCAAAATGGGCATAAGAAAGTAGTAAATGCACACTCTGCATCCCATCCTTGGAACTGTATTAACAAAGTCATGGAGATATTTCCTTCCATCTTTGTTAATTAGCCTGGAAATATATGGAAAATGCAACTATAATACACATACATACCCAGAAGAAAATGTAAGGGAAGGTAATGCCAGGGGAACAAATGAAAGGTGGCCATCAGTAGCAGAGTGTTCCCAGTGAGGAGAGACTGCTCACATAGTCCAGGGTGGAAATATTGGTTTTAAAAAGCGCTTGTGTCTCCAACTCGATGACAGCCAGCCCAACACAACACATACTAAAGTGCTGCAGAGTCTCTCTCTCTCCTTCTGTCTCTCCCTGTCTCTCTCTCTTCTGTGGTAGGCTCTCATTCTAGCCCAAGCTAACTTGGAACCCACTCTGTAGCCCAGGCTGGCTTCAAATTTACAGCAATTTTCCTAACTCCACCTCCAGAGTGCTGGAATTAGAGGTGTGAGCCAACACATCAGGCTACTCATTTTCTTTTCTAAATAAAGTTTATTCATCGTATACCTAAACTTTATACCCTTTGACACTTTCCATTTCCCTTCCTTCAAATACCTTTCTAGTCTTCTCCCTTCTACCTCCTCTCCTTCCTTGCTTCCTCCTCCCTCCCTCCCTCCCTCCCTCCCTCCCTCCCTCCCTTCCTTCCTTCCTTCCTTCCTTCCTTCCTTCCTTCCTTCCTTCCTTCTCCCTTCTTTCCTCCACCCCTGTCTGGTTTTGTTTTCCTTTATTAGCTAGGTAAGTGTCTTACCACTAACCTAAATCCCCAGCTGTCCTTTTTTAAAACGCTTTTTCGTTGGTGTCTAAAGTATTAGATTTTACATGTTATATTTTCTTCTCTGCAATTTGTTTGACCTGCTCTTACTTGTGTCTCTTTACTTCTAATTTAGCTCTGGCTTTTAAGGACTAATTTGTTATCTGTGTCTCTTTCTTCTCAACTCCCTCTAACTCTCACTTAGTCTCATTTGTTTCCCAGTTCACTTTCATCATATGTCAATTTCCAGTTATCCAAACTGCAACTTTCTCAGTTCATAGACTGTTTAATTTTTATATGTTATTTCAGAGATGGGGTAAATTTCCTTAAAAATAAAAAAAAAAAACCTATAATGCTGTGTAGATCTCTGAGGCTCCAGTAATTAAAAAGAAAATTGTTTGAGCAAAGATAGTTTTAGTGAGAAACTCACAAGGAAGGAAATTTGAATTTCTAAAGTGAAACTACTGACAAGCCATGTAGTCCACAAAGAGAGGCAGAGGGGCTCTGTGGGACTGGGCTTCTCTCCTGACACTGATACCACAGAGCGCCTTTGTGAATTAATAGACGTGTGTTAATAAAATAAAATAATATTTGTGATTCAGCTTTTTTTAAGTATCAATCTGTATCATGGTGTAATAAAAATATGAGAAGTTGATGTCTACAATATAACTATTAAGGGGGATTTGCTTCGCTGTTATTTGGATGTAATTGGTACTGGGCATCACAATGCACTTGTAATTGGGTCTGTACTTGTTCACTTCAAGGGTTCCATGTTATTTCTACTTGAGCCCATTTTTTTTGATGCCGTTCAGCCCAGCAGTGCCAGCTAACTCTTGTTATGCAGTTGAAAAACTGTGGCCATTAAAAATAGGATACGGTGTGATTTTGTTTTGCAGCACTGCATGGAAAATCAGTTGCTGTTCATAACAGCTCTGTGGTTGGTTGATTTAAAGCAGGGGGGTGACTTGGAATTGACAAGCAGACAGTTTGTGAAAAGGGATATTGTATCTTTAAGGCTTTCTGACTGATTGTGTTTAACTGCGACACTCAGCAGGCAGTAATTAGGCTGTAGCTTCACTGAGAGACATAAAGCACCAGCTCTACTTCTCTGGTTTTTTTTTTTTTTTTTTTTAAGAGCACAAACAGTTTTGGATTTGAATGCATGATAATTTTTTTAACTATGAGTGAATGTGTGAGTGAGCAAATGAGAAGTCAACCCTAGGGGTTTCTTTTGAGGACAGCTTCTGGAATAGCTTTGGGCCCATGGGCTTTTTTCCTCTTGGGAAACACAGGGAAGTAGGAAGAAGCCTGATAGTAACACAGGAGAAGCCTGCTGGAGAAGGTCAAGGTGCTTTTGAAAAGAAAGAAAGGCAGCTCTGTTTGTGTGCTGTAGTATATTGCAGTCCAGCTCACCATGATGGTGAGGCTCAAGTTGAAATGTGTTACTAAGATTCATAGACAAGATAACTGATAATTTTTATTTAGGGGAAAAAGAACCTATCCCTTTCCAAGATCTTTAAGTAGAAAAGAGTAACTTTGAAATGAACTGTGCAAACCATTAGTTTAAAGAATTCCTTCTGCCACTCTGCCTCCCTACTCCCTCCCCTGGCCTTTTGAAATATCTCTTTGCTACTTTGCAAACTGGTGAACATAAGCAATGTATTATTATGTAGTAAAAACTGTGCTGTAAGTCTTGCATACATCTGTTATCACAGAGAAGCAATAGCAGACTTTACATGGACCTTATAAGAGGTGGACATTCAGTTACTATCGGGTTGACCATGATGACTGGCTTCATTATTAATAGCAAAAGTTGTTGAGCTCAACTCTGTGCAGACACCACACTGGGTACTGTGAAGGATTAAAGCAGTTCTAAATATTTAATTATACTCTATGCATAAACTTTTCTTTTACAATATTTGTAGGAGAGATATTCTACATAGGTTTTGGCAGCACTTAATTCCTACATTTGTTCCATTTCTTATTAAGTGAATTATATTTTAATCCTTATAACTTTATTATAGTGTCTGTATCTTTGTTTACACATTCTCATATTACAGATATGTATGGGTTATAGATATTTATGGTTTTAAAAACATCCCCATCAATATGGACAATGCCAGTTTTCATTTTCCATTTGGGACCGCTGATAAGACATTGAAGGGTAATAAATATATTTTCAGAGACTCATGAGCTGGCTGGTATAAAGGATTAATATGAGAAATTGGTTTGTTGGTTCTAAGCTCTTCTCATCTTATAGTGAACATATATTCAATTTCAGAAATAACTACCTTCTAACTTAAGAGTAATGAAAACATTTTTTATTGAGAACTTTAATATACAAGCAAATTGGTCATAGTCCTATCTGGTTTCACAATTAAGTCCTATCTTCCTACATACATTCCACTGAGGGACCCTGACCCCCAGTGAGATTATCAATAAACACTGTGGGGTCATGGATACACCAATCAGTTCCTGTGTGGTATGTAGGGGAGGGCAATTCCTCAGAGTAAACTTATCACCCTCTGGGTCTTATATTCTTGCCACCCTCTCTTGTACCATCTTTCCTTAACCTTTAATGTTGAAAACATTATCCTAAGTTAACATATTAAACCACAAAATAATGATCAATCATAGGCCAACCATGAGGAAGGAACTATAATTTTAAGTTACTTCTACAGCTTTAAGCTAATGTTTATCCTTTCACCATAGAGTTTAAAACATCCAGAAGCTGTCTTTCTTTTGTTTTTAACTTTTTTGACTTCTTTGAAGGTAAATGACTTTAATCTGTAGAGCAAATAATATTAATGTCCTTGTCTTTCTCAATATACTTTGTTCTAAGGTCATTACTTAGAAAGAGCTGATCACCAGAGTTGATCGAAGTAAGGTATACATGCGTAACAAACCTGTTAGTGGAATAAATATATTAGAAATGTGTTCACTATTGCTTTGAATGAAGCAGAGATGAATTCCATTTGGTAGTTCATATTTCAAATGTGTGTATACTTTTATATATGTCTGTGTCTAAATGTCAAGGTCAATATTTTTTTAAATTCCTAAGGGCTGGCTTGGTTTTGTAGTGCTGATAAAAGTTTCTTGGAATTAGGATCTACAGAAGATCAAAGATTAAAGTGCATTTTTTTCCCATAGTGACAATGAGCCTAATTCACTGTCAGTTAATGCCAGGTGTTTCTCCCCCTAGTATTAAGTTCTTCAGAACAGTGGCTGCATAGGACACCATTCACAGAGGCTTAGCACTGGGGAGAAAAATGATTACATTAAATCGAATGATATGAATAATTCATGACATCACATTTTGTAATCCTGGTGTTAAGCATAAAACCAGTAGTTTATTTTTCAGCAAAATGTTTTTGTATCATTTTAGATAGTGCATAATGCAAAACAATAACCGCATACATAATGCAAGAAGGATGGTGGAGAATGGGGTCCTTAATAGTGCTTGCAGCATCATCTGGGGTGTGATCACAATAAACACATTTTGAGCCAATGCCCATGGGTGCCCAACATTTGCTGGAATCTTCTGAGTCTAATAGAATGGCTGCCTTTTAATTTGTTTTTGAATATTACACCTGACCTTTACCCACAGTTCTGAAAGTTAGTCCTTGTATATTGCTAAAAGTACAAATCCTTTTGTTCCTTTTTCTTTCAATTTATGTCCAGGGCAACCCTACTGGGGGAAAACAGCAAATTATTATTAAGAATGTTTGATTTTTTCCAATATGGAGTTAGAAGTGCTAGGAAAAGCCATAGAATCCGAACTATATTGTTCTATAAAGTACTTAAATCTTCTGGGAGAAAATGTCAGTTATTTAGCAATTCAGACAAGTTCTTATTAGGAATGTCATTTATATTTCTGAGACTAAATGAATGGTTCCTTGTCTCATGAACCCTCCCCTTATATACTATAGAAAGCAGCTTTCCTTTGTAATTATCAAAAGGAGCTGAGGAAGGCTCTACAACCTCCATAAGACGGTTTTCAGGTCATGTGCACTGTAGCAACTCTCTAACAGGAGTCTGATTATTCCGCTGCATTTCAGGCTGAAATAATTGTGTACCTGGACCATCTGCGGCTGCCTTTTCCAGCACCTTCCTGTGGACAGCTCCAGGGCACTCTCGGGAAGCCAGAATGGACTCCTGCTGATTCGCCCACATATTTGTCTTGAATGAAAGAATGGCTTATGGCAGTGGGTTTCAAAGCTTTGCACAAAACATCTCCACATCTGATGTCTCAAGAGTCAGTGTCAAGTATTCATGTTATTTGCAAATAATTAAATATACCATCCATGTTTTGCAACATGAACACATTTGCTGATGATGCCATGACCATATCATTATTATTTATTTGAATCAATACATTAGTAATTAATGTTTGGTGAGTAACTTCAGAATTCTGACATGCTAAGAATTGCTATTAATAATAACAGGGACATAAAATAGTTTTATTTTATATATTTTTTTCATACAAAATAATTTGGATGCATGTCAAAGTGCCTTTTTTAGTATGATTTATTTATTATGATACCAAAATATTGTTTAAATTCTTATCTGTAATATTTTAAGCAGACTTCCACAATGAAAGGGCTATGAATGTTGTGAGAGAAAAGTTAAGAATGTTCACATTAAAAATAAACTGCAATGATTTGTAATGAGAATGCTTCATGGGAAGTACCTGACCTAGTTATTGGATTTGAAGTTAAAAATGCTGAGATGCATGACACATGCTAGCTTGAGATCCATTCTTTTTTATCAAGGAGACATTAAATCACCTCAATTTAATTGGGAGCACAAGTCAAACTCTGTAAAGGAACTGATATATATATATATATATATATTTTTTTTTATTTTTGTGATGTGAAAACTTGGTTACAGACACAAACCAGAGCCTCACTATTTTATACCGTTGATACTTGGAAAAGTAATAGAGATTGAATTCCCTTTCTTCTGCTACCCCTTTTTGATTTCTATAACCCTTTTCCAAGTTACCATTTTGTGGTGACTGGTTCTGGTCCCTAGCATAGCATCACTTGGTCACCGGAAAGAGCACACCCTGTATCACCTGATGTTATATCAAGGCTGCTCTATAAAGAGAACAGTGATCTCAGATCTCTCCTTGAAACACTTCCACCATTCTTTCTTACCTGGTTGCAAGGCACTGTGACTTACTTTTGATAGGATATGAAACATAAAAGAATAATTATTCATAATATACTCCTAAGTGCATGTGGAAATGATAAGAATACTGTATAAATAAAATCCTATTGATCTTAATAGTGACTGTCATTAGTGTTACTGCTCACAGCTAAGCCATGACAGGACATTAGTTCAGTGTCTGTTTAGCTACATTATCACCTGAGTCACTTTGGAAAAAAAATCAGTGAGCAGTGCATATCTCACATTCTTTTTCAATATAAAAATAAACAAAGAATCTTGGATAAGACATGGAAAACAAGATCATATACTAGAGACTGATTTATAATGACCTCCTTCCAAAACTAGTAATTTTATCTCTTAATTTAATCCCTTTTCCTTGTTAGTTAATGTTTTACTAAAGATTAACTTACAAAATTAAATTTCATAAGGCAAGTAAAGTGAACTCAGTAGGAATTTTATCTGTATCTTCAAATGTTCTTTGAAGCCTACCAGATCTATGATGGTGACGTCCATGTGCCTCCTGCCTTCACACACTTCCACACTTCACCTTGAAAGTCGGTTTGCTGAGTTGGCTCTTTCCCAGCCTTCCCAGAACATATGTCAACTGAGCCACAGAGAATTAGCTATAGCAAAAGGAAAGATAGTTCAGAGAAAGCCTATTCAATAATTAATCCACTGAGTAAGTGTCTGAATATTTGATAAATATTTAGTCAATTATGTGTACCATGTTGCATCGGTTGCATATTAAACAATTTGCGAAGGTAGAAACTCCCAGTCACAGGCAACAAAAGGACATGTCATGATCACATGCTGGAGCTGTGCAAATCATTCCACACAATATGGATCTGTGACTAGTTACTTGACGCTATCTGGGCAGGTGATGGTGGGCAGCACATACTCTTCTGCAGCAGTTGTACTGTGTGGCAAGCTTCGCACAGTAATTAATGCCTGCTTGCCCATCCAGGTGTGCCAGATAAAATATTCTGATGTATACTTGAAATGTATTCTGAAATATCTGACACACTCTTGAAATTTATATTATGGTACTAGGAAAAGAGTGGCAGGTCCACCACTGTAATACCCGGAATAAAAACAGTGTTGGAGATCAGGCATTGACACTCAATAAACATTTGATGATCCCCTGGGATCTTCAGTGCACTAAGCGCAAAGAAAATGAAAGCTAATGTGTGATTGATTACAGAAAATGTAAAATTTAATTCTCTGTAGCAAAATTTAACATGTAAAAACAAAACAAAAAAAAAGAGATGATATCCAACTTCAGGAAAGATTATATTTTAATGGCTAGAATTCTAAAGGGTTCCTTTTGTCTACCACACCAATTAGTCTGAAGTAGCATCTAGATATGAATTCATTCCAAAACCTTCACAAATGTTTGCAAAGCCCTCCAGAGAGCTCTTGATTTCCTTGTGGCATCACACAGGAGGCATCCCAGTCAGTGACATGTCCTGGGTTTTCGTAGTGGTGGGTGTGAACCTCTGCAAATAGAAGGCAGGAGGGACTGCTCTTCTTGGCACCCCCTGCTGGCCAGAGTAGCACTAATGATAGCTCCAGAGAGGCCTCATCTTCTCTTTTCCAGGCCACGTGAACTGTTGCCATGGCAGCACTGCAATAAAAGACAGAAACCCAGGGGCTGCAGCTTGTAAAAGAAAGAGATGACCCCGAATAAAGCACAGGATGCCTCAAGGATCCTCCGTCCCAACACAAAAGGTTGATTTTGCAGAAAACTGTACTACCTGGATCTGTTCACAAAAAGGATGCCTATTTCCTAATTATGGTTCCTTTGCCTATACTACTGTACTTTTGATTCTCTGTCTTCCTATTTTTGACATGACTAATAAGGTGAAAAGTGGGCTAAGCAAAGACAAAGAAAGATTCACTGAGACATGACTTCTACACTATTAGAAGCAGTCAAGGGACTTAATATTTCTTAGAGGCCAGGTCTCCCCACTGTGACCAATAGATACAATCACAATGGTCAGAATCCCAGCTGGATTCTTAATGGAAACTGGCCAGCTGATTCGAAGTCATGTAGAATTTTAAGAAACTCAAATTAGTCAAGACAAATCTTGAAAAAGAGGAATTAAGTTGGAGGATTCACTCTTCTTTGTTTCAAAGCTTAACTACAAAGCCATGGTGACCAAGTCAGGATGGCATTAGTACAATCATGTACAGACGGGTGGAAAAGAATTGGGAGTCCAGAAGTAAATACATGTTTCTTTTCAACTTATCTTCAGAAAATATGCCAAGAATATTCAGTGGACAGCAACACTCCCTTACAAAAAAATAATAGATACATTAAAAATGAAGATGGACCCTTACCTCACATCATACACAAAATAACTCATTGAAAGTAGCTCAAAGTCTTAGATATAAGAGCTAAAGGCATAAAACTCAAAATAAAACATATGGATGAATTTTCATGAACTGTCTTAGATTTGATAATGGATTATTACCTATACTTTCAAAAGAATGCTCAACAACCAAAAAAAGATAAATAGGATTACATACAAGTTATGAATCCTTGTGCATCAAAGGACAGACCAGTAGAGTAAAAATATAACAATTCAAAAGATGGGAGAAAATATTTATAATCTATCTATTTGATGAGAGACTTGCATTATGAATATATAGATATCTCTTACAACTCAATAATTAGACAACCTAATTATTCACGGACAAAAGTTGTAAACAGAAACTTAAGGGATATGTAAAATGGCCAATGTGCACATGAAAAGATGCTAAACAGTATGAGAAATGAGCGAAATGAAAATAAGACTACAACAGATTATCATTTGATACTCATTAGGACGACTTGCTTACAAAAGTCAAATAAATGTTGCCAAGAGAGAAAACAGAACCCTAATTCTTCTGGTATGCATACACAATAGTATAGCACCTGTCTTTGCAAATGATTTGATAATTTGTAAAATGGTTAACATTGGCTCATAAATTCCACCCCAGATATATTCCCAAGAGAAATAAAACTGTGCCCACAGAAAGTCCTATATGCAAATACTATGACACATTACTCATAGCAGTGGAAACAACCCAAGTGATCATCTAATGAGTGAACAAATTTGGCATATCTGATGGAATGTTACTCAACTGTTAATATGCAACATGAATGGACCTTGAAAACATGGCAATATGGGATTAAAAAAAAAAGTCACAGAAGACCACATGTTATATAATTACTATTCTATGAAATATTCATAATAGGGACATCTAGACCAGAGAGTAGATTAGTGGTTGGTTGGGACTGGGTAAATGGGGAAGCAGATATGTGATAGCTACTGGTACAGAGTTTTTGTTGAGATGATGAAATGTTCCAAAATTGTCTGTGGTGATGTTTGCACATATCTGTGAATATGCTAAAAACTCATTGAAATGTACACTTTAAATGTGTGAATTATATGGTACTTAAATTATATCTCAATAAAGCTGTTAAAAATGAAATGACTTTTACAATATTAGAAGCAGTTTACATGGAGAGAGGGCCAACTTTCATCTAAACTGTTCTCCAGTTTTCACGACCTTTTGGCAGCCTCGCCTTTGGAGCTCCCTTGCTCATGAGCAGCCAACTCCTTCACCACCAGTCACAGCAACTGAAATCCCCCAGCACTTTTGTCGTTCCCAGAAGTATGATATTATTATCACTCATAGCTGACCTCTTCTTGAAGAAATTCCTGGTCTTCCTGGGTTCAAAACTCTACTTCTCAAGAAATCATGCAGGTTGTTTAATAAATGAATCAAAGCAGATGGAAAATGTCAAGAGATCATCGTGGTTTACTTGTTCTTCAAATGTAGTGCACTTTGATTTTTTAGATTTTAGAGACTATGAGTCTTACAGTCCAGAAGTTGTCTCACCAAATAGTCCCAATGAACCATTTTCCCAGATCTGCATGGGAAGGAAAAGCTGAAGCACAGTTTTCAGGTCTCCCTCACAGGTCTGAGTATCCACTATCAGTTGGTTTGAGATGTAAGCAGGAACAAGCTCATGCTTTAAGATGGTAGGGAGAGGTTGCATTGTTTTCATTGTCCTTACCTTGAACGTATATGAAAATGTGGCACTGTAGCAGCCGTCTTGTCACATGTTTATCAAAATCACGACACACTGACATCCACGAGCCATTAAACTCACGTCACTATTTCCTGGCTTCCTACTTTGTAGAAAAGAAATGATTTGCCTAAGTTTCCCTTAATCATGGGACCTGACCTGTAGCTGGTATATGATCATAATTCTTACAGGAACATCACAGTTTTACATTTTTTTATCTGTTTCCAATGAGTTGGGGAGTTCAAGAAATTATATTTGAAGCACAATCAGAATAGAAAAGCTAGTAGGCAGTGACTTCACTGCCGACAGAGGTGTACTGTGATGTTGAAATCACAGAACACACACTGCATTTGCAATCCCAAGATTATAATAACTTTGCTGATAATAATTTAAGGTGGATTAATATGCTCTTCATCCATGTAAAAGGACTGAATCTCAACTCAAAGGGTGGGATGCAAGTCCCAGCTCTTTATTATTTGTGTTAACTTCCTCCCCCTCTGTCTCCTATTCCAGGAACAAAGCTTGAAAAATGTGGATTTGACAACCAGTTCTAGGAATAGTGGATATCATGTTGACAATACATGTATATATGACCCAATTTAGACTTAAGAGAGAAGACATGTTATAAATAGCAATCAAAGAATCATTAACTCTGAACTGGAACATATCATTACCAATGACAAAACCAGGAGATTGAGGAAGTCATGTACAAACACAGGGAGAAAAGAGATCTGATATATGGTGTAGAAAAATAATGGCCCACATTGACCACACCTGGTCATCACCTAGGACAACTGTGACACACCCATATGCTGATTCCACATCCCAGAGCTCTCCTTCAGTTGCTTATGATGAGGCCAAGGTATTGTTGTGTTTGAAGCTTCTCCAGAACATTCTAATAGGCAACCAAGGTGTCACTGGAATAGATGAGGACTTATTGTCATTGGGAAAAAAAAAATAAACCTATATTTGAATAGTTATTGGACAGGTACTAGCCCTCTCTTCACCTCAGTTTTCTCATGTATCAGACAGCTTCAGGTTCACTGAGATGAACTTCCAGACCAGGCACAGTTATGGAGGAAGGGATTTATTGAAGCTTACAGATCCAGGGGAAGTTCCATAAAAGCAGAAGAAACTGGCCTGCTTTCACAGGCCCAAGCAGAGAGAGAGCAGTACAAGCCTAAAGGTCAAAAGCCACAGCACACTTCAGGAAATCCAGCTAAGCACACTTTGCATATCTTTAGATTGAAATCTGAAACCCACCACCACACCTTAAGATCCACACAACGGCATTGCCTCCAGCCAGATGGCTAGAGATGTAAACTACAAACAAATAAACAACTGAATATATTGGGGGCCATCTATTCTATTCAAACCACCACACACCCATATGCTGATTCCACATCCCAGAGCTCTCCTTCAGTTGCTTATGATGAGGCCAAGGTACTGTTGTGTTTGAAGCTTCTCCAGAACATTCTAATAGGCAACCAAGGTGTCACTGGAATAGATGAGGACTTATTTTCATTGGGAAAAAAAAAATAAACCTATATTTGAATAGTTATTGGACAGGTACTAGCCCTCTCTTCACCTCAGTTTTCTCATGTGTAAAGTAGGAATGATAGTAATGTCTACCTCATAAAGATGTCAAACATCCATAAGATAACCCAGGTACCACTTCTACCTAGTTCAGTGTACTGGCTGTCACAGGGAAGTATTTTAGGGTGCTGTCAGTTGCGGCATGTCACAAGGAAATCTAGAGCCACTGGAACCAGTGACAGAGGAAAGTTGACCAGGATTGGACCATTTTGTCTTCCTGGCTTCCAGTAGCATTTTTAGTAGTAACATGTTGGCTTATTCAATAATCACTATAAGTATACTGTAGCAGACCGCTTCGTGTTCGCTGAAATGGACTTCCAAACTAGTCACCGTTATGGAGGAAGGGATATTTATTGAAGATTACAGATGCAGGGGAAGTTCCATAATGGCAGAAGAAGCTGGCCTGCTTTCAGAGCTCCAAGGAGAGAGAGAGAAGCCAAAAGCCAAAAAGCCAAAAGCCACACAGCACACTTCAGGAACTCCAGGTAGGCACACTTTGTATATTTTTAGATTGGAATTTCAAACCCACCACACCTTAAGACCCACCCAGTGACACCTCCTCCAGCCAGGTGGCTACAGATACAAACTACGAAGTAGTAAAACTGAATATATTGGGGGCCATCTACTCAAACTACCACATTCCATCACTGGCCTCCAATAGATTCAAAACTATCACATGTTGTAAATTATATTCAGTCCAATTTTAAAGGTCCCCACAGTCTTTCCCAACTTAAGATAGTTCAAAAGTCCCAAGTCTCATCTGAGATTTCAAATTGTCTCTTAGCTGTGAGTCCTGTAAAATCAAACAAGTTAAACACTTTCAACATATAAAGGTACAGAGTAAACATTTTCAACAGGTATAAGGCATAGCAAGGAGACACTAGGACAATGCAAACTCAATAACCATCAAGCAAACAACAAACTTCTGCAGTTCAAGTCCAGAACAACCAGAGACTGAACGTCTCCATATTTTCCAATTCTGCCCCTCCAACTAGGCAGAGTAGCCAGGGAATACTTCCATCCCAGACCAACAATGCACTCCATGGTAGGTAGCCCTTGCACAGTCCAGATATATCCAAAACATCTTCAGGTCTCTATGCAAACCACCATCAATCTTCCAGTGGCTTTGTAAGCCTGTCAGGGTCATCAGACCCTGCCTCATGCCATGGTGGCTCCTGGAAACAGATGCATTTCACGACCACTCCAGCATTTTTCCTACTTCACAAACTAATACCAGGTGTGCAGGACACAGCTATATTCTTTATTTTATTTTATTTTATTTTATTTTATTTTATTTTATTTTAGGTAGGGTCTCACACTGGTGTAGGCTGACCTGGAATTAACTAGGTAGTCTCAAGGTGGCCTTGAACTCATGGCCATCCTCCTACCTCCTACCTCTGCCTCCCGAGAGCAAATGGCCACGCCAGGGCCTCTAGCCACTGCATAGGAACTGCAGACACATGTGCTGCCTTGTGCATCTGGCTTGTGTGCATCCTGGGGAATCGAAACCACGTCCTTCAGCTTCAGAGGCAAATGCTGTAACTGCTAAGCCATTACCCCAGTTCCACAGCCATATTCCTAATTCAGGGACAAATAAACTGTAACCCTGAAAAGCAGGTTCCTTCTCCAATCAACTCTTTTGAAAAGAGTTTGCATTTCTATCAAAATTTTTCCTCAGGCATCCTCTCCATTGTTTTAATTTAAAGCACTTGGGCCATCTTCCTTAAGATTTCTTATGTGTTGACAATAGAAGCTTCAGTAACCAAAAACCAGTATTTGTGCCTGTAATTGTAACTAGCTTGAGGTTTTCCAAACTAAAATCTTAAATCTCTCAGTACAATATCTTTAGTCAAGCACATCAGTTCAGTACAAATTTAACCTTGATCAAATGCTATGGACCTGGGCAGCACAATGAAGCCAGCTCCTATGCCAAGAGCCCAGTTCCAACAAAGTCCTCTGTAGTCTTTCCTTTCCCTTAGAAAGCTCATAAGCCAAGCCTCGAAGTTCATATTGTTTGCACTCAGCATTCTCAAACTCCCATCAGAATAGTACATTAAACTTGGCTTACCACTCCAAGAGGCATCTTCAGTTTCAAGCACCATGTCCATGTCTGTTGCTCCAAAACAAAAGTTCCAAAAGAGAAAATCCACATAATCAGGTTCACTCATCCCACTTCGCGTACCAATTTCTGTAGCAGACAGCTTCAGGTTCGCTGAGATGAACTTCCAAACTAGACACAATTCTGGAGGAAGAGATATTTATTGACACTTACAGATCCAAGGGAAGTTCCATAATGGCAAAAGAAGCTGGCCTGCTCTTACAGCTCTAAGCAGAGAGAGAGAAGCCACAAGCCAAAAAGCCAAAAGCCACACAGCACACTTCAGGAACTCCAGCTAAGCACACTTTGCATATCTTTAGACTGGAATTTCAAACCCACCACCATACCTTAAGATCCACCCATTGACACTTCCTCCAGCCAGGTGGCTACAGATCCAAACTACAAATTAATAAAACACTGAATATATTGGGGGGCATGTACTCAAACTACCACATATAGCTGGTAATTTGTACTTATAACTTCTTATTTTAAATTGTGTTTTCTTATTTTTAAGCTGAAAGTATGAAATTCTTCCAAACAATGGAGGGATGATGATGGTAGCTGGAATCATACTTTGTAGAGAATGCACATGCTTAGAGTTTAAAGTAATTTGAGACTCTTTTTTTGTTTATTTATTTATCTATTTATTTATTGCAGTCTTCCAGACTCTAGAATTCCTTGCACATTTCTCTGCTAATGGCAAATATCATGCCTGGAATATATATGCAAGACTCAAGAAATAATTTAAACTAATTTAAATATTAATTTAAAATAATTTAAATTTAAACTGATTTTTATTTATGTGAAACATGGCTTCATTCTATATCCCAGGCTGACCTGGACTCACTATATAGCCCAACCTGGACTTGAACTTGTGGTCATCTTCCTGTCACAGCCTCCCAAGTGCTATGATTCCATGAATGAGCCATCACACCAGGATTTTCGTTGAGTTGAGTTTTAAGATGGTCCATTCTCCCAATGGAAGTTTTATTTGCACTGCTGTGCCCACTTCACAGTCTTCCAGAACTTACAGACAGATTTCCTCAGCAGTCAATTCCTAGGTGCCCAAGAGTTCCCATGGACAGCATGGGCCCTCCATCCTTTCCCTCTTCAGTATTATTTTCAGATCTTGGCTTCATTCAGCTGACTGTTTAAAATTTGACTTTCTCACCCATTTTATTCCCAGGTTAACACCATCTGGCACACATTCCTTCTTCCCTACCCTTATTTTTGTATATATACCTGTTGCAGACCCCACATATCTCTAGATCCTTACCTGTTTCCTCTTCTCTCCTTGCAGAAGGAACCCCTCATGTCCAGGTCCTCAGTCTTCTAATGCCTTTGTTTTTCCCTCTTAATTCTTTCTCTTTTGGAGTCTCTGGCACTAGCATTGCTGTGGGACTTTGTGTCTGTCCTTTCCATTACTATCTCTTCTGCTTGCCAATGTGATTCATTTTCTCTTGTGCTAAATACACATGTACACACGTGGACATACGAATGTGTACACACAAAAATGCATGTGCATGCATGTTCACACATGCACACACACTTAATTCAATGCCATCAGAACCTCAGCCCATTTCTCTGTTTTTTTTTTCTCCTAACATCTTATTGTTCCTTTCTTTTGCTTTCATTTTCATGATTCCTCCCATTTATTTTCTTTCCTTTTCTCTTTGTCCCTAAACAGATAAAATCATAAAATTCAATTTTCATTTACTGACTTTTCTATTTCCATATCTTCATATAGAATTTAATCATTCTTGTGTTGTTAAATGTCATATCTATAATTTACTTTTTTATTCATTCACACTTATTCACCTCTTTATTCATTTCAAACACAAAACTATAACATGTCCATGACCATGAGAATGAAAATGAATGACCTCCCTTTGGATAGCCTTCAGATCTTTAGTCAGACTGTCTTAACGTGTCAGAAACCTAGCAAGTTATTTGATCGTCCAAGATGATATTTCCATCAAACACATCATTATTCCCCTTGGTTTCTCCTTGGTCATCTGAACCCATGCTTTAACCCTTCCTTTCCTCTAACACTAGACACCACTGAATTATTTTATCACATTTATTTTCTTTTCTGCTCCCTTTGAAGATAGGGTAATAAACCCCTACTTGTAGTAAAAAATATTCTCTAATTTGCTACTTAGCCAATGTTTTACATAATTTTATTCCTCCAGTACATGACTTCCAAGAAATTCTTCCTCATAGCACAATATGTATCGCTTATTAAAAATATAGCTAATGACTTTCTATCTACAGCTGAATAATAGTGACACTACTTATCATTTATTACCCCACTCCCCCTGCATGTTCTCCATCTGCATGAACTACCTACATAGATGATCATGATTCCCAGATTTGTTTTTGTTTTTAAATATTTATTTGAGAGAGAGAGGAGAGAAAGAGAGTGAGTATGGGCATATCAGAGCCTCCTAACGCTGCAAACAAATTCCAGATGCATGTGCCACTTTGTGCATCTGGCTTTATGTGGGTACTAGAGAGCTGAACCTGGGCCATCAGACTTTGCAAACATTCACCTTTAACCAATGAGCCATTTCTTTAGCCTCCAGAATTATCAGATTTCTTCAAGATATTTCTACATTCCATCTAGTAAGGTAAGCCTTCCTTCTTTCAAGTACCTACCAAGTTCCTGATATGCTCAGCTCTGGCTAACTACCCATCTCTCTCTTATTGGTTGACACATTGTTTTTCATATGCATACTTCTCAATGTTTTTTCTACCTTCACTGCTCTAGTACAGTATGTATGCCCCTTGCTAGCTAGCAGGAAGCACATGTTGTCATATATGCCTTTGGTGGTATAGCCAAAGAATTCTTTCCACATGCCATAGTCAAACAAGCATTTGCTGAAACTTGTGATTTTCATTTTTAACCTTTCAGTAGCATGAACACCAAATACAAATTATGAGCATCAGTGATTGTCCTCTAACAAAAATAAGAGGGAAAGAAAAAAGCAAAAGCAAGAGAAATAAATATATTCTCTTTTGACACACTTAAATGAAAGTAAAGCAGTTGATTTTTTTGTTACACAAATACTGGACTATTTTACTAAAGTAACACATGTCTTTAATTTTAATACACTAAACTTCCTTCATAGTCTCTTGTGTACTGATTTCTCTACTATGGTAGCAGATCTTTTATTGTCCTAATTTTTGTAACCCAGTTCTGCCCAGAATCTTCCACTGACTTAGGCATAGATATTGGCAGCAAAGGCATGCCTTAGCCTATGTTCAACAGACTGGGAAGAAAGACAGCAAAGGAGGGTGTTAGGAAGAAGGGAGTAGTTGAGTACATTTTATTGGTGTAGCTGTTAGCTGGGTCTCTTCTCGTTTTTCTTTCCACACATTTCACCCCAGAACAAACTCTTTCACTTGGCTCAGAATCCATCTTCTTTTATCTGACTTCACTCTGATCAAAAGCCGGTTCTGTTCTTTCCTGAATTCTAGTAATGAAACCGGAAAAGGATGCATTGCTTGAGGGACCCTGAGTAAGAACCCACAAAGAATTCACCCTTGACTTTCAAGAGGCACCCCCGCCTCGTTCATTTATTTGTCAAAGGCCTGGATTTGCTGCACAGGATTGAAAACTGGCCTGCGGGACTGGCCACACTGCCCAAGGCCTGTCATGTGGTCCTAGAAGCATCTCAGTCCACGTTCTCTAGAACCCTTTCCGTGCTGAAAGGAATCACGGCTTTGTATCTTTCCTCTAACATCAAAAACACAAAACAAAACAAAAAAGGATTTAGACATTCTTTAGCTGACTAGACATTTTCTTCAGTGGCAAAGTAGAGCAAATAAATAGGGATCCTAAAACATTGCAAATTGATGCATAGGGATGGTGCAGCTCCCCGATTTTGTCACTAGGAGCTGCTTTATTGGCTCTCTCCTCTGGGGTTTTAACATCCAACCGTGAATGATAAGTCATCTTTTCCTGCTATCACCCCAAAAGAAAATCGGAGCACTTTATGCTCTCCGTGGGGGAGGGGATCAGAATATAATTAATTCATGGTTTTACCACACAGGGACCTAACTCCACTCTCTCACTAGGAAATAAATGACATCCCAGGTGGTGATGAGCTTGCTGCTTGAATGACTTACTTTCTCTGCTTCCTTTGTCTAATCATGCTTGTGACCTGGTATCTGACCCCCCTCCAGTTCCCAGGATTCACTAACTTAACTGTGATCTTCAGGCAGTCTCTAAATGCACGTACCAGGTCACACCTCCTTTCAGAAGCCTGCATTGTCACCTTAGCATAATTAATCAAAAGTACAGAAGTTTGGATTTAGCATCATTATTTTCATAGAGCTCTTAGAATCATCTAGAAATATAAACAATAGTTTTGTAGACATACGTTTTGTTAAGAGTTTATCAACTTATGTTGCATAATCTTGTGAACAATGTACAAAAGGCTCTATAGAATTTTGAAAGAGCCTAGTTGGGTAGAATAATAATTACAAAGATAAAAATATATATGAGAATAAAAATAAGATGCTTATTATTAAGCATTGATTTTTAGATGTAAGAAAAAATCATGCAGATATATTTGAATTATTCTGGAGAACTAATATCTGGTTTGGGGGAGGAGACTAATTTTAATATAAATTAAAAATTAATTAATTTCTAGGCCGCATACATTCACACAGTAATATATGTGTCTACTGATTAATGGGGTTTAAAGTATCTGATTCAATTTACTCTGAATTTCCTATTTAGAAGCCAATCTATTTTTTCTCTAATGCCAACAACACCATAAAACCAGAAACAAAAGGCTTTTATGGTTTCTGTTTTTTCTTTTCTTTTCCTTCTTTTCCTTTTTCTTTCTTCCATTCTTTTCTTTTCTTTTCTTTTCTTTTTTTTTTCTGTTCTGAGTTTGAACTTCCACATGCAAATGTCTATGCCTTTTGTTGCTTGTACAATTTGATTTATTCCTTATTGGTGGAAAGCTGTTATGGACATTGGTGCTTTGGACTTTAATGTGAAGAAAATGGTTACCTAACATGTGCTGTTGTTTTTTTTTAATGTGAATTTGAATAATTTGAAATTCTCCTGCCTCCCTCTCTCCTCCCCCTATGTTGCAGAGTGAATGCATTTAGTGTTGAGCTGAAGGAAGCTCTGGTTGAAGCTGTGTCTCCTGACTCGCCCAGGCATTAACATATACAGGCATTGTCTCCACTGTTTCCCTCTGCAGCTTTATAGAATAAAACAAGCCACATCAAATAGGCTGGGCTGTAATATTAGGCAAAATCTAATTTCAGTTTGGTTATCATATAGTGTTCATTTCCCTCAGGGAGGGGAAAAATTAAATTTGTAAGCTTAAGATTCCAGCTGAAGCAGTGGAAAGTAAGACTGGCTTCCTTCTGCCTTTTATTATTCACTTTATGAATTAGCCTTAGTTTACTTGTTTCGATCCGGTGTGGACATATTTCTGAATACTATTAGCATAGCAATCAGGGCTGTTCTCAGGTTATTGAATGGTGTGTTGACTTCCGAAATAAATAGATATGCAGTGTGAAGGGCGAGCTGTCACTTCAGGAGCGCTTTCCTGATCTAAATTAAAAGGCACTTCTAATTGAAAACTATAATAGCAGGAGGGTTGGAAAAGACAATGAAACTGCTCAGTCCCTTTCAGTTCTTCACAGATTCTGTGAGGGAATATGAGAAAAAGTAAAATGAAAATATTAAATTACAAATTGCAATTTAAGGAGCAATATTAAATTATACCAAAATAACCACATTGCTGGGAAGCAATTTTAGATTCTTGATTTAAAGACTCTCAATGCACTTGAGTTTTCTCTATTATATTCTGATCTCTGTTTTATCACTTAACATATAATTCTATGTTTACACCAGCAACTGTGTCTTTATCTATGAAAGAAGCAATCGGTCTTGAAAGACTTTCCATTTTACACTTTATGCTCACTAATTCAGTGTTGTGTTCATTCCTGTGTATCTTTTATCATACCTCAGGCAATGCATCCAGGGAGGAAATCTCCAAGTCAGGACAATCTTATAACATCTGAGGCAATCACTCAGTAGTTTTCTAAGTGAATATTTCCAAAAGTTAATAACAGCAAATCAATTATGAATTTACATAATAGATGAAATGATTAGATATTTCAGCTACATGAGTAACTACCAGCTGTCTGAGTCTATATGCATTGGTCCTTTAAGGGTTAACAATTGAGGCCTGTCTATAGCTCATTTCTATAGTAACAGCAAGACTGAGACTTTTTATGGGCACCTAATAATTAGAAAGTGCTAGAAGGTATAACAATATAATGAATCAAAACTGATAGACTTGTGGGTTTCCATAGAAACATGTATAATTATGATAATCGGTCCCTGGCATACCCTCCGAATCGTATACATTCAGTTAAATGCAATAAACATTAGGCAGTATTTAGTGAGCTGTGATGCAGATTAACAGTGTGAGATACAGGGAGGCTATGAATAAAATTGCTGTACAGTTTATCTCGAACTAATTTTCCAGATTGCTTTAATAGATGTAGTGTGTATATGTGAAAAATTGGAAGTGTATTTTTGCTAGCAGTAAAGCTAACAAAGATAATATTTTCTAAAGCAACTGACTGATGTTTAAGTTCGGTGCAGATCAGAATGGGCCAAGGCATCCCAAAGCTCTCAGTACAAATGGCAGGTCAGGCTTACTTTGATGATCTATTTTTAAAGTAAATTATAAATCTTTCCATGATTATCTTTTTTTAAACCTTTTCCTTTATTCTATCTCCCCATTTTCAGAAGAAATTTCTTAGTCTCGTTATGAAGAGAAAACATAAGTAAATACTCTCCTTACTTTTGATTAGAATAAGGCAATAATCCCTCCTGCCTCCTTTGAAAACCTACCTTTTAATTTTCTCTCAGCTTCTAGATGTGAAATGAACTTGGCATTTCTACCTGCAGAGGTATAAAAAGCTGGCAGAATCCCACATAAGGTGGGAGGACATGACATGTGCCCTGTTCTTTGCATATGTGTTCATATGCTGGAGTCCTGTGAGAGAGGCTGGGCTATAGGATGTTAAATATTATTTTATTTGGTTTTTCTCTGTTTCCTTATAGGGACTATAATGCACTAGTTTGGAAGATGACAAGCAGTTCTCTATGGTAAAAAGTGCCTGGGCTAAAGTGATGTGGAGTGGGAACACTGTGAGATTATTTTCATAGATAATAACAGCAAAGGGCAGGAAAAGCTTCAAAGCTTGTGTGCGTGTGTGTGTGTGCGCATCTGTGTGTATGCAATGAGTCTGGGCTCTCTGTCGGTATTGCCCTCCTCTTCCAATGCCCATGAGTACCTTTCAGGCATTTCACTGGAGAAACACAGTTTCTCCCAAAGAAGGGAGGAAGAGTCTGGCTTCAGAGTGAAGTTATAGAGATGTATTGCATTATTCATTGTACAAATTTTAATAAATAAAATAAAAAATAAAATGAATGAGATGTGTCTTTCAAAGAAAGGCAAATGCTTTTCTTAAGCTGTGTCAAAGCCACCCCAGGCTTGGCAGTTTAGCTGGATCTGGCTTTTCTCCTGACCTCATGCTGTCTTAGGATTGGGTATGAGGGCTTTTAAGTCACAGGGAGTACATGTGGAGCTCTCTCCTCTCCATCACCACTGTGTGACTTTCTAATGCTATAATGGTGTGCCACAAAAGATTCTAGCTCCTGCTTGGCAGGAGCTGGAGTGAAGAGGGTGTGGAGGAGAAAGCTGGCCCATGTTCTCTCTAAAACATAATTTTCCATCCCTTTTTCCAGTCTTCCTAACTTCCAAAGACCTTCAGCTAAAAGCAGTGAACCCATAAGTGTGCATTTTGGATGACAATGTAATTATTTCTCCACAAAGCTGTTTCATTCTTTGTCTCTTTCTGTTATGTATTTTAAAAAAGATGATATGTAACCATTCTTGTTTTAGGTTTACTTCACATGTATTCTATATTAGTTGTATCAAAGTATTTTGCCCATCCTTCTCCTCTCTTCTAGCTCATCCTTTCATATTTGATTTTTGTTATAATTCTATATAGGTCATATCCACATTTGTTCTCCTATACATACATACTTACAGATATTATAAACTAAGATTTATCTACTATGTGGTTTTGTTATTTTTGCGTTTGTCACTTCACTTAATATGATTCTTTCCAGATCCATCCATTTTCCAGCAAATTTTATAATTTTTTCATTCTGTATTGTTGAATATACCTCCATTGTATTTATGTTCTACATTTTCATTATCCATTCATCTTTTGTTACCATGCTTAATAACTTCATCCAGTGATATTGGGCATGTAGCATTCATACCAGTATTTATAGTGCTATTGGGCAATGTGTGAACATTTTATGGTATGTTTTATGTACCTATATGAATATATTAATTAATTCTGCAATAAATAGGCAGAAAATAATATTCTACATAGAAAATGCATACACAACTTCACATATAACACACTGACACATTTGCAGTCTTAGAATTCCAAGTATGTAGATATATAAATGACAATGCAATTCTACAGTATTCTATAGTATGAGGTCCTTATATACTTTTTATGGAAAATTATGAATCTATGCATCCAGGAAATATATGAGTGCAGCATTTTATGTTCATAAGCATTACTAATTTCTTTTTCTTCTCATTAGTAGGAAGACATATTATTGAACACGTGCTGCTTAAATAAGAACTCATGATAGTATGCTTAACAAATATTGATTAAATATTGACGATGATCAGGGAACTAATAATTTCATGTGGCACTATGAAGGTATTATGATACTACCTATTCACTTATGTGTTTATTGTGAAGTGGTTGGACGTGTTCTTGCCTGTTGTTTTGGTAGAAATTCTGTAACAACTTCAAATGAATAAATTTTTATTAATTTTGAGAAATGCTTGTTGCATTTCTACTGTAGGCATATGTTTTGGTGGTGGAGTGCAGCATTGCTCAAACTTCCTGCCCCCTCATACCTGATATTCTGAAGTTGAAAACAGATAGGCAAATATATATCAAATGATGATAAATTTTATAAAATGAAGCAGCACAAAGTACATGGAAAATTTTGTGATAATAATAAAATTAAGAAACACCCAAATTCTAAAGCATGACATATACAGATACCAGAGTATTAGTATTTATCTCAGAATTCTTTCAAAAGTAAGAGGCAGAACAATCACTCATTAAATAACTAGCAGGTATCTGGTGTTATGTTGACCTTTATTTCTCTCCTCATTGTATTTTTTACTGCTTGTACATGCCCCAAAATGTGGACAGGTATTGCTACCTGCAGTTTGCAAGGAATATAGCAAACAAAATCCAATGTTAAACCAAGGTCATACAGCACATACACTGGGTTGTGAGCCAGCCCATGACATTCCAAAGCTTTTCTTTATTAGCAGCACACCTCTATAGATTGTGAACAAAGAACAGTTATTGTCTTCATACCACATGGAAATTTATCCAGGCTTCTGTTCTCTTTTATACCTCCAGAATACTGTGCTTCTGAGTGAAGTGAAGAATAACTTGACTTGCTAGATCTTAGTGCAACATACTGCACTACTTTCTTTTCTGCAGCACACACAGCTATTATTCT
The DNA here is from genome assembly GCA_036346955.1 of Dipus sagitta. Taxonomy (NCBI): domain Eukaryota; kingdom Metazoa; phylum Chordata; class Mammalia; order Rodentia; family Dipodidae; genus Dipus; species Dipus sagitta. The sequence goes on from CM070771.1 coordinate 131,604,071, forward strand.
AAACATTCTTATCCAAATCTTCAGAGATTTGTAGGGTTGACACTCTTCCACATGGCTAAAATGCTGTTGCTTATTTTTAGCTGAATACTGTGGTTGTGAGAATTCTGCTATACTTTTTCTTGCACTGCAAATTCTGTCTTTCGAACTAAATCATTCTTGTGTAAAGTCTGAAAAACCTTTGAGAGTGTTGTGTACTGGAAATCTTGCTTCAGCTATTTTGTCTGAGCTTCCCAATGACTTTTACCAAAGGGAAGGAGTCTGATTTATGTTTATTTTTGGATATGTGTGTGTATGTATACGTGTATATGCAGTTGGATGTGTTCAAATGTGTGTACATATATATGGAGGCCAGAGCACAACTTTAAGTACTATTTATTAAGCATTCCATGTACTTTTTTTAAATTTATTTATTTAGTTATTTGAGAGTGACAGACAGACACAGAGAGAAAGAGGCAGATAGAGAGAGAGAGAGAATGGGCACGCCAGGGCCTCCAGCCACTGCAAACGAACTCTAGACTTGTGCACCCCCTTGTGCATCTGGCTAACGTGGGTCCTGGGGAGTGGAGCCTCGAACCGGGGTCGTTAGGCTTCACAGGCAAGTGCTTAACTGCTAAGCCATCTCTCCAGCCCCCATGTACTTATTTTTGATGGAGGGTTTCCCAATGGTCTGGAGCTCACCCATTAGATTAGACTGGTATCCAGTAAACCTGAAGGTTTATCTTGCCTTATCTCCATCTTCACAACACTGGGATTGCAGATGACAACTATCACTTCTGTCTATTTTATTTTGGGTATTGGCGATTGAACTCAGATCCTCATGCTTGCAAGGCAAGCACTTTTCTGATGGAACTGCGCAGCCTAAGTGATGTTTTAAAACTGAGCTATCATCTTGCTTAGTGGAACAAATGAAATTAGCAATGTTGCCATGTAGAATTTTCTATCAAAAGAGTCTGAGATTTGTCTGTTCACTGGAGTTTTGGAAAGTAGGATTCATATTCTCTTACTGCATTATAGATATATCAGCTCAGCAGAGTAGCACATGCCTGTAATTCCAGCATTCAGCAAAAGCAGGAAGATTGCTACCAGTTTAAGGCCAGCATGGTCTATATAGTCAAGGCCATCCAGGGCCATAAAGTTCATCTCCAGAAAACAAAATAAATAAGTATAAGCAATTACACAATGTGCATGTCCATATTTCCATACAGTAATCCTCATCATTAGCAACTTTAATCAGCAGTGATGGCTATTTGATAATGCCTTTAGATTTAATTAGCTTTTTTGTTTATATGATTAAAATTATTGATTGGCTTAATCAAAAAATTAAATAAAATATAAAAGTTGTATATGAAATGCTTTATGGACTTGAGAAATCCTCTCCAGTATTTATGTAATCACTCATGACCAGTTTTATGATGTAGTAAAAATCAACTAATATTTTGATGAACTTGATTAAACAGTTTTGATTGGTATCCTGATCATTCCTATGTGTGTGAAACATTAAAATTGATAATGGTGGTAAGACTTCAGGTATATATTATGAATTTGTAGAAGTTTCTTTATATAAGTTCCCTTACTTAACCTTTCTTTCTTTTCTAAACAAGAAAGAAAAGAAAAACTAAGGATGTCTGCCTTACTTTGTTTGGGATTTGCTTTTTGACTGGTAAAAGTCACCCTTTCTTCTGTCCATTTATTTTTTTTCCATTTGCAGAATGTTGAAAATTATTTTGGACAGTTGCTTTGAATTAACAGTAATTAACTTCAACTCTAAGTGTGAGTTTGCAAATGGATTTTTGTGAAATGCTTCTTGGTTAGTCAATGACAACCTTCTTTCCTGTTCTCTTTGGTAAATAAACCTGCTACTCTATGGTAAGGAGGGCCAATGCAGACCATTCTGCTTGGGATGAGGTTGGAAGATTCATCCAAGCCTTTTTCTAGAATTTTGTACTGCTCAGCAGGTCTAGCTGGGCCAGGGCAAGGTCTGATGCAAGTCACAACAGAATCTTTTTTCTCTGTCAGAAGTCTATATACTCTTATTATACAATGCCTTAATCACATACACATGGCCCTCAACATACAAAAGCTTATTATTTTAAAAAAAAGTACTAGAAAATGCCAACTCCTATAACAAAAATAACTTATACTCTGTTGTTCAAATGATGGTACTGCTGTCCAGGGGAAGGTTGTTTTTCAGCTATGAAAAGTCATATTGAAGTTCAGATGGTCTTGATGTGTTGACCAATTGGATAGATAGGTTAAAACAGGAGGTAAAGTATTTCCAAGTGTATGCTTTACATAAACAGAGATAGTAGGATCATGAGTATTTTATATTATTATTTTTTATCAGTTATGTACACAGTGGGTATAGAACCATGTTGGTACCATCATTAGCCTCCTCCTTGTCCTTCCCCCTCTGCAGGGACTCTCTTTGTTGGGGAAAGTGGGTTGTGCATTGTTGGGTTAGCCATAAGTTATGGGTAAGAGGCAATGTCTATGTATAATGTCAGAACATGTGGCTCTAACAATCATTCAGCCCCCTTTTCTACAAATTACATAACCATGGTGCAATAAACTCATTTCCTCTAGAACTGTCCATACTCTTTCCAGCTCCCTGGCTTCCTCTTGCTCCTCTCTCTCACTCTTGGTACCACTGGTCATGTTGGAAGGAGCTTGTTTCCCCTCATAGCTGCTGTTGTCAGATATGTTTGCTGATTTGATACACTTGTTTTTCCAAACTTCAGGTTTTCCTTTGAAAGATTATCTGAAAGCACTCATTTCCAACACAAAAAAGTAAAAATTTAATATTAGCAGAGTCATGTGAAAAAATGAAGAAAGAAAAATGGGCTCAACATTAGAGTATGAGGAAGCCAGAGAGCAATGATTCATTAATTAACTCCAGTGTCCTGAATGTGATAAGATCATTAGTCATTACCAGCCTCTCTTGAATTGGAATATGCTCATCATTTATATGACTTTTTTGAGGAGGTTTTAAACTAATTGTTTATTGAAAACTCTAGTGTTGAATTTGTCTTTGAACTAGTAATTTTTGACAACTGTATACCTTTTCTCAGAGACTGGAAGAGAGAAAGAGAGAGAAACAGCAAGCAGTTCAAAGAACTGCCAACTTCATTTTATTGTAGTAACAGAAAACAGCTAAATTAGTATTCTCATAGCCTATTCAGATATAATTTTTCTCCTAAAAATTTATGCTTTTTTTAAAAACAAGAGTTATTTTCCTGCTTATTTTCCACTTGCAGCACATGAAAAAACAGTATTTTCATGTTCTTCCTTTTATCACTTCAACTCCTCATTCAAATCACCAGATAGAAAAGAATACCGAGGAGGAAGTTAACACACAAAGCCACAGAAAGGTCAGAAATTCTTCCAACTTCTTAAATTCTTCCTATCACTTTTGGGCTGACCCCAGAGCCCCTTTCTACTTAATATAATGAAGAGAGCAAACTGTTTCATGTTTAATTTCTTTGAAATATAGTCATTGTTGTTGACTATTGACTTGTTCAGTAACTAACGACTAGTGGCTGTAGCTCACTTGTCTTCTCCAGTCCTGGGCTTTTAGTATATATTTCAACACCCAGAAAGACATTGTATTGTCGAGGGATATGCAGAAGAGCTGTAATGAATTTAAGGCTTTATCATTGCAGTCATTTCTTGATAGATTTTTCTGCTTGTTTCGTATAGGGTCTAAATGTGTAAAGATGCTTTCCTCCTGCCAAATGACCTTAAGTTAGTATTGTGCACTTTCCACTGTTTGTAACAATTGCAACACACTGTTTTCTTCTCTCTGTTCTTCTTATCTTTTTCAGTCTAAAATTCCATTTATCTCAGTAGTGAAAGTGAAGTGTTACGGCCTTTATGCAGTCATGCAACACTGATCCTGCATCCTGAATGACCGAGATAATGACCATGCTAACAACCCTTAGTAATTATATACCAGGTACACCTATTGCTTTAAATGTGAAGTCATTGAGGCCTCACCACGAGCCTATATGATAAGTGCTATTACTATTTCTAACTTCCTACTGAGGACAGTGAGGACCAGGGAAGTTCACATAGAAAGACAGCAAGGGACAAAACTGCACTATGAAGCATGTACTCATTCCGACTCTTAAATTTACAATTTATACTTTACGCAATTCTTAAGGATAAAGTCCCAAACATAGTATCTTAGAATAATTGTGAACAATTTAGGATTTTATCTGATTGACTATATTGTTATAGAAAGTCCTCAGTATCTTATTATTAGAATTTGAAGTTCTCTGTAAATATGGCCTTTATTTTTTGGCCCAAGTGTGGGGGTAAATATGTGTTTATATGTACAATGTGGGTTTTTTTGGGGGGTTACATATGAGAGGGGGTGTGCATGTGGAGGTCAGGAGGCAATTGCAGGCTGCCTTGTTTGCCACCATTGTTCACCACTGCTTTCACCAAGATAGCTAACTAACCTGCATGCTTCCAGTGAATTCTTCTCTCTCAAGCTCTCTTCTGGCCATAGAAGCCCTGGGATTAGAGATGTTCATGCTACAGCATGTGGCTTTACATTGGTTCTTAGGATCTGAACTCAGGTTCTCATGCTTGTCTGGTAAGTGCTTTATCTACTGCAACATCTTTCTGGTTCTGAATTCTTACTTAGACATTACAGTGGATCCTTTATTCTCTTTCATAGTAAATAAGGCTTTTGCAATTATGGAATACATATTAGCTTATTCTGTTCTTTTATAGCATATAGACTTGAAAACAAAGAAGGAAGTAGGTCATATTGCATAAATAAACATATCCAATGTTTTGCTTTGTATTTCAGTTTATAAACATTCATTCAATCTTTTCAACTAATTCCTTGAGTAAGGAAATTATTCAATGCCCAAGGAAACCTTTTATTTCTCTCTGGAAGTCCCCATATATGGATAGCCTAAGAACCATTTTACTCAAGCATAACCGATCCTGCCTTGAAAGCTTCATCTAGATGTCAAAGTATTGTCCTTGCCACCTGGTACGAGCTACATGGAGCCACTGTGGATATGAGGTCTGAGAGACAGTTGTCTATCCTGCCAGAACACTCAGGTAGCTTAGTCTGACAGATGCAAGACAGCCCACATCCCAGTTCTTTCTTTCATGCTCATGGGTTTGGCCATTGTTCTTTAAGTTCTCATTAGTATGTCAGAAGTGGCTGCTTAATAAAATCTTCCAGAACCTAATAGGGAAAGTGGCAAATAAATAATTTATAAAAACAACACTCTAATGGAGAATTCACCACTTTGTAGAACAGGTAAGAACCTATATTCTTCCTTTCCTCAAGGTAATTTCATTTTATAAGGATGAATGTTATCTCACATGATAGAAGCTCCTGTGGGTCATCCATGTCCACTCCATCAGGTTTCCTTATATTTGAAATTTTTAAGCGATGTAAGAATTTGTTGTATTTTTGAGAGTGACGGAACTATTCTCCACTCTTGCTTGAGCTTTAACTCACGTGTTAGGGTACTGGATTGTCAGGGCCAAACTAAATTTCCAAGGAGTCAGTGGCCTCCTGGTTCTTGTCTTATGAATTCGGAGAATGAAATTCACACACCATACAGAGGATGAAGTTTACAAACATTTTATTAGAGTCCTTAGCAGCTTCAGTGAATTAAAAAGGACAAAGCTTTAATCTGTCCTGCGACTCTGACTTTTATTTATTTAGTTTTTAACACAAACTCTTTTAGGTAGGAAGATATATAGGGATTGAGTCAGGTTTGGTGCAAAAGACATCTAGGGATCACTTCCGACCAAGATGGCGACCGCCTAGCTGCGCTGCAAATCCTGGGGAAAGAAAGGCAAGATATTAAGGGTATATAGTGGCTTTTAGGGGAGAGAAATCTGGGAGGGCACAGAGGTGGGGGAACAGGGAATCGCTGGTCCCCTTTCGGGCGGGTAGGCACCCCTCGCCCCAAATAACTGCCGTGTTCAAAGCTCCACCCCTGCCGCTGCTGCTGCTCCGGAGCCCACACAGCTGCCATCGCGCGCCGATCGTTCCCTCCGCGCGGAAGCTTAGACTGCTCCGCACCCTTGTCCACTCGCCCACCTACTGAGTGTGCCCAGTCCCACAAGCTCAGACTGTATCTCTCGCTTGCGTCAGCTCAGGTGCCACCCCCTACCTGCCTGCCGCACCGGCGGGCCGCCATTGTCCTGTGGCGGGGGAGCACAGACTGCTTCCGGTTCCCAGCGTTCCCAGCCAAAGTCTGGGCGGCTTCAGTGCTTGGTGCCTCAGTGCCACTCCTAGCTCGAACGCAGGCAGCTGTGGCACACTACCACTTGAGAACTCAAGCAATTTTGGCGCCCCTGCCAGGTAGTAGATAGGCGGCTTTGGCAAGTGAGATTATTCCCTGCGTGCGGAAGCTTAGACTGCTCCGCACTCTCGTCCACTCGCCCTCTGTCTGCCGCGCGGCTGTCCACAATTGTCCTGTGGCGGGGGAGCGCAGACTGCTTCCGGTTCCCAGCGTTCCCAGCCAAAGTCTGGGAGGCTTCAGTGCTTGATGCCTCAGTGCCACTCCTAGCTCGAACACAGGCAGCTGTGGCACAATACCGCTTGAGAACTCAAGCAACCTTGGCGCCCCTGCCAGGTAGTAGATAGGCGGCTTTGGCAAGTGAGATTATTCCCTGCGTGCAGAAGCTTAGACTGCTCCGCACTCTCGTCCACTCGCCCTCTGTCTGCCGCGCAGCTGTCCACAATTGTCCTGTGGCGGGGGAGCGCAGACTGCTTCCGGTTCCCAGCGTTCCCAGCCAAAGTCTGGGAGGCTTCAGTGCTTGATGCCTCAGTGCCACTCCTAGCTCGAACACAGGCAGCTGTGGCACAATACCGCTTGAGAACTCAAGCAACCTTGGCGCCCCTGCCAGGTAGTAGATAGGCGGCTTTGGCAAGTGAGATTATTCCCTGCGTGCAGAAGCTTAGACTGCTCCGCACTCTCGTCCACTCGCCCTCTGTCTGCCGCGCAGCTGTCCACAATTGTCCTGTGGCGGGGGAGCGCAGACTGCTTCCGGTTCCCAGCGTGCCCAGCCAGAGTTCGGGCAGCATCAGTGCTTGGTGCCTCAGTGCCACTCCTAGTTCGAACGCAGGCAGCCTTGGCACATAACCGCTTGAGAACTCAGGCAACTTTGGTGCCCCTGCCAGGCAGTAGATAGGCGGCTTTGGCAAGTGACAGCCAAAGCCCAGGCTTCTTGGCAACGCCCCCAGGCTGCATAAGATTCCCATTGTTCTTGAGCCCAGGCTGATACGCCCACTTATCTGCCCATACACTGTCATGGGCAGAACACAGTGCAAAAGAAATAACATGAAAAATCAAATGCAAGAAAATCCAATTAGATCACCCAGTCCCACAATGATTACTTCTAACCAAAACATAGAAGAACAAATAGGACCAGAACACCACATTGAAGCTATGAGCAATGCAACTCTAACCAACCTATTGGTAGAACTTGCAGGAAAGCAACAAAGGGCCGACAATCGTGTGGATGCTGCCATCACTAAACTAGAACTAATAGATAAGAAATTGGAAGGATTAGATAAGAAAATGGAAGGATTTCAAAGAGAGTTAAGAGATTTGAGGGAGAGTGAAAAAAAAGAAGACCTTAAAAATCAGCTGGCCATGCTAAATGAAGACATAAAGAAATGCAAGGATGAACTCCAAGAATCATCAAGAAAATCAGAAAATGATGTGAAAAGGGAGCTTGACAGAGGGATGGAAATTATACATAGAAAAATAATAGAAAATGCAAACTTAATTGAACAAGCCCAAAACTCACTAGAAGCTCTCAAGAATAGAGTCAGCCAAGTGGAGGATAGAAACTCTGATCTGGAAGACAAGATGGAAGAAACAGAGAGTTCAAAAATTTCAGTAAGTTTAAAAGCTCCTGTGAACAGAACATGAGGGAATTGTGGGATACAGTTAAACGTCCCAATATCAGGATCATTGGAATACCAGAAGGAGAAGAAATCCAGACCAAAGGCATGGAGAACTTATTTAACAAAATAATTGAAGAAAACTTCCCCAATCTCTTAAAAGAAAGGCCCATCAAGATACAAGAAGCCAATAGAACTCCAAACAGACTGGACCAAAGGAGAAACTCTCCAAGACATATTATTATTAAGACTCTAAACATTGACACCAAAGAGAAAATCCTAAAAGCAGCTAGGGAAAAACAGCACACCACCTTCAGAGGTAACCCCATCAGAATTACTTCAGACTTCTCAATGGAAACCCTGAAAGCTAGAAGAGCCTGGAATGAAACACTCCAAAGTCTAAGAACCTATGGCTTCCAACCCAAACTACTCTACCCAGCAAAAGTATCCCTCATAATAGATGGTGAACGAAAAACTTTCCATGACAAAACTCAGCTTTACAATTATATGAACACAAAACCAAACCTACAGAGAGTATTTCAGGAAATTCTACACAGAGAAGAAAAAAATAATCAAACACAATTGCCTACAAGAAGCAGATCACAACAACCAAACTCAGAGTAGGCACAAAAAACTTCAATGTCCATGAAAACTCCAACCCACATTTACCATCACAATATGGCAGGGATCAAATCAAATCTCACAGTCATTACCCTAAATATTAATGGCCTTAATTCACCCATCAAGAGACACAAGCTAACAGGATGGATCAAAAAATTAGACACCCCAATCTGTTGCCTTCAAGAAACCCACCTCACCATTAAAGACAGACATCTCCTCAGGGTGAAAGGGTGGAAAACAGTATTCCAAGCAAACGGGAATAAGAAACAAGCAGGTGTAGCTATATTAATATCGGATAAAATAGACTTCAAACCAAATATAATCAAAAAAGACAAAGAAGGCCACTTCCTACTTATCAAGGGAACGATCCATCAAGAGGATATTACAATCATAAATCTGTATGCACCAAACACAGGGGCACCACAGTTCATAAAACAAAACCTACTTGACAATAAAACAGAAATAACCACAAACACCATCATAGCTGGGGACTTCAATACACCATTATCAGTAATAGACAGATCATCCAAACAGAAAATCAACAGGGAAGTAAGAGAGCTCAACAAAACCATAGATCACTTAGACCTAACGGACATCTACAGAACATTCCATCCCAAATCCACAGATTACACATTCTTCTCAGCAGTCCATGGAACATTCTCTAAAATAGACCATATATTGGGTCACAAAGACTGCCTCCACATATTTAGGAAGATTGACATAATTCCCTGCATGATATCAGATCACAATGCTATATTGCTAGAAATCAACAACAAAAGACCCACCAAGAATCCCAAAGGCACCTGGAAACTGAACAGCACACTTTTAAACAATAAATGGATAGTGGATGAAATAAAAAATGAAATTGCAAAATTTCTGGAATTGAACGACAATGAGAACACATCGTATCAAAACTTACGGGACACAATGAAGGCGGTCCTCAGGGGAAAATTCATAGCACTCAATGCCTTCGTAAAAAAGACAGAAAGGTCCCAAATCAATAACCTAACCATCCACCTAAAGGCACTGGAAAAACAAGAAAAATCCAACCCAAAGAGCTCCAGAAGGAAAGAAATAATTAAAATCAGAGCAGAAATCAATGAATTGGAAACCAAGGAAACAATTAAGACAATTGACAAAACAAAGAGCTGGTTCTTTGAAAAAATAAACAAGATTGACAAACCCCTGGCCAATCTGATCAAGCAAAAAAAGGTGAAGCTTCAAATTAACAAAGTTCAAAATGAAAAAGGAGAGATCACAACAGACATAAGTGAAATTGGGAGAATCATCAGGACTTATTTCAAAAACCTCTACTCCACAAAACTGGATAATGTGGAGGAGATAGATAAATTCTTGACACATACCATCTACCAAAGCTAAACACAGAGCAGATTAATCACCTCAATCAACCCATCACACTCATGGAGATTGAAAAAGTAATAAAAAACCTCCCAAAAAAGAAGAGCCCAGGACCAGATGGCTTCTCAGCTGAATTCTATCAAACCTTCATGGAAGAACTCAAACCAATCTTCCTCAAACTGTGCCACACAATTGGTGAACAGGGAAAGCTACCCAACTCCTTTTATGAAGCTAGCATCACCCTAATTCCAAAACCAGGCAGAGATGCCACAAGAAAAGAAAACTACCTGGCCTATTTCCCTGATGAATTTAGATGCAAAGATCCTAAACAAAATCCTTGCAAATCGAATCCAACAACACATCAAAAGCATTATCCACCTTGACCAAGTGGGATTCATTCCAGGAACACAGGGGTGGTTCAACATACGGAAATCTGTCAATGTAATACACCACATAAACAAGGTTAAACATAAAAACCACATGATCATTTTGATAGATGCAGAAAAGGCCTTTGACAAGATTCAACACCACTTCATGTTCAAAACTTTGGAGAGAGTTGGCATGGTTGGTTCATATCTTAACCTAATAAAGGCAATATACGAAGCTCCGAAGGCCCAAATAATACTTAGTGGAGAGAGACTGGAGGAATTCCCATTAAGATCAGGAACAAGACAGGGTTGTCCACTCTCACCTCTGCTTTTCAATATAGTTCTGGAAGTCCTAGCTCAAGCAATAAGACAGGAGAACGAAATAAAAGGGATACAATTTGGAAAGGAGGAAGTTAAGTTAGCTTTATTCGCTGATGACATGATTATATATGTAAGAGACCTGAGAGACTCCATCCCAAAACTCCTGAAGGTGATTAACTCCTATAGCAAAGTAGCAGGATACAAAATCAATGCACAAAAATCAGTAGCCTTCCTTTATGCAAAGGACAAAGATACAGAAAAAGAAATAAGGGACATAGTCCCATTTTCAATTGCGACAAAAAAAAAAAAAAATACCTTGGAATAACGTTAACCAAGGAAGTGAAAGATCTATACAATGAAAACATAAAAACACTCAAAAAAGAAATTGAGGCGGACTTGAGAAAATGGAAAGACCTCCCATGTTCCTGGATAGGCAGAATTAACATTGTGAAGATGACAATCCTACCAAAGGCAATTTACAGATTTAATGCAATACCAATTAAAATCCCCACAGTGTTCTTCACAGAGATAGAAAAAATGATCTCAAATTTCATATGGAAAGGCAGAAGGCCTCGCATTTCCAAACATATCCTCAGCAAAAGAAATACCTCTGGAGGCATCACCATACCTGATCTAAAGCTATATTACAAAGCCATAGTAATAAAAACAGCATGGTACTGGCATAAAAACAGGACTATAGATCAATGGAATAGACTTGAGGACCCGGACTTTGGGTCAAGCAACTATAGCTACTTGATATTTGATAAAGGCCCAAACAATATAGGCTGGAAAAAAGACAGCATCTTCAACAAATGGTGCTGGACAAACTGGATAACCATATGCAGGAAACTAAAACTTGACCCACACATTTCACCATGCACTACACTCAAGTCCAAATGGATCAAAGATCTCAATATAAGACCAGAAACTCGAATACTACTGGAAGAAAATTTAGGAAGTACATTCCATGATATAGGAATGGAAAAAGACTTCCTGAACAAAACCCCAGTAGCTCATGAACTTAAACCATCACTCAACCAATGGGACCACATGAAGCTGAGGAGTTTCTTTACAGACAAGCATACAATTAGCAAAACCAATAGATTACCCACAGAATGGGAGAAAATATTTGTGGGTTATCCAACTGATAGAGGACTAATCTCTAGAATCTACAAAGAACTCAAAAATCTAAACAGTAAGAAGTCAAACACCCCACTCACAAGATGGGGCAAAGAGCTGAACAGGCAGTTCACAGAGGAAGAAATAGAAATTGCAAACATACACTTAAGAAAATGTTCAGCATCCCTAATCATCAGAGAAATGCAAATTAAAATAACTATGAGATTCCACCTTACCCCAATAAGGATAGCAAGCATCAAAAAATCAAATAAAAATAAATGCTGGCGAGGATGTGGAGAAGTAGGAACACTCATCCACTGTTGGTGGGAATGTAGGATGGTACAACCACTTTGGAAAGCAATATGGAGACTTCTGAAAAAGCTGAGTATAGAGATACCAACAGACCCAGTTATTCCCTTACTGGGCATCTACCCTAAAACCTTCAAACCACAGACTAAAGAGATTTGCTCAACCATGTTTATAGCGGCTCAATTTGTAATAGCTAAGAGCTGGAATCAACCCAGATGTCCATCACTAGAAGAATGGATAACTAAGATGTGGTATATCTACACAATGGAATTCTATACAGCAGTAAGAAAAAATGACACAATGAAATTTGAGGAAAAATGGTTGAACCTGGAACAGATCATTCTCAGTGAACTTACCCAATCACAGAAAAAAAATCGCCACATAGTCTCACTCATCTACAGCACCTAACCTGAATCTACCGAAGATACCTTACATACCCAGCAAGCATCTCCTAGATTAGACACTAGGATGGAAGGGGAGGGAGGGGAGGGCATCAAAGGGGTGGGAAACACAAATCTAGACCCAAACGGCAATGGTACCATAATCTTCTACTTACTAAAAGATAGACCAAATGGCTGATCCTTCACCAGGCCCTTACAGGGAACACCTGAACCACAAGACACTGGAGAGGGTAAGATTAAGACTAACCTTAGTCTCCTACATCTTCCCTCCCTCACTTCCCCTCTCCCTGTCTCTCTCTCTCTCTTACCTCTAACTCTTGTATATTAGTTATCTTTTTCCTCATTTTCTTAGTGGGCACTGACCTGTAACTCCCAGAACCAGCATGGGGCTATCATCCACAATGAGCTTTTGATCAGAGAGACCTACAAGGTTTCCTAAAAGACAGACAGATTTCTGTCAGAGTACTTGATGACCCACCAAAGGTTAGTGGTAAGACCCTACTGCTGAAGATACCTTATGTGATTGACATGCAAATTAGAATGGCATGGCTGGAAGTTGGATGAGAGTCAGTCCCCAGACAGTCAGCCCATCTAGTGCCAGAAGGTGCTACATGGGCGACTGGGGGAAATTGACCAATATCTATCGAAGCAACGCATGGTCTAACCTACTTAGCAGCAAATAACATATTGTGATGCCCACACAAGTGCAGTGGTGGCACACAGCCATGGTGGGGAACCAACTGCTCTCAATTTAGCTAACTGATCCCCTCACTGGTATGGGACCCATAGCTGGAGCTGGGAAACAAGTCAGAACCATATCCAAACATAAGCCCACTCTCCAGTATCAACCTACTATCAATTGTGGGCTACAAGAGGGCCTACACATATTAAATTCTCTATAAAAAAAAAAAAGTAAGGGTTATCTCATTTGTCCTGGTGCTAATTTACTCTCCATTGGAGAATCTGCTTCTCTTTTTCAGATAGATGTAGACCCTAAGGAGAGAGCCACCCCATCATACCTCAAAAGGGCTCTGGCTGAAACTAAGAAAACTTCGAGAAACAAGCAAGGGGGCTGTTTTTCCTGATGAACCAGACACCAGCACAAGGGGGAAGGAGATCAGCATAGAGAAAAATCAACTCCTACCAAATCAGAGAGCCAGGGCCTCAGAGGCCCTCAACACCTCATCACTGAAGCAGACCAAAAATGAACCCAACATGGCTCAGGGAAATTTTGCGGAAGAGGGGGCGGAAAGAATGTCAGAGTCACATGTTGGGTCATGATATGCAGAGACATTTAGCTTACCCATAACTGTGGGCTAACTCCACAATGCATGACCCGTATACCTCAACAAGGAGGGGCCAAGGGGAGGGGGTAGGTCACGGATGAGCCTAATAATGGTACCAAACTGACTGTATTTGCTTAATACAGAACTGACTAATAAAAAAAAAATAACTATGAGATTCCACCTTACCCCAATAAGGATAGCAAGTATCAAAAAATCAAATAAAAATAAATGCTGGCGAGGATGTGGAGAAGTAGGAACACTCATCCACTGTTGGTGGGAATGTAGGATGGTACAACCACTTTGGAAAGCAATATGGAGACTTCTGAAAAAGCTGAGTATAGAGATACCAACAGACCCAGTTATTCCCTTACTGGGCATCTACCCTAAAACCTTCAAACCAGAGACTAAAGAGATTTGCTCAACCATGTTTATAGCGGCTCAATTTGTAATAGCTAAGAGCTGGAATCAACCCAGATGTCCATCACTAGAAGAATGGATAACTAAGATGTGGTATATCTACACAATGGAATTCTATACAGCAGTAAGAAAAAATGACACAATGAAATTTGAGGAAAAATGGTTGAACCTGGAACAGATCATTCTCAGTGAACTTACCCAATCACAGAAAAAAAATCACCACATAGTCTCACTCATCTACAGCACCTAACCTGAATCTACCGAAGATACCTTACATACCCAGCAAGCATCTCCTAGATTAGACACTAGGATGGAAGGGGAGGGAGGGGAGGTGATCAAAGCTGTGGGAAACACAAATCTAGACCCAAACGGCAATGGTACCATAATCTTCTACTTACTAAAAGATAGACCAAATGGCTGATCCTTCACCAGGCCCTTACAGGGAACACCTGAACCACAAGACACTGGAGAGGGTAAGATTAAGACTAACCTTAATCTCCTACATCTTCCCTCCCTCACTTCCCCTCTCCCTGTCTCTCTCTCTCTTATCTCTAACTCTTGTATATTAGTTATCTTTTTCCTCATTTTCTTAGTGGGCACTGACCTGTAACTCCCAGAACCAGCATGGGGCTATCATCCACAATGAGCTTTTGATCAGAGAGACCTACAAGGTTTCCTAAAAGACAGACAGATTTCTGTCAGAGTACTTGATGACCCACCAAAGGTTAGTGGTAAGACCCTACTGCTGAAGATACCTTATGTGATTGACATGCAAATTAGAATGGCATGGCTGGAAGTTGGATGAGAGTCAGTCCCCAGACAGTCAGCGCGTCTAGTGCCAGAAGGTGCTACATGGGCGACTGGGGGAAATTGACCAATATCTATCGAAGCAACGCATGGTCTAACCTACTTAGCAGCAAATAACTTATTGTGATGCCCACACAAGTGCAGTGGTGGCACACAGCCATTGTGGGGAACCAACTGCTCTCAATTTGGCTAACTGATCCCCTCACTGGTATGGGACCCATAGCTGGAGCTGGGAAACAAGTCAGAACCATATCCAAACATAAGCCCACTCTCCAGTATCAAGCTACTATCAATTGTGGGCTACAAGAGGGCCTACACCTATTAAATTCTCTATAAAAAAAAAAAGTAAGGGTTATCTCATTTGTCCTGGTGCTAACTTACTCTCCGTTGGAGAATCTGCTTCTCTTTTTCAGATAGATGTAGACCCTAAGGAGAGAGCCACCCCATCATTCCTCAAAAGGGCCCCGGCTGAAACTAAGAAAACTTGGACAAACAAGCAAGGGGGCTGTTTTCCTGATGAACCGGACACCAGCACAAGGGGGAAGGAGATCAGCATAGAGAAAAATCAACTCCTACCAAATCAGAGAGCCAGAGCCTCAGAGGCCCTCAACACCTCATCACTGAAGCAGACCAAAAATGAACCCAACATGGCTCAGGGAAATTTTGCGGAAGAGGGGGCGGAAAGAATGTCAGAGTCACATGTTGGGTCATGATATGCAGAGACATTTAGCTTACCCATAACTGTGGGCTAACTCCACAATGCATGACCCGTATACCTCAACAAGGAGGGGCCAAGGGGAGGGGGTAGGTCACGGATGAGCCTAATAATGGTACCAAACTGACTGTATTTGCTGAATACAGAACTGACTAATAAAAAAAAAATAAAAAAAAAAAAGACATCTAGGGAGGGAATGCCTTTAGGGAAAAAAAGTAAGGGAGATGCAAGAGTTCCCCTCATAGGTGCAAGAACATTTCTTAATTTCAGCAACTTTGAGTTTACGTTCTAGGGCTCTGTTAACTTTAAACTGTCTCATATGTTTGTTAAGTTAATTGGTCATAGGTACCATGTCTCTATATACAAGAAGTAGAGCCGAGCATGGTAGCACACACCTTTAATCCCAGCACTAGGGAGGCAGAGGTAGGAGGATCATCTTGAGTTTGAGGCCACCCTGAGACTACACAGTGAATTCCAGGTCAGCCTGGGCTACAGCAAAACCCTATGTTTTTAAAAACAAAACCAAAAACAAACAAACAAAAATAGTGGAAAAAAGTAGTATGGTATACCAATAATTAATTATGTTTCTGGATATTATTCCATTGTTCTCGATACTATGGGACAGATCTTAATCTTAGATTTATGTAACTAAGAAAATCTCTTTTGTGAGCCCCACCCATCCTTCCCCCTTCCCTAAGTCCTACCCTCCCTATTGTTCAAACCTTGAAATGTCATTCAGGTATGTCAGCAACTCAGGCTGATGCAGGTTAGGAACCACAGATGAATGAGGCCATGTGATGATTATATTTCTGTGATTGTGTGTTTGAGTTTTCTTAGTATGATTTGTTCCAAGTTCATCCATTTTCCTACAAATTTCATTGTCATTTTTTCTTATTGCTGAGTAGAATTTCACCGTGTAGATATATCACATCTAGGTTATCCATTTGTCCAATTATGGGCACCTGGGTTGATTCCAGATCTTAGCTATTATGAATGGAGCAGCTATAAACATGGTTCAGCAAATATCTCTAGACTGAGTTGTAGAGATTTTAGGGTAAATGCCCAGTAAGGAAATAACAGAGTCTGTTGGCATCTCTATAGTCAACCTTTTAAGGAGTCTCCATGTTGCTTTCCAGAGTGGTTGTACCATCTTACATTCCCACCAACAGTGAGTGAGTGTTCCTATTTCTCCACATCCTTGCCAACATTTGTTTCCATTTGATTTTTTATTTTATTTTATCAATTTTATTTTATTTTTGATTTTTAAAAATATTTTATTCATTGACTTATGAGAGAGAAATAGACAGATACAGAGAAAAAGAATGGGCATGCCAGGGCCTCCAGCCACTGCATATGAACTCCAGATACATGTGGCCCCTTGTGCATCTGGCTTACGTGGGTCCTGGGGAATTGAACCCCGGGTCCTTAGGTTTCACAGGCACATGCCATAACTGCTAAGCCATTTCCCCAGTCCTCTATTTTTTGATTTTTTATTCTTACTGGGCTAAGGTGGAATCTTACAGTTGTTTTAATTAGTATTTCCTTACTGGTTAGGGATATTGAACATTTTCTTAAGTGTGTGCTAGACATTTGTAATTCTTCCTCTGAGAATTCCCTATTCAGTTCTCTGGCCCTCTTTTGGAGTGGATTGTTCGATCTTTTGTTGTTTAGTTTTTTGAGTTCTTTGTAGATTGTAGATATGAGGCTACTGTCAGTGGTATAGCTGGCAAAGAATTTCTTCCATTCAGTGGATAATCTGTTGGCTCTGATTATGGTGTGTTTGTCTGTACAAAAGCTTTCTAGCTTCTTGAAATACCATTGGTTGAGACCTTTTTTAAATTCCTGGGCTATTGGGGTCTTATTCAGGAAGTCTTTTTTCCAGTCTTATATCATGGAGCATGCCTCCTATTTTTTCTTCCAGTAGTTGCAGAGTTTCAGGTTTTATATTGAGGTCTTTGATATATTTGGATTTGCTTTTTGTGTATGGAGATATGAGTGGGTCTAATATCATTTTCTACATATGGTCATCTAATTTGTCTAACACCATTTGTTAAAGATGCTGTCTTTTTGCCAGTCTACATTATTAGAACCTTTGCAAAGATGAAGTAGCTTTAGTTACTTGACCTAAGGTCTGGGACTTCAGTTCTGTTCCATTGGTCTATGTTGCTGTTTTTGTGCCAGCACCATGCTGTTTTTGTTGCTATGGCTTTGTAACATAAGTATAGATCAGGTATGGTGGTATCTCCAGAAGTGTTTTTTCCCCCTGAGGATATGTTTGGATACCTGAGGCCTGCTGCCATTTCATATGAATTTAGAGATCATTTTTGCAATCTCTGTGAAGAATAATGCTGGTATTTTTATTGGTGTTGCATTAAATCTGTATATTGCTTTTGGTAGACTTGCCATTTTTACAATATTAATTCTACCTATCCAGGAGCATGGGAGGTCTTTCTTCTCAAGCCTTCTTCAATTTCTTCTTGAGGCTTTTTTTTCTTCATTGTATAGGTCCTTCACATCATTGGTTAGTATTATTCCAAGGTATTTAGTCCCAAATTGAACTGGTACCATAGAAATGCATATCTTGGAAGATAGACTAAAAGGGTGAGCTCTCCACACTACCTTAGGGAGATCACCTTAATCAGAGGGCCCTGTAGAGGGTAAGATGAAACCTAACTTTAAATTTCTCCTGTTTCTTTTTTTACCCCTATCTTTTTCTTCTTCCTTGGTGCTGACCTGTAATTCCCTGTACCAGCATGTGGTTAACATACACAATACACTGTCGATTGGAGAGACCTATAAGGTCTCCCAAAACAAACACGACAGACTTCTATCACTTGATTACCTACCAGAGGTTAACGGCAAGACCCTACTGCTGAAGACACCATAGGCTGTTGGCACAAACCATGTAGAGACCTGGTTGGAATCCAGAAGTGAGCCAGTCCGCAGACAGTTAGCCTATCTAGTGCTGGAAGGCACTACATAAACTATCAGGGAAAGTGGCCAACATCTGTCTGAGCAACTAAAAATCTGATATACTCAGAAGCAAACAACCTGACATGATTCTCACATAAGTGCAATCATAGCACACAGCCATGGTTGGTAACCAACTGCTGTTGGATTGGCTAACATATTCACTCAGTGGAAAGGAAACCATATCTGGAACTTGGAAACAAGTCAGAATTAAATCCAGGTAACAATTTTGCTTTCCAATGTCATGATCCCACTAATCTTAGCCTACAAGAGGGTCTACACCCTTTAAATTCTCTCTAAATTAATAATGGTTATCTCATTTAACTGGTGCTGACTTCACTCTCCGTTGGAGGTTCTGCTTTGCTTTTTCAGATGGGAGTGGGACCTGAAGAGATAAACGATCCAGTGCACTTTGCAGTGGCCCCAGATGAAACCACAGAGGAATTCGGAAAATGAGCAAGAGTGCTGGTTTCTCCATGAATCTGATATCAGCACAAGGGTGAAGGAGATATACTCTGAGGACACTCAATACCTAGCAAAGCAGAGATCCAGAGGCTCCTAAAAAGCTCATCACTGAAGTAGACTTAAATTGCACCCAATGTGGCTCAGGGAATTTTGCAGAAGAGAGGGTGGAAAAATTTTTAGAGCCACAAGTTGGGACATCATGCACAAAGACATTTCCTCTCCCCCACAACTGACTGCTGCCCCCACAATACATGACCCACAATTCCCATGGGGTTGACTTGCATCCCCAGTGAGGACGACCTCTTCAGCAAAGGGTCAGGGAGGAGGGAAAGGATGGTACCAACATGTGTTGTTTGCATACTAAGTATGTCCATATCTAATAAAAATAAATTTTAAATAAAAAGACAGGAAGAAAAATGGCTCTTTTGAGAGAAATTTCTTAAAAGCCTAATTCTCTTGGATTTGCTCTGTTCCTTAATTCAAATTCCTAGCATCTCAACTTTGCATCTTCGGTGGGTCTTATCTGAATTCTTTTTGAATGCAACACACCATCCTTAGCCCCAATGACAAGTATAAAATAGTCTGAAGAGCAGTAAACAGTGGCTGCCTCACAAAGGGAAGTGAACTGACATTATAGAAGACCTCTTTATGCTCAAACCACTGCTCTAGATAAGTGACTTGTACATTAAGTAGCAAGATGTGTTATCAGGTCCCTAAATATAGTGTGTATCCATGTTTAACGTGAAGAATCCCAGAGCCCAACATTGTTTATTATAATAAGAAAGGGAAATATAAACCAATAGTGTAGCCACCCTTTGAAAGCTGTGTAGACAGTTTTGCTGTAGAGAAAAAAGTCAGACCTGTTTAAGAGAAATAAGCATATCCTGAATCAGTGTGGAAATTTTGTAATGGGAAGTCACCAGTGCTCTGGATCCATGAGATGGCAAATGCCTGAGACAGCCATGAGCTCATCCTCTGTGGCTACCCTGTCCAATAGGGGACTGTGTAAACCAAGAAGAAAGAGGGGTTCCTGTGGAGAGGTTAGTTATTACCCTGTGATCAGTTACTTCCCCAAATATCTTTTTTTCCCTTTATTACTTATGTACTTACTTAGTGTGTAAGCAGCCATATTGGTACCATTATTTGCCTCCTCCCTGTCCTCCCCCCTCTGAAGGGGAACCCAAATATGGTTTTTTAAACAAGCTAGTTGAAGAGAGTTGCACATAAGCCTTTAAAATGTGAAATCCCATGTTCAGCAATGTTGTAATAAAGATAAAGCACACAGGCCTCAACCCAAGACTCGATTCTGATTGAGCAAGAGTAAGGGCCTAGAGATTGTGAGGCATCATGGTCAGGTCCATGTCCAGGTCACTTTGATCACTCATCATAGGCTTTGGAGCTAGGCTTCCCCACCTCAGCAGTGTTGTGTGATCCCAATGCAGACCAGCAGATGGACAGCAGTATGTGTTTTATGCTTCTGATGAACAGGCAAAGTAACCAAATTAGCTCATATTACCAATGCATAAAATGTAAAGCCCAAACTTTGTGCACAGTAAAACTTGCTTTTGAAAATTTCCATAAAAGACACATTTCCTTCAAGTCAATTAGAAAACCAAGAAACAAACCTAATATATATATATTACACTTGGGGTTTTACTGTTTTCCTCTCTCAAAGCATTTCTTTCAAAGAAATATAGTGAAGGCAGAATGTCCCTGATGGATATTTGCATGTTCTGGGTAATACCTTGAAGCATGCTGTGAGAGATACAGTAAGATGAATTTCATATAAGCAAACAAAGGCAATAGGAAGAAGGTGAGGTGATTCACTTCAATTTTGATAGATACTAAAACATACATGCAAAACCTGGCAATGTGGGGGTACCTGTGTGCCCAGATTCTCTTAAGGATATGAGAAAAAGGTTATCTTGAACTACAGGGTAGGAGGTAGGAGGGTTTAGAGATGACAGAAAACAAGTTCTAAAAACAAACAATTGGCAGGAAGTTACAGGGAGAGAAATCCCAATAATTCTGAAACACAGTAAAAAAGAAGGTATAACTTTTTTTTCTGCCTTAGGAATTTTTGAGCTAAAAATTATAATTGTTCCTGTTTCCCCCTTACTTGATGTAATGTAAAATAATGAGAAATTCACTTTTGCAATAATTCTTAAGTTATTTAGACAGTTTACATAGCAGCCTTGATTGCTTAAATTTCACTGGTAGGCTTGTATAGATATTAGGTAGAAGTTCTTAGTAGGATACAGTCAAAACATTCTAGGTTTAAGTATGTATTTTTATTCACAATATAATTTAAAACACAAGTTAAGTGATACTACTGAGAGGTGAAAGGAAAAACAAGATAATATAGGATGATAGAGTATTATAGCCCATAAATGCCCAATTTAATTAGGAAGGTAAAGGAAACATGGAGGCTAAGACACAAGGAAGGAAAAGAAAACGTGAGGAGGAGAGAGAGGGTTGAAGAGAAGAAAAGGATGAAGAAAGGGAGGGAAAAGAAAACTAAAAAAATATAGTTAGAATTTTCTGGGACTGCTTATACAATTAGTTAAAGCAGAAGATAAAAACCTATAGTGGGTGTCCAACTATCCTATTTGGGTGTGGCAGTGGCAGTCCTGTATTTATAAAATACTAACCTCTGGAACTTTCCTATCCACAAGTGGGCAAACTGCTTCTAAGAGCAAAGTCTGAGGGGTGAGAGAGCTAACTCTTCATACACCCATCTCAGGAGTGGGCTCTAGCCTCTATCAGCAGCACAAGGACAAAGAAACCTGAAGAGAAGTTTAGTTTTGAGTCATTAGTAAACCTGTTACATCTGCTGACACTGATGCTCTGATGTTACTATGGTTTCCTCTCTTCATTGGCACTTTTGTTCATTAGTGAAAATACCAGTAATACATGAACAATAGGAACTTACAGAACTTTCAACTTGAGATAAACCTTAAACATTTGTTAAAGGAATCAATTTAGGGCTATGTCAGATTCTGCCAGATTCTGCTGATTTAGTACATACACTCTGATCATAGAAGCAATCACATTAACCCTACCCATCCTTTCATCAGATTTGTGGGCCCATAGTTATTGACCTTGTCTTCAATGCTATGATCAGCAGTTCACATGCCTGTATTTGTCCTGAGTTAAGAGTCCCATCAGACCTCTGAGGAAAGGAATTATGTATATATATATATATATATATATATATATATATATATATATATATATTTGCAAGGAAGTTAGCTTTCCTTTAATAGACATCGACACATATCACAGTCCAAGGTTGTTGTGACTGTCCCTACACAGCACTGCTAGTTAGATAAGTACCAAATTTGCAGATTCATTAATAGGAAGTCCATTTTCCAGCAAAAAGAAACCACATTCATCAGTGTCACCTCTATAGGGACCTCTATAAGGACTCATTGAATATATTCTCCTATTTTTCCTCCTCCCTGTCCTCCCCCTCTGATGGGACTCCACTTGTTGGGGATTGTGGTCATGCATTGTGGAGGTAGCCATCAGTTATGGGGAAGACGCAATGTCTTTGTGCATAATGTCCCAACTTTTGGCTCTAACAATCTTTCCACCCCTCTTATGCAAATTTCCCTGAGCCATGTTGGGTTCATTTTAGAACTACTTCAGTGAGGAGATCTTGGGAGCCTCTGTGTCTCTAGATATCAGGTTTGGTAGGAGTTGAGTGTTCTCTGTGTCTACCTCCTTCACACTTGTGCTGATACCAGGTTCACCAAGAAAGCAGCACTCTTGTTCATTTCCCCAGTTACTCTATGGTTTCACCTGGGGCACTGGTGAGGTGCGATAGGCTGATTCTCTTCTCAGGTTCTGCATCCATCTGAAAAAGAGAATCAGATTCTCCAATGGAGAGTGAAGTCAGAACCAGATAAATTGGATAACCATTATTATTTTAGAGAGAATTTAATAGATATAGGCCCTCTTGTAGCCCGATTGGTGGAAGCTTGGTATTGGAGAGCAGACTTGTTTTGTGGATAGAGTTTTGACTTGTTTCCCAGCTCCAGCTATGGGTTTCATTCCACTGAGCAGATCAGTTTGCCAATTCAAGAGCAGTTAGTTACCCACCATGGCTGTGTGCCACTAATGCACTTGAGTGAGTATCATGACAGGTTGTTTGCTTCTGAGTGTCTTAGACCATGAGTTGCTTGGACTGATGTTAGTCATTTTCTCCCACTCACTCATGTAGCACCTTCTGGCACTAGACAAGCTACCTCTCTGGGGTCTGACTCTCTTCCACATTCTAGCCATGTCTGTCTATGTTTCGTACCAATAGGATATGGTGTCTTCCACATTAGGGTCTTACCAATAACCTTTGGTGGGTCATCAAGTTCTCTGACAGAAATCTGCCTTCTTTGGGGGAACCTTGTATTTCTCTCTGATCAACAGCTCATTGTTTATGTTAAACACATCTTGGTACTAGGAGTTACTTACAGGCCAGTGCCAAGGGAAAAGAAGGAAGACAAAGATAGGAAATGTAAAAGAGGAAGGGGAGGGGAGAGAAAGAGAGAGAAAGAAAGAGAGAGGAACAAAGCAGGAAATTAAGGTTAGTCTTCATCATACCCTCTCCAGGACACTGTGATTCAGGTGTTCCCTCTAAGGACCCGATGGAGATTCAACCTTTTACTTTGTCATTCAGGATATAGTATTTTATGGTACCAGTTCCATATGGGTCCAGGTTCGTGCCCCCCCCCCAACACCTCCCCTCCCCTCCCACCCCACTCTCCTTATTGACCAGTCCTCAAAATGTCTATTAGGTATGTAGCATCTCAGGCAGATTCAGGTTAGGAGCCACAGATGAGTAAGACCATGCAATGATTGTCTTTCTGTGATTGGGTGAGTTCGCTGAAAATGATCTGCTCCAAGTTCGACCATTTTTCTAAAAAAAATCATGGTTTCCTTTTTCCTTACTGCTGTGTAGAATTTCATTGTGTGAACATACCACATCTTGGTTATCCATTCATCTAATGATGGGCATCTGGGTTGATTCCAGTTCTTAGCTATTATGAATTGAGTAGCTATGAACATGATTGAGCAAATCTCTCTGAACTGAGGCATGGGGATTTTAGGGTAAATGCCCAGTGAGGGAATAACTGGGTCTGTTGGTAACTCTATAGTCAACCTTTATAGGAGTCTCCATACTGCTTTCCATAGTGGTTGTACCATCTTACATTCCCACCAACAGTGAATGGGCATTCATATTTCTCACATCCTCACCAGCATTTGTTTTCATTTGATTTTTTAATGTTTGCTAGCCTTACTGGGGTAAGGTGGAATCTCATAGTTGTTTTAATTTGCGTTTTGTTGATGATTAGGGATATTGAACATTTTCTTAAGTGTGTGTCTGCCATTTGTGTTTCTTCCTATGAGAACTCCCTGTTCAGTTCTCTGCCCCATTTTGTGAGTGGGTTCTTTGACTTTTTATTGTTTAGGTTTTTGAGCTTTGTAGACTTTTGAAATTAGGCCTCTGCCAGTTGTATAGCTGGCAAAAATTTTCTCCCATTTTGTGGGTGATCTATTGCTTTTTTTTTTTTATTGTAGGTTTGTCTGTGAAATTTTTTTTTTTTTTTTTTTTGTTCATGAGATCCCAATGGTTGAGTGATTATTTAATTTCCTGAACTACTGGGGTTTTGTTTAGGAAGTATTTTCCCACTCCTATGTTGTAGAAAATTCCTCCTATTTTTTCATTCAGTGGTAGCAGAGTTTCTGGTCTTATATTGAGGTCTTTGATCCATTTGGACTTGATTTTTATGCATGGCAGGATGTGTGGATCTAGTTTTATTTTACTACATATGGTTATCCAGTTTGTCCAGCACCATTTGTTGAAGATGCTGTCTTTTTTCCAGTCTACATTGTTAGGGCCCTTGTTGAATATCAAATAGCTGTAGTTACTTGACCCAAATCTGAGTCTTCGATTCTGTTCCATTGGCCTATAATACTGGTTTTATGCCAGTACCATGTTGTTTTTGTTACTATGGCTTTGTAATGTAGCTTTAGATCAGGTATAGTTATGCCTCCAGAGGTGTTTCTTTTGCTGAGGATGTGCTTGGATATCCATTCCATATGAATTTTGAGATTATGTTTTCTATCACTGCGAAGAACAATGCTGGAATTTTTATTGGTATTTCATTAAATCTGTATACTGCTTTTGGAAAAAATTCCATTTTCACAATGTTATTTCTGCCTATCCAGGAGCATGGGATTTCTTTCTATTTCCTAAAATCCTCCTCAATTTCTTTCTTTAGTGTTTTTTTTTTTTTTGTTGTTTTCATTGTATAAGTCTTTCACATCCCTGGTTAATGTTATTCCAAGGTATTTTTGTCATTGTTGTTGTTGCTATTGAAAATGGGACAATGTCACTAATTTCTTTCTCTGTATCTTTGTCTATTGCATATAGAAAGGCTACTGATTTTTGTGTGTTGATTTTGTATGCAGCTACTTTGCTGAAGAACTTAATCACAATTAAGAGTTTTGAGATGGAGGTTCTCTGGTCAATTATATATAGATCACGTCATCTGAAAATAGGGCTAACTCATATTCTACCTTTACAATTTGTATCCCTTTTATTTCTTTCTTCTGTCTTATTGCTTGAGCTAGGACTTCCAGTACTATGTTGAAGAGCAGAGGTAAGAATAGACACTTCTGTTTTGTTCCTGATCTCAATGAAAATTCCTTCACTCTCTCTCCATTAATTATTATTTGGACTTTAGGAGCTTTATATAGCTTTATATATAACTTTTACTATGTTGAGATATAAACCATCCATGCATATTCTCTCCAATGCTTTGACCATGAAGTGATGTTGTATTTTGCCAAAGGCCTTTTCTGCATCTATCAAGAAGATCACGTGATTTTTGTGTTTAAGATTATTTATGTGGTGTATTACATTGACAGATTTCCTTATGTTAAACCACCCTTGCATTCCTTGGATGAAGCCTACTTCATCAAGGTGATAATGCTTTTGATGTGTTGTTGAATTTTGTTTGCAAGGATTTTGTTCAGGATCTTTGAGTCTAAGATCATCAGGGAAATAGGCTTATAGTTTTCTTTGCTTGTGGCATCTCTGCCTGATTTTTGTATTAGGGTGATAGTAGCTTCAGAAAAGGAGTTGAGGAGATTTTCCTGTTCTCTGATTATATGGCACAGTTTGAAAAAAATTAGTTTCAGCTCTTCCATGAAGGTTTGATAGAATTCATCCGAGAAGCCATCTGGTCCTGGATTCTTCTTTTTGGAGAGGTTTTTTTTTTTTGATTACCTTTTCAATCTTGATGGGTGTGATAGGTTTGTCAGGAGATTAATCTGCTCTGAGTTTAGTTTTGATAGGTGGGATTTGTCTAGGAATTCATCCATTTCCTTCATATTATCCAGTTTTGTGGAGTAGAGGTTTTTCAAATAAATCTTGATGATTCTCCCAATTTCACTTATGTCTTTTGTGTTCTCTCCTTCTTCATTTCTAATTTTGTTAATTTAAGCATCTCTCTTTTTTTTTATTGCTTGATGAAATTGTCCAGGGGTTTGTCAATCTTGTATATTTTTTCAAAGAACCAGCTCTTTGTTTCATCAGTTTTCTTAGTTGTTTTCTTAGTCTCTAATTCATTAATTTGTGCCCTGATCTTAATTATTTCTTTCCATCTGTAGCTTTTTGGGTTGGATTCTTCTTGTTTTTCCAATACCTTTAGGTGAATGGTTAGGTTATTGATTGGGGATTTCTCTGTCTTTGTCATGAAGGTATTTAGTGATATAAATTTTCCCCTAAGGTTTGCCTTCATTGTGTCCCATAAGTTTTGGTATGATGCATTCTCAATGTCATTAAATTCTAGAAATTTTGCTATTTCATTCAAAAAAATATTTTCATTTATTTATTTGAAAGGGAGAAAAGGGGAGAGAGAAAGAGAGAGAGAGAGAGAGAGAGAGAGAAGAGAGTGCGAGAAAGAGAATGGGCATGGCAGGGCCTCCAGCCACTGTAAATGAACTCCAGGTGCATGCGCACCCTTGTATATCTGGCTTATGTAGGTTCTGGAGAGTTAAACTGGGATCCTCTGGCTTTGTAGGCAAATGCCTTAACCACGAAGCCATCTCTCCAGCCTCCGCTATTTCATTTTTTAAATTTATCTACTATCCATTTATTTTTTAAAAGTGTGTTGTTCAATTTCCATGAGCTGGTGGGATTCCTGGCTAATCTTTTGTTGTTAATTTCTAGCAATTCAACATTGTGATCTGATATGCAGAATATTATGTCAATCTTCCTAAATATTTGGAGGCAGGATTTATGGCCCAGTATGTGGTCTATTTTAGAGAAGGTTCCATGGGCTGCTGAGAATAATGTAATCTGTGGATTTTGGGTAAGATGCTCTGTAGATGTCCATTGGGTTTAATTGATCTATGGTATTGTTGAACTCTCTTTCTTCCCTGTAAATTTTCTGTTTGGATGATCTGTCTATTGCTGATGGTAGAGTATTGAAATCCTCATCTATGATGGTGTTGTTGGTTATTTCTGTTTTGCTGTCATGTAGGTTTTGTTTTATGAATTGTGGTGCACCTGTGTTTGGTGCATAAAAATTGATGATTGTGTGCTGTGGTTTGCCCTACACAGTGTAGGAATTTTATTTAATTTAGGAGGAAGCTGTAGTTTACCCTTGAAGGGTCTTCAGTGATTATTCCCATTTATCTTTGCTTTGATTAGGCTTCTGATGGCAATGGGGCCTGTCTGCTCAGAGGGAAGGAGCCTGTGAGGCTCTGGTGGAGGGCCCAAGGATATGAAGGGTTTTGTTGGTTGGTGGTTCGGGTATGGGATTGTGTGGTTAGGTAGACCAAAGGGACCAGAGTAGGGGGAATGGGACAAAGCAGACTGGTGTTGCAGCTGAGCTTTGGAAGGAGGGGGATGAGATTGCCTGGTGGTTCTGTGATGCTGAGGGGTCAGGGGATGGGAAAGCATGTCTGGGTCCATTGGGACCTTGTAGCAGAGGGTGGATGGGACTGCCAGGTCTTGTGACAAGGCATGGGGCTGCTGCAGGTCAGGTGATGTGGGGACAGAAGGGCGATGGTCCTGGGGGGTGGCAGGAAGGGGGAAGGAAGAGGTGAACAATAGCCTGCTGGCCTGGTTCAGAGTAGCCTGCAGGAAGTGCAGTAGGACCTGGTTCTCACATGGGGGGAGTAGTAGGGGGACAGGGGTCCCTTGTGGTGGGAAAAACAAAAGGAGGGAGGGACAGGGAATGCTAGCCTGCTGGTCTGGGTCTGGGCACCAAGCGGCAGCAGTGGCGAGTGGATGGTGGTCACATGTGGTGGTCCTGGTGGCCAGAAAGCTTCTGGCAGGGGGAACACTAGCCTGCTGGCCTGGGTCCACTTAGCCTGTGGTTAGTGCAGGAGGAACCTGATGGTCCGTGGCTGTGGCTGGGACAACTTCTTGAGGAGTTTGGGGGACTGGTGGGGTGCATGAGAGTGTGGAAGCTCCTCCACAATCTCCTCCACGCCCTCCCACTGGAGGTCTACTAGTATCTGTAAACATCTAAAAACCCCAAAGGACACTACAGATCTTGTCTTTTCTTCCCCTCGAGGGGAGGCTGGTTAGGCAGACTCCATCTTGATCCGAGTCCCTGCATAGAGCGTATCTTAAGATCAGTCAACATCTCTAAACATTGCTATTCAGGCCAAAGGTACACCAAGGTAGAAGAAACCTAGTCACATTGCTTTAAGTGGGGGGGACTACATACACAGTTTTAAGATTAACTTTAGAACAAAATAAAAGTAAGGAATATAGCATCTCACATCAATAATATCACAAAAACTATTTTTGTAACATCTATAAGAAATATTCCCACAGTTTATTCCCACAGTTTGTTCTTATAATTTAGCCCCACATTCTACATCAAGAATGGTTTAGTGTTGTAACACCCTCCTCTCTCCAGCTCTCCTTGGCTTCATGCAGTCAAGATTAGTAGGCAGCTCAAATTACAGCATGCAAGTTATATCTGCCCATGCTCTTTTTACCAGAAGTGTTGAGAGACCCTCTCCTACCCAACAGGCTGGTTAGTGTCATTTAATTACATGCTCAGAAATGTGAACATATTTGATAAACATCTCACCAATCTCTGCCACAATATGGTGTGTTTCGTTTAATAAAACTAGAGAAAGAATAATATTTTCTGAAGAAATTGAGTCTATTGCACATGTACCACCTTGTGTATCTGACTTTATGTGGGTCCAGAGGAACTGAACTTGGATCCTTAGGCTTTGAAGGCAAGCTCTTTAACCACTGAGCTATCTCTTCAGCCATGAATAGCATTTTTATCTGAGGTCCTCAAACATAGGCAGCAAACTCTTTATCCACCAAGCCATTTCCCCAGATCCTACATTTTTTTTTCTTATAATTGTTATTAGTCAATTCTTTTACCAAGATTCTGATTTTAGTATTATCCTTAATTTATTTTTTCCACACTAAAAATAAATCCTGAATTTTTGTACATCCTACAAAAAAAAAAAAAGAAATTGAGTCTATTGTTATATTTCCTTAGACCTTCATTCTTATCACACTTCATGAATTAAAAGTAGCAGTGGCTACAGCTATTTGGAGTTCCTCCTGGGCTTATTGCTGCTCAACAGGAGATCCCATGCTTGGTGCATGTGAACAAGCCCCCTTTAGGACCTTTTCCTTTCCTTCTTTTCCCTGGGGGAGCATCCTGGCACAAAGGTTCACATCACCTCTCATGAAAAAGCCAGGCATCTCCTACAGAGATTATGTGAGACAGGTTAAATAATGTTTCTTCTCTGGTAAATCCAGTTGCTCCAGGCTCTTCTGAATTTAAACAAATGGGTTTTATTTAACGCTTAAATTTTGTCATTAACTTGCCATTTGATTTTGACATTTCTCAAACTATTTCCTGTTCTTGCACAGGTAAATATATCTGTTCTGTAATGTTTTGTGTTTTTCTTCTTTAAATAATCTTCCTTAATTCTAAATCATTTAATAATGGTAAGAAATGTTAAGCTTTCATACTTCACATCAAAAGTTACAGTTTTATATTCTTATAATTATGCAAGAAAGAAAAGAGAATGCAATTACTAGAGTAAATTTAGCTTTTATATAAAGGAAATCTATGGTAGAACTATAATTATTATAATAGCATAGTAAATATACAGATTGTAACATGCAGCTATTTTTCAGTATGATTATTATAGTGTTGCTATTACTAGAACCAATTTACTATAGTTTTACTAGGCAAAATATTAGTTACTCTATTTTTCATGTAATAACTATGGTTTGTTATGGGCTTATGACAAAGCTAGAAAGCTATTAATGTGGATTTTATTGTGTTGGACTTGGAAGTGGTAGAGAGGGACTTTTTGCTTGCTTTGCTGCTGGGCTTCACAGTTACAATATGACCTCGAGTGTGTCACTTGACATATTTATTTTTAACTGCGATAAAAGATATTTTCATTAAGAAATAACATTCCCATTAAAAATATAAAATCTTGTACTAATTAATTGCATTCATATTCACTTCATGGATTAACTACAGTAAAATACTAACCTCGATTATTGAGTACAGAGATATTGGTATTCATTCCATCCCCACAGTGAATTAAGTACTAATAATAAAAATTATATTTGTTCTCTAAAATTAAATAACGAAAATTGGACCATGTCTAGGGAGGTCCTTGTTCTCAGCATTTTGCTACAAACTTTCTGTTTAACCTAATATTCCCAGCCTTCAGTTTCTCATGTGGCAGTCTGTATGACCCATCCTAATAGTTCCTGCCTTGCTGTTAGCACAAAAAATCTGCTTTTAGGATTGTTTATATTACACCTTATCCAGTTCAATCCAGTCCAAATAACTTATAAACAAACTCAGTCAGCACAATTAAAATAAAATTGTGGAGTACTGTGCAATATATAAAATCTGCTATTGTTTCTTGAACTCATCAGTGGCAATATTGTCTTCTGGGAGGCAGTTAGTCACCTAAGTATAGCTTGACTTTTATTACTACTCCAGAAAAGTAGATTCGGTAGTGGATTATTTTTTAAAAATTTTTTTAGTTTTATTTATATGTTTGCAAAGAGAGAGAGAGAGAGAGAGGGAGACAGAGTCAAAAAGCAAGGAAGAGAGAGACAGCATGGGCACTCCAGGACCTCTTGCCTTTCCAAACACATGCACCATTTTGTGCATATGGCTTAAAAGTGAGCACTGGGGAATCAAACCCAATTGTCAGGCATTAAAAAGTAGCACCTTTAACTGCAGAACCATCTCTCCAGGCAGGAGTAGGAGATTATTACAAGGTGAGTAATATTCCATTCTTTCCCCCTCTGATTTTGGTGTCAGTTGGAAGACAGGATTAACATAGAAATCCAGATAAAAGCTGTATTATTGTAACATTTTAATTGGGGCAAGGGTTTAGATCTATAGTCAAAGCCTAAAAATCCTTTCTGTCCATCTGCATTTCTAGGCTTATACAGCTCTGTGTGGTGGCTCTGAGGAGGCAGGCACTCCCCCTGCCAGAACTATGGACAGGAACTTCAGAAGATGAGCCCTAGACAGGATTTAGGTATCACATAAAATCAGTTTCTGTACTTCTTTCACATTCTTCCATCAAACTACTTACCAAACAGAGCAACAGAGTGAAAATCAGACAACTGTTGACTCCTCATTATTTTGAAAAGTTTGAAGAAAGAAATAATCCAGTTGATCCCATTTGTGGAATAATAAATGCCCAACATAATTAAATAGAATCGGAGATTAAAAGAAACCACTTGTGATATTTTGGCTGTTAGCTTCAGACAATCTTCAAAATCAGTAAAGGAAGCAGAAACAAAGAAAAAGTACAGTAATGCCTATAATAAAACATATAAGTGGAATGAAGGAGTAATTACTTTAACCGTCTTACTGGGGGAAAGTTTATCATTTATTTGTAAAGATGGAAGTCAAACTAAATAGCATTTGTAGGAAGTGATGGAAATATGATTAATGCTCTATTATTTTTAGTTTGTTATTTGTGTGGAATTATATAACAAAATAATTTAGCATTCTTAGTTTCTCTCATTGGTGATTTAGATGGAATGTCACATTATGGGATTAATTAATTTCTTCTCACATAGCTTCTCTAACTTTCATTCCAGGTGTACTCGGAAAAGTCCTTTGTACCATTCTGTTGACGATATTGCCATGTCAGATTGCCTCCTGTTCTAATGTGATATTTAACATATAGCATCTCAGGAAAGAAGAAATGAAAAGGCACCTTATAAAATTCCTACAACATGATCTTGGGACAGGAATAATTCTAATTTCTTTTTTTAATGATGTTTAATATTTATTTTCCCTTTTATTCAACAGGTAAACATTTTGTATGGTGTCAGTGATGAAAGCACAATTATCAAATGCAGAACTGGAAGGAGATATTCAGCAGTGACTTACTAGTTTCAGTCTTTTTGTTTGATTAGAATACATTTACATGAACCACACTCCACAGCACAGTCATTTTAATGCTTGCTCCACTGGATATCAGTTTTGTAGATATCATCCTGACTAGGAATTTCTAAGCCTAATCACTTATGTAGTGTTTCCTTTGAATATTAGTCATGTCTGTTGTAACTAGTGCAAACACTTTTTATCTAGTGATCTTGGAGCCATTATCTATTGACTTTTATTGTTGTTTATTTTATTTTTCAATTTAACAGAAATTTGCTGTGATAATATTTGTCATCAGTATATAACTGTTTATTGTCCTCCTATCTAAATTACCAAGATTGGTTAAGTAGGAGAATTCAGTTTGTTTTTTTGGAAAGTAATCAAATATTTATGGATGCTCTGTGACACAGATAAATGTGTATTGACTGTCCATATTAAGAACCTAAACCCGTATCATCTACAAGCAAGAAAATGTAAAGGATTTGCAAATTTTCCCAAGCTTAACTTAATTCAAATATTAGTTTCATTGATTTTTCTAGTTTTACCAGGGTCTTGTCCACCAATGGGTTGTGTCTATTCCTAATCATGCAATACGTTTACATCTTTGAACTCTTGAGATTAGTACTGCAAAGAAGAAAACCCAGGGCTTAATGAACCAATACTACATGGTACTTTGGTTGAAGGCCTGGCACTTTTTCATCTTCTTTTTCATGTTAAATCATTCCAAAGAGACTTGTACACCAAGTCACAGTGAACACTAGATCAAGGGGGATGACTCAAAGTCTAAAATCGAATTTCTCCATGAATGCATTGGTAATGGGTAGGCTTCACACGAGATATGATGATGAGCTTTGTTACTGTCACTAAATATTTGCATACAACAGATATATTATCAGCATCTCAAATTTAAAGTTTAAAATCATATTTTTAATATTCACCCACCAAACACATTCTTTCATTTTTTTCTATTTAGGTGCACACATGATATTCAATTTTTCATTTCAGAAACTTAGTTTTTTACTTCTTCCCATATTCAACATAGCAGTAAATTCTTTACTTTTAATGGGTAAAATCCATGTCAAATATAACTACTGCTTAACAATATTGCTTTTAATGACCTTGTCCATGTTGCCTTCCTTAGCTTCTAACTTGATTTTTTTTTTTACTTTTCAATTCTTTTTTAAAATTATTATTATTAACACTATATTTTGTATGGATACATCATATGTTGGTACCGTCTTTTCCCTTGTTTCTGCCCCCACACCCCTGGGGACCCTCCTCAGGGGGGTTGCAGGTATTCCCTTTGGGATTGTGGGTTATATGTTGTGGGAGCAGTAGTCAGGTTTCTGGGGGTGAGGAAGGGAATGCATCTGGCCATGATGTCTCAACCTATGGCTCTTATAATTCCCCCCATTCCACAAAGTTCCCTGAGCCATGGTGAGTGAGTTTTAAGTCTACTTCAGTGATGAGCTCTTGGGAGCCTCTGGATCTCTGCTTTGGCAGGTGTTAAGTATCCTCAGGGTCTGTCTCCTTCACCCTGGCACTGATTATCAGACTCATCATGGAAGCAGCTCTTATGTTTATCTCCCCAAGTCCTCTGTGGTTTCAGCTGTGGCTTGGGCTTGGCTGAAGTGTGAGGGGTAATTTGTCTCCTCTGGTCTCACTACCTTCTGACAAGGAAGAACAGATTCTCCAATGGAGAGTGAAGTCAGCATAATTTAAATGGAATAATCATTATTAATTTATGGAGAATTTAATGAATGTGACCCCTCTTTTAGCCAGACTTGTGAGAGCTTGACACTGGAGAGGATAGACTTTGTCTGCATAGGATTCTGATCTGGTTCCCAATTCCACATATGGATTCCTTTAGACTGAGTGGATTACTTAGCCAACCAGAAAACAACTGGTTACTCAACAAGGCT
Source organism: Dipus sagitta (assembly GCA_036346955.1). Lineage (NCBI taxonomy): Eukaryota > Metazoa > Chordata > Mammalia > Rodentia > Dipodidae > Dipus > Dipus sagitta. Next base: position 131,638,478 of record CM070771.1, read on the forward strand.
ATGTGCCACTATTGCACTAGTGTGGACATCCTGTCAGGGGTTTGCTTCTGAGTAGCTTAGATCTCTGGTTGCTCAGATCATTGTTGGCCTATTTCCGCCAATAGCTCATGTACCACTTTTCAGAACTAGATGGGATAACTCTCTGGGGACTGGCTGTCTTCTGGATTCCAGCCAGGTCTCTCCATGCTCTGTGTTTGCTGCAGATGGTGTCTTCAGCAATAGGGTCTTACCTTTTGCCTCAAGCAAGTAATCAAGTGCTTTGACAGAAACCTGTCTTGTTTTAGGGACCTCATAGTTCTCTCTGTTCAACAGATCATTGTGGGTAGCAACTGATTTCTGATACTGGGACTTACAGGCTAGAGACAAAAATGAAATGAAATAAAATAAAATCAAGCATAAGCTTCATTGTACCCTCTCTAGGGCCCTTCTTTTCAGGTACTCCCCCCTTACTCCTAGTGAGAGTTATCTCTTTTAATCTATCTCCAAGGATAAATGTTTTATGATATCAGCTCATTTTGGATTTAGTTTTGTGTTCTTTATTTTCTAATTTGAATTTTTATTTCTTGTTTTTTTTTTTTTTTTTTTTTTTTTTTTTTTTTTGAGAAAAGGTCTTGCTCTAGCCCAGGGGGCTTGAAATTCACTATGTAATCTCAGGCTGACCTTGAACTCACAACATTCCTCCTACTCAGGACTCCCAAATACTGGGATTAAAAGTGTGCCTCACCACACCCATGTGAGACAGAGAGAGAGAATATGGATGCACCCAGACCTCTAGCTGCTGAAAATGAATTTCAGATGCATGTGCTCCTTTGTGAATCTGGCTTTACCTGGATAATAGGCAATCAAACCCGAGGGGAATCAGGCTTTACAGACAAGCACCTGAACCACTGACCCATCTCTCTTTCCATCTAACTTGAATTCTTATACTATCCAGGCTTTAGATTAAAAGCAAAGTCTATATTTTATATATAATTGTTATCAGTCAATAAAAAAAATCTAGGCATGTGAAGAAAAGAAAATTGATAGAAAATGAAAAGGAACAAACATTAGAATAAAAGCCGAGGATATTTGGATGGTGAGATTATATGAACAAGACCTTAACTAATTATACCTAGGATAATCATGCTAATTTTAAAAACCTGGAAAATTTCAAATGGAAGTAAATGTGATAAGTAATTACATTAAAATCTCACATAAGTAGCTGGTGCATTCATAACCCCAGTCCATGCAGAGCACCCAACAGAGAATAACCGGGACTTGAAAAACCTACAAATGTGTTTCAAAGAGAAAAATCACCTCAAGTAAGTATATAGATGACTGATAGAAAAGGATACATCAGCTCTCCTCTGGCATCTGGGAGCACCTGCTCATACATTTGCATACATCACAGCACACACACACACACACAAAACACATATACTCCACAGACAAGAAGAAACTACTGCTTTCACTCTCTTACATATGTCTTGTGTTGAGTCTGATGTCTTACTTTAAGAAAAGCTGATTTCCAAACATTTTGTTCTGGTGTCCAGTGGAGTCTGGTTTTCTGTTCCACTTTTCTTTGTACACATGTCTTAACAACCCTTGGTCAGTAACATTCAGAATTAAAATTTGAGAAAGGTAATCCACCTTGCTCAAATATATTCACATTAGTGCAGCAAAATAAAACCAGCTATCATTTTATTATAATTTTATGAGAATTCACTTATAAATTAAGAATTGAATCTTCCCTCAAATAAACATATTTCTCCATATCTTTCAGGCTCCAGTACTCTTACAATAAAGTCTTATTCTTTTCTATGAAACATTTGTTCAAGGTCTTCATTAGTTTTTTTTTCTCCTTAGTTGTATAAGAGATTTCCATAATCCTCTAAGCTGTATTTTTAGTTATTTTATTAATTTATTTTTCTTTATATTTGTATGGGTGGACCAGAGCCTCTAGCCACTGCAAACGAATTCCAGATGTATGTGCCAACAATTGCATCTGGCTTACATGGATTCTGAGAAGTTGAACCTAGGTCCTTAGGCTTTATAGGCAAGGGTCTTATCTGCTAAGCCATCTCTCCAGACTTAACCTGTATTTTTAAAGTAACACATTCTAATGAATAATTAAAACAGTTTTAAAATATGATTACTTATAATAGTAACACTTAAAAAATTATTATATCCTGTTGTTGCAGTCAAGTTCACATTGCTGGCAGAAATCATCCAAACAAGAGCAGCTTTTGGGAAAAAAAGGTTTATTTTGGCTTATAGACTTGAGGGGATGCTCCATGATGGCAGGTGAAAATGATGGTATGAGCAGAGGGTGTACATCAGCTCCTGGCCAACATCAAATGGACAACAGCAACAAGAGAGTGGTGCAAAATACTGGCAAGGGGAAACTGGTCATAACACCCATAAGCCCACCCCCAACAACTCACTGCCTCCAGGAAGTGTTAATTCCCAAATCACCATCAGCTGGAAACCTAGCATTCAGAACACTTAAGTATATGGGGAACACCTGAATCAAACCACCACATTCTGCTCCAGGCCCCCATAAACTGATAACCATCCATGATGTAAAATGCAATGCATTCAGTCCAACTTTAAAAGTCCCCATAGTTTTTATTAACTCAATAATGTTCAAACATTCCCATTGTCTGAAGTCTTTTAACTGAGCCATAATACCAAAAAAGAAAAATCCACATAAAGCCCATAATACCACAGAGTAAACACTCACACTGCAAAAGATGGCATTGCGCATAGCAAAGAAAATTCAACCAATACAAGACTTAAAACAACCAGAGAAACATCAAAGTCTGTAACACCAAGTCCAACAACTCTAGTCAGTGTCCAGTATACAACTTCAATAATTCTAAACAGCAACAAGTTTCTAGAGTTCCAATTCCATCCCCCAGCTAGGTTACTCACAGTCCTGGAAGACTTCATCCAGGGCTGGCAGCTCTCCTTAGCAGCCATCTCATTTCATCATCTCCATGGGATCTCTACTGCAACCCAAGGTCCATCCTCACAGCTCCATTGGGTCTCCATGTAGGCAATCCTTGGAAGACCTACTTCACACTGCCCATGACTGTTTCCAAAACACAAGACTGTGTTGCAAATTCAATGACCCTCTCTTTTCTGCATTTCTTATGCTCCATAATACCAGGTGGGGTGCCAATTTGTTAATCCAGGGGGGAACAAATTAGGCTTTGAAGAACAGGACACTCCTTCAGCATCCAGGCCCCTTCAAAAGGGTCTATATGCTTCCTGTTGCCCCGGTGCAGGTAAACTGGCCCAATCTCAAAGGCTGTAATCTCTCATATAATTGCAGATGAATGAGCAGAAGTTTCATCCAAAGATTTCATTTTTTCTATGCCTTATCACTCTGTTCACACCAGTCCATTTATACATAAAGCACAATTTCTTAGGACATGGGCATAACAGCAAGCCTCTCACATAAACTGCTCCTAGCTCAGTCCAGGCAAAGCTCTTTCTCACCCTCATTAGATAGACCTCATAGTCTATGGTTCTTATTGCATCCAGGTCTTTCATCTCTGACCAGAATAGTCCAAAAAGCTTTACTTTCTGCACTGTAAGGCATCTCTTAGGTCAAGGTTTCAAGTCTTTCCACATTCTTCTTGAAAATCGGTTCCAAAATGCCAAAGTCACACACTCAGTTGTCTAGCAGCAATGATCCTACATCTTGGTACCAAATTTACTATTATAGTCAGGTTCACATTGCTGGAAGAAATCACCTGACCAAGAACAACTTGTAGAGAAAATGGTTTATTTTGACTCCAAGACTGAAGGGGAATCTCCATGATGGCAGAGGAAAATGATGGCATGAGCAGAGGGTGGTCATCAAACCCTGGCCAACATCAGATGGCCAACAGCAACATAAAAGTGTGCCAAACATTGGCAAAGGAAAACTGGCTATAATAAACATAAGCTTGCCCCCCCCCCACCAATAACACACTGCTTCCAGGAAGCATTAATTCCCAAACGTCCATCAGCTGGGAACATAACATTCAAAACAGCTAAGTTTATGGGGGACACCTGAATCAAACCACCATACCTGTGTAAACATCCAAGTTGTTTCAGACGAGCTCTATTGTTTTGTTTCTTCTATCCTGTTAGGTCTTCTCTAGTCTTTACAAACTGAATTAAAGCTCAGAATCTTGTAAACAATGATGATTATGCATTGTGCCCTTGATTCTGGCCTCAGGCAGAAAGCTACTATTATTTTTATCATTTATTCCCTGTTCTCCACAGTTTGGGGACAGACTTGCTTAGTTATTTGTGGGTCTGAGGAATTGAACTCAGGTGGCCTGAAGTTTTCATACTTGGTAAATGATCTTTCCCACTGAGTTATTTTCCCAACCCTGGAAATGGACATATTACTAAAAATAGACTTGAAAAGAATTTATGGAGAACTCTATTTGAATCAATTAATAAGGTATTTAGATGACTCAATTCAACAATAAGCAGGCAAAAACTTTAGTAGGCACTTCAAAAAAGTATAACTAGATGGCCACAAAACTGAAAAGGGTCCTAACTTAATTTGTTATCAAGAAAATGAAATTTAAAATCACAAGAATATATCACTACAATAGGTAACTGAAATTAAGAAAAATACTACTATAAAGTACTAAAGTCCAGAAAAACAGGAGCTGTCATATGCTGAGGCTGAATGTACGTGCAGAACTATAAAACTACTTTGAGAAATGGAATAGAATGTTTTAAATTGAACGTATGCTTACCTCGGACCTAACACTGGCTCTCTTAAACATGTAATCAAGAAAAAGGCCAGCATATATGTATTTCACAGGTGGAAAATGTTTACAGTGCCTCAGTGACAATCACCAAGAGTTGAGATCTATCTTAAAGTCATTGACATTTGCCCATGCATTAAATAATATTCACTCTTAGAATTCTGTTGCCATTAAGTTTAAAAAGGTGATGTTTGGGTCAGGGCGGCAATGAACTATAGGTGATGAAGAAAATGGGGACTGGGAAGACCCTGGGGAGCACTCTGGCCCTTTTCCTTGGTCAGATGAGTATTTGTTTTGAGAGATTTCATGGATCTATACGTTAAGGATATTTGTGCCTGTTTCCATGGTGTTATACTAAATAAAAATGTTATAACAGCAGCTTTGTTTGCCCTGTTTTATTCTCTCAATGCACTAACATTATCTTTCTCTGTAGCTCCACTGCCAAGTTTGTGGAAAGAATAATCTACGCCTTTTTTTTCTCTCTCTCTCTTTTTCTTAAGTCCCACTCATTCCCAGCCCATTACTATCTGACTTTTGTCTAACCACTCAGGAAGTGCTTTCACAAAGTCACCAGTGACCTCCTAATTGCCAATTGTCTATTGTCAGTGCTCATGTTGCTAGACCTCTACAAACCATGTGGCACCACTGACTATCTCCAATTTGTAATCCTTTCCTCCCTTGACCTCTCCTTCATTCTTCTCTTTCCTCCAGGACCATTTCAATTAAGCTTTCTTCCTTTCTTGCTTAGACCCAAGACACTAGGGTTTTCTAGTTAACTTGTTTATGCTGTTCTAAAATTCAGAATGAAAACTACTGGAGACATGTTTTCTATATCTAAAGATTTTTATTTTTTTGAAATAATTGTGAATGATATGTCATTGTATAAAATCAATAGATGTCATGCACAAAGACACACATATGACTCCAGATTTCTGGGGTAGAGAATTAGTAAAAGTTGGCAACTCTCATTTTTTTAAGGCAACAGTAGTCTTTCAAAGTCAATAATTGTTCTCTTTTAGCTGAACACAGGACTTATTCTACCCATTGCAGTCAGGCAGCCTGGTTTGGTCCCCTCATACACGTAGATCTCTTGCCATGTGTCTTTTGAGTAGAGATTGTCAAACAGTGTAGAAAATTACCTGAGAAACTTGTATAAGTGCTTTTGTTCCACAATAAGGAAGACAGTATGAAAAGCTTTGGGTAAGACTTCAGGAATGGCACTTACAACAATCTAAAGCAGTTCTGATGCATGCTGTCTGTGGAAGACAGCATTTTAGAAATTTCTTTGATTGTTATGATTTGAACTTCAACTTCAGTCCTCAGTCTAAGTGTCTCACTTCCTTCAATTGTATTAGTCATGTAGGTGATATCTGAGCCAGCAATTGTGACAGTTTGTCCAATCACCCTTCCAGACAACCTGAGCCCTGCATTTGCATTTCTGTGAAAGATAACTATGTATGATCAACCAAAATTCTATCAGGATTCTTGGTGGTAGGTCAGAAAATATGTTCATCAGTTGTTCAATAAGGAAGGATGGAGGGAGAGAAGGAGCGAGAGAGAGAGAGAGAAAGAGAGAGAGAAGAGAAAGACTGTGAAAACCAGAGGGAAGTGGAACTTTTTAGAAGAGAGTATGAGTAGGAAGAAAACTCAGTAGCAAAGGCCAGTAAGCTAGAAAAGAGATACAAAGGGAATAGAAGAGAGTATGAGGACAGGAAGAACAGAGAACAGGGCTTGTAGCAGGTCTTTGAGGAACACTTAGGTAGTTTCTTTGAAATTAAGCTTTAGTATCAGCAGAGAGATAATGCATAAGAATTATCCATCCATGTGGGTCAAAATTGATGAAAGTTATAGAAGATCTGTGTACCATAAAATGAGGCTCAATCAGAAGAATCTGAAAATGATATAACTTCACTTAATGTAACATGTAGGTTAGGAATTATAATTTGTTTGTTTGTGTTAGTGTTTAACCATGTGACTACTGCACAGGATCCATTGTCTTGATTAAATACTAGGAATCTAGGGAAACTGAGTAATTAACAAAAATGAGTAGCCTTTCTAAATAACAAAATACCAAAAAGTTAAAGAATAAAGGAAAGAATCCTATTCACAATTGATACAAAAATATAAAATTAAATACCTTGAGATAAATCTAACTAATTTTTGGCTATAGTAGATAAATTTAACTAAGGTCACAGTAATGAAAACTTAAAAAAAAAAACTTAAGAGAAACTGAAAAGAATACTAGGAAACAGAAATAATTCCCATGCTCATGAGCTACAAGAATTAATGTTGTGAAAATGGCTCTCTTACCAAAAGCAATCTATAGATTCACTATAATTCCCATCAATATTACAATGCCATTATTCATAGATATATTTTTTCAAAAATCTAAAATTTATTTGGAATCACAGAAGACGTAAGATAGTCAATGAAATCCCAAGGAACAAAAGAAGGAAAGAAAGAAAGAAGGAGAAAAAAATAAAAGGACAAAAAGGTAAGGAAGGCAGGTTAGAGGTATCACCATGACTGATTTCCAGTTATATTATAGAGCCATTCTAACAAAAGCAGCATGGTACTTGTAGAAAAACATATTTATTTATTTTTGGGTTAATATTTTTATTATCAACTTCCATGATTGTAAACAATATCCCATGAAATCCAGATACATACCCACATGGCTAGAGCCACCTGATTTTTCAGAAAAATACCAACATACTCTAAAGATAACCTCTTTAACAAATGGAATTGTCAAAATCATATCTACATGTAGAATAATGAAATTTTATCCTTATCTTTCCATCTGCACAAAAAATAATTCCAAACACATAAAAGATCTTTATATAAGACCTAAAACTCTGGAGCTTCTATAGAGAAAACACTCTGAGATATAGGCATAGGTAAGAACGTTATGAATGGGACTCTAGTCACTAAGAAAATAAGATGAACAATAAAGAATTGGGACCTCATGAAATTAAAAGAGTGAAATTTTATTCAGCTATAAGGAAAAATAAAATATAAAAATTTCAGGAAAGTGGATTGAGCTGGAAAATATTGTAGGAAAGGTAGCACCAACTCAGAAAGACAAATACTATTATTATATTCCCTCTCACATAAAGATCCTAACTTTGAATTTTTCTTTGAGTGTTTCAGTCTGATGAGTGAGAGTAGGAGCCAGGAATCTGGGAAGGAGCCATGAGAATGGGGGAAAAGAGGTTTTAAGAGGGGAGGACTGTATAACACATATAATAGCAAAGTTTTTGAGGCTACTGGGGTAAGAAAGGTTGAAACAGAGAAGGGAGTTGGCAAGATGGAGGAGCAAAAAGGAGTCAATCACACATAATCATGTATGAAAAAGTCACAGGGAAACCTACTACTTTGTAAGCTAATTTAAAAGTAGAATTTAAAAAAATAATATTTTGAATTCAGGTATCCAGTGTGGGTGGTTTAAACTGTTCCTTGAAGCCACAGATTATTAAACAGAAGTCCCAGTGGCCCACCCCTTAGATCCCTGACATGATACAGTCCTTTTCCATTTCTCTTGGTTGCCAACTAGAACTAGATGGTAAGACCCTATTACTGAAAATACCACTTGTAGGACACTGAGAAGTCATTCTGAGTCTGACCTGGAAGCTTCTTCCCTGCTGGCTACCTTTCATAGTGCTAGAAGTATGATACAGGGAAAATCATCCATAGTTTCATTCAGATGTGGACAATGTGTGCTATAAAACAAACTTACCAGGCAAGATGTACTCACTGGTGAATAATGCCATGATAGCTATGGGGAAATCCAACCAGTTTCTGAGTGGATTTGAGGCCTACCACATAGGAAGAAACTCATGATTATTGCTTTGAAGCTAGTTAAAAGCCTATGACTGGGGAAATCAAATACCCTAGTAGGGGAGCTAGTATTGTTGCTTTTATCAATGGACATGTTATACCAGTCAGATTCTCTTCTACATGTCTACAATTATGCCCATATTTGGGCTCCTCTGAGCTTTGGGTAGAAAATTTTCTTTTTACAAGGGATGGACTTAATATAAAGATTCATAACTGATCAAAGTGCTGAGAATAAGTGGATAGAGTGCTCATTCCTAAATGGAACCCTCTCCATGGCTCAAGGTATGTCATGGAAGAGGAACAGAAAGAGAGTGAGAGCCAGAGGAAGGGGAGGAATGATATAGAACACAACCTCCCAAATATGACTTGGCATCTGTACTCATTAATTCACAGCAGCTGTGCTTGCATGCACAACACTGGGCCAGTCAACATTCTATCATGTATTGAGGAAGGGTTATGATGCATATCACCTCTTCCTGAGTACCTATTGGTAGTTAATGGTTGCTGGAGAGGAAGAGATTGTCATCAGTAGTGTAGCCCCTAGAAAGTTGCCCATGGCATACTAAATAACTTATCATCCATATGCATGTATGAAACTATAATTAAACACACTGCATAATAACAAAAGATAGAAAGAAACAGAAAAAAGAAACAAAGAAGAAAAAAGGAAGAAATAAAAGAAGGAGATAGGGAAGAATGGATGTAGGGAGGGAAGAAAGAAAGAAAGAAAGAAAGGAATGAAGGAAGGGGAAAAAAGGAGGGGAAGAGAAAAAATAAGCCAAGAACGCTAAAAGGGGACTAGTTGGGAAAAGAAAGGGGTTCAGCAGGAGTGGGAGGAGAACAAGAGAAAGTACTGAAAGTACATTAGACACACATACATAATTATCAAAGAAAAACAAAATAATTAAAAAGCAGATGAAAGCCTGGCATGGTGGTACACACCTTTAATCCCAGCACTTGGGAAGCAGAGGTAAGAGGATCACTGTGAGTTCAAGACCAGTTGGGAGCTACAAAGTGAGTTCCTGGACTGGAGTGAAACCCTGCCTCAAAAGCAAACAAAACAATCAAACAAACAAAAAGAAGTAAATGGAGCAAAAGGAATGAGAGAAATGGGGAATAATTTTAGAGATAAGAATATGAGTTCATTGCTCAATAGTGAATCAAGAATAGGCTAACCAACTAGAAATAAAAAGGTCATTGTGGCCTAAGTGATACTGAATGACAGACGGAAAGGGATGAGAAAAAAGTTAATACTGCACAAGGGAAATTATGAAAAAAAAAGTGGGTTTTTGAGATCAAGACTGAAGAGACCAATCCACTTTGTACAAAGTAGTGTTACAGGTCTGATTATTGGAGTAGGATGTTAAATCTGAGCAGAATTGAAAGTCTTTAGACTTGAGATGATCATAGACTATTCAGCAAGGGACACTTCCCTATGCAGATGTCTGGAGCCAACAATTGTTATTGCTTTATACATGGTTTATCTCTACTGTTGATTTCATGCATCAAAACATGTGGATAGTGGTCATTTTTGATGTGATGAAAGCCATCTGTATTGCCCAAATTTTATCCCTGTTTTTTTTTTATTAATTAGTTTTGTATTCAGCAAATACACTCAGTTTGGTACCATTATTAGGCTCATCCAAGACCTACCCCCTCCCTTTGACCCCTTCTTGTTAAGGTATATGGGTCATGAATTCTGGAGTTAGCCCACAGTTATGGGTAAGATAAATGTCTCTGCATATCATGACCCAACATGTGGCTCCGACATTCTTTCTGCCCCCTCTTCCTCAAAATTTCTCTGAGCCATGTTGGGTTCATTTTTGGTCTGCTTTAGTGATAAGGTGTTGGGGGTCTTTGGGTCTCTGGATCTCTGATTTGGTAGGAGTTGATTTTTCTCTGTGTTGATCTCCTTCACCCTTGTGCTGGTACCCGGTTCACCAAGAGAACAGCACCCTTGCTTGTTTCGCCAATTATTCTTAGTTTCAGCCTGGGCCCTTTTGAGGTATGATGGGGTGGCTCTCGCCTTAGGATCTACATTTATCTGAACAAGAGAAGCAGATTCTCCAATGGAGAGTAAGCACCAGACAAATGAGATAACCCTTACTTTTTTTTATATAGAGAATTTAATAGGTGTAGGCCCTCTTGTAGCCCACAATTGATGATAATGGAGAGCAGGCGTATGTTTGGATATGGTTCTGACTTGTTTCCCAGTTCCAGCTATGGGTCCTGTACCACTGAGGGGATCAGTTAGCCAAATTGAGAGCAGTTGGTTCCCCACCATGGCTGTGTGCCACTATTGCACTTGTGTGGGCATCACAACAGGTTATTTGCTGCTAAGCAGGTTAGGCCATGGGTTGCTTGGACAGATATTGGTCATTTTTCCCCAGTCGCCCATGTAGCACCTTCTGGTACTAGATGCGCTGACTGTCTGGGGACTGACTCTCTTCCAGCTTCCAGCCATGCCATTCCATTTTATGTATCAACCACATGAGGTGTCTTCATCACTAACCTTTGATGGGTCATCAAGTACTCTGACAGAAATCTGTCTTTCTTTTAGGAAACCTTGTAGGTCTCTCTGATCAAAAGCTCATTGTGGATGATAGCCACATGCTGTTACTGGGAGTTACAGGTCAGTACCCACTAAGAAAAGGAAGAAAAAGGTAACTAATATAAAAGAGTTAGGGAGAAATGAGAGAGAGAGAGAGAGAGAGAGAGAGAGAGAGAGAGAGAGAGAGGGAGGGAGGGAGAGAAGCTGTAGAAGATTAAGGTCAGTCTTCATCATACCCTCTCAAGTGGCACACGTGTTCCCTCTAAAGGCCTGGTGAAGGTTCAGCTATTCCTAAAAGACAGACCAAATGGCTGAACCTATTTTTTGTTTTAATCACACTTAGTGTGAAGTAGGTCAGACCATAATATACAAACAACAGCAATAGGAATAGCAGATATGCCATCGCAGTTTTCAAAACATATTTCACACAAGTATGATTTATCAAAACAGTTTGTAAGGTAGAATGGGAAAGATTTCTCATCTTTTAATAAGTACAACACAAGACAAGACTAGCCTAAGGTAAGAAATTAATAAGAGACAGGAACAGCAGTAAAACCTGCACACCTCCATTTATGTTTAATCTTTCAGATATTCTCAAACTGGTAGTTACTGGAAACACTTGCCCATGTCTTTCATACCGCTACAATCATTTATTATGTTTCTCAATTATATTTTCAATTAATCATATACTTTTCTCATCAATGCTCTCTAAACATATAATCAAACTCAAGTAGCTTATTTAATTAATTTGTCATTAAGAGAAAAGCAAACAGAAAAACTAATACTTTTATTTCTTTTTAAAAAAATACTCTTATTTAATTATTTGCAGGGACAGAGAGAGAGAGAGATAGAGAGAGAGAGAGAGAGAGAGAGAGAGAGAGAGAGAGAGAGAGAGGGAGATTGGGATTCCAGGGCCTCCAGATCCTGCAAATGAACTCCAGATGCCTGTGCCACTGTTCATTTGGCTTTATGTGGGTACTGGGGAATCAAACTCAGGTCATTAGGCTTGCAATCAAAGGCCTTATCTACTGAGCCATTTCTCCAGCCCCAACTTATATTTCTTAATGTTGCATGGCTCATGTTCTCAGGGTATATTGATCTAATAGCATTTATGGTAATCTTAGTTCTTTTCATCTTTCTTATTAAAAATAAGAATCATAGATTGTATACATGAGCTATGATTCTATATCTTGTTGCATATGAAATTACATATGCACACAGAACTAAGTTATATAAACCAAAACTACTGAGCAAGGTCTTTCAAATTTTCTGCCTGTATTTGATGTATCAAGCTTTATTTTTCTGTAGAATTTAACACATGAGGTTCTTACTGATTTTGTATAGGAAGAAGCTTATAGGTATTAAAGTCTCAAAAATTGATCATGAAGATAGAAAGTCACTAAATTTCAGTATACTGTCCTTCCCTTTCTCTCAGGACACTTTCATGAAATGTATCATTTTTTTTTTCTATAGAAATAAGCTCCTGGGAAAGGAGACAACCTTTGTATTTTGAAGAAGGGGGTTTTGGTGCTAAGCCTAGCACTACCTTGCCTTATAGTTATAAATAGCAGAGTAAAAGTAAAAAATATTGCATTTAGTTTTCCATTAATAACATAGGTCAAATTAGAAAGAGCATGCCAAAGCATTTTGCAGAATAGAAGACACTACAGTTAATGTACTCCATGTAGAAGAAAGCACATAGAGAACAGAGGTCATGCTATTCTTCCCTCATTTCACCTTTTTGAAATTTATGTAATCTCTCTGAATTTTAATTGCTCATTGCCAAAATGTAGATAACACATAATAACCTTTCTTAAAAAAATGATCTAAAAATTTAAATTGTGGCACTAAAGAAATGGCTCAGCAGTTAAAGCTAGTTAAAGTTAGAAATAATCAATTTGCAGAGGGGAAATGCTTATTTTGGCTCGTAGTTCCAGCTCACAATAAACTGCTTCTGTTGCTTTGATGCTTGTAGCAATATAGCACACATGACCTGAGCATGGTAAGGAGTAAAACCATTCACACTCTAGCTAGAGAACAGAAAATCCAAAAGAAGGGGATAGAGTTGTACAACCCCTTTCAAGGACATGCCCTCAGTGCTCTAAGAAGCTCCTGCTAGGCCCCTCTTCCAGGAGTTTCCATCACCTTTCCACATAGCTAACTGAGCATCAGTGCTTTACTACATGGGCTTTTGGGGTACATTCCAAATCCAAACTTTAATATGCCCATACTCAGTCTCTTTGTTTTCTTTCTTTCTTTCTTTCTTTCTTTCTTTCTTTCTTTCTTTCTTTCTTTTTTTCTTTCTTTCTTTCCCTCTATCTCTCTTTCTCTTTCTTCTTTTGTTCTTTCTTTTCTCTTCTTTCTTTCTGTCTATATATTTCAAATAAATAAATCACTTATCTAAATCTAAAATTTGATCAGGTCACATATGAATCTCTATTTCCATTAATAAATAATAAAATTTAACCTGGAGAACAAGGAACATGACATTGTTCTATGCCTTGCCTATATTACAAGTTAAAACACCGTTTCTTCTTTGTCAGATTCTAGTAAAATCTTATCTATAGCCACAAGACTTTTAAAAAATATTTTTATTTATTTATCTATCTATCTATCTATCTATCTATCTATTTATTTATTTATTTATTTATTTAACAGAGAGAAAAGGAGAGAGAGAAAGAGAATGAATGGGTGAGCCAGGACCTCCAGCCACTGCAAACAAACTCCAGACGCATGTGCCCCCTTGTGCACCTGGCTGATGTGGGACCTGGGGAATCAAACCTGGGTCCTTTGGCTTTTCAGGCAAATGCCTTAACCTCTAAGCAATCCCTCCAGCCCCCACAAGATTTTTAAAAAAGATTTATTTTTATTTATTTATTAGAGACAGAGAGAGAGAGAGAGAGAGAGAGAGAGAGAGAGAATGGGCATGCCAGGGCCTCCAGCCACTGCAAATGAGCTGCTCCAGGAGCATGTGCCGCCACCATGTGTATCTGGCTTATGTGGGACCTGGAGAATCAAACCTGGGTACTTAGGCTTTGCAAGCAAACACCACAACTGCTAAGCCATCTTTCCAGCCCTAGCCACAAGATTTTATTTTAAATGTGCAATAATTTGCAAATGGATGTGTAATATCTGGTCAAACATTATGAGTTACATAATGATCTCATCAGATTTCTTGTTTTGTAAGTTAGTACATTTTTGTCTCTAATTATGTGCTATTTTATGTTCAACAATAGCTTATATTGTATTTTTATTAATATGTATCTTCCACTAGAATTGGATAGAAGTTCAAAAACAGAACATTCCAACATGGAGCCAGCATTTGCAATTGATGAACCATATGGTATGAAGTCTAATCAGATAAGCCTGCAGTTGGTCATTCAGTTACCTAGACTTGTACGCAGGGTTTAAAATAGACAGGAAGTCACCTTTTTCCCAGCTTACAAGTAATCATCAACTTCCATGGTTGTACTTCTTTTTTTGTGCCTCCTTCTTTCTTCTTTAATATTTTGTACACAGCCCCCTTCTAGCACATTCCCTACATTGCCATCAGGTGATTGACATCTGATGTATTTTAAATTTTAAATGCTGCACTGGCTCATCACTGCCTCTAGGATAAGACTCATGTATTATATCAGGGTTCCTTCTTCCTCTTTGGTTTCATCTTCTCTTGGGAGTCTATGAACATTCTCCAGTCATAGAAACAGGCCAGGAAAGCTTTGTTCATTTACACATGCTTCTCCTTTTGCCTTCCTTGAATTTTTTTCTGTCAGAACGAGTTTCAGTCTTCTACTGTTTCATAATAACGTGGCTATTTGGATCATGCAGGTGACCTTATCATATAACATTCATTAGTCATAGCGTCTGAAAGAACATAAATGTGTTGAGCACAGAAGCCTTATTTCTTTGTAGTTCCTCATGAATGTAGGTGTTGGGGACATGTTTGCTTAATGAATCAGTGCCAGCAGTGGCCATTCACCAAGCACAAAATTGTGATAATGAGAGATAAATGCTGATGAAGCTGGATTAACAAAATTCGAGTTAACTATTTGGTGGCATAGAAAGTGAATACATTTTTTCTTTCTTTCTTTCTTTCTTTTTTTGTACAAAGGATTCAGAAAACTGACAGGAGAAAAACTAGTGGGAATTGTTATTTTACCTTTATGTCGAAGGTTAGGACAGAGAGAGGGGAGGTGAGGGTCAGTCAAGGTTATATATTTGTGGGGTAAAGAGATAACTTGAGCCAAGCTTCCTGTCAGTCTTTCCTTTCATCAGCACATAGATCAATTTTTCCTGTTTCTTCTTCTTCCCTCTAAGGTACTGGCTAGTTCACCCCTGAGACTGAAGCAAATGCCAGGTGGCCCAGATGAAACCATGATAGCACAGCTTCTCAGGAACAGATGATTCATTTTCTCAAACTTCACCCATTTGTATGCAAAGGATAATAGTCCAGCCTGCTCCATAGACATGCCAGGAGGATTAAGGAGCTCAGAGAGATAATAAACATGAAAGAGCACTGAGCAGCTGTCTCAGGACTGAGCCTGAGAAATGAAGAAGAGGTACTGTAATGCCCCTTTCTTCCCACTCACGCCTCTGTCATCTCAGCCCACCCTCTGAACATGAGGATCCTAAAGGGCAAATGGGAGGAGTGTGTGGCAAATCCCATTCATTTTCCCTTTAAATCCATTCTACAATATCATGGCCAATTTGTGCTTGTTAACTATGCAATGACATTTTGTGAGAACCAACTGCACTAACCTCACAGGTATACAAGACAGATAAGAAGACCAAATGTTTCTCTGAAGTAATATTTCCTGACAGGAAGCCATGATAACCCTTGTAGTAGAGGACAAGACAACTTTCCTTCTTTCATGATCTGAGTTATGATAAACCATTTTGTGGACTTCTTGGAGTACATTTTAGAAATAAAACTGCATGGATAAAACACAGTAGGAAAATAGCCTGTGGATCAATGTAACATGGAATCAATCTCTTCCTCAAATATCAAGATGTTTTGAGTTATAATCTTATCATGTGATGTATATAGGTCTACAAGAGGGGCTTCTTGTCACCATTAATATGGTTTTATTGCATTAATAAACATTCATGGTTTAAAAAAAGCAGCAAGGAAAATCTGAACCTGAATCTGAAAGTGTTTTGGAATATTGAAGTCCAATAGTATATCAGCGTTAGTAAAGATTCCATAAATGTGATAGGTATGAAGCAATTTTATGTAAGTGAAGATTAAAAGGCAGAAAAAGAATTGATAAGATATCAGAAAGTTACAAAAATAATTCACAAAATAATATAACATACTTTTTGATTAAGATTTCTGACTTCCCTCTTTTCCAGAAATTCATTCAGTTGCTCTTACTTTGTTTCTGAAATTTAAAAAAAAAGGCAACTTAGTATCCACCTAATGTTACATTGAGATCTTATTAGATAAACTTTGGATAGGAGAGCTTGCACATCTTTATGAATCAAAATACCATTTTTCTCAATACTTTGGATCACATATAAGGATGTTCAGCTTTTTCTCCTTGGAATAAATGTATTATAGGACTTATTTTAATTATTTGAATGCAAATTAAGTAAAACTTAGAATATTTTACTTCTATACTTAGAAAAGCACATCCCAACTATGACTGAGGATTTTCTTAGTAAATCCTCATTCACACAACTGGTAGTCTTGGGTTTAGCAGGACAGCTCACTCTATGGAATTAAAATATATCACTACTATTTCAAAAGCTGAAAAAAATACTAGTTAATTTGGACCATTGGTTTTCCTACTGTAGTCTCATTTATGTCATTCAGGATTCTATAATCCCAGCTTGTAAAGTATTTAATTGTATCTTTATTTCACTGATTATCTTGCTTCAAAAGATTTTTCAAGCACATTCACACTTATGTAATTTTGCGGAACATGTTTTATTCTTTTTCTCCCCTCTTTTCATTACTGTAATATTGAGTCACATTACTTTTTCAGTTTATTTCCAGTGCAGTAATTTTACTATTTCTATAGATAATTCTATCTTTAGATTTTTAAAGAACTTGTTTTCGACTTCAGAATTGTTTGGGACACAGCAGTAGGTCCATTTTCAACTCTCTTGATTTGTGGCCTGTGCTCAATATTTCTAGTGATGAGTGCATTCTTATTTCTTGTAACAGTTATTCTGCCTTTGTTTTATAATGTTTTGTTTACAATAAAGTAATGTTTTGTCTTTGCAGTTCCATGTGGTGCTGAAGGCTAAATGGATGAATTTGGTAGTTTGAGTGTATGTCCCCCATAAACTCAGGTGTTTTATTAAGTTTATAACTTAGGTTTTCAGCTGTCTGGATGGAGAAGCTATCACTGGGGGAAGAACCTTGGGTCCAGCCCAAATGTGTGTCTGGGGGTAAGTCTGGATTCCAGACCAAAGTAATGCAGAAAGGTCTTAGCTTTGGGGATCTGCTTGCTGAAGATTTGTGCTTGTTGCTTTTTAGTGTTTGTTTGTTGGTTGGTGGTGTTTTCTCTGTGCTTGGATTTATGAAAGGGAGCCAGCTTCTCCCACCATTGAAGGAACTTCCCCCAGATCTATAAGCTTGAAATAAGTCTGTTCCTCCCATAAACTGTGTCTGGTTGGATGTTCATTCCAGCAACATGAAGCTATCTAATTATACTCAATTTCTCAAGTGTTTCTGATCCATGTGCTACAGCACCTTTCCATTAAACAGATATTTCTCATTTTATAGCATTTACTTAAAAGATAATTATTTTGCATTTACCTGTAATGAAATAAACTTACTATACATTAGCATAGACACCTAAATGTTCTCCATCTTGATATGTGCCTTACAAGTTTGCTATGTCTGCTTTTCTTGTCATTTAACGGTATTCTGTAAACACACAAGGTAAAGGTGAACCTTATCTATTCTAGTTCATATTTTTATGCCAGCAGATAAATTCTGAACAAATTTAATAGAAAGAAAAGAAAGAATGATGGGGTGGATTTGTTCTCTTGCCCTTGGCTTTTGCATGAGCTCCATCGTTTGACTACACATCATGACAATAAGAGGAGCAACCCAGAAGGTCTGAAAGGAGCTAATAAGAGTTGTTCATAGTTTCCCACCCAATGAACATGTCATGAGTATCTCACTGCCTCCATGCTGCAGGTCAAGCATCTTTCAATCTTTCAGGTTTCAATGAATGGGCACCAAAACATTAACATGATTTTAAGCTATGTTGATAAAAGTAGCATGAAGAAAATCATTAAATCATATAATTAATTAAATCAATTAGAATGATTAGAATCCTAAAATTATATATGGTTGTATGAGAAGATGTTTATGAGTTTTTAGTCAACTTTATTTATATAAATTGGTGAATATAGTATTAAAAGTCTGCATAGGGAGTATTATAATCATAGTTTGTAGCTACTGAATACTATTACAGCCATGGAACCAGAATTCCCACTCCCTTCCATATCAAAGATCTTCCCTAGAAGAACTACCCACACAGGAACACAAGGAAGATTAAAGGTAACTCTTCTGCTTTCATATGTACCAACTAACTTTGCACAGAGTTTCCATTGAAATGAGTGTGGAGAGTATACCCTACACCTAAAGATTTATGTATGAACAGTGAGAAAGAGGTCCTCTTAGTTCCTTATTCTGAATGTTGGAGACAATCTCTGGAAACAGAAAAGCATTGAGGGGGAGAGAAAGAAAGAAGAAAGACAAAGGGACAATTTCATGTTCATTACACCATGGTGCAGCAGAGAACAGTTCCTGGGATAGCTCCCAGAGCCTGGGTTCTCCTGAGATACATTAATCACAGGGTAGGAGGAAGACCAGAACTTTTAAGTAGGCATAGAGAAAATGCACCAAGTATAGCTTGATAAATTGTAAAGCGTGGCAATCTGATGTGGCCCAATAAATATCTGAGAAATGTGAACAATAAAATAAAAATAATAAAATCTTAAAACTTCCTTTTTTTCCCTCTTCGTATTGCAAGGAAAACAATATGATGGGGAAAAGATAGAGCTTCCTGGTACAAGGTTGTTGTTGAACATTGCCTGTGTTAATACATGCATTATAAAAATGTAGTCCAATTCTGAGAAATGCAATATAAAATATTCAAAGGGGTGAGAGCAGAGTTATATTGAAAGTTAGTTATTACTATCCAGATGACAAAAGTGAGGGCTGAGCATTTCAGTCCAAAGGAACAATAGTGGAAAATTATGAATTTATTATTTTATCACAATGTGTGTATGTATTTTGTGTGGTGTGGTTTATATGGTATGTATGTTTAGGGTATCCATATGTGTGTGGAGATGTGTGCGTGTCATGTGCAGAAGTGTGGAGGCCAGAGTGGAAGACCAGATGTTCTCTTCTATTGCTCTTCTATTGTTTTCATGAAACAGAGTCTCTCACTGAACCTGGAGCTTTGGTTTGCAGTAAGACTGGCTGACATTGAGCCCTAGGATCTTTCTTTTCCCCAAATGATTGGGGTAACAGGCATGTGGAGACACACTCAGCTTTGCATGTGGATGCTGGAGATCAACCTCAAGCCTTCTTAGGTCTCTTAGGCCCCCTTGCTTATACAGCAAACACTCTTACCCATGAAGTCATCTCCCAGCCACAAGAGTTTTTGTATCATTTCATTTTATTTTTGTTGTTGCTTTTGGTATGAAATTATTAGCAGGTTGATTTAGTTATATATTATAATGAAACAACCATGTGTCATCTGTCCAGAAAGTGTCTTCATTTGAGAACTGTCATAATGAACAAACATACCAGCCTCAGTCATCTTCCTATCCCTGTAGCAAGTACTAGAAATAATCAATTTGTAGAGGAAAAAAAAAGCTTATTTTGGCTCATAGTTCCACAATAAACTGTTTCTGTTGATTGATGCTTGCAGCAATATAGTACATATGGCCTGAGCGTGAGGGGAGCAAAACCCATTCTAGCTTGAGAGCAAGAAATCCAGAAAGAGGGGATGGGGTTCTACAGCCCCTTTCAAGGGCTTGCCCTCAATGCTCTAAGAAGCTCCTGTTAAGCCCTTCTTCCTGTAGTTTCCATCACTTTTCCACATAGCTAACTGAGCATCAATGCTTTATTACATGGGCTTTTGGGATACATTCCAGATCAATACTTCTCTCTGGATAGCTCCAGTATTCTCTACAAATTTCATCCAGAGTATGAAATTGGAAAACTTATTGTAATTATTAGAGTCTTAGTCCTAAGAAATATTAATAAATAGAAAATAATATCCAATTGGCAGGGTTGACATATGGGACCATGTATACAAAATGCTCTTTAATCTGGAAAGTTCAGTTCAAAAATCATTTACTAAAGTGATGAGATTTCTACCATGTCTCACATTTTATACCATGAAACAAAAACAAATGAAATATCCTTAAAATACAAATTTCAAAAAAATAAAAAAGTCATAATATTCACATGTTTTTCATATGTTTTTCGTATGTTTTCATGTTAAGTTCAACTTAACAAAACTGGCTAAACTTAAAAAAAAAACACTTAAGGCACAGGTGGCAAATACGTAGCATATGAGACCTAAATCTTCGATGACACTTCTGCAGCACCTATTACAAATAGTAAAATGAAACTTCTAACTTGCTTGGATGGAGCATCAAGCCTCTCAAAATACAAAGCAGCCAAAGCCAGTATATAAGAAATGGATCCAAACCTATTATTATTCCCCTTAGCAGCTGAAATCTTTATTGGGAAATAACTAGAAAGGAGAGTGGGCACTCCCTCCCTAAATGCTATCATTATAAACAAATCTTTTAATTCAGAGAAGAAAAAAATAACTCTACTCACATTCTTAGGAAGCATGTGAGTTGCATATATTGTAAAGAGAGTTTTTATTTTAAACTATGAAGCAAGATGTATATTTTTAAAAACTGGGTTGCTTTTGGTATCTTAGAGTATTGATGGCTTAAATCCATTCAAAATCAAGCATAGGTTTTACATCAATTGTGTTAGTTTTGAAGTGATGACCATCAAATGACTAGGTTTGTGACAAATAATAAATAGAAATTCAGGTAAAAAAAAAATGTCCCTGAGGAAATAAGAATAATCTTGTGAATGGAGCCTAAAATGCAGACAGATCCATAAAAGCTCTATAAGTATGTGCACACACAGTTCCTAAGTAATTGTCAGGTACTATTTTCATGCATTGTCTTAAAGCTGCTTAATGCAGTTATGCTGAAAAGCTATTATTTGGTCCTTTCAAAAGCACCCAGTAAATAACATTCTGTCCAATTACATTTTTCCTTCAGATAAAAATGCAAGGTCTTTGAGATTTATAATGGCTTTCTTCTGATTGTGTAGCAAAGTATACAAAAATCTGATTTAAAAAATAAAAATCAAGGTGGCTAAGTACTTGATGTCATGTAGAATGGATAACCATGAGTCAGTGGTGAGAGGACACAGGGCAAGACAGAATATAAAGGTTCTATTGTAGCAAGTGTAAACATGAAAGTGAATGAAGGAAAATGGGTATTTTTATGCATTTTAGCTGGGAGCTCATCTCCTGTAAGGACAGCATAAATGTGCCCAGTGAGAAATGGAATCTCATGCCATTGTCCACTCCCTCAGTCCCTAGTCCCACTAAGACCAGGCATAAAGGCCCTTTTTCCTTTCTTCATGAAGAACGATCATGCCATTGTGGTCTTCCTCTTGAGGCATGGATACACTTTCTAAGCCAGGTGACAGAATTTAAAGCTAAGATGGAAAGAAAATGAATAGTTTTAAAAGTCAACATTTAAAAACTCACAAAATTTGATGTCTTACCTTCTTGTGTGTGAATTCAGTTTTGCCAAGAAGCCATGTCTGCATCACTGGGTGGGAGAAAGGGCTCTTGTGTGTGAATCAAGACAGGATGAAATACTGGATTCTGCATATTCTAAAATCAAGGACCTGTTTGAGATCTCTTTTCATTCATGACTCAATAAATGGAGACATTTACTCCTATGGCCTAATTCTTTCAGTTTTATTCACATAAAACATGCCATCCTGAGAGACAAAGGTATAACCCACAAAATACCAGTTTTTCTTGGACTGGATGATAGGAGTTCGACAGAGGACTGGTAATCTGCACATTCAAACATACTGGGGTGAGATGTCAGGTCACATCAGATGTAAAAGGCAACCTAATAGAAACAAAAGAGCAAAGAATATTCTTTTTTAATTTTTTTTTCATTTTTATTTATTTATTTGAGAGCAACAGACAGAGAGAGAAAGAGGCAGGTAGAGAGAGAGAGAGAGAGAGAGAATGGGCACTCCAGGGCTTCCAGCCACTGCAAACAAACTCCAGATGCATGCTCCCCTTCATGCATCTGGCTAATGTGGGTCCTGGGGAACTGAGCCTTGAACCGGGGTCCTTAGGCTTCACAGGCAAGTGCTTAACAGCTTAGCCATCTCTCCAGCCCACAATACTCTTATTCTAATTTCTTTCAACATTCATTAACTCTTTTAATTTGTAGCAAGTATAATGATATACTTTCCATGTAGCCATTTATGTTTTAAGTATATAAGTAAGTGAAGAATGAGTAGTGATGGAGTTCCAACAAAAATTTACTGGAAACTACTCTTTGATTTTGAAATACTTTTAGTCCCAGTTTAATCATCTTCCCTCAGCAGCAAAGTGGTGGGGCTATAGAGCATCGTAAGTCACACGCTTGAGCATCACAACTGGGTAGACATACGTATTCAAACATCACTTCTTCCAGTTTCTAGGTTACATAATATGAGATTCTTCATCTGGAAATAGAATATAACAGAACCTTCCTCACTGATATTCTTGGGAAGCACAAAAAGTCATCTTTGCAATGTGCTAGGTTTGTGCATGGTTCATTTTCTCCAAATAGCATCTGGGCAGTTCAAAGTACGATGACTAGTCTTTATCTTGCAAATGTTAAGTGTTGGTTATGACCTGGGGAAATAGGGATAGTAATATATTTCTGACATTCTCAGTGTTCTGGTCTTAGATATCAAGGCATTCACAATATCAATGATTGCTCTTCATTGGATCCAGAGTAATGCCAGTGACACTGACACACAGCGTTGATGGTTGGACGATTAGGCAGTGTTGAGCTTCTCAACAAACATCTAGTATTCCGGGAGGGCTAAGTTTTCTGTGTGTCAGTTTCTCAGGACTCTTGCTCCAAAGGAGGTCATTGCTCAGAGTAATGAGAGCAGTGGGGTGTCTCTCCTGCTCTCCACTGCCTGAGGGTCAACAGCCATCTGCTCTAAGCCAGGCTTCCTTTCCAAGCGAGAGTGAAAGCAGATTTGCAGTCATGTTCAAGAACAAAAGGCATGACTGAGTCGTGGAAAATGGAGATGACACAGTTGCCTTCATCCACAGAGAATGTGCAACTCAATTTTCTATAAATGCATTTTTCATCTATATAAATTCCCTGTAATTAAAAGGGTAAGAGATATGGTCATTAGGAAAAAGGGAAGATGAGCAGTGCCCTGGTATCCTTTTGGGATGATAACACAATTACAAAAATTAGAAGGTCCTCTTCAAATAATATAACCAAATGTAATTTTTCAAATATAGAGAGTAGATTCATTAGTCAGTATCTTCTTTGCCAATCTTTTGACTCTGCAAATGATGACATGGAAGTTATACATTTCAGCACTATGTGTTCTAAACCCCCTGTCCATATTTTTCATAGAGTAATCTGGCATCAAGAACAGTGCAATGACCCATAGATTAAAATCACTGGTTATGAGTACCCTTTTTATATTCTTGACATACTACATGCTGATCTACCAACTATATAGCTTTTCTACTTTTCCAGACATTGGTTAACAAATATTATCTGATAATAAAACTATCTTATTATCTTAAAATCAAAATGATAAACATAAGATAAATGTTCCATTAGAAAAATTTGGTGATCTTGGGTAAGATCGTTTACCTGCATTAATGACTCTAGACATATTACAGTTGAGGAAATGCTTAAAATAAATATACAATACCAAACACCTATTCTTTCCAATCTATTTAATGGATATTAAATATACTACAAATAATTTCATATACTGTATTAAAATATTCTATTTATATGCTCAAAACTACAGGGGTCTCCAATACAGCCCTAAGTAATTCTATTTTGCAGTACAAAGTACATTGCTAATGTTCAAAGATGAGAAAATACACCCTCTTTGATCTTTACTCCCTATTGAAAGACAGCATTCAGGTACCAGGAAAGTATTTTTCTTCAAATAGTTGATTTCTCCTAGTGGAAGATATGATTAAATGGAATACACTAAACTTAATAAGGCAACAAAAGAACTAGCAATTTTCTTTCAGGTCTCTTCAGTCTAGCATCTCAAAGCTGTTTGCTTTCGGATTTAGAAATCAAGAGAACAAGCTGCTGACCCTAGACTTGAGCAGCTACATTAGTTGTTTTGGTAAATGCCAGGATTGCAGCGGAACTTGTGCCAGAGGCCAGTACACTTTGCAGCATGGGAATTTTTGTAGCATATTTTAATTGATTATTCAGCAAATAGACTGGGCATCTATACAGGAGTTTAAAGAAATGAAAGAATTATTGCATGCATGTAAGTACTATGACTGGAGATGGATAATTTCTCTGATAATTCCAATATCTTTCTAAGTGTCTCTCAATGTTTTCGACTCTTCTTTGTAACTCTTCATTCATTTAATCATTCATTCAGAAAATATTTATTAACAGAAAGCTATTACAAAATTCAGTGTTAAGCACTTGAGTGTTGCTTATGTTCAGGGCCTCTTTTTATAGGGAATAAAGTTCATTGGTAAGACTTCATTGCTAGATACTTGGAACCCCAAGCAAAAATCTTGACAGGTCTATTCTATTAGGCCCTTTTAAATAAGCTTTTACAAGATTTAGAACATAGTTCCATGCCTACTTGTGAAAAAACAAAAACAGCAGACAACTATAAATACTCTCTCTCTCTCTCTCTAACTTTGCTAGTTGACTGCAGAGTCCTCTGACCACTTGGCAGAACTAATCCATATGAGGACAGAGTGTGAAGGAAGCACACTGCAAGCCAGGGGGGGAGTCTCAGAAGACAATAAACCTGCCCTTGAAACCCTAGCTTCCAGCACTATGAGAAGAATAAATTTATGTTCAAGTCACCCTGTCTGTGATATTTTGTCATGGCAGCCCATGTAAACCAGTACACAAAAGGAAGAACATACAGAATATTTTTTGTAACCACTTATAACCAATAAAATCAATATTCTTTGAGACTCTAAATTACAGATTAGAGAAGTTAGTAATATACACAATGAAGCAACAAAGTATTCAATCTATGACAACGTGATGATGTCTAAGAAGAATATAAAGTTAAGTGGTGCTAGATGCAATAATTCCTTTTGTACACACACACACACACACACACACACACACACACTATTGATTCGTTTCCTCTAGAGATCCCTCACTGAAATATCATCACATCATGAGAATAAGAGGGACAGCATCCCAGAGACAAGAAGCATACAAAGCCTCTAGGTAGGAGCATGCATGGAGTGCCGGGGAACCACCGAGAACCCGAGGAGCTGCATGGGATGCAGGACTAGCAGATGAGAGCAAGGCATGGCAGCCATTAGCCTGGGAAGACTTGGTGACCAAGACAAGACCTCAGATTTTCAAAGGTGCTGAGCACCTTCTCTGATTTGGATGTTTCTTCTTTCTCAATATCTATTGGTCCTATAAATTTCAAGTATCCAGTTAGCAGTCAGCCTGATGAGGCTACTGACAGCAAGAGCAGCACAAAAAAATAAAAAAGAAAAAGAGTTACTGAAAGCATCCCAGGAGTAGACCGGGCATTCCATGGGGGTGAGGGGTATACCCCAATTCAATCTTTTACAACCCATGACTTATGCTCCAATAAAATCATATTCACACATGCTTGAACATGTCTGTGTGTGTGTTCGTGCACACACACATGCACACACACACACAAATTCAAGTATCTGAATACCAGTCATTGACATGATCCAATATTCACATTTTTCTATAGAATAGAGAAATCTGCAGGATAGTCCCTATAACACCCCAATTTCACTCCCAATTCTGAAGATTTTTTTCACTAAAATTATTTTCTCTAACTTCCTAATTTCTACTAGACTACCTCATTTCTTAGTTTCATAAGAGAATTCATCTATAAGCTTCTTCATCAGATACATTCCTCAAAGAACTGACTTATATTGTAAAAGGATTCTAATAATGGGACAAATACTTAGGAAACAGCACAAAATAGACTTACAAGTGTACTACCAAGTGTTAAGGCAGAGGGCTCTGCCGATTGACCTGGCAGATGGAAGGTGATCTACAGTTCCATTTATGATGGAAATGAGATGTTGGATTATGAAAAGAGAAAAGAATCCAGTAAAAGAATATATATAAAGTCAATAAAAGTAAGTTGAAATTGGTTTGTGAGCAAGCAAATAAAAATGTTCATCTTTATATATGCATTCTAATGATCTCTTACTGATTACATGGTGTAAAATGCAATCATGTTTTAATTCTTAATAAAGAATTCTATGGCTTCGGTTACTCTACCAGTTACTTTCCTCCACAGTATGACAATATACCTCGCATGCTGCAACTTAATGAAGAAAGCCATATTTTGACTTACGTGTCTCTCATGGGAAGAAGACATGGCAGAAAGAACATGGTTGGTCACTTTGTATCCAGTCAGGAACCAACGAAGGGTGAATGGTGGAGCCCAAGTGATTTTTCATTTTTCCTTTTTTTTTTTTTTTTTTTTTTTGTTGTTACTCTCTAGGCCCAAAGTGTATGGGGTGGTTCCATCCACATTCAAGGGTATTAAACTTTTTGAGTTAAACTTCTCTGGAAAAACTCTGACAGATACACAGGGAGGTGTTTCTTCTAGAGGACTCTAAAACAAGTTAACTTGACAAGATTGATCATCATAGGTCCTCTTTCCTATGATCAGTAGATATAGAATGGCTTAAACGTTATAGCTATTTATCCTTACTCTAGCACTCTTTGTTAGGCATTACTGATATCATTTCGCAGAAACAAACATGCATGGATGAAGTAATACTTAAACTTATATAACTTCAGGTCTGATTCAATCTGAAAACAGAATATATAGTTCTGATAGTTCAGTCAACTCTGTACCACACATATAGTGGAGGTCCCATAAGTTCTTAATGGGAATGAAGATTTTCTATCACCTGGTGACATCTTAGTCATTGTACCATCATAACAAAACACATTACTCAAGTGTCTGGGACAATATTGGTGTAAACAAACATACAACACTGTCAGCCCTATAGAAGTATACAGCACACAATCCTTCATAGTAACTGCCACCAGGTTACATAGTAACTAGACTACACTTTTAACTTCATTTTTTTTTTTTTACTTTTCAAGAGCTGTGCTTTATTTCACATATAAAATCAGCCAAATCCACATGTTTAAAGCCACATAAAAGTATATTGACAGAATTTTCAGAACATTCCTGATTTTTTTTTCCTTTTCTTTATTAGTCAGTTTTGTATTCAGCAAATATAGTCAGTTTGGTACCATTATTAGGCTCATCCATGACCTACCCCCTCCCCTAGGCCCCTCCTTGTTGACTTCATTTTGAAGTGAATACCTTCTACTTTTAAAACATATAAAACAATATGCTCCACCAAAACTATCAGCAGCCTCCTATAGCTTGTCATTGAGGCATCTCTTTATCTCACCAAGAAGCCACACAGAGTGACAGTCCTATATCAAGAAGATGGTTGTACATGTAGTTCATGATATCTGCATACCAATGTAACCTAATCACATAATTGTCAGATTGCATCCATATTATTCAATGATGCAGAACTATACATGCACACATAAAACTTCTGTGAGAAAATGCACACAACTCATATACACTTGTTCAACTATGGATGACCTCTTAAGGTTGGACAATATCTTACAAATCACCACCCTTACCTTATTTTGACATTCAGATGTGGAGAGTATGAAAGAAGTTGGTGTTGAGATTGCCAGGGGTCATTTTTCATGGCCCCATTCTAAACTACTTTGAGGTGGTCCCCTAGCCAGAATGCCTGCATTCAGGTCTCCACTCCACTGCTCATTTACTATGATCTAGGGAAAATCACCATATCTCTCTATAAGGTAATTTTTTCACCTACACAATAATACATATTTTTAGTCAGTTGTGTAATGACCACAAATTCTACCACTCCACCACACACACATCTCTGCAATGTGACTTTGCCAATTCTCTTCTATAGAGGTATAATCTCTTTGAAAATAGCTGGCCCTATGACCTGTTTTGACAAACTAAATGCACTATGGATGATTCTGTGTGAATATTCTTGCAGATTCTGCTTTTGCCTTAAAAGCACCATGTTGTGAAGAAAGTGAGGGCTACAGAAAGAAAAGCCAGATGTCAGATATTTGAGTAGACATCTTATACTTCCTAGTTCAGCTAATCCTGCATTAGTGTGACTGCATTAGTGAGCTAAAGAAAACCCGGACAGAATCAGGAAGTGAGACAAACAATGCAATAAATAATAAATAATTATTGCTTCAAGTCTCTTGGTTTGAGGTTTTAGTCAGATGGATTTTCTGCAGCACTCTCTCAGAGAATGGTTTTGATAATAACTAAACTAATATATGTACAGTGCTTTGAAACAAATGCCTGACATATAGTAATTGCTCAATAAGCACTTACTCCTTTTTTAATTTTATTACATTTTGTATGCTTGACAAATTGTTTGATGTTTGGTGTTCAACTTGTAAGCACTAAGGTCATGTGCATTTTTTGCTACTACTTATTTTACTAGAATAAACTTGTTGCATACATACATATATATATTATATATATATATATATATATATATATATATATATATAGAGAGAGAGAGAGAGAGAGAGAGAGAGAGAGAGAGAGAGAGGGAGTTTTATATATGTGCATAATTTGGTACATATTTTATTCTTTTTTAGCTAGAGATAGTTTTAGCTATAACTTCTCAAATATGGATTTTGAGATCATTCCCAGTTAAATTATGCCTTCTAGGTTTTACTCATTTTTTATATAACTTTTTAATCTCCTTTTTAGGGATATCTGTTAGTAAATACTTTAGTAAGACTGCCCCTAAAATCTATTTTTTTCTGGCAAATAAAAGACATCTATTTCTCTAAATTCAAATTTTAGTTTCAATCAGTGGAAAAATCTCATATAATTTCTTACATAAAATGGAAAATAGTGATTGTCTAGGAAAAAGTGTTCATTAGAAACATTATGATATGAGGGTTGGAGAAATGGCTCAGGGGGTAAAGGTGCTTGCTAGAAGCATTTTTATGTAATAAACCAATAACTGCTGATCTTCTAGTTTCTGTAGACTAAAACATTTTATTGGAATCAAAAATACTCTATACTGCAATGATGACCTCTGATTGTGGTCATTTCATTATTATTCAGAAAGTTGAGTTAAGCTTGCTGAACTAATGAGAATCTATCTTGAAGAAGGGGTGATTTCTACAGTATCATATGCATATCATTGAGCTCCAAATTTCAGACTCAAAATGTGATGGCCATATATATATATATATATGGCTTACACTATCACAGATATCATAGAACTTAACATTTTTGTGGAAAATCCATAATAAATGTGAAAGAAAAGAAATAAGCATATTGACAAGTGTTGCCATTAGGTTTGCATTGCTTGTAGAAATCACCCCACCAAGAGCAACTTCTGGGAAAAAGAGGTTTATTTTGGCTTACAGAATTGAGGGGAAGTTCCACGATGGCAGGGGAAAATGATAGCATGAGCAGTGGGTGGACATCACCCCCTGTCCTACATAAGGTGGACAACAGGAACAGGAGAGTGTGCCCAACAGTAGCAAAGGGGGAGCTGGCTATAATACCCATAAGCCCACACCCAACGATACACTGCCGCCACGAGGCAACTTTAGGTGGCAAATATAATAAAGAAAATGCTAAAGAGCAATGGAATGTTTATGAGGAAGACCTAATTGGACTGGCTACTACGGAGCTGAATGTGGGGTGTGACAGTATTAAAGAGGGTAGCTTTTGTCAATTTTACCTACAGGTGGATGATGGTGCTACAGAGAGAGTTCTGATTTATTGATAAAAGGAATAGGCTTGGAAAGACAGTGAACTAAATATCTAGTTTGAACCTGTGTTAAAATTTAAACACCCATGAGTTATCTGTGGGAGAGTCCAAGAAGGACATTCACACTTACAAGACATTATGGTGAACAGAGTAAAAAGGAGCAAATGTTTTTCCCTGGATGGACAGTTACCTTATGACCTGGGAAAACCCAACCCTTAACCTGGAACCCCTTTGTTAAGACACTGCAAGACCAAGATGCAAGAGGATTCTAACCTCCATCAAGAACTAATATGTGCTTCAAATAATCATCTCCATGGCTGACAATGGTCTCTCCTGACTTGTGGCAGCATCCTATACCTTTGTCTTACCACCCGCTGTGTGGTACCTGTATTAGTGGGCTCCAGTTTTGAACTTGGACTCCCCGAAACTTTTCTACTTTGCGCTGGCTATCCAAGATTCTATCCCTATGTAGGCTACTAAAGGCAGCATAAAGAAGAGTCAATTTTCTTCTCTATGTAACAAGGACAAATAAATTAGAAATAGACTTCGCAAACCAGATTAACTGTTAAACACAATTACCTGAATAGTCCCCTATAATACGTGGACATGGAAAAGCTGAATTTCTAGGGACAGACCTGGCTAGGACACAGGTTACAGTCAACTTAAATGGAATTGATTTTAGAAGCTATGTACAGAACTGGAACAATGAGCTTCAATTACAATTTATATACAGCCTTTGTAAAAAACATTTACTTTTACTTTTATTTATTTATTTGAGAGAGAGATAGAGAAAAAGGCAGAGAATGGGTGCTTCAGGGACTCCAGCTGCTGCAAATGAATTCCTGAAGCATGTACCACTTTATTCATTTGACTTGGTGGGTCCTGGGGAGTTGAACCTGGATCTTTTAGTTTTGCAGGAAAGCGTCTTGACCATGAAACCATCCCACCAGCCCTGTATATAGCCTTTTTGACAACATAGGTGTTTTCTGATCATGCAAAGAAAATTTCCATGTTAGTATCTTGCTGAAGCAGGCTGTCATTATGTAGCTCAGGCTGGCCTCATATTCACAATCCTACTGATTCAGCTTCTGAGTGGTGACATTACAGGTATATAACATAATGTCCAAGGATTTAATAAAAATATATTTATCAAATAGTAATTTTGTAACAATCCTTACTTTAGTCCTATGATCTGGGGATACAAAATTCCTTCAAAATAGTGCATACAAGTCTGAGAAATAGCTTCAAGGTTGATGTTAGTAAGTCCCACTGTGACAGGGGAATACATGGGTCAGGACAAGGAGCATAGTGCTACGTTGGGAATCTGAATGGAAGCCGGAACCATGGCTGAAGTGAGGAGGTGAGTGCAGTAGTTGTACAACGGCCTTGGTACATGGTTGTGTGTGTGTGTCGGGGGGGGGGGGGCGGGTGGTAAGCACAGCCCTGGATTGCTTTCTCACTTCAAACTGCCTTTATGTTACTTTTCTCTCTTCAGCCCATTGGAGCTGTCCTCCCAGTGGCAGAATTCCTACTTCAGAAAGAAGACAAAGCCAGGCAACATGGCATGGCTAATAGAAGAATGAGACTTCTTCAGGAATGAGAGCTTCATCTCCAGCACCTACAACTTCTCCAGAGTCACGAAATCTATGGGCTTCCGATTCTGCAGATCTTCATGAAGAAACAATGAAATTATTTTTAATGTGTTTTGCAGAACTTCATGTTTAGGTGATGCCATCAGTCCACTACTACTGGGGTTAGTGTTTTTAAGTAGACAAAAGGATGGTGTGGTGTAAAGTAATAGAATTTCAGTTTGTGGACTATATAGGCTATGAGACTAAAACTTGGACTTTGTTCGGGGACTGGCAGAGCTTCACAATGACCAGGAAAAATGAAGCTGGAACAAGATTGTCTTATATTAGCAAAATCTCACTGGAGGCCTGGGGGTTGGGTTTCCAGGTAAAATTATTAAAGTAATTCTGGTGGATGAATATAGCTTTAACCTAGAATAATGCCAGTAAAAGGATATATGCACTCAGTTTCAGGAATACACAAAAATCATGGAAAACAACATGATATACTGTACTGGTCACATTTCCTTCCCTTTTCTTTGATATACTCATAAAACAGAAAATGACAAGTAAAACACTTATAAACTTATAAAGAAACCATACAACTCTTCTATGACTTTCCTCCATGAATATAAATATGTGCTAGCAGAGCTAGATGGAGTATCAGATAAACAGGTTCACTGTATTCCCAGAGAAGGCTCTAGCAAGCCCAGAGATCCTTTGTTCTTCTGCACATACATACAATTTTACTGAGTGCTTAGATTGTGTATTAGATCACATTATATTGAACTTCGTGACTGAGTCAAAATTCAAGATTAACAGTCAATACTAAAATAATAGAACCGGAATTGGAAATGATATGAGCAGCCTAATAGGAAGGTGAGTCAAATGGCAGCAGTGAGAAATGGTGACCTGCAACCACCTGCCTGTGTGCAGCAAGCCGCCCAACTTCAACAGTAGGTGGTGAAGGGGACAATTTCATCGTAAGCCAATAGCCTGGACTGACTATGAAATAAGGTCAATTGATCTTCAGCTACGAACAAAAGCATGTGTGTGTCAATTAAAGCACAGCCTATTAAACTCTTGTCTATGGACATCATAACCATACGTGGAGTACCAGATCCAGTTTGAATGCCATGTGGGTTTACTTGTGTTAAACGAATAGGATTCTGAAAGTCTTATCATGCCACAAAGAAGAAAAATAGTATTGTAATTGTCTTTGTGGTAGTTTGAAGGTAAAGTGTTTTCCAGAGCCTCATATGTTTGTGAATGCAACTCATACACAATCCCCAACTAGCTGAGCCTTTGGAAGGTGGAACCTTGCTGGAGTAGGTGTGTAATAGAGTGACCTTGAAGTTTACTAGCTCATTTGTGCTACTTCCACCCTGACATGTGAATAGACATGAGCCAGCTTTCTGCTCTGCCATGTCATAATGAAATTTCCCCTCAAGATTATAAGCCAAAATAAACCTTTTTTTTTTTTTTTTTTTTTTTTTTTGTCCAGAGCTGCTTCTGGTGGGGTGTTTTATCCAAGCAACCAGAAGGTAACTGCTACAGACTTCAAATATGTTTGAGGACTTTCAGAATATAAGTGAAATGATTATATTTTTACCAGGTTTCAGAATGCAAGTCTAGAAAAAAATTTTTTAAAGTAAGCACTAGTTTGATATGAATAAGGCTTTTCTAATAATTCCAGTTCCATTGTGCCCCAGATTGTCTTATATACTAGTAAGCTTTTCTTTGCTAGATTGTGTAAGCTCAGGTTGCACTAATTCCACACACCACTGCTTTATGGAGACACCACAATTAGTGAGATATAAGAGGGGAAACCCTCAAACCTTCCTTCCTTCCCTGAGTCTATCATTCTGTTGATTGTCCCTCATTATAGAGCAATGACATTCAGTAAAAAGTCAATTGCACTCCAGCAGTCCATGTATATATGTGTGTGTTCCATTGTGTGCATGTGCAAATGCTCACATAAGCATATGCATATCTGAGGGAACCCAAAGGCACATGATAGAGTTGGGGCACAGGTGCAGACAACAGAATATCCCCAACCCCTTTACTTCTCCGGCTTCTGCGTCCTCTCCTCTTCTGTCTCAAGCTACCATCCTGGGTGAAATTGAGACCATTCTTCTCAGCAGGTCTGGCTATGTGCAGCCAAAATCGAGCTTATGACAGGGTAACACAGAAACAAATTTGGAGAGGAAGAAGTGGAGTCTTGGAGTTTGTGGAAATGAATTTATCCACTTGCTGAATCCTCACATCAAAATTTCTGTCATGCAATGTTTGGGTTATTAATATTTTCTCAAGAAGCACAAAGGGCTACTGTCAAAATACTATACTGCTAGAAATGATCATGTTCTGAGACTTAAAATTCTGGCCATTGTTGATGTTGAAGACACAGTATTTTAGTATGCCTTCTAGGAACACACTACACACACACACACACACACACACACACACACACACACCCTACTTAACCCCCGCCCCCTGCCATGCATCACAAGATATTTTTCAAAAAGTCACCCAGAAAGAAAGGATGTTCCTGCATTTCTCATTTCTGTAGCATTCTCATGAGGTTTTTTTATCTTCTTGATTTTTGTCGGAGGTAAGGATTTTTTATTCCCATATAGCTGTAATTTCAACCCTCTGAACATTAAGCAGATATAAATTATCTGCAAGGCTAAAAAGTCTTTGATTAACAAGTTAGGGAATTGCAGGTATTAAAATTGCCCCCCAGAGGGAGCCCATATCGTTCCATGGAAGCATTAGACATCTACTTTGAGTTACAAAGAAAAATTAATTTAAAAGTATATGTTTATAAGTAAGGTGTGTTCCACTGAGCTCATTCTAAAAGCCACATATATGCAGAACCTAATCAAAATTAAATTATAGTAGCTGCATATTTTACTTGGGCAACATGAGAAAAAAGATGAAAGCAGGTACTTCCTAATACTTCGTTCAAGGGAGTTTCCTCAGTACCGGAACAGCCTAAAGTTGGCTATGCTCTTTGCATAGGAGAATTCTTTGCACTGTAGAATTCTGAGCTGCTGAAACCAGATTTCCACTACCCTATGAACCAGTGATTTGCTGTGAGCAGCCTCGCTTGCAGTCTAGCTGCTGGATTCTGAATTATTCTGGACATGTCCACAGAGGTTCTGCAGAGCTGGTGGTGACAGAAAGATTCAGCAGGCTCGATTGACAAGGCGTCATTAACGCTGGGAAATAGCAGGCAGCACAACGGATTGTGGGCCATTTTATCAAGCCAACCTCAGACAGCCTTCCCTTCCAGGCTGAGCTCTCGCACACGAGGCCTTCGCATCTCTAGATGTGTGCAGGTATAAAAGCAATAGAAGTGTTGTGACATCCAACACTCTCCCATATTTTGTTTATTTCATAGAAGTCTCATTTCCCATTTTGTTAGTTTTTTGTGCCTTTTCTGTCCCTCTCTCTGCTTTTTTCCCCCTTTCAGTTACCATGGAAACAATTTTCCTGGTAGGGGAGGAGCCTAATGGCATCCAGGCATGTGAAGTTAAGTCAATTTATATCATGGTTTGTGAAATATTGGGAGTTTGTGATGGTTGTTATCGCCACATATGGCAAATCAATCTCTCTCTAGAGAAAATTTCTAAATATTGAAATGAGTATGAGAGTGATAGAATTATAGAAAACCATGAATTTCAGTGACTTGTATGGCAGACTTGAAGGTTTTTATCTTGCTTGCTCAAATAGAAAATAAAGTAAAAAAGAGAAAAAATGCACTGTGTTTTAAATACATACTTTAAATTATCAAAAGGTACCATCAACTAATCTGTAACACATAATATATAGTCATTTTAATAATGTAATTTTAGAGGTCCTCATCCCTTTCAAGTTTACATGTGTGTATGAATGTGTGATTCTTTTACGTATAGCTTACATATAGCACAGTTGCTCTGCCATCTTCACTCAGTACCATCATTCTCACTTTGGATCAACTGGTATTTGGACGTTAGCCCAAAAAATGTAGGTTTAAAAGTTTGTCAAAATATGTGCACTTCGGGACTGGAGGCATGACTCAGTGGTTAAGGCACTTACCTGGAAAGCCTAATGACCCCATTTTGACTCTGCAGTACCCTCTTAAAGCCAGGTGTGACTCTGCAGTACCTACTTAAAGCCAGGTGCACAAAGTGGTACATGAATCTGGAATTCATTTGCAGTGGCTGGAGGCCCTGGCATTCTCTCTCAATCTCTGTCTCTGCTTGCAAATAAATAAATAAAAACAGTTTTTAAAAAAATGTGTGCACGTCACACAATTAGGTAAGGTGATTACATTATCAGCATTTAGAACAGCCTTTTCTTTGTCCCCCTTGTCTAAACGAAAATTTGTTTATTTTGTTTCACTTATAGTTTGTTCTGCTCTCTGCTTCCTTTCAAAGAGCCATGAATGTTGAGACGACAAAATATTGGATTATTTGTGCTTTTGCAACAGATGCCACCTGAGTGTGACAGATATGTTAAATATAATCGGCATTCACTTAACACTCTCATTTGAAATTTTTTAAACCTTGAGCACATTCTTGTTCGTATACTTTCAAAATGCATCACATCTTGGGTGTGAAGAGAGCTGGGAATAAAATGGGATCACTGAATGCAGGTGTGTAAGGGGAACAGAAGCAGAGTGTAGAACTGTTGAGGGAAAGTTTGGCTGAGTCCACAGATGTAGATCAAGCAGGGAGAGTGGGAAAATTTTCAGGTTTATGTTTTCTTTCTCTTACTGCAAAAAGCACCCTATGTTAGCTATAATGAACATAGAAATTGTGGCTTCTTTGATGTGTTTAAGCAGAAATCATGTTTCTTAATTCATTGATGCTGTGTGCTCCCTTCACATTTTCTTTTCTGCTGTAGCCTGGCCAAAGACTCTGGATCTCTGAAGTCTGATGGAATCTCATTCCTTTTTAGGATCCTGAAAAGTTTAGTATTTTATCAGTTTTTGAGATGCAGATTTTTTATGTAAAAAAGAGGTGTAGGTGGGGAAGGAATTTATAGAAATGATTCACAAAGATATTTAGAAATTTTAATGAATAATCAACAATTTAGAACATGCAATTCCAGATAATTAAAGACAATAGGATGAAATGTGGAGAGGAGATGGGAGAAAGCCTTGGACAATTGTTTCATTCATCTCACACAATGCTTCTGAGCTGGAGAAATGGCTTAGCAGTTAAAGCACTTGCCGTTGAAGCCTAAGGACCCAAGTTTGATTCTCCAGGACCCTGTAAGCCAGTTGTACAAGGTGATACATACATCTAGAGTTCATTTGCAGTGAACTCTGATGTACCCATTTTCTCTTCTCTCTCTCTCCCTGTTTCTCCTTCTCTCAAATAGATAAATAAAAATTATTTTAAAAAATACTTCTGACTTCATCAGAAACCCAGAGTCGGAATTTTTACCACCTCTAAAGAGATCCATATTTGTCCTCCCTTTGGCTCCTTGACCTTCATGTGGTTGTTTGAAAGTAAATGACCCCATAGACTCCTGTTTGAATACTATATGCCCAGCAAAGTAGCACTGTCTGGAAAAGCTGTGAAACCTTCAGGAGGTAGAGCCTTGTGAGAGGAAATGTGTCATTGATGGCAGACCTGGGGATGTTACAGGTAGGCCAGCTCGATGCCCTTTCTCTACTTCTTCCCTACTGGTATTAGGAGGTGGTGCTGGTTTCCTTTTCCTTGCCGTGCTTCTACCATATGGAATTGTAAGCTGAACTAAGCACCTTCATTAATTTGCTTCTGGTCAGGTATCTTGTCTCAGCAACAACATCAACAAAATGTTTCACCTCCAATTTGTCCTCACTTTGTACATACAACAAGTTGGTTTTACCATGGTTCCTGTGGGGTAAAATTGCTTTAACATTAGGGAATCTGACATGCCTTTAGAGATGTTTAGCACAGTGCCTATACCCTCAACAGACTGGGAAAGTACACTGCTACCTAGAAAAGGCCTGAGGCTGGTGTAGAGTATGAGGTATCTTAGCCAGGCTGAGAGAAGGGAACAACCTTTGTCCTTGGGATCAGTTCTTATACAACTGGAGGACAGAGAATCCAGTTCTTCTGCCATTAAAATACATGTAGGTATGTCTTTTCCCCAGAGTTGACAGGGAGTGTCTAGCTCTGTCCTCATCATTTACAATGTTTAATGAAAAACGAAAAGCCGTTTTGCTACATCAAGTCTTTACTCTAGGTTTGTTTTCCCTATAGGATTAATGAAGCCTGTCTTTCAAGTATATCCTCTTTATTTTTATTTTGCCTTTTTATTATTTATAAGCCTGACCTCACACCAGGGATCATTATGGGCATCATTATGTTAAGACTATTGGTTGATTTTGGAGTTGAAGAAGGGCAGTAAGTAGGTCTCAGGTCTGCTCTCTGATAGAACACAGACTATCAAGGAAACTTCTTGAACTGAAAAGTATTTGTTCAGGTCTCTCCAACAACTGTTGGTCTTAGCTCATATCAGAGAACAGGTACTATTTCTATGTGTATCTGTAGTTTTTCAAATAAAGTCAATAAACTCAAGATTCCCACCCTCTCCACAGGTAGGGATGTCAATTCCAGGACTCTCTGGATCCATCACTCAAATTTAAGGGTTTGCATATTTTAAGGATAATTTTTCACTTTTAAACAGAATGATATTGCCTACAAAAAGCTGGAGAGGAACCCCATTCCTCTATGTCCATCACTTATTTGTATGTCTTTAGTATTGAGGAGATTATGGGAGGAAAAAGAAATGGGAACAGCTTGAATTGAGTATAAGTGATAATAAGAATCAGGAGTATAGACATGGAATTAGAATAAAGCTAGGAAAAGGGGGAAATAGGGAGGGAGTAAAGTGGGAGTTACTTGACAAGTATGTTCAGGGATAGAATATGGGGGTTGAAATGTCTTGTGGGGGATGAGAGGATGGGGATAAATACACAAAACCAATGACACCATTATCTTGTATCATAATAAGCTTCCTCTTGATCAGCAAATTCAACAATATAGCCATTAATAAAAGGTGGGAGGAGACTGCATGGGGAGAAGTGCCCTGTACTGGATAGAGAGCTTAATCATAAAACTGTGGGAAATGGCTGGTAAGTCCCAGTGCCAGAAGTGGGTTATCCCCTACACTCACAGTGAGCTGTTGGTCAAAGAGACTCATAAGGTCCCTAAAATAATGCAGTCCATTGCCAAAACACTTGGTTACTCACCAAGGCTAAATAGTAAGACTCAATTGCTAAAGACATCACAGGCCACAAATACAGGACATCAAGAGATCATGCTAGAACCAAGAAGAAAGCCAGCAATCTGTTGGATAGCCTTCTTAGTGCTGGAAAGTGCTATGTGAGTTTTGGGGGGAATAAAAGCCACCAATAGCATGAAGAAGCAAGGGATTATGCCTAGCTAGAAAGATGTACACACCTATGCAACAGTGGCACACAGCCTATGTGGAAAAGCAATGGCTCTCCGATTGGATATGAGGCTCAGTGGAAGAAAACTTAATGTCTGGTACTGAGGATCAAGTCAATATCTTATGGATAGGAAGGTCATAGAATCCAGAGAGGACCTCTCAGTGATCTTTGGCTGAGAAGAGTGGCTATACCCACAAAAATGTCTCTTAAATAACTAGGCTTATCCCGTCTAATCCATGTCTATTCCTGTTAATCACTCTTGGAGATTTTTTTTTTTTTTATAGATGGCAATGAAAATAGATAGCAGAGAACTAAGATCCATCAATACAACAAGACAATATAGTTGACTGCCTAGCATGAGATGAACCGTCTCCATCACATGACCCAGCTCTATCACATCTGCTAGGACCCAGGAGATATTGCAGAGGAAGCGTTGGTCTAAATGTGAATGCTTCTTTCTTTCTTTCTTTCTTTTTTTTTGTTTTATTTATTTATTTGAGAGCGACAGAGAGAAGGAGGCAGAGAGAGAGAGAGAGAGAGAGAGAGAGAGAATGGATGAGCCAGAGCTTCCAGCCTCTGCAAACGAACTCCAGATGCGTGCACCCCCTTGTGCATCTGGCTAACGTGGGTCCTGGGGAATTGAGCCTCGAACCGGGGTCCTTAGGCTTCACAGGCAAGCGCTTAACCGCTAAGCCATCTCTCCAGCCCGAATGCTTCTTTCAGTGTTAGCCTGACAATCAGCTTGAGGTAGATGGTACTAGACACTAATGGAACTCAAAATGCTTCAAAGCAGAAAGAGAAAGAGAGATTTCAGAGAGCTTGCCAATAAAGTAATCATATAGCATACACTCCCAGGCAAAGGGAACATTGTGGAAGAGGAGGTGGGAAGGGATATCATGAGGCATTGTTCCCCCACACCATAGAGACTGACATATTCATGACCCCATGGTGAATACCAATAATACATTGATGAGGTTCCTCAGTGGATTGGGGATTGTGGGAATGGAAATGTAAGGGTATATAACCTGAAAGAACTATGACCAACACCCAATAGGTTCATATAATCAAATTCATAATCAGTAATGAAATACTACAGGGACTAGTTGGAGGGAGGAAGATTGCAGTAGAAAGATTATGGAGGAGTGGCCAATTATGCATAGGGATATGATAAGACATCACTTAAAATTCATGGATGATCCATAAACAGCTACATCACTGTTAACTGATCCACCTCATCATAGATTAAGACTTCTTCAAAGTTGCATCATGGAGTCCTGCTTTCAGTTAACCATCCACTTCCTATACACATGAGCACATCTCCCAAGATCACTTGCAGCTGTAGGTGGCAGAGGCAGTAAGCAATGGTTAGAACCCTGTTACATTCCTCCTCCTCTTCTTACACTAGGGACAGTCAATCTCCATTATCATTTCCATAGACCTAGGTATCAGGGTATTTTCATGCTTATTTTGTTGCCATAGCTACTGGGCTAAAAGCTATCTCTATTCCAAGACCTGGATGGCATGATAATGCCCAGAGGAAAAAGCTTGTGTACTAATGTTGCATGCTTTCATTTGCATTTCCCTGCTGGGTAATGATGTTGATCATCTTTCCATGTGCTTGTTTGAGTTAAATGTTTCTTCAAGTCTTTTGTTCATCTTCTCATTGGGTTGTTTGTTATTACTAATGAGTTCCGAAAACCCCTAATTTTTTTCACCATACTAGAGCTTTACCACTTACATAGCATCCAAACGTTTTCTCCTACTGGATAACTAACTTATCTTTTCATCCAATTAACCTTCATATATTCATTGCTAGTCTATTGAAACACAATTGA
This sequence comes from Dipus sagitta, assembly GCA_036346955.1. NCBI lineage: Eukaryota > Metazoa > Chordata > Mammalia > Rodentia > Dipodidae > Dipus > Dipus sagitta. The sequence goes on from CM070771.1 coordinate 131,679,585, forward strand.
TTTTTGTACTTTATCATATATTTCTTGACCATTAAAAGTGTATTTCTTTTTACAGTAAATTATCAAAGTTATCATAGCAAAGTAATGCATTTCACTGAGGCATTTTCATACATATGTATCTATATACTTTGTCCTCAGTCATTGATATTTTAAGTGATAAGTATTTTCTTCTATTTATGAAACTGAAGAATTTCATGCTTAGCTAAGGTGACAAGTTCTTCTCTTATATCATTCTCAAAAACGTTATAGTTTTATATTTAGCATTTTAGAAATAAGATGTGGACTTTAAGTTGATGATCAGTATTTTCCCTATAATGTATAATTGTTTACTATTATTACCATTAACATCTTGGCCATTTTTTCTATTTATGGGGCTCTCTTGTATGTTATATTTATCTATCTATGCCACTTACAACACTACATAGTTCTGATTACTGTAGTGATATAATATTCAATGAGTCTTTAAATCATTCACTTCCTCTTTATATAATTGTTTTGGTTATTCTAGATTTTGTTCTCTCCAACATATACTTGCAAAGATTTTATATCTATAAATATTGCTTGGATTTTAATAGGAATTGTTATACCTTGATGAATTTAGTATTTTCAATCTTCAAATCCACAAATAATATATACCTCTCATTTTATTGAAAGCATTTAAAATTTTCATTCATCAATGTTGCATTTTCAGTATGAGTCTCCTCCATATTTTGCTAGATTTATACCTAAGTATTTCAGTTTCTTCATGATTGTAAATGGAACCATGTTTATAATTGCAGTTTCCTCATTGATATTATATACACATATAATTGATCTTTGTATTTTATTGTATATCCTCTGGCCATGCTAATGTTATTTCTTAGTTCTTGTTATTTTATATATTTATTTGCTTTTTCTACATGGACAATCATATTATACAAATGGATCTCTGTCCACTTTTATCACCTATAGTATTCACCTTCTTTTCTTGCTGTACTTACTAGAATTTTCAATACTATGTTAAAAATATGTGGTAAGATGTGGTCAGAAGAGATTCCTTGCTATACACCTACTCTTCACAGAAAGATATCAAATGTTCCACCATTAACCATAGTAATAATAATAATATGTATTTTTTGTTGTCATTTGTTTGTTTTATACATAGTCTATCAAATGAAGGCTATTTCTGTCTGTTGATATTTTGTGAGTGTTTTGTTTCTACCAAGAATGGATATTGAATTTTATAAAATGCTTTCACTATTGTAATTGATATAAATATGTTATATTTCTGCTTCGGTCTTTAAAATACCACAGTCTTCTAAGTCAATGATTTCTTTCAGCTGTGAGCAAAACATTATTCACTTAAAAAAACATAGCATCACATTAGGGCTTCCATTGGTGTGTACAAAATACAAATCCAACAATTAAATTATATTAAATTAAATTAACTCCAGCAGCTTTAATTTCCCTTATAAAGCATATCAGAGTATTGAGCATGAAAAAAATGCTGTGTGAAGGCCATTATTTTTTCTGAGGGTTTTAGTTATTTAATCTTTGGATTTCCATAAGAATTAATATGATCAAATATATTTTCATGTGATTAGAATCTTTCCTGTTAAACACATCTATTTGTTATGGCAATAGTTTTGTTTTTTCTGACAGTATATATGTATATTAACAACTTGTCTATTCCACCTGAATCATTAGAAACACCAACAATGAGTCAGCAGCATTTTTCAGTGACCTAACAACCACCAGCACACACTGATGCCTACCTACTGGAAAGACAAATTGTTGACATGTGTTACTGATTATACCTTACTTAATATATATCATTCTTTATCCTCATTTAATATTCATTTGATATTATGAGAGTCTTGGAATCAGGAACTATTTCAACTTTTTATATCTCATAGTGGTTGTCACATTGTACATGTAGTTTCACTTGAGTTGAATGGACATATGGTACTTGGAATGTAAATTTCTCAATTTTATTTCTTATCCTTTAGCTCAATTGTCATCCAAGCAGGACATATTTGATTTATCTGGACTTCTGGATTTGGCTTTTTTGAGAGGTGCAAAATACAGGATGTCACTGACTTCAAGAATCAAATATTTCCTAGAACCACTGAAATCTCAGAAATAATTCTGTGAGCTGGGTATGGTGGCACTTACCTTTAATCCCAGCACTTGGGAAGCAGAGGTAGGAGAATTGCCATGAGTTTGAGGCCACCCTGAGACTACATAGTGAATTCCAGGTCAGCCTGGGCTAGAGCAAAACCCTTCCTCGAAAAACCAAAAGGCCAAAAAAAAAAAAAAAAAAAAGAAAAGAAAGAAAGAATTCTGTGTAGTCTACCTAGCACTGCCCATACTGAAATTCTTCATTAGTCTGCCAGTTTGTTTGAATAATGCTGATAAAAATTGTAATCAGAAGCCAGGCTTGCTCAGAGGCCCCCTATACCTCATCACTGAAGCAGACCAAAAATGAACCCAACATGGCTCAGGGAAATTTTGCGGAAGAGGGGGTGGAAAGAATGTCAGAGCCACATGTTGGGTCATGATATGCAGAGACATTTAGCTTACCCATAACTGTGGGCTAACTCCACAATGCATGACCCATATACCTCAACAAGGAGGGGCCAAGGGGAGGGGGTAGGTCCCGGATGAGTCTAATAATGGTACCAAAATGGCTGTATTTGCTGAATACAAAACTAATTAATAAAGAAAAAAAAAAAAAAAAAGAAGGCAGGCATGGTGGCGCACACCTTTAATCCCAGCACTTGGGAGGCATAGGTAGGTGGATGCCATGAGTTTGAGGCCACCCTGAGACTGCATAATGAGTTCCAGGTCAGCCTGGACTAGAGTGAAACCCTACCTTGAAAAACCAAAAAAAGAAAAAATAATAATAATGTAATCAGTTAACCTGCTGTATCATCCTGATTATGACACTAGTGTTTTATTTTAACTAGGAGAAATTTACCTATTCCTTTTCTACTTGCATTTTCAAATATGATAAAGTGAAGGTAATATGACTTTAAAATAATTTAGTTATAAAGTTATTTTAATCATAATTATAAGATATTGATTAATGAAACATACCTTTGGATGTTTTGTCATGTAAATATTCTCACTTATCTTCTGTGAAATTAATAACAGTGTGAATTATGGTTTCATACATATTATATTTACTATGACACAATACCTTAAAAGTTATCTGTGTTCTGTTTTTGAATAAATCAAGTTTTGCCACATATCAAAACTGAGGCAGACATTCCATTTCCACAGACCTTCAGAAGTGAGAATTCATTAGTTCTCAAAGCAAGCAAACCCTCAATTGCTTGGAATCCTGTAAGCTTTCACCAGTCTCTAGGGAATATTTCTCACCCTGCCACATTGCTTTGAAACTTAAACTGCTTGGAATTGAGTTAGTTTCATGTTTAGAAAATCATTTGTATTTTTCCCTCTTGATACTGTATTTTTGTGTATGAGAGAATTATTAATAATAAAGTTATAACTCTCTTTATTTGTGTATTTTCCTTATTGTGAATTATAATTAGATGTATTTGTGGAAAAAGATTTTCTGATATCTCTGTTATGGGGACAAACTATATTTTAAAGGTACTGATGGTAAAAGTTTTCATGCTGACTAGTGATACTGGCTGACGTCTGTGTTGGTATTCTGAAGGACTTTTCTGCAGAGTTTCCCCAATGTCTCTGTGCTTATTATGATCTGCAGTGGCAAAGAAAGAGACATAACTTTTATTTTTCTGATATACTGTGATTTATATATTAATTAAATCAATTGATTGACTAATTTAGTGAGCTATGAACATAACTTTTGTTAGTTGAGAGAAAAAAGGCAATGTTGCTGAAGATAATTTCTATAAAGTTTACAGATTTTCTAAGCACAAAGCCAACATTGTGCCAACTCTCAGAACAAACACCCCATATATGCTGATTGATTTGATAAAGACATTTTCGAACAAAAAAGGAAGGAATCAAATCTGGAATCAACTGTGGTGACCCTCTTTAAAATAACACAGAAGGAATTGTATTGGGGTGCTAAGGGTCCAGGAAAGTCCTTGCACCCCAAGCCCTAGGTTCACTTTTAATTTTTAATCAAAGAATTGAATAAAAACAAAAAAGGGGTGCTATGGAACTAAATAGAGAGGTCTCAAAGTAAGAAATACAGATGACATACAAGTATTTAAAAAAGTGTTCTAATCCTTAGGCATCAGGAAATGCAAATTAAAACTACTTTGAGATTCCATCTCTCTCCTGTCAGAACGGCTACCATCAAGAAAAAACACCCAGCAATAAATGTTGGCGAGGATGCCATAAAAGGGGAACCCTTCTACACTGTTGGTAGGAATGTAATCTGGTACAGCCATTGTGGAAATCAGTGGGGAAGTTCTGGAGACAGCTAAAAATAGTTCTACCATATGACCTAGCTACACCACTCCTAGGCATATATCCAAACGACTCATCTCACTACCTTAGAGATACTTGCTCAACCATGATTATTGCTGCTCTATTCACAATAGCTAGGAAATGGAACCAGCCTAAATGTCCCTCAACTCATGATTGGATAATGAAGATGTGGCACATTTACACACAATGGAGTTCTACTAAGCAGTGAAGAAAAATGAAGTTATGAAATTTGCAGGAAAATGGATGGATCGGGAAAGGGATTATACTAAGTGAGGTAACCCAGGCCCAGAAAGCCAAATGTCACAAGTTCTCTCTCATATTTGGATCCTAGATACAAATGATTGGATTTCTGTGTAAGTAAGAAGAAAACTCAGTAGCAGAGCCCAGTAAGTTAGAAAGGAGATATAAAGGGAATATAAAGGGAAGGGGGGGGGGACTTAATAGGATGGTATTGTATATATGTAAGTAGAAGAATGATTAATGGGCATGAAAAGGCCTAAGTGAAGTCAGGAGAAGAGATCGAGTAAAGTAAAGGTAGAGGGAGGGAGGGCTAATCAAAATCTAGGAGGATATAAATAAATCATATGGAAACCTACTTTTTTGGACAATGGAACACACAGGAGCCATAGACTGTTACTATAAAATTTTCAGTGCCAGGAACAGGATACCTTCCAGTGAGTCATTGGGCAGGGAGGTCCCAGATGCCCCCAAAACATTACAGGCCATTACTGAGGCCCTTGGTTTCCCACCAGGAATAAATGGTAAGACCCTATTGCTGAAGACTCCACATACATAGGCTACAAGGTCACTGAGAAATCCTGCTGGAGCTGAGCTATAAACCTCCTCCATGTAGACCAGCTGACAGAAAGCTGGAAAAAGCAATACTGCATGCAGTTCAATGGGAGAGAGAGAAATCACCAGTGAAGATACATAACAGTGGACTGTGCAGGCCTTATATCTGGCCAGCCAGGCCAAATGAGCCAACAGGTGCAATAGTATCATGTCTATTATGGGAGAAATCAGCTGCCCTCTAATTTGACTAGAGGCCCACTCCATGGGAAGGAATACGTCCCTGATATTGAAAACCTACAACAGGGGTAGTCATGAGCCCTAGGGGTGTAATGTCTGCTGCTGTCTGGCTAAACGTATATACTATGCTCACCAAACTACCCAGTAAGCACTTCTCTTAATTTTCATACCCATATGTTAATGCTACTCTCACTTTCGCTTAGAGAATTTTCTTTCCTCAGATGACAGTGACCTTGGGATGACTCAAAAGGAATCATGGTGCTGAGAAGTGACAGAGGAATGCTCAGCACTGAAAGACCTCTATCACAACTTCCAAGGCTCAGGGTCCATTGCAGAAGAGGAGAGGTGGCGGAAAGAATGTAAAAGCTAAAGGAAAGGTAGGCTTCCTTAGAACATGCTCCTCCAGACACAAAATGGCCTGGATACCCATGACCTCACAGTGCCTGACACGACCTACACAAGACCACCATAATAGGAGGAAAAGATAATGACATCAAAATAAAAGAGAGACTGATTGAGGGGGAGAGGGGATATAATGAAGAGTGGAGTTTTAAAGTGGAAAGTGGGAGAAGGAGGGAATTACCATGGGTTATTGTTTACAATAATGGAAGTTGTCAATAAAAAAATAAAAATAAATATAGAAGAAGACTGAGAAAGATAATTATTATTAAATTATTATATTTATTCAGGGAAGTACAGAGTGAAGGAAAGACACCCACTTGGCTAGAGATCCCATGTAGAGTGCCTAGAAAAAAGCATAGAAAGAGAAAAGAAAATTCAAGGAACTCCTGTCATGTGGAGAGCTGGAAGGGATAAAGAATGCATGCAAACAGTAAGGGCTAAGGGGTCATCTCAGCTAGGCCTGGGCCGAGCCAGCCCAGGTCCAGCCAAGGGAAAATCTCACCCACAGCTGGAAGTTCCCAAGTGATCAGAAATCCAGCCCTTCCCTTGCAAAGGTATTTATAACCTTTTAGTGGTAGGCTGCCTTCCAGCTCAGGTGAACCAGATGGACAGCTGGTTGGTTAGGGCTAGAGGCTGTCTCAGGAAGAGATTAGGTCTGGCACCAAATTCCGGGGACTAAACTTGACCAACCACAATGTTTAAATCCTATGAAAGACCTCCCTCCCAGGAGAGGTCCTGTTTGTGGAAAACATGGTCTGCACTAGGCAAGAGATAAAAAGTCAGATCATCTCTGATTTCTAGGAGCTGCAAATTTTACTGCACTTTTCACCTTCAGGGGTCTAGTCACCCTAACTCTAGCCTTGATTTCCCCTTCTCATGAGAACACACTCTAACTGCTATTAGAGGACAAAGGACATTGGCATCAGATTGTGAACTATTTCCTGCTGAATGAGGCACAAAGCTATTTGTGGCAGTTAGAGAGTCTCTGTCAGAGAAGGGAACTACTCTAAAGGACCCAGGAAGTGTATTGATGCAGTGCAAGAAGATACCCTTAGAAGAGAATGTTGGGGAAAAAGAATAAAAATAAGGAGTTAATGAGGAGTGAGCACACAGCAAACTGGTTGCCTTCTTGTGGACTTCTAGGCCTTGGGGAGCATTCGAGGGAACCCAGGTAGATGGAGTTGGGTTGTTTCAGGACCATCTGAGCATGAGTTGGCTGAGATTTTCTTCCAGAATTGTTCATTGAATGGCATAATAGTGTCTGACATGGCCTGAGTCTGTTTTTGTATGGCTTATAAAACAGATGAGATATTAGCAGTTATCTCATGGATACATTTTCTGGGAGCCTATATTAACTTAAAAAAAATCAAGAAAGTATATCAATGGAATCCATCCCACTTATTAGCACAGCATTATCCAGTGGACTTGGGTTTGAGTAGATGTATGGAAGTGACAGACTAATCCATGCTGAATAGGAATTGAAAAGGTCCCCAAATCCTCGCTTCCTATTCTACTGGTTACCCCATTCCCACTTTTTTTGGCTCCCCTGTCATACTTCAAGGACAATGACTCTCAGCTGCTTTGATTTGAAGATAAGAGTGGTGGGCTGGAGAGATTATGCAGTATTTATAACCTTTTAGTGGTAGGCTGCCTTCCAGCTCAGGTGAACCACATGGACAGCTGGTTGGTTAGGGCTAGAGGCCGTTTGAAGTTTCTACCTGATGCCACCTCATAATTATACTTTTTCCCTTTTCTATTTTGTTTCTTTCTCTTCTTTTTTTTTTAGTAACACACTTGCCTGCAAAGCCTAAGATCCTGGGTTCAATTCTGCAGTCCCCACATAAACCCAGATGCACAAGGTGGTGCATGCATCTGGAGTTCATTTACAGCAGCTAGAGGACCTGGTATGCCCCTTCACTTTCTCTCTATTTGCCTCTTTCTCTCTCTCAAGTAAATACATAAATAAACATATATTTTTTTACAGATGAGAGTGGTAGTCTTCACAATGCAGCCCCAAAACCCTCAGCCTCACATCATTAATGGAGAATTCATGATAAATTCAAAACAACCCTGAGAACATCATTTCATTTTAACAAGATTTCCAGGTGATACTTAGTCATATTCACATTTAAGAAAATCTAGGATCAAGGATGGCAACACACAGAGAGAAAGAGACAGAGAAATGCCTGTACAACCCAGAGTGGTATTTATCATTTTTTGTCCTGTCTATATTTATATCTATGTTTCATGATTATAAATTACTTAAAGGCAGGCACACTGCCAGTGTTTTTCCGTACATTTTCAGCACTTAGCCTAACACTGACATTTATTAAATGTGAAATGACTATCTGCTGAACAAATACACTGCATATCACTACATCAGACAAACTCCACAGTCATGATTTATAGATAGGCGTTGCTAGATATTTTGTATGGGTATCTCTAATTGAACTTATGGAAATTGATTTCTCACTTTTGTTAGATAACCTCTTGTTTTTCTTCTGTCTAAGGATTATGTCATTTTCTCATTTAGTAAAGTACCCCTGATCTCACATACAGTTAATTATCACATCATGCTAACAACCATAATCTTGGCTTGATCATTTCTTGGTTGATTTATTTTAACAACATTCTTTGCTGCCACATTGTCTATTATTTTATGTCCCTCCTATCTACTCTTGACACCACCTTTGAAATAAATGTTTAAAACGCAAATGTGGTCAATCACCTGTGTGGTATTCAGGATAGAAGGTTTGCAGGCATCTTTTCATGTCTTACCAAATACCACACTCAGCTACCAGCTTTATTTCTGAATTGCTAGAATTGTTGACCACTCAATCATTTCTAATGCTAAATGTAAACATACTGTTTTTACCCTAAAGCCTTACCTTTAGTCACAGAAGACAGAAGAGGGAGGATATTCTTCTAGTGTAAATGCTATGCAACAAATCTGGCAGCCACTGAGGTATTCCTAATCAGAATTTTTATTCTTCTGATAAGCTAATCATGCTGAGAATTTATCCAATCATATTTTCTAAAATATATTATTACTACATAGACACTAACAATGCTCTCACACATAATTTTGGGGAGTGATTGTCTTTGTACATTAAGTACAAAATTAATAACTTTTTAAAATTCCTTGTTAGGTAACTAAATAAATATGAAAACAAACATTCTTATTGTAGAATTATAACTAACATATATGGAAACAAGTAAAATCTATCAATAGACAATACCAACAATAGTTATTCCAGTAATAATTACAAGGAACCCATACAGATAGGTAGACATTTGAGGAGAAACAGTATTTTTATAGTTTCATACTCTCAAATATTTGCTAATTATGGAAAGAAATGCAGTAACTTTGCACTGGAGAATACTGAAAAGTACAAGATACCTTGACAAATTATTAAAATTACCCTCATTTCAGCATATGATTCTCTGTGAAATCACCTATATGGTATTATTACTAAAAAAAAAAGAAGAGAAAGAAACAAAATAGAAAAGGGGAAAAAGTATAATTATGAGGTAGCATCAGGTAAAAACTTCAAAATGCATGGAAGTCAAGGAAGTCAACAAGGTACTTGACTGGTATCAGTCAAAGCATTAAATTATGAAATATACAACTGTCCAGACTGGACAAGGAGGAATTAAAACAATATTAACAAAAAAGAAATACCAGGAAGGCTGGGCTATGCTCAGTGGTAGAGTGCTTGTATAGGGTATTAAAGGCTCTGGGTTTCAACCTTAGCAACCCAATAAAAGGAAGAACATGGAAAAGGAGACATAACAAGTCAGTGTGGGGAAAAAAGAAAATTAGTAGTCTATAACTTTTTTAATACTACTGTGGTCATGTCATTTTCTATGTTTTGAGAATTATGTTATGATTAATCAGATACTAGCACTAGGGAAAATCAAGTAGAAGACAGATGTAAACTCTCTGGATTATTTCTACAGCTTTTAGGTAAATCTATATTTCATAGTAATATACTTAGGCTAAAAGAATGAAATTGGATTAGAGTAGAAGCCAACATAGAGTGAATGCTTGATAAATTATAGACAGCCTTGGCTAATGTGATTGTACCTTCTGCTCTGACTGCCTGTTAGGTGACACTGAGAACATAAAGCTTTAGGATGGACATCTCTGTCCTCTCTCCAATTCTGAGCCTCATGTGGCATCTGTTTTCACCACCATGTCGTCCTTTCCAAATACCACATGGAATAACTGGGCTCTAGTCTTCTGTCTCCAATCATGTGCAACAGTAAAACTACCCCTGCCTGTCTAGTATCTACTGTTCTGCTACAAGAGATGCCTTTTTTTTTTTTCCTGAATGTAGATAGAGAAGAGGAGATCATGAAGGACTCCTACATGGGAGACGACATTGCTCTAGTCTTTAAGACCACTTGGATAGCCCTATTGTCTTGATAGATAAAGAAAAAATGCTTTCACAAAAGCATTTGGCAAGTTTCAACATTGTAGATTTATAACTAAAGCAGAACTAGAGGATGGAAGGTAAAACGACATTGTGTCAGAAAACTAATTTAACAGTACTTGAGAAAAAGCATCCATATATGGCAAGCACAGCCTTAAAGTGGGTTAGAAATAGCCAGCTTTCCAGAGCTCTGAGAATAAGGCCTACATATTTTGGGACATGTGCAGAGAAGAAAAGATCATTGCATTTGCTGGTGATTCTAAAACTGAAGTCTTACCAAATAATAAGGCACAATACTATCAGATTGAAAAGGATTTGAATTGTAGGTGATTAAGGCAGAAGATGCCAAATGCAGTGCAGGTATAAAGATACAAACTAATAAGTGTAGGATCAAGGAGCCAATTATGCAGAACATATACTCAGGAAAGGATTTGGAGGATATTGTAGGAAAATCTGCAAAACCTCAGCATGGAGCACAACTGCATTAGGAAAAGCAACCGGGATTTACTAGGCTGTCTCATCAAAGAGGAAGATGAGATGAAGGAGTAAGCTATACCTTTGTGAGCATTTCACTTAAGCTCTATTTGAATGTAGTGTCCAATGCTGAATTGGACAGAAAAAAAATAAACTAGGTTTGGGGCATGTGGAGGCACTAACGTTCAACACTTAATTGTAAACTAATATCCACATCAGTCTCACAGGGAAATTGGGGATTAAAAAAAAGATTATGAAAACTGGCTGTTCTTAGGAAAAGTTTTGAAACATGGAAAGTGATGAAGAAATTATTTTTTAGATGCACACTACTGGTGTAGTGGCAGGTCAAATTTCCTTTAAAGAACTCAACTAGACACGACCTTTCTCATCGATGTGCTGATATGTGTACATAGAAGCAAAACGTAGCCCCAGGGTTAGTACAGAAGAGCCAGAACTGAACTGTTAATGCTACATACAGGAAAAGCTGGCGAAGTAAATGTGCAAATGAACTGAGGAGACACTTGGATTTATTTTTGGTGATGGTGGTGATTAAAAATCATTGCTAAAATTTTTTTTTGCAGGGAATAAGAAGTGAGAATAAATCTTAAATGACCGGTTTTGACAAGCAAAGCTTTCTGAATTGCAACATCTCCATGTATAAACTAGAATGTAGCTGTATTCACAAGCACTGACATTCTCCATTCATTTACATTTGTGTATGTTGCTGTTCTGATCCTGCCACAGGGAATGTGGATCCTCTGTAATAAAAGTACAGTGGATGCCAATTTTGCATAGCTTCATGTAGCATTCTGTTCAACATGCTTTACTAGATTCGGTAAGTATGAGGAAGTATGGACTTCTGACTGGCACACAGAAAGAAGTAAAAGCACAGTCAATTTCCCTGGAGATTTAGGATTAAAGAATAATTTTCATTTGAAATATGCAGAGAAGGAAAGGGAAAAAATGAGCCTTGTTTATCCTTAGATACTGCTGCGTGGTTATCTCGGTTCTCCACTTTACTTTGCATGATAAAGAATGGCAGAAATTTCTAGCTGGAAGGGTCTATAAGACTCATCTAGTGCAATCCTCTTAAATGTCTGATAAAGAAAATGAGAAAGAAGGTGAAATCTTCCAAAGGAGTTAAAAGAAAGCCTAAGACTATACTCTTGATTTCTAGCCCAGGATTTTAGTATTCAAACTTGTGGGCTCCTACGTTGGTGAGACATTATGCTTGTTTTTCTGCAATTGTGTTAGTTTCAGTGCTTATGCTTCCAAGTTCCTAAACAGTTAATAACACAGCACACAAGGACAGTGATGAGGTCTGTCATGTAAAGGGGGCAGAGACTGTAGATGGCATGGAACTGTGGTCAAATTTACACTTAGATCTTTAGGAGGGCACCCAATAAAAAAATTTTAAAAAGCATATAATTAATAATCAACCCAGCACTGCCTATTTTTTTCTTCTAAAACAAGCTACATTTCAGGGGTAGGAGGAAGAGAATCACATAAAAACGATGCTTTGCATATAGGGACAAGGTGAAAAGATGTTCATATTATGAGAAAATCCATCATCCTAAGACCAACTGATTGAACAGGTCCCTCTTTATCTCTCTCTCTCTCTTTCCTATATAGGGCTTAACAGGTGAGAGTATAGAATTCAATGTACTTTACAGAGGGTGAAATACTTGTGAAACTTCTAAATAGAAACAATTTTCTTTACTCAGTCTTCAATTTTCTCTCCTTTGTCCAAATGTGTTTATCTTAAAGCTTCATTCACCTATCATCACCATGTCCTGCCAAAAATTTCTCTATCTTGTTAAATTATCTAGAGATAAAACACTAATATCATTTTAATAACATGACATCACATGTGGGTTTACATTATTACTCTATGTTGTGTGACTTTTCCTGGGGAGACAGGAATAAATGTTTCTTTACTCAAGATAGGGTAGGGTGCTGACAACAAACGAAGATGTGGTATTGGGTTTGTTGATAGAAGCGTAAGTAGTAATGCAGACAGCTGAATCCTGGAAAGGGCCACCCAAAACCTGTTTCCCTGCCATGCCCCTATAAATTAGTCATGGGAGATATAAGTATTTATATGTCATCTTGGGGAGGAATTTCATGAGTCTTGTAACTTCAGTGGGCTTCCAGAGCCTCTTAAGGTTCGTGGGTGCCCTAAGTCCTATGAGCCTTCCTCCTCCCCACAGGAAAGAATTGTTCAATTTGGAGGAAACAACGGTATAGAACTCTTAAAACTCTTAAAATCACAGGAGTCTACCTGAGGAAATCTCCATGCCACATGTTTAATAGTTATGTATGCCAGAATAACTTTGCTTTCACTAATGTGCATGTTTTCAAGTTACTCAAGTAATAGATAACACTGGGTGACATATTCAAATCATGGGAAAAGGAATATAATAGTAAAATTGACATTTCATTATTTGACACTAGAATATGAATAGCCATACCTCTTCCTTATTTTCAACTTCACAGTTACTTTAAGATCTCCTTAGGAATTAAGGTTGCCTGTGATAAAAATTTTGCTGTGTTATTGAAAAGTATGAGCACAAAATATGAATTATTGTAGAATAAAAATCCATAGACATTTTGTATTGTACAACTACTTGGATGAGGATGAGATCTGTTAATTTTACAGCATTTTAAAAGTTCTTTAAAACATATTTTTGTAAAATATCGGCTCTTTTATTTTTGAGATCTCTCTGATTATTTATGTATGTGTGTGTGTATGTGTGTGTGTACGTATATGTATGTATGTCTTGTTGCTGCAAACAAAAGTCATATACTTGTACCACTTTTTGCATCTAGATTTACATGGGTGCTGTGCAATTGAATATAGGCTGGCAAGAAATGCCTTTAACCACTGAGCATTTGTTTATTGTTTATTTCCTTGATTTTTTTTGGTATTTTTTTACCATAATTTGTTTATAAGAGATAATATTTTGATATTGCTTATGGAAGATGGTTATCCATTAGTGTTTGGCCAGATTGATTACACAGCTTATGTTATAAAATACTTTTGGTAAATTCAGTCAAACAGAATATAATAAGAAGTAAAATCAGAGCTGACAGCTAACTTAGTGATTAAAGCACTTGCCTGCAAAGCCAAAGGACCTAGGTTCAATTCCCCAGGACCCACATAAGCCAGATGCACAAGGTAGCAAATACATCCAGAGTTTGTTTGCAGTGGCTGGAGGCCCTGACATGCTCATTCTCTCTCTTTCTCTCTATCTCTCTCAAATAGATAAATAAATAAAAATAAATTATTAAAATAGAAGTAAAATCAGAAAGTATTTTTATACTTGCATAATTATAAATATATCGTTTGTATGCTATGGTTGGTCTACCAATACCTTGTAAAAGTTAGATATTTATAAAGTGATAATCAAATTTTTAAATTTTTATTTATGTATTTTCAAGTGGAAAGGTGGGTAGATAGAGTGAGTGAGTGAATGAGTATGGGTGTGCCAGGGCCTTTAGCCACTGCAGACAAACTCCAGATTCATGTGCTACTTGGTGTATCTGGCTATCTGGGTGCCAGGGACTCAAACCCTGGTGGTCAGGCTTTGCAGAAAAGTTCCTTAACTGCTGAGCTATCTCTCCAGCCCCTAACTCTCTAAATTTTAATGATCAATTATAATGTATGTACATAGAAGATATTTGAATAACAATACATAGATGCTTAGTATGTTACTAAGTGGAACATTAAATTGAAAGAATGAATTTGAAGAAATTCAATAATAGTTTGCTGTATAATATACTCCAGAACATGTTTTCAACTTTATAGCTTAGAAATATGCAAAAATATGATACATTACTATTGTTACATTAGGAAGATATGGTATATATTTTCTTATTTCTTTAAACCTTGACTAAAATTTTATAAGGCCATTAGTTGTGGGGTTTCACTCAGTCTCAGATTAATAGGTCAATGCTGAAATAACTAGCATACAAGCATTAAATGAGTATAACTTAAACTTCAGAATTTGTTTAAAAATATGTTCTGGGTATGTAAAATAGGAACATACTAATGATATTCAAGGTGATAAAGAAGGAAATGGACAATAAAACTTTCTGGCAGAAACTTCTTAACTGATTTAGTCACCCTAACCCATCTCACTCAATACTATTTTTACTAGAAACGACCATACCACATATAACCCAGGAAAAAATAATAGTTTTGCTTCACTTGCTTCGCCTACAGTGCCAGGGGGATGGATTTAATGATCGTATAGGTCTTTTCAATCTCTCTAATATTTCTGAAATGACAACTGTCAATGTTGAACAAGAAATTGCTGAAATAGCACAACTTTTTGAAATGGATAATATCTCATAGGACAAGAGACCAGAAATGGAAAGAACAGCCATAAACCTGACTAAAACTCATCTCAACAGGATACCAACTTTATTCTTCAGCTAAGAAAAACAACCAGCTTTTAAAAAGGGACCTGTCATGAAGTCAAAGGCAGCCATTTTGAAAATTTCTGTACCAGAAAATGATAACTCTTTTTTAGTGGGTTTATTTTTTTATTTTGGTCTCTTGCTAATACCTTTCTATTTTTGTCAACTTGAAAAGTAGGGACAATTTTGAATGCCCAGGATTTATCTAAGTTTAAATTCAGAATATATTTGTTGACAAATAAAACTATAATGTAATTGGTAACAAGAAACTTAAACTAAAGCACATTCAAAGTTTCTTGTTTTCATAAATTTCTAGTTGTTAAGATTCTAAATTTCCAGTAGTTCATCACTGCTTCCACACCACTCTCTACCAGCTGGTTCTTAGGATCAAGCCCAGGGCCTTATGAAACTGTGTTTAAACCTTGGACCAGAGAGTTAAGGTTTGAAGGTAGGGTTTGGAATATAAGGAAGAGATCCCTGAGAAAAAGAACATACAAAAATATGAGGACAAGATTCTTTCACTACCATCCAATAGGCAGCTCTGAAATTTCATATTTAACATAATGACAGGCAATAAAATCATGCAGTCACACAAAAGGGAGATTTCATTAATCTCTTGGTGCCAAGAGTGTAGTACTTGTCAATGAAGAAGTATGCTATTCCACAGTTAAGGCTGAGGGAAGTCCACCTGAGAGCAGGGAAAAGCTCAGATAAGATAAGAAGAGACATGAAGGGCATGATTCCTGTTTAGGTAAGGTGATGGATAAATGTATCCTCTAGATCTTCCTCAATTTTTTCTTATACAGTATTTGTTATGTAGGCAGTGCTGACAAAGTTACAGACATACCACAGGGCAAAGACAAGGGAGAAAAAGGTCATGGTTGGACACAAATTTTATCATAATTTACTATAGAAGTAAATTTCACAGAAAGAATCTTACTGAAATCAGATAATCACAAAACACCATAAAAAATTAAATCTAGTAGGTGTATTTGACTATAGAATGGACACAACAGAAGAATGACTGTGAAAATATGAAAATGTAATAGAAACTATCCATGCCCCAATCACAACAATCAAAATGAACAGAAAGATCTCAATAAGACAGATATGCACAATGGGGAATATGAAAAGGTCTAATGTATATAAAACTGTCATATGAGGAAGCAGGAAGATAAAACCCAGTTTTTAAAAGTTAATTGCAAATGGATCAAAGATGTCAATTCACAAATTAAAGTAGAAATGAGAACACCAAGTAGAATAAATGCAAATAAACCATCCGTAATATCACTGTAAGGTCTCAAAAACAAAGTATAGAAGCCAGGGAAAATAAAATAGAAAAAATTCTTCTCAGGATCCTCACTCTTTTCCTCCCCCTCCCTCCCAGCCAGGAGTTCTGCCTTCTCTTAAACTCTATAAATAAATTTTGCTCTCATTGACTTTCAAAAAATGAATAAAAGGGATTGTCTTTAAGGAAGTAACAAGAAGAAACACAGATAATTTCTTAAAAGAAACGGTTGATGGTTGGAGAGATCTCTTACAGGTGAAGGTGCTTGCCTGCACAGCCAAAGGACCAAGGTTCAATTCCCTAGGATTCCCAAAGTGGCACATATGTCTGAAGTTCATTTGCAGCAGCTGAAGGCCCTGGTATGCCCAACCTCTCTTTCTCAAATAAATAAGAAAATAGTAAAATATTTAAAAAGAAATATTAAAAAGAAAATATTTAAAAAGAAAAAGTTGCCAATAGATTGAAATTTTTTAAATGGCTTAAAAAATTAATGAAAGCTTAAAATGTATCATTGTAAATGATTTTTCTATATTGGCAGTAAAATATACACATCTTTCAGGCAAATAAAATCTGATAGAATTCATTGTAGATGAACTTAAAAAGTTGAAGAGAGAATATTTTAGGCAGAAGGAAAATTATCCTGGACAGAAACATAGACTATTTGAATTAATAAAGAAATATGGAAAAGATAAATGTGTGAAAAAACTTGTCCAAAAATCACAATGGTGTCTTATGAAACCAAAAATACATACAAAGTTAAAAAGCATAATAACATAAGCTATGATGGTAGGATATAGATAAATAGTATTTATATAAACTAACTATATTCTAGATATAAAATTGATCTCATAAACTTGCAAAGCAAAAATCATTCTAAATATTTTCACTGCATTTTAAAAAAATATTTATTTATTTATTTGAGAGCGACAGAGAGATTGAGAATGGACGCGCCAGGGCCTTCAGCCACTGCAAACGAACTCCAGACACATGCGCCCCCTTGTGCATCTGGCTAACGTAGGTCTTGGGGAATTGAGCCTCGAACCGGGGTCCTTAGGCTTCACAGGCAAGCGCTTAACCACTAAGCCATCTCTCCAGCCCTTTACACTGCATTTTTGCTGCTTAAAATAAACATTATTGATTCGCATCTGCATAGTCCATGTTGTTACAAATGCAGAAGTCAGGCCCTTCTTTAAACTTAAGCAGAATTTGCAGTGGGAAAACTCCAGGTGTTTCGAGTTTTCCTTATCACATGCATTCATTCCTACACAAGTCTAAATAACTGCATTAAGTGAAGGTAAAGGCATGCTGTATAAAATTCTTGAAAAAACAAAAGATCATGATTCAGGGCAACATGATGGTAGAAGTAAAAAAAAAGAAAATTTATGGACTATATGCAAAGTCATTATGTGCAAATTTAATATATAAAAGTTATTTGTGTGTACTTACAATAAACAATAATAAATGTGAAATTTAAAATGATAGGAAAAAATAAGAAAAATGTTCTCTTCACTGTGATCTGTAAAATGATATTGAAGGGGTAAGAGAGATTGCTCAGTGATTAAGGAACTTGCCTGCAAAACCTATTGAGCCAGGTTTGATTCCCCAGCACCCATACAGAACCAGATATACAAAATGGCACATGCATCTGGAGTTCTTTTGCTGTGGCTAGAAGACCTGGCATGCCTATTCATTCTGTCTCACTCTCTCTCTCTCTCCTTTCAAATAAATAAATAAATATACTTTTAAAACAGTGCTTCTGAAAGAAATTAGCAGAACCTAAAACCAATGCAAAGTCATGCCATGGTGGACTTGTAAGAGGTCTCAGGGTATGCTGGTTTAAAGAAGACAGGAGTTATTTTTTCCAAAAGAACCATGTGGTGAAAAATCTCCTTAAAGAAAGGATACATGGAAAGTTAATCAATAGCTATCTTCTGCTAAGTAAATGAAGCTTATAAATTAATTGCCCCTAAATCTAGTTGGAAGAAAGGCTGAGAAGTATGGCTTCTATCAGGGTCACCATAAATGAGCTTCCCCTCATTTTCCATGCACAAATGGAAGCCAGGAGACCGGATTTTGATAGATACTAGCACATTATCCCCACTGGTGAATAATAATGGACATTCAGAGAACTACTGCAGGTGGCTGTGGCAAACATATTGTGGAGATACCAGCCTTGCACCAAACTCATCATTAGCAGAGCCTGTATCTTTTTTAGTCATTCTCCTGAGCTGGGAAAGAATTTTATAGCATTGAGTTGTAGTTTCTCTGATGGGCTTCCTCTCCTTTTCCCTAGGAACAATATCTGATATGAGTTTAATGATATATGAACTAATACTGAAAAAACAGCAGAATTCACTTAATAGAATGCTGAAATAGATATCTTTGGGAAACAAAATCTTCTGTAATATGACTAACCACTCTAATATAGCTGCTTAAAATGCCAATTTTTCTGTACTTCTATATTGTGAAATAAGTATAAAATAACTATTAAATATTAACTACACCAGCCAATGGGGCTAGTGGGGTTCTGTTAATGAGTTATCATGCAGAGATAATAATTGGACAGAGATTATTAAATGGAACTGTTTACCAGTTGGAATTGGGTTCTTCTGGTAATAACAATGACTTAAAATAACTGTACCTTAAAGAGACAGAAATTAGTTTACTTCCATATGCCAGAATGTCATCACCATATTTTAAAAGTGAGTTTTATATTTAAAATCATCATGCAATGTTGGGGCTGGGGACATTGCTCAATTTTTCCTATAAGCATAAATACCAGAGTTAGAATAGACAGCAACTATAAATGGCAGTTGGGCATGATAGTCCATCTCTAATCCCAGTAATCAACATGCAGAGACAGGGGATCCCCTGAGCAAGATGGCTAGCTAGACTTACTCAGTTAGTGAGCCCTGAATTCACATGAGGAGCCCTGTTTCAGTACAGAAGGAGAAGAGCAATGAAGAAAGACATCTAACATCAACCTCTGGCCTCTATCTGAATGTACATACATGTGCAAGTACATTAGTATATCCACAGGTGTAAACATGTACAGCATACGCAAATATAACTCTAAAAATCCTACATAGTTTTCACAAAAAGACACTTCAAACTCCAGCCATCATATTGTACTCAGAGACTGGAGAAAATAGAACGGAGATAACAACCAGTGCCCCTGTGCCAGAGATAGCATAGGGCTCCCCATGGAAGTTTTTTTTAAGGTCTCCCCTTATGCCCAGTAATTTCTACCTATATATATATTTTGGGAACACATTGTCGCAAAACACAAAACGTAAGAGAGCAGCAAAAATAAGATAACTCTCACCTCCCCTGTTCTGTTTCTACCTTAGGCAGGTTATAAATCAGAACATGGATTTTCTTATTTTTCATTTCCCTGAATGAAGTCATCAAACTCTTCTTCAATAAATGACTTATGTTTATGCAAAACCACAGCTCCCACATCATACCTGAGATACAAATTCAGGTAGCTCCAAAACCCTGTTCCAGAGTGGTAACCATTTCATGAAGTATTTGTTTTTTTACAGTAACATAACAAAGAAAATCATGCATCATGAAACATTTTTAAATACATTTGCAGAAGAATGAGGTGGGTAAGTTATAGTAAGTTGGGATAGTCTCTGCTATAGGAATGGGTATTATCTGACAACATTCCAGTCTTTGGGTTGGTGGAAGTTAGGATTGTATATTCTAAAAAGGGTTTTACCTAGAAGCTACATGACTATTAGGTTAAACACAGAGATAAATACACAATAAATGGCTATTTAGAGGGCTAATGTCAGCCCAAGATAATTTGGCTTTGGGCCTGAAACTATTAATCCTCCACAATCACTAGTTTTATTTTGTCAACCATCCCTGAAGGATGTCGAACAGAGATATGACTTCTTTTTCAGGAACTTTTAGTTTCATTTCCACTTGCTAGGTGGAAAGAAACATCCTTATATCTAAGAACACAGGCTTTTATATATGAGTTTGAATACATGGCCTTGGTAATTTCCCTTTAGTTCATTATTTATTATTAGATCATACTTTATCATCACATTTCTCTACAATAATTGGCTTTAAATATAGCATAATAATAACATAAGTTTAGTCATTTCCTTAGGTCTATGATGAAGACTGACCTTAATCTTCTATAGCTTCCCTCCCTCTCATTCTCTCTCTCTCTTTCTCTCTAACTCTTTTATATTAGTTATCTTTTTCTCCCTTTTGTTAGTGGGCATTGACCTGTAACTCCCAGTAACAGCATGTGGCTATCATCCACAATGAGCTTTTGATCAGAGAGACCTACAAGGCTTCCTAAAAGAATGACAGATTTCTGTCTGAGTACTTGATGATCCACCAGAGGTTAGTGGTAAGACCCTACTGCTGAAGACACCTTATGTGGTTGACACAAAAAATGGAATGGCAAGGCTCAAAGCTGGAAGAGAGTCAGTCCCCAGACAGTCAGCGCGTCTAGTACCAGAAGGTGCTACATGGGCGACTGGGGGAAAATGACCAATATCTGTCCAAGCAACTCATGGTCTAACCTACTTAGCAGCAAATAACCTGTTGTGATGCCCACACAAGTGCAATAGTGGTGCACAGCCATGGTGGGGAACCAACTACTCTTGATTTGGCTAACTGATCCCCTCAGTAGTACGGGACCCATAGCTGGAGCTGGGAAACAAGTCAGAACCATATCCAAACATAAGCCCACTCTCCATTAACAAGCTACCATCAATCCTGGGCTACAAGAGGGCCTACACCTATTAAATTCTCTATAAAAAAGTAAGGGTTATCTCATTTGTCCTGGTGCTAACTTCCTCTCCATTGGAGAATTTGCTTCTCTTTTTCAGAGAGACATAGATCCTAAGGAGAGAGCTACCCCATCATACCTCAAAATGGCCCAGGATGAAACTAAGAATAATTGGCAAAACAAGCAAGGGTGCTGTCTCTTGGTGAACCGGGTACCAGCACAAGGGTGAAGGAGATCAACACAGAGAAAAATCAACTCCTACCCAATCAGAGATCCAGAGACCCAGAGGCCCCCAACACCTTATCACTGAAGCAGACCAAAAATGAACCCAACATGGCTCAGGGAAATTTTGTGGAAGAGGGGTCAGAAAGAATGTGAGAGCCACATGTTGGGTCATGATATGCAGAGACATTTATCCTACCCATAACTGTGGGCTAAGTCCACAATGCATGAACCATATACCTCAACAAGGAGGGACCAAGGGGAGGGGGTAGGTCACGGATGAGCCTTATAGTGGTACCAAACTGACTTTATTTACTGAATACAATACTAATTAATGAAAAAATAAAAAAAATTTAAAATTGTTGTCAAGTCATGTATAATTTATATTAGATAATCTGTGTTTTCCTTGTTAATCTAACTTTTTTTAAAGATAGGGTCTCACCTAGCCCAAGTTGACCTGGAACTCTCTATGTAGTCTCAGGATGGCCTCAAACTCATGGAGATTCTCTTACCTCTGATACCCAAGTTCTGGGATTAAAGGAGTACACCACCATACCCAGCTACTCTTACTTTTTTGATAGAGGATTCAGCATGAACATAAAATGAATAAAGAAAATATAGCCTCCCCTATAACCACACAGGGTAATGTATCTCCAGCCCAAAAAATATAAATTTGGTTTTGGTCTGATATATCATGCCATGATGTGTGTAATAGATCTGTAGTTAATAGGCAAGTCTGGGAATTTTCTATGAAATCATAATTAAGATATGTGTAGACAGAATAAAGATAAAGTAAAACTTAATTACTTCTTAGACTGTGGCACCCCATACTATAGTATAGAATTCTAGTGATATGGTATTTACCTTAGTGGAAAACTCTTAGTTAAAGTCACTGCCCTGCAAGCTTTAGGATGAAAAGAGTGCACAGTGGTTGGATCCTCTGAGAAGCTAACGTCCATGTTAGACATACAGAAGATTTCCTGAGAAAACCTTTCAGTGAGTGAACAAGCAGAGAGAATAAGAAGAGATGAAAGGCACTTCAAGCATTACATCTGGGGAATAACCACGGAGCAAAAGGTAGGCAGTAGAACACTTAGGTGCAATTTTAGGAGTATTTGGGGGAAGGCCAATTTTTCTTTTTGATGTAATTATTTGTAAGATGTGTCTTTTAACACAGAAAGTTTCCATTTGGCTGGGGTGTACTGGCCTAGAACTCCTCTTTTCTGCTTTGTCTTTGACTGTGTCTTTCAGCAATGAAGAACAGAGGGCTTTCCTCCCCAACACTTGTTGCAGCAGGTGCTAGGAGTCACACAATTTGATGAGCATGAATCAACTTTATTGTCATAACTAACCCACTGTCATCTCTAATCAGGATAAGATATTAATGAGAACATTAGAAAGAGTAAAAGTTAAAGAACAGTAGTAAAAGAAATTCAAACATGGAATGGAAAAGTACATTTAAGTCCTCTTAAATGCAAGACAAATATCCTTTTGCCAAGCAACCTCAGGTGCAAGCAATAATAGCTTAAGGAGGTACTCATCAGGAACATGAATGAACCAGGAAAATCAGATTCAGGGCACTCCAGTGTTCATGCACTGGGCAGATAGAAATTCACACAATTATAGCTATTGCTACCAAGCAAGCACAGCAGATATACTTAGACAAAAATGAACACAAAGATGTACCAGAGATTCTCATTTCCGCTGAGCTAATAAATTAATGAATTGATCAGTTTGCATTCTTAAACTAATCATGGTAATAATCAACTATTACTGCATCACAAATTGCTCCAGGACTAAACAATATCACAACCATCATTTATCACCTTAAATTTTCTGAAGTTTTCTCAAGGTAATAAATTCAGGAGGATTAGGAGGATAGCTCACTTCAGAGTTCCAAACTTAGTGGAAGTCAAATTATCTACTAAGGCTACAAGAATTTAGAGGGACTATATATACACCATCCTTTAAGTAGACTCTATAGTTTTGAGTAGTGTATTCTGTTGACTATTTGGGCCTCTATATTGTTTGACTACACAGAGCACCTGGTTTCTTTAACAGTGCGTCATTCTAGAAAGACAGAGAGGGTAATCTTTTTGGGACCTTTCCCAACTTGGGATCTAGGAGCTTTGTGCTTTACTTTCTTTCCTAAAATAAAAGTTGTTTAACTTACCCTTAAAACTATAAATAAATAAATAATGAAAGGAAGAAAGAAGGAAGGAAGGAAGGAAGGAAGGAAGGAAGGAAGGAAGGAGAGAGGGAAGAAGGAAGAAGCCTGTAACCAAAGTTGTCCTCTTTAACCTAATGTTTCAAGTGACACTCATGCTTCTGCCATATTTCAGCTCATAAAAGTGAGTCACAGAGTTCAGGAAACACTTAAGGACAGGTGAATTTAAGGACCATCTCAACAAAATGAGTACCAATGAATCTAAATCATAAGTAATATGATATTGCCACACATCAACATGTTACAGATGTCCAAATGTTACCCTTTGCAAATGCATTAGAAAGGAAGTAATTTCAGTTCTCTGCAGGACTCCTAGGTCTCTTGCTCAGGGTGTCAGTGTCTCCTGTGTCCTAGAGACACTTAGGAAATTACAGGAAACACTTACAAAGGGCTAGCTCTGTCCCCAGCAACTGGAGGCCTATTGTGCTTAGCTGTGATCAGTTTAAATCAGCCCTCCTCTCTGCATAGGCTGTGATGCTAAGAATGGGAAATGACCTTTCCCATTCCTTCTCCTGTAAACTGTTGCCAACTTTGGCCCACTTATAAGGGTAGAATATGCCTCTTAATACATTGGCTTAACAAAAGCTCTCTAATTGTAGCCTTTGCCCACCCCCCTTCGGAACATTCTTTGTGGCTTTTCTCTCTCCATTAGCCAGTGCCTTAGGCAGTTACTAGAAAGAACTAAATTGAGTTGCTTTTGTTATTAGCTGTGGTTTGTGAGTCAGCTTACTGCTTCTAAAACAATTACAGAAGGAAGCTATTATTTTAAATAGAAATGTGAGTATATTTAGAAGAAAATGAACCATGTATTTTCTTCTGGCTACCCTTACTTTCCAATCTCATTTCAAAGACTAAAAAGACTGAAAAGATTTTAAGGAGGGAGAGAGGAAAAAAGGGACTGATGGAAAGTAAGTGGGAAATAAAGGTTGAGAGAAGTGGAGACAAGGACCTAAAAGGATCATGACAATGCTCAAAGACTGGGGAGACAACATTTAAATTTTATAGAACATACAGTTAAATTGCTCTATTACCTTGAGATTTCCCAAAATGATAGGATCTGTGCTGACATAGTATGCCAACCCACATTAGCCTGAGATCAGTTCTGAATAGCTTCTTCCTTTTCAATGTGAAATGTGTTCTGCGACTATTCCTGGGGAAGTGAGGCAGTACAATAAAATCATTGTTTGGGTATGTGTGTTTGCCCCAGATATGTCACTGTGGTTGTTATTCCCAGTTCTTAAAAAGTGAAATCTAAGCCAAATCTGAATCGTAAGGCACATTTTCTTTGACCTAATTCATATCTAGGTAATAAGAGATTAATTTCCCCCCTGTGGTTCTTATACATAAATACTGTGGAATGTGTCCCTTGAGTCATAGCTGTTCACAATGCAGTCATGTAAGTAATGCTTATGAAGGAATCATGCTTTGCTTATTTATTTTTAATTCTATTATTAATTTTGTCTTTGAATTTGAAGTAATTCTTATATAAGCATTGAGGTAATCTGTGGCATATGGTACATCTCTATCATATGTAGTGATCAAATTGGGATATTTAGAATATCTAACCCCTCAAAGAGTTATTACTTCCTTATAACAGAACAATGTAAGTATTCTCTTTCTAGCTATTTTGAGCTATGTAGCACATTACTATTGCCTTTAGTCCTCCTACTGTGTGACAGAATACCAGAACTTACTCTCGTTTCGCTGTGAAAATTGCACCTCTGAAAAGCTCAATGCCCTGTGCCTCCTACCACTCCCCATCATCTGACAACTGCTATTTTTCCTCTCAACTTCTATGTGATGGACTTCTTAGTTGTTGGTTTACTAAGATGCATACTAGTTTGCATCCTTTCTTGAAGAAGGTAGAAAGCAATTTTGTTTGTAAATAGTTTCAAGTTGTACTGATTTTAGAAGATAAGAAAAGTTGTCATTAGTCACATATTTATAATGGATTTTAAAGTACCATGAAGTCTTTATGCCATATTTTAACTCTGGTTCACTTCCATGTTGTACAAACACAGAACAGAGCTGGCTCTAGCAGTCCATGTGGTAATTGGCAAACTGAACTAAGTGACAGATGCAGGAGGTTGTAACTTAAAAAAGTTTGATGACTTGAAGAAATAAATACTACTTCTAGCCCACTGTTGCTGATAGTTTCATGAACCCTTAGGAGTAGAATCAACTGCTAAGAATTTTAAGCCTTTACTTTAAGAGGCAGGAAGACTCAGCTGCCGTGCAAGTTAGACAGTGGTTGCTTACGGTAGGGTTTCTCAGTAAAGACAGTACAATCCACCAGAGGAGAATTTTTACAATTTGAGGTGGGGTATGGAATATTCACAGCTTCCATCACAGGTAGACGCGGCCTTGTTGTAGACAGTGGAAAGCCAATGGTAACGATGAATACCACATTTAGACCTGGAACGTGGAAACCATCCTCACATGCATCATCCTCTAGCAGGAAGAACTGGAAACAATAACCAGTGCAATGAAGCAAGACAGGTGTGAGGCATTCGAGAGATTCTGCCAGTGGGCTAGTAATTTTGTAAAACAAAACAAAAACCAGAAGAGAAATGCCCTGTGAATAGAGGCATTGCTCAGCCTTATATCAGCACTGTTAAGTGAACAACAAATACACTTATATTGCTTTTGAACCATTTCAGGAACATCAGCCTATTTGTTACAGCAGATAAATTATCTTAATCCAAGAAGCCCTGGGTCTGATGGAGGGCTGGCCCTTCTCCCTGATTATCTGTATGTCATAGTCTATACCTCATAGTCTGTACTTTCTGAGTTCACACACCAGCTGGATTTTTACTAGATTCAGGTACTAGGGTGGCAATATTTTTTTTAATTCTTTTTTTTTTCTGTTCTTTCTTTATTAGTTAGTTTTGTATTCAGCAAATACAGTCAGTTTGGTACCATTATTAGGCTCATCTGTGACCTACCCCCTCCCCTTGGCCCCCTCCTTTTTGAGGTATATGGGTCATGCATTGTGGAGTTAGCCCACAGTTATGGGTAAGATAAATGTCTCTGCATATCATGACCCAACATATGGCTCTGACATTCTTTCCGCCCCCTCTTCCGCAAAATTTCTCTGAGCCATCCATGTTGGGTTCCTTTTTGGTCTGCTTCAGTGATGAGGTGTTGGGGGCCTCTGGGTCTCTGGCTCTCTGATTTGGTAGGAGTTGACTTTTCTCTGTGTTGATCTCCTTCCCCCTCCTGCAGGTATCTGGTTCATCAGGAAATCAGCACCTTTGCTTGTTTTGCCAATTTTTCTTAGTTTCAGACAGGGCCCTTTGGAGATATGATAGGGTGGCTCTCTCCCTAGGATCTACATCTACTTGAGAAAGAGAAGCAGATTCTCCAACAGAGAGTAAGTTAGCACCAGGACAAAAGAGATAATAGGGTGGCACTATTGAGGATTTTTACATTTTTAATGTAAAAAAATCTAATTAGTTGGAAAGCAAAACTGAAATCAGACCATATAATAGTAACTTTTAAAATGAGATTGATAAATAAAAATGAGCCACACACTTTATGAAGCAGTGTTTACACTCCTCCAATGCCTTCCTTGAACACAAGCCAAATTATCTGACTATGAAAGATGTCCATATCTACCAGGTTCATATACCAGGTCTTGGGATGGCAGGTTATACTATTCTGTCAAGAAATTTACAGTGTCTTGAAAGCATGTGTGTTCATGTTGGAAAGTTTACAGTATTGAAAACATTTTAAAAGTTCATATGGTTATCCAATTGACAGAGGCCTAATCTCTAGAATCTACAAAGAACTCAAAAATCTAAACAGTAAAAAGTCAAACACCCCACTCACAAAATGGGGCAAAGAGCTGAACAGGCAGTTCACAGAGGAAGAAATACAAATGGAAAACACACACTTAAGAAAATGTTCATCATCCTTAAAAATCAGAGAAATGCAAATTAAAACAACTATGAGATTCCACCGTACCCCAATAAGGATAGCAAACATCAAAAAATCAATTGAAAATAAATGCTGGTGAGGATGTGGAGAAGTAGAACACTCATCTACTGTTGGTGGGAATGTAACATGGTACAACCACTTTGGAAAGCAACATGGAGACTCCTGAAAAACCTGACTATAGAGATACCAACAGACCCAGTTATTCCCTTACTGGGCATCTACCCTAAAATCTTCAAACCACAGGCCAGAGAGTTTTGCTTAACCACGTTTGTAGCTGTTCAATTCATAATTGTTAAGAGCTGGAATCAACCCAGATGTCCATCACTAGAAGAATGGATAACTAAGATGTGGTATATCTACACAATGGAATTCTATACAGCTGTAAGAAAAAAATGACACAATGAAATTTGAGGAAAAATGGTTTAACCTGGAACAGATCATTCTCAGTGAACTTACCCAATCACAGAAAAAAAAAAAAATTGCCTCATAGTCTCACTCATCTACAGCACCTAACCTGAAACTACCCAAGATGCCTTATATACCCAGCAAGCATCTCGTGGGCTAGACAATAGGATGAGTGGGGAGAGAGGGCAGGGCAACGGGGGGGGGGGGGGGACACAAATCTAGACCCAAATGGCAATGGTACCATAATATTCTATATCCTAAAAGGCAGACCAAATGGCTGAACCTTCATCAGGCCCTTAGAGGGAATACCTGAGCCACAAGACACTGGAGAGGGTATAATGAAGACTGACCTTAATCTTCTACAGATTCTCTCTCTCTCTCTCTCTTTTCTCTAATTCTCTCTAACTCTTTTATATTAGTTATCCTTTTCTTCCTTTTCTTAGTGGGCACTGGTCTTTAACTCCCAGTAACAGCATGTGGCTATCATCCACAATGAGCTTTTGATCAGAGAGACCTACAAGGTTTCCTAAAAGAAAGACAGAATTTTTGTCTTCATTTTAATTTCATACACAATATAGAAAACCCGTAAGAAGATTTTAAAGCAATTCTTTGAAATATTAGAATTTTCAAATGTCTTTAATTTTACTCAGTAAATATTGAGTGCTTTTATGGCAAAGTTTGTACTTAACTGGAAAAAGAGGCATTGATAGAATAGTTTCTACATATGAAACAGATCACTTTCTAAAGTTTACTCTGAAGAGAAGAAAGTTTTGGTAGTAATAAATTTGAAGGCAATGCCCATCACTTCTGTTTGGAAGTCCATATTGACATTCATTGCGTCTGACTCATGCCTACTCAGTAGCTGTTTTCCAGCCACTCTCAAATTCATCCTTGTCATTACTGGGCAGTTGGGCATGTGTATTTCCTGTAAATGCTCCTATGGGAAGGAGCTATTGATAGGAGACAGAAACTGGATAAGTAGTCAGGGTCATAGAACCCGAAAAGTGAATGGTTTCTTATTCCTTCACTAAAAACAGGAAATGTCACTAAGCTTGCAGAAACCTGGAAGTCACACTTTCCAGGAAGGATTTCTAGATTAAGCTTACACCCTTCCTAGATGAGGAAAACTCTGATACTTGCCTAAGATTACTCACAAAGCTGTAAAATCTAATCTTTTTCTGTAGTAACCTGTGGACCTGGTCTTCTTCATGTGGCCACTCCCCATGAAAAACTCA
This sequence comes from Dipus sagitta, assembly GCA_036346955.1. Lineage (NCBI taxonomy): Eukaryota > Metazoa > Chordata > Mammalia > Rodentia > Dipodidae > Dipus > Dipus sagitta. The sequence goes on from CM070771.1 coordinate 131,708,830, forward strand.
GATATAGCCAGGTATAGTGACACACTCCTTCAATCCCAGCATGCACTCGGGAGGCAGAGGTAGGAGGATTTCTGTGAGTTTAAGACCACCCTGAGAATACATAGTGAATTCCCGGTCCACTAGAGTGAGACCCTACCTCAAAACAAAACAAAACAAAATAAAATAAAATAAAATAAAGTAAAATGAAATAAAATAAAATAAACCTTAGATATGAGTTTCGAGATGGATTTCTTAAAATTCTCTCTTGTTTCTCTGGGCAAGAACCCCTCCTTGCTTCCTTCTCTCATGTTCTAGGCTTAAGCCACCTTCTCTCCTTCTTCCTAAAGATTTATACCACAACAAAATATTTCTTGACCTTATCCTCTTGTCTGTGTATTTTATTATTTGAATTCATAGGACAAGGATCTGGGAACACTCTAAATTACTGGTTCATTGGGGTGCAAGGAACCCAAATTTCCTGTATCACTATCCCCCATTCTGTAACATTCCTCAGCCATCTCCAAGAGTTCTGTTTTATGTGATAAAATTTTCTTACACAACCCAAAACTCATACCAGTTAGCTACTTTCTTGAGTGGCAAAAACTTCGATGGTTTTATAAAGGACTGTTCCAGACACTCTTACCTCTTTAGCCTGTGAAACTTTACTCTGAACATTGAGCTGCCAGAAGGAAACATCAAATGAGCAGTGGCACATATTGAGGATTATTTAGATGGATGGGCTTAATTTCAGACCAATTAAAAACAACACATTAAGAGAAATTCCTACTAAATAATACACAAAGCCAAATTTTGCAGGCTTCGTTAGTTCTGTAATCATGATTGGATGTTGTTTTTCACCACTGCCTAGAGTAGCCATATTCAGTAGTCATAGTGAGCCCATGATAATTTTAGTTAGGAGTAATTATCAACCATTCCCTCAAATCTGCCTCAGAGTATTCATATTTGGAGATGTCCATATGGGAATCTGAGTTGCTTAAAGTAGCCTTAAGTATGAGGTCATAAATGTTTACCTGCAATTTTCCCTCTTGGTCTTTCCATGAAAGAAGGAATCCTAGAGGTAGAACCCTGTTTATTTTCATCTTCAGCACATTTCTTCCCTCAGCACATGGAGTTGGTTGCCTCCCTTTGAATTCTAGTCATGGCATCATGGTCATCATTTCTTTTCACTGGATATAATAGCACTGGGTATGGCAATGCATGCCTATGATCTCAGCACTGGGGAGGCTGACGCAGGAGGATCACTGTGAGCCTAAGGGAAGTCTGAACTACATAGTGAGCTCTAGAAAAACCTGAGCTATGGTGCATGGCCATGCCTCAAAGCCCCCAAAGCAATAATTAATAAAGGATTTCAAACCATGGCTTTTTCTCATTTAATAACAAGCTTAGAAATCAAAATATCATCAAACACTTGCAATTTAGTTTATGTGCAATGAATTCTGAAAATGCTTGCTTTTAAATGTGTTAGTCAATGCACTGAAGGCATGCAAAAACCCATATAAATGATCTGGGATACTTGCCTTAGTTTTCCAGAGAATCCTAGAAAGGTATTTTGCTTTGAAAAAAGTTGTACTGAGGCCTCAGAATTCTCACAGATATTGTTGTAGCTACAAACTCACTGCTGAGACTGATGAAAGCCCCAAGGTAAGGTGGATTATGAGTGACCCAGCTTTAAGTGCATGTCTAGCTGGGTCTATGGTAAAATGAGGGTCCCTTCCTATACTTTGATCACCATCCCTTGACCACACAGCAGGACAAAAAGAATTCTAAATAAGTGACAAGGTAAAAGTACAAAAGGAACTTCAGTCTTCTGAGGCAGCAGGGAAGGGAGAGCCACTAAAAACTTCCCCTCATCTTCAAACTCCTGCTCAGCCTTCAGGGTTCTAAATCCCAAAATAGTTCACAGTGCCTGGTGGTCCAGCATGGTTACAAGACTACCTTATATCCTGGTGTGCTATTCTTCCCTCTCAACATTATGGAGCAGAGTTGAAGTCCATGAACTATGTCTTCTTATGCCTTCCAGCTGAATTTAGCAGTTTCCAAACTTTAGCAGTCATTGTTACCATTTAACCAGAAAGTTTTTGCATCTCCAAACTTCTCCCTTTAATTTTAAATTATAACATTTCAGGATTGATATAGTTGAAAAAGCAGGAATTACTACAATAACTAAGAGTGCACACTAATATATAAATTCTTTGAATCATATTGTATTCCCTATTATTTGTGAAGGGAAAGAAATGAACTTTTGCCATCTGTAAAATAACATTACATGTATCTATTCAGTATGAAAAAATAGAGACTTACGTGACATTAGAAATGGAAAATGTCCAACCCTGCTGACATATTGTATATACTCAAAATATGATAGTTGTCATTGTAACCCTTACTAATTAATGAAGGAAATCTAGAACCAGGAGTTGGCTATTCCTTAGGGTTGTTATTTAATGGTCCACCTTTCTAATGTTTTAAATTCATAGTGTATGTTTAATTTAAAACTAGGAATGCCTCTTCACTAATAGCCAGTTTCTTTCTGGGATTGCTATTTGTGCAGAAGCCTAGAGGTTGTCAATGCTGGGAAAAGAAATCAGGCTTGAACATTCATACAGACCTCCAAGACAACACAGATAAAGAAAACTCCAATTATCCATCACTGAGGTGGTGGGGGGTTGGTGTGCTTTCTGATTGTTAACCCTTTAGAATCATTTTGCTCCATGCTGTGTTCAGAGATAATCCTAAAGTAAATCTGAAGCCCTGATGACAGGCAATCATGGGGTGTGAAAGCTGTCTTAAGACCAAGGGGAAATATGGAGGTGGGTCTCTGATCTTGAGGCAGAAGTAGTCTTTATACAAATTTTATCATCTCTTTCCCTGACGTCGGTGGTACTATAGATTGAATTGAGGTCCTTGTGCATGCTAGGCAAGCCGCTTTCTGTCCTCGTGCATGTCCACTCCAGAATGTACAGAGATCCTAGGTAGACAGGGCTTCTCATGACAACTATGTGATAAGCTACTGTCTCTTCAAGGCAGACTGTTTCACAACTCTGGATTTAGATTTTGTTATGTATAAAAAGAAGATTTATGTCAGATCTATGATTCCTAATTTATTTGGTTAATCATTGTTCATTTACAGATCCAATAGTGGTATGGAATCTCATTCTGGAAAATCCAAATAAGGATGTTATAGACTGAATCATGTCCCATGGGACCCAATGAGACTGTATTTGGCGATAGGACAATTAAATTGATAGTTAAAGTTAAATGAATCCCTAAAGATAGAGTCAAAATTGTGTGTGGCTTTTGACCTTATTAGGATAGAGCACAGAGAAGGCTATGGGGCTTCATCAAGAAGATGGTCATAAGCCAAGGAGACAGATTTCAGAACACATCAATCCTGTGGGCATGGTGAGCTTGGTTTCTTGTTGGTATAATTCCCCCAGTGTGCAGTACTCTGTGATGACTTTTTCAGCTAATATTAGACAGACATATATATGCATTTGTGTCCACATTTTGGTGGCTCATACACATTATGAGATCCATCTTCAAGTCAAACTATGAAAGGCTCATGTCTTCTAAAGTGGAATCTCCTTTATCTTTAAAAAGTGTGGATTATCTGAACAGTAGATAGAAATATTCAGTTTCATATTTCGTGTATATTCTTTGGAAATAAAGTAGACTCTCTAAAAATAGGGGAGGTGGGGAAAAAAACATACTTTAACTTCTGGGTTCTCAAGCTTAAATACTAGTACCCTGCTGTTGCCTGGCAATTTCACCAATAGCAACAAACAGTTGACTAACAAATATTTGTTTCCATATTACATAGTGAAAACTGTGCAGGAATGACAGAAGATGAGTTTATTATTGTGATACATGTTTGATGGGATAAATTATTAAAGCGGCATGGACTACACTGGTAAAGTATGAAGCATAGTGAATGCTATTCCATTAACATTTAAACTGTATCTCTTGCTTTTTGTTTTCTTGTTACATTTATCTAGATTGTATATGTCAGCATATCTTGTATATATGATATATACTGTATATATGATATACATATATCAGCATATATCAGCAAGTACTTTGCTTGTATTTATGATACATTTTGACTTCATATCATAGATTCGTGAATATTTTCAGGTTAAATGATGCAGTGGACTATTATTCATATGTGTCCATCTTATGGCTGACTTTATCTCTGTCTATTTTTGAGCCAGCGACTTACTATGTAGGCATGGCTGCCCTTGTATTTACTATGTAGCCCAGAGTGGCCTCTAACATGTGCCTTTACCTCTGCCTTAACCTCCTGAGTACTGAGATTACATGCATGCAACACCATGTATGGACTTTTATTTTCAGTTTTTGATGTTTTTAGACTCATCTACATGTCTGTTAGTTTTCCTAAACTGTTGAAAAGTTTCAAAGTAAAAATCCATGCATAAGTAGACCCACACAGTTGAAACCTACGCTGTTCAAGGATCAGCTGTAGTATGAGACAATTAAGATCATTATGAACATACATTTACTTTAAGAAAACACAACATGAAATAGATGATCAAAAGTTGAATACACAAGAAATATAAACAATAATGTTTAGAAATTATGAATTCCTTAGTATATATATATATATATATATATCCATATATAATATGTATGTAATATGTAAATATATATATATATATATATGTATATATATCCTTGAGATTGCAGTTGTGTATGTTAAAATATGTTTTAAAAAGAAAGCTAATGATTGGAAATGATAAATATCAATGATTGTACTTTATGTCTGGAAGAATTAAGTACCTAGAATATTTTTCATGTAGAAAAAAACAGTTGGCAGATCCTGCCTGTAAGATCATTAATGACCATAAGTATCACCCAAACATTCGACACAACCCAAACTATGCATCACTTGGAAATGTGGTCAGGAAAGTCCCAGCCCCGACCTAAAGATTTCCATGAAACTATACCCCTTACCACAGGTGCAGCTATGACAAATTTAAAAACAAAAATCACCTTCACAAGGACAGTTTCAGCTTCTTTCATGAAAGAAACATTTCATAATTAATCTAAACTGAACACAAGTATAATAAGTGGGAAGACATACTCCCAAAGTCCAAGACTGATTCCTAGCAGAGACTCTTGGGTGGAAGTCTCTGATGACACAGCCTGCTTCTACTATGTGGTTTTTACTACTGGAATCTGTATGGAATGTAGCCTATCACAGAGTCCCTTATAACAGGAAGTGATTAGAAAGGAACGTGGCATGCTTACCTAGGTCCCTTTTTAAGCTTCAAGTCCCTTGTGGTTGAAATGGTGCATACGTTATAGAACTGTCTTGAGTACAAAACAAGAAAACTATGGAATACAGTAAGTCCTGAGAAATAATTTGGAAAACCTTTATTTTCTATGAAATGATTTCAGGCTCCTGGTAATAGTGAACATCAGAGATAGGTCTTAGACCCAGCACCTTTCCACTCCTATCATCTTATATAGATTTTTCCATATTCTGCCATGCACTCTTTATATGTCACAGTTGTAGCACCAGTAGAATCTCTGTATCTCATAAAAGCATAGACACAACAACTATTATTCCTGAAAAGAGTAAATTAATTCTCCACATCTCTCCTTACCAAGTTGTGAGTAGCATAGACTGGGATGGATCTATGGTAGAACTCAGTAAGAGAATCAGACCAGAAGGCTGGGGCCAAAGCAGACCACGACATGAAATATTGATGGTAAAAGATGACATTGGGAGGGGTTTGAAAGCCAGGAAGTGCATTATGCTTAATGGTGAGGAGTCCCAGCATTCCAGATCACAGAAGCTTGTTTCAGTTCCCAAGGAAACAATCAAGAGGTTGAGTACAAACCAGAAGATTGAAAATTTTACAAGCATAAATAATGGCCACAAATAAAATACAATATGGTCATAGCATATTCTATTTACCTGTTTATTTATGTGTGGTGGGGTAATGTGCATATGCATGCTTTTGTATATATGGACACATGTGCGTGCATGTGCATGTGGATGCCAGAGGTCAGTGATTGGTGTCTTTCTCAGTCTCTACCTTAAGTGTAGAGACAGGGTCTCTATCTCAACCCACAACTTACTGATTCAGATAGTGTAGTTATCCAGGTGCCCTAGGGACAAACATGTTTTTGACTTCTTGGCACTGGGACTACAGACACACACCACCAATGCTTGACATTTATGTGGGTTCTGAGATCCAAACTCAGATCACTGTGCTTGTGGGGTAAGTGCTTTACTGACTAAACTACCCCCACCCCAGAAATAGCATTCTAATTTCAAATCATTTATCATGAATGAGCATGCATTTCAAGTCGATCTATATAAAGTTTCACTGTTTTAGAAGACATGTTGAAGAATCTCAGTATTTTTTTAAAATCAACAATTGCAACATGAGAAGAGATTTCATATTGAAACCAAAACATCAAAACCCACTAGACTAAAGCTGTTGTAGTCCAACGCAAATAAAAACCAAGGAAACAATCAAACAAAACCTATTTTTCAACATGGCTACTTTTTCTTTCATTCCAAGGTTTCATCCTCTCTCCCAATCTTTAAACACACTGGGAATCCACTGCAAACTAACTTACTGTCAAAACAACACTTCTTACCTATATCACAAAGCCAATGGTGCTCCCCTACCACCAACACTCATTAATTTGAGATCTTAAGAAGAATGAGTGTGTACTGATCACAAAGCAAAAACTCATTGGTTCCTGTTGAATCTTCTTCAAGCTATCTCCAAATTATGGCTCAGTGAATACACCACAAGAGAATGTGTGGCTGAAAGCCCCACATATAATGCCATCCAAACCCAAGAACATTTCTCAGAGGGATGCAGACTTCATACTTTGGGAATGTTTTTAATTACTTATGTGCCTCATCTCAACCTCCACTCTCATAGTCTGGGTAAGCTGCCAATTTATAATTGTGGTTTAGCCACTGTTGCCTGTCCCCATGCAGGTAGACTTTTAATGGTCTTCGAGGTACAGATAATTGGCTATTTGCATGCTGCTAAGTGTAAAAAGGTACTTCAAGAAATAAACCCAGTGTGCTTTAGATGAACACATTATGGATGCAGATTAACCACAGTGTGGACCCACACTAATGGAACTAGGGATGCCTTGACCTGTGAACGTGCCTGGTGAATATCCTATGACTGCAAAGCTCCCAATTAACAACAACAAAGTTAGGTGGACTTCATTCAGCTAACTAGCAGTCTGAAAAGTTGGAAAAGAGGGAAAAGTGAGCCTGACACCTAAGTCCTTCCACTAAAGAATGAGACCTTCAAACAAACTGTGGACAATGATTTAGAAGGTGAAATGCAAATGGAGGAGGATGAAATTGGCTATCCCTACAAATTGATTAACAGCTTTCCAGCCCATCCGTCATACCTTCATTTCTATGTGCAGTGTGTTTAACGTGAGCTCCCAATCCACCTGATTGGATTACCTCACCACTCATGAAAGAATCAGCAGCCGGTGCTGAAAACTGTAATTAGAATCAGGCAGCGATTTGTGCTGGGAGGGCTTTGGGTGGTTGTAGGGAAAAACCCTCTTGCCCCTTCTGTTTTAATTTTTTCCACATAGATGATGAATAATAATTATATTTCAGTTACATATGAGATAATAGAAAGTGTATATGTGAAGGGAAAACCTAAGATTTTTAGATATTTCTTTACATAAAGGGGTCAGTAAAATACATACAATAAGTTTACTATTAACACAGTCTCAAAGTAGTTGGAATTGTAGAATGGCAGACATAAGTTTTGTCTTGAATATTCAATGTATGTTCTGTAATGTTTCTCTTCCTGGACTAATAGCTTTAAAGAAAGAAAACAAAGTCATATCTAGACTAGAATATAAACATAATACGAGGTGTCTCTTTTTACTATATTTTAAGTTAAGAGTTTAACTTAAATTTCTAAATTTAGAATTTATTGTCTTATTTGTGATGTTGCTGAAAAGTATATTTCTGTAGACCTTAATAAGATTTATATTTTTATTGGTTGTATTTATAAAATTTATAAAATGTAGTTCCAGGAAAGAGTCATTGTTTAGCCATCTTTATTTAAAGTGTTCAGCATGATTTCAGTTCAAAGATATGGTCACCATAAAAATGTTAATATTTTTAAATTGAAATTGGCATAATATAGAAAATATTGTGACACTGTGTTAAGATGGGATTTGAAATAATAGTTTAGCATTTGAAATGAAGAAACAAATTAAATACAAGGTATATGATAGAAAATTTGAGTGTTAAAATTGGAAAATAGTACAAATAAATGCAATATGAAGATTTAGTCATTTAAGATAAGATGCTGTCAGTTGGATTTATTTAACAAAATTTACATGTGTGTAGTTCAGAATAGGGAAAAACCTTTATCTTTCTCTTAGCACACTGAATGGTGTGATTTCATTGATCTCAATGCAAATAGATATGTGAGAGAGAGAGAGAGAGAGAGTAGAGAAAGAGAGAGAGAGGAGAGAAAGAGAGACAGCGGTGGTGGGGGGAGGAAGGAAGGAAAAAACGGAGAGAACATGCACAGGCTGACACAACACCAGAACAAGAGGCACATGGAAATGATGATGGCATGGCTTGAACATAGACACAAGGCTCACATACCACTTGCTTACCAATTATTCTTTCTATCTACCCTCTGTTTCTGCTCCAACATCCTTTTGAGTAGATTTCCATATTGAAAGTGAACTTTCTCCTTTCTCCATGAATACACGCTGCATCCCATCCCATATTCACTCTAAATTCCAGTAACTGCTCAACCCTATTACCTCTTGCACTCAGTCTTCCTGCCCCTTCACTCATTTCTGTAGGGTGCTCTCTTCTAAAGCTAGTTTATGTCTAGTCTCATTTACTGCCCACACAGATACCTTAGTTATTTAACCCCTTGTGTAGTGATTAACACCCATATTGGCATAGTAGAAAGTGCCCAGGGATTAGATTTTCATGTTAACTAACATAAACCTCTTAATATTTTGGGGGCCCAGGTCCCTGATATGCAAATATGAGGCAGCTTGAAGTAACCTGAAGCTCTCAAACTTGTACAATCATTTCTATACAAACAGCTTAACATTTCATAATGTCTTGCTCAGCAGCAATTTCACGTATGGATGCTCTGTCTCTCTAATTAGACAGAGAGGCTTCCAGGAGCACTTACTGGAACTCTTTTTTCTCTTGTACTGTATCTCCTAGCACAGTGCTAAGAATTTTATAGGCATTCAATGTGTTTGTTGATAAATTTATTGAATCCTTATTGGACAGATTTTCATTTGATATCATTGCAATGAAAGTGTTGTTAGTATGAAAAAAGTGATATAAAACAATTATTTATAATTTTTTGTTTAATAAGACAGATGCAATAACAAAGGAGAAACCAAAATTTTTATACCTGGTAGTTATCTGTGTTGATGACTTGTTCCATGATCCTTAATAATTTATTTTATTTTATAATTATAATTATAAATATAAATTATAATTAATAATTTATTTTAAAGAGCAGATGGGGAAATGCTACAGGTGTAAACTTAATTATTGCTATATATATATATATATATATATATATATATATATATATATATATATATACACATACACATACACACACACACACACACACACATATATTTCCCCTAGAGATGTGCAGGGTAACAGAATTGATAGGATAGAAACTTCTATTGGAAGATAATTACATAATGGGGACACCAACCTCAGAAGGGATTCATGAGTATATCACAAGAATGAGTCATGTATCCATGTAACAGAACTAGTTCTTGCAGGAGCAGTGTGTTATAAAATGAAACCATCCTACATGCTTGGTCCTTTGGGCAGTTCATTTTTCATTTCTCTGTCATGTTGTGATCTAGTCTGTTGCTGGTGCCATGCTGGTGCTCTCTGTACTTTCTGGTAACCACAAACATGACTCACAAAAAATATGCTTTCTTTATTTTTATCCATTGTCAAGTCAGGTATACTGTTATAGAAACACCAAATGGACTCAGACAGTAGCCTATGCCAGACTCTATCTAAACAGAAAGATAAAGGACAATTGAAATCCTCTTTTGGGAGTTTCCAAACTGAGGCAAGATTGTAATTCGAGTAAAGTGGTGGTGTTGCAGTTAGAAGGCAAATTTGTCTAGGGAGCTGGAATAGATAGTTTTGGACCATCTGTAAACTAACGAAACAGAGGAAGGGGTTTGGTAAACACATACAGAGAGAAATAATGAATCATATGTGTGGAAGCCATATCAAGGGCTCACAGAGTCAGTGAAAGGAGGAGTGGATCAGGTCCTGCTTGTCTGCCACAGTGTTTGCTCTTCTTGTACTGTACACTCAGCTTTGGCAATATTTCTTCCTCTTCATCTCCCCCTGTCTCTCTCTCATACACACTCTTTTTGTCATACAGGGGTGGTGACCTAGCTCCTGCATTCACTACCCTTGCCACATGAAAGATGATGCTTTTGATTTGCTGTGAATGAAAAAGTGGACATAATCCCCCCACTTGTGGGTTTGTGACTAATTTAAGAGAATGGAAGCTTATTTCTCAACATTCTTATTGTTATGCTTTTTATGAATTTATAAGCATGAGAAAACAAAATGAATGCATGTGGGACTAAATTTTTGCCTAATACCTACTTATTTTTTAAATAGATATTTTTATTTGTTTGCCATGAGAAAGAGATGAGAATAGGCACATCAGGGCATCCTGCCACTGCTAATGAATTCCAGATGCATATGCCACTTTGTGCATCTAGCTTTACACGGGTGCTGTGGAATCAAACCTGAGATGACAGGCTTTGGTAGCAAGTGCCTTTCACCATTGAACCATCTCCACAGCCCCCTAATTTCTATTTTATCTGCATCAATGGTAAAGATTTTTGTCTGAATGAAAGAAATTTTATTTTATACCTTCGTCTTGTAAAATATAATTTTAAATGTGTACAGGCTAAAATAACTCATCTACTTTTCAAAAATTTAGTTATTAATTAACAGAACAGCTTCATATGTAAGAGGATAAATATATGAGAAGGCACCTGGGTTAGATTTTGATGCAATCCCCGCATGAGCCTCTGGATGTCTAGTCTAGTCTCTGTTGTCCTGCACTCATACTGAAAATTTGAATAATAACATTCTTCTCACTTTTGGGGTGGATTGAGGTGACCATAGAAGAGATTGTAACAGAATGTCAGGGATAGAGGGAATCTCAATGACCAACCCAAGTCCATTCATTTTACTGGTCAGGTGACTGATGTTTAATAATGTAAATAACTAACTGATGCTCTACACCACTGCTTTTATTTCTTCTATGAGAATACCTGAGGGCTGGGGAGATGGCTTAGTGGTCAAGCCCTTGCCTGTGAAGACTAAGGACCCCTGTCTGAGGCTTGATTCTCCAGGACCCACATAAGCCAGATGTACAAGGAAGAACACCTGAATCATGTGCACTCCTTTTCTACACTATAGTTGCATAACTAGTTATGTGATCCTTGAGTTAATGTCAGAGATAGTGGCATGTTTATCTGTGCCTTTTCACTTCCATTTTTTCCTTAATTACTTTTGTTTGATGTTCCTCCATGAAAATTTAACTAGTCCCAAGGTCTCTACAATAAACTTCACCATATCTGTACTTCCTATTACACTAATCCATAGTTAGCACAATTTTATTTGTATACATATGTAAGCAAATACATGTGTATAGATTTATGTGCATTTGTATAATTTTAAATATTGGTTTATTGTTTGTCTCCTTAATTTATATTACAGTCTCTATCTCTAAAGTGTGGATAATAATTGTATCTAACTTACAGAACCATTGTGAATATTTGATTTATTACCAATATATGGAGTGCATAAACAAATTTATAAAATTTAAGCATTATTAATGATTTAATTTCCAGGTAGTGAGTTTGATAATGATGAAGATTTAAGAATCTCTGCAAGGCAGGTGTGGTGGCGCACACCTTTAATCCCAGTATTCGGGAGGCAGAGGTAGGAGGATCACCATGAGTTCGAGGCCACCCTGAGAATACAGAGTGAATTCCAGGTCAGCCTGGGCTAGAGTGAAACTCTACCTCAAAAAACCAAAAAAAAAAAAAAAAAAAATCTCTGCATATCAGGCTAGGCACATTATGTTTGTGCTATGCCATGGTGTCTTACCCATAATATATCTTTTCCTGTGTTCATTCTAGGGGCATGTATAAATATTCAAGTTCTGATAGCCCCAAGTTATACTAAAGAAACAACATGCAGAGACCAGACTAATGTGAGGAGACATTTAATTGCATGCGTCTCTGATATTTTCTTAAAAATAACATGCCGGAATGGTGCCATCACACTTAATAATGCCATGTCTAAACATTCTTTCGTTACTCTCTTATGCATATTTGAGTTCCTACCATGCTTTGGCACTCCTTAGAGCGAGGAGGTTTGTCTGTAACAGGAAGGTATGAACTCACAGTAGCAGATTTTAGTTAAGCCAAAAAATGGAAGAGAACTCTGGCTTCTGTAGGAATGTGTATCTGAGAAACTAACCTGCCATATCTGTTATGAAAAGAAATTGAATGAAGAAGTCAAACCTTTGGTCATTGCAAAAATGAAAACATTGATTGAGTTCTCAGTACAACTTTTAAAAGATAAGCAATTTATAGGTGTAATTCTCAGTGTTATTTTAGTTTTGTCTGGAACATTTATTAAATTGTGCATCCTGATATAAAATAAACACTGAAAATGGGTAACATCACCAGAGCTGTTAAGGTATGACAGGAAAAATGACTTGAGAATTGCAAATACAATTAAAATTATTGTGTATGTCTCTTGAATGAATATGCCCAAATTTGAGAACTGAAACTACATTCTGCATAGTCCTCCTTTCAGTGAAAATTTAAAATTGTTTCTTTGTGGTGTTTATTACAAAGTTAAACAGTGTTTGTAAATGAATACAGTTGACAGGTACTGGAAATTTATGGAGGACAGCAATGAACTTATGATGAGAGGACCAGATTTCACAGTGGAGGTTGTGGTTATCATTCTGTACCAGCATTTTGTGAGTTTTTCTGGAAAGGAAATGCTGAGCACAGTTTCTTCCCATAATTGTTTTCCAAGGGCTGTGACCTTGCTGTGTGAAGGTTGTGCTTGACAACTACAATCGATCCAGTAAACATGGCTGGATTAAAATTTTCCAGTTTTAGGAAATAGCATCTGCAAAGCCAAAGCCACCACAGGAAATGGAGAAACAACTTTCACTAGAAACTTGCTTTTCATAGTGGTCAGACCATCACATATTTATTTTATTTCTTATGGAGCCTCAGCACATTTGTTTCTTTCATCCCAATAGTTGATTATTTTGCACTTACACAATGCAGCTGTGGTGGTTTGAATCAGATGTCCCCCCATAGACTCATGTGTTCTGAGTGCTTGCTGCCCAGCTGGTAACAGTCTGGAAGATGGACCCTTGCTGGAGGAGGTATGTTTTTGGAGGTGGACATTGAAGTCTATTAGTCATGGCTTGCGAGTGTTAGTTCAGCTCACTCTCCTGCTGATGTTTTCCGCCTGCTGTGCAGAAGAGATGTCCAGCATCTGCTCATGTCATGCCACCCTCTGCCATCATGAAGCTTCCCCTTGAGACTTGTAAGCCATATTAAACCCTCTCATCCCATAAATTGATATATAACTGCAACAACAAAAAATGTTACCAGTGGAGTGGAGTTGTTGATACTGGAAACCTGACTGCGAGGCTTTGGGCCTTTCGCAGGAGGATTTGCAAGAGGAGTACAGAAGGATTTGAAACTCTGGCATAAGAAATATCTTATGGTACTGTAAACTGAGTCTGATGGAGTATTTTAGTCAGAGTTGAAAGACATAAATGCATCGAAAAGATGTAGACTGTAAGGTTTGGCTTATGAAGTGAAAAATGGACTGGGCTAGAGGCATTCTGTGTGAGTCTTACTGCCTTCTACCTGTGTCCAGTAAACTAGTACTGGGTTGAATTGCATAAGAATGGTCTGGTATGAGCAGAAGGCTTTGACACAGACAGAAATGAATCTTTATGGTGGAGACAGTACCTTTCCAAACTGCAATTGTTTAAGAGGTTACCACTATTGAGATTGAGGCAGATGTTCTGCATTGGTGCAGAAGGAAAAATGCTAACTCTTGAAAGCAGTGGCCTGAATGCTGAAATGTACTGTTCATCAAAGATGGCTTTATCTCTCATGCTCAAGTTAGCACATTTGGTAGCCTACCTGGTACGATAGAAGTATATCAAATGCAGGAAAGAGTGTAACACATAAAAATCATTGAATTTGCAATGCAATTTTATGTTTAAAAATGGGCACTTGGTGATGTGAGGCAGCATTGTTGGAGTCCCTGCATGAAGGCCCAATGGAGGCATAAGAATGAATGGTAGGTTGCAAGGGGGACCCTAGCATTATTATTATTATTATTGAGATGCCAGGATTGTGGGACTGTTGGCAAGGAGAGCTGCCGGTACAAAATGGATTGTTCCCTTGACTGTTAGCATGCCAAGGGGATGGGGATCCGAATTGGAGCCTCAAGACTTGGTCACTAGCCACTTGGTTATATGTGTCAGACTTAGAACTACAAGATTTGATGTTTACCATGTAGTTCCAAGTCTGACATATATAACTTATTTTAAAGCCTAGATATTAAGCACAACAAGAGTTTAACAATAGCATAATAAAGTAAGACAATTATAAAAATGTAATTCAAATTATTTAAAGTTCTTCATAAATTATTTATTTCTGGAAATTTAGATTTAATATTTTCAGATCAAGGAGACCAGAAAAAACAGAAAATGGTGGAAGACTACTATAATGCTGTCTTTATTTAAAAAAAAAAAGCTAGCTGCTTACTACAGAATACTGAAATGAGATGAAGTCTATCAGATGCAATATTGAAGCATCTACATATGCATTCTTTGGCTTTGGCTTTGGCTTTGCAGATGCTATTTCCTAAAGCACAGTTCAGTAAGTGTAAGGTGTTCAGAACTCACAGAAACCAGATCTCCCAGCTTTCTGCCTTTGTGCTCAGAGGCACCTGATGCTTGTTTATAAGTTAAAAGTCATAGTTTGTGGGGACTGGGGAGATGGCTTAGCGGTTAAGCGCTAGCCTGTGAAGCCTAAGGACCCTGGTTCAAGGCTCGATTCCCCAGGACCCACGTTAGCCAGATGCACAAGGGGTGTTCGTTTGCAGTGGCTGGAGGCCCTGGCACGCTCACTCTCTCTGTCTCTATCTGCCTTTCTCTCTCTGTCTGTTGCTCTCAAATAAATAAAAATACACAAAAAAACATATATTTTTTAAAAGTCATAGTTTGTGAATCTTCCAATGTTTTTTTTAGCTCAACAACCACACAGTAGGGACGATGCCTTGAGATTGGCACCATGAATGGAACAAGTGTGTATGAGAGCCACAGTTCAGTGTAGTTGCGCTCCAGGGCTGCCTTTACCACCCTCTCACCACAGGTTTTGGGACATGACCCCTGAAAACACTGAACTGCAACAATTTCATAGATGCTGGTCTCCCAGGTCCTTTCCAATTCCTGCGAAATAATTTGTTTCTAAAACAACAGATAAGCATTACTTCCTTAGTTTAAAATTCCTCCAAAGTAGCTATGTTAACATGAGCAGGGTAATGATTTTGAATGAAGACTTGACAGGGCAGGGAATAGGTCAAAACAATACAGTCCACCTGAACCTTTTGCTAAAGGTATAAATTGCAACCTGAAAACCTGCCATTCTGAGGCACGATCTCCAGTTTCTATGTTTAGCGGTGAGCTTAATCTCACAAATAGCTCCCCAAGAAGAAGAGGAAATAGATGGCCACCAGCTGTCTTACGAGAAAGGCTAGTCAAATAGCCTGTTAGTGCCAGGCCAGGAAGTTGTGAACCAATAGCAACTGAAAACACGGTGAAAAAGAAATTTTGAGGTAGTTGATGTTTAGGATAGCATTGGAAGACTTTCCTTGATCTGAAGGCTGAAATTGATACTGCTTCTCCTATGTTTTGGGTGGCTAAAATCTCTTCTTTGGGAGTGAGAATATAGATCTATGGAAGAGCACTAGCCTGTTATGCGTGAGGCTGTGTGTTTATTCCCGACATCAAAATTAGAAACAAAAACCAACCAAAAACTATTCTTCTATCCTCTCATGTTCAGTACTTGGGGTCTGTGAGTCAAACTCCTAAAAGATAGATTTGTAATAGTACCAGAAGCAAACCAACCAACAAACATAAACACTCACAAAACAGCAATGGGTTTTCTTTGCATTGTACACATGGAGGTTCCCTTGAAATGTGACTCAAAAAGCCAATTGACTTATTGTTACATTTTCATATGAAAAGAGAAGGAAATAAGCTTATTTTTGCAGAAATAAATTATTTAGGAAGTATAACTGAGCATTCAAAAGAATAGATAGCAGTTTTCATAGAAACATCAATTTTATGATGATGAATCAATCCTGGGCTGCTTTCATGGGTTTAAAACAAATGAATTATTCAAAGTTTTTTTTTTTTTTTCTGAAAAGGTCTGATTTTAGGCATGTAAGAAACTTCAGGAACTCAAAAACATTTTGCCATAGTAGGTAGTCTTTTAATATCTTCAAACATTCAATAGTATCTAACTTAAAGCCAATATAAGATCCTGGACATTTTGATGCATATTTGGTGTAATGCACTCAAATTATAGTATCTACTTGGTGAACTCAGCTTGAACTACTAAAACTGTCTGTTTATGTCCATGGATGTGTGGTAATATTAGGACTCATCTATTTGTCCTCTGTATTTCATATCTGAGCCTTATTGTTATATTTGAGCTTTTCTGCCATTATAAAGGATAAAATAGGGTATCAAATGAAAATTGATTTTTTTCTTTTTGATTTTTCGAGGTAGTGTCTTACTCTAGTCTGGGCTGACCTGGAACTCACTATGCAGTCTCAGGGTGGCCTTGAACTCACAGCGATCCACCTACCTCTGCCTCCCAAGTGCTGGGATTAAAGGCGTGTGCCACCACACTCGGCTGAAAATTGATTTTTAAAATGTATTGTCCACAAAAAACGTTTTCTAATTTAAGTAGAAATCTTTATTTCCTATTTCATACTTTGTGAATAAACAAAAGTGAACGATTTATGCTTAGTCTTGAATTGTCCATACTGAAATGATTTTAATTTATGGCATATGTCAATATATTAATTTGAACCATATTAAGTTGTTTGTTAAATAGAATTCAGAGGAATACTGCTAATTGCATGTGTAATATTTGTGACTGGAGTCTACAAATCACTGACAATAATGGACAAAAGCTTTGTATTTTACATTTATTTTTCATCTAATTCCCTACAGCCAATCTTAGTAATATTGACAGTTTAACCAGTGTCAACTTGATTAGGTGGGATGTGGACTCACTTCTAAGTGGCTGTGTCAAATGTGCAAATACACAAAGCATGTCATCTTCATACACAATGAGTACATAGACAAAGAATCCTCAAAAAATTCTTTCTCTCTGTCTCTAGTCTCTGTCTTTCCATCTTTCTAATTAGTATAAATGGACAAATAGACTGGAATTCCAGACTATCTGAAATCAAAGAAATTCAAGTTCCAACTTTCTATCCAAAGACCATCTTGAGAAACAGTGAAATATTTGTTGTCTTGAAGAAGATGGTTGTTCTAGTGTACATGCCTAATTAGTTCTTTCAGAGCTGAACAAGCTAATTAAAAATGCCTTCACACTGCATGGGACTAGTGCTGATGTGCACTTCATGATGAATGGACTAACACCCAGGACTGGCACCATAACCTGAGTCCTAGGGAGGAAAGATTTGGACTGTGCTTCATGTAATCACAAGGTGGCAAAGATGAGTAAATTAATGTGCATACATGCAGATGAATAGAAATAAAGTTGCCAGATGTCTATAGCAAGCAGGATTCACCAGCATAGACTTCAGTTAGGAAGAAGTAATCAGGGAAGAATGAGCAGATTTTTAATTCTGGATATTTATTTAATTGGATTCTGTGTTTTCCCAAGTAGGACTGCCAGGCCTGGGCTAATATAAAACCTAACTTTTTTCAAATGAATGAAGCATGGAAGAGGGTATTCCAAACACATGTCTTGGTTAACCAGAACTGCTGATATCCACGGCAAAAATTTCTCTTCTATCTCAACTCTTCTCATGAGGCAAACACAATTTTATTTTTTAGGGACTAAATAGTTCCATCTTGAGTGTCTTATATTTTTGCCTTGCTGACAAGTAATTTCTTCATAGATTTGGGGAATGGGTTAGAGTGGAACCAGAGGGTACTAATCATTCTGGTGGCACAAGTGAAAAACAAGAATGGGTTCATCCCAGAAACCTGGTGACAGACTTGTGGCATCTTAACTCCTTATTGGCTTGACTAACTAAAAGTCTATACTTACATTTCCAAGTCCAAAGATGTGATCTTTATGAATACTATCCAATCAGTAGAGCTTACACTGCATTTATTAGTCTAAATAGGAAGAAAATTGGGGTTCTCCTTTAATATTGATTAAATCTGCCAATAGGTATCTCTATCACCAGGTTTGTCAGTCATATAGATTCCTTTGTCAACACCCTTTTGGTTTTCTCCTACCTGGCAGATAATACATGATCCTTGCATTGTCGGGAAAAAAGTTATTTGAGCTAATATTGTTTTAACTTTTCCTGGGGAATTGTTTACAAATGTGTTCTCCTCAAAGATACGGTGTCAATCATAGACCAAAGAAATGATTCCCATGGCCAGCTTGAAACCAATGGGATTAATTGGGTTTACTTATTGACCTTGGTTGAGTGGTTGCTTACAGGAGCTTGGGCAAATTATGGGCAACTACACCCAGTAACTGTTAACCTTAACTGTTTAGATGTATTTGGGGAGGAGAGGACCCTCATGATCTCCTTTGCCCAAAGACAAAATGGTACATATTCCTGTGTAAATATCATGTGGATAATCACAGCTGGTAAGGGTTCAAAAGAGCAACAGTGATGCTGTGCCTAGGAGGACAGCAAGCCCTTGCTCTTTGGCCTCCCTTTAAAAGCTGTTTTCAGAAGCACAGAGCAGCATGGTTAAAATGCAAGTCTTCAGGACCATCAGCTCAGTCTGGAGCAGAAGTTCTCACTTCACCTTGGTTTTCAGGAGTTTCTTCTTGACCAAGGGAAGTCTTCTAAGCCTCTTTTGCACAAGATAGTTTTGCATCCTTTCCACACCTTGTCATCTACCTACCAATCCCAACACAAATGGTTCCTGGCAAAGGACATTTTCAGATGACAAAAGTTCAAAAGGAATGAAAGCACTTTATGCAGGTGGTTTGAAGGACAGTGTGCAGAGGTTGACTTTCCTGCTGGTCATACAGAGGATGTTTGTTGCGGAAGGGAGCCATGATGCTTCACACCTGCTGCATTGTTTGACATTCTGGAAAATAGTATTCATCCCTGGGAAAGTAGAAAGCCTTGGGATCATGACTGGACACAATGCTAGACTTGGAAATACAGCATATGTTAGCTCCTTCGCCTCTATTTCCTCTTACCCTGGGCATTTCAGAACTATTGATATAAATATATTAAGAAGCAACTGAATTCACTGACTGAGTTGAAAAGTCTCATAGAAAGTATTTTACAGAACGTGGTTGTCAGCAGGATGTTGGCACTAGAGTGTCTTGAATGCAGAAGGACCAAAGATGTTACAGCTTTATTCATCATTTATTTCCCTTTGATTTCAGCGGCAATGATCTTGCCTTAAAACCTAATGTGGTGATCTGACTTTTCACCTGCCGAGCTGGAGCCAGCTTTTTTGGATAAGGTTACAGAGGTGCATGCAGCAACAGCATCTATCTATAAAAACCACATGAAAGTATTCTGGGCACTTTTCATTTCTTAGGGCAAAACATAATCAAACACATGGAGAAAATAAAACTTTTGGGACTCAATTTCAAGTATTTTTTAAAGGCACCTCTGAAGATGTTCCAGAGCCATATCTGTTAACAAACTTCTAGCTAATGCTCTCAAAGTGTGATGTGAGCTCACTGTGGTGGGGAAGAATCTGCTTACAGGTATAAGAAAGAAGAATAACCACTGAATAGGATGTTTAGATTGAAAAATCTGGACGCAAACTGTGCTGTCCACTTTGAAATCCTACAAAAGGCAGGAGTGTGGATGGCACTGTATAGTGAAAAGCTGCCTGATATGCCTTCTCATTGAAGATAATGAAAACCACACCG
Organism: Dipus sagitta; assembly: GCA_036346955.1. Classification (NCBI taxonomy): domain Eukaryota; kingdom Metazoa; phylum Chordata; class Mammalia; order Rodentia; family Dipodidae; genus Dipus; species Dipus sagitta. The sequence continues at coordinate 131,729,098 of CM070771.1, forward strand.
TGAGTGCTTGTCAAGGCCTCTTTGAAAATTCTGCATTACTTCTGTGCACCCTCAAGCATACGCATGCCGCATGCCCTTATTTGACACTGGCCCCATCTTAGGAATGCTGGAGAGTCACTATTTACATGACATGACCACCTATCCTCAGCACCAGTGCGTTGCTCAGCAAGATAGAACTTTAAAGTTTTCTTATTGCTGCTGCTGAAACTATAGAGGATTAAAGATTTCCCAAAGTTCAGTCTAGGTAATCCCTTCTATAGGATTAACTCACTGCATGGCTTTCTGGTATATATTTATTTCAAAAAAAGAAATAACAGATTTCAGTTCCTAAATCTGGAGGTAACATTTGTTTATTGAGCAGATAACATCATTGATAAGTTCTGTGCATGTGTGTGCATGCGTGCGCCGGAGTGTGTGTGTGTGTGTGTGTGTGTGTGTGTGTGTGTGTGTGCGTGCGTAGGGGTTTCCTAAATGTTCATAGCTTATCCAATGAGAAATCTCTAAATGAAAATTTTAAAAAAAACTCTAGTTTTTCACAAACTATAATTACTTTAATTACAGGATAATTATATAAATAATGCATTTGAATGTAGGTTTCAGTTTTCTTTGTTTTCTAAATATTATCATCTTTCAGTGTTTTCAGACGTGTAAACAGGAAACATTTAAGTTTAGATGAAGAGCAGGTGAACTGCCTATGATACAAGGAGAGACAATCAAAAGATGATTAGGCTATTGAAATATGCCTAACTAGGTGCTAATTTTTAAGTGAACAGGTGTAGTTAGTCATTATAACTTTAAAATGAAAATATATTTGAATTAAACTAATCCCCCAACATTAAAATAACGTTAAAGGTCTGACTGGTACTGACTTCCTCAGCAAAGGCAAACAAGGGGGAAATTTAGTGAGGAAGCTGCAGGTTTGGAAAGAGATGATTCAACAGTTTCCCAACACTATTGACATACTTAAACTGTGGCTCAACTGTCATGAGTGTGTTAAATAGATTAATATTTTAGTTGTTGTTATAGAATTATTACCTGCACAGAAATTGTATAGAGTTAGAGAGATCTTTCAGTTGCTGTGGTGGAAATCAATTAGTATTTTCTTTGCTTTCTCAATTCAGTTGTTTTTCTTGTTGCCTCTGAAGGGCATCAATGAACTCTCAGTTCCTCAAGTGGAACTCACAGAGATCTGACACTGTGCCTAACGGGATGGTAAACTTGTAACTAATGCATGAACTTCAAATTTCAAGGTGATGTGTCATATATAATATTCATTTAATTCACATATGACTGCATCTGAAATTGAAACTATAAATTTTATCAAAAACTTAATGCAACCACATAAAATAACTTTTGCGATGGAGCTATTTTAGATTCATTAAACACTATGGAAGAATCTAAATTGTTTGTAAGGATTCAAGTGATATTCAGAACATTTACCAATTTAATATAATTGTCTTTAGTGCACAAAATTATATTTCAGTGATTGGAAAAGAAGTTCAAGAGGTAATGCAAAAAGAAAACATAATGTCACAATTTCAAATATATGCTAGAATTTGAATGAACTTGCATAAACTATCTGAGTGGGTGTTTTGTCATGTAATCAACTTTAGGCTATGTCTAGTGAGCCTCCAAATGTTGCTATGGGTCTCTTCTTTTGAATTCTTCACCCCATATGTTCTTGTTAACCCATTATGGATTTTGCGTTCATTCATTTGCTTTCCCCTTCTAAGTGTAGGTAGACTGTGCTCTGACAGTACTTCCATGGTTTGGCTTACTGAGTGCTTCAATAAATGTTCCAATTTTTTTCCTATAACTATATAGGTACTTTGTGGAACTTCTTGATGCCTGACATTATTTTTTATCTTGTCACAGAGGATTACATTTGAATTCCATCTGTTTTGTGTGATTTTACTGCATATGCATAAACATGTGCAAGTATTTTAAAAGCCCAGAGAATCATGTGCAGCATAAGTTACAGGTAGTTTTTCTGTAGCTGCATAAGATAGTTTTCCTGAATAAGTAATACTGACACTGTAAGCTGAAGCTGAAAAAAAAAAAAAAAAAAACTCTTTGAAATGGCCCAAGATTGGGGCCATGAGTACAGTGAAAGAAAGCAGAAGAATTTCATGGAAGCTGACAGTCATGCCAATGATTATGCAAGTGGCATGAATGGATCCCTTCATGTTTATTCAAATACCACAGGAGGTCATGTGCTTTATGTATATGCAGGAAAGGGTAGGTGACTAGTATGAATGGGCATTATGACAGTTACTGACCTCAGTGGATGCCTACTTGTTTCTGACACATCTATATACCATCTACATGGTTTATACCATATCAATGTGGGCATGAACAAATGAACATCAGCTCAAATGATCCTCTTTTATGAAGTAATTCTTATTTCCTCTCACTACTACTATTCAATTATTTATTTTCAATCACAGAGTACAGAGGGCGAGGAGAATGGGCATTACAAAGCCTCTAGCCACTGCAAACAAACTCCAGATACATGCACTACTTTGTGCATCTGGATTTACCTGGGTACTGGGGAATCAAACCTGGGTTATTAGGCTTTGCAAGAAAGCTCCTTAACCACTAAGCAATCTCTCTAGCCCCCCACTGGTACTATTGACTTCTCTTTATTTACCCTACTTTTTATTACTAACATATGAATGTTCTGGCATTCAATATTTATTTTTTCCTGATTCTTCTAAGATTAGTTCAGTGTTTTATTTCACACAATGAAAGTTCTAGAGTACTTACTAAGATAGGATATTAATGTATTCCAAATTCTTACTTTAGTTCTTTATGTATTCACGAACATGCTTAGCATAGTCTTTTACCACAGAAAGGAAGGTAGATATTAATGTTAATTTTTAACTCTTTTCTTAGTTCTTAAAACATACTAAATGTGATTGAATTTTTAATAGATAGTTAAAACAAGAAGTCATATATTTTTCTAACTGAAATGCAATAAAATTAAAGCTTGAAGGGGCAAAATACTCTGGCAAGATACTGCAGCTTGTAAGCTCTAAAATGGGCCTAAAATGAAGCTGAGATCCAAGGTCTTTGTACTACAGCATGTAGTAGTCTCACTATGTTTTACATAAACTACTTCAAAACAATTATTTGAATACCTAGATAATAGTAAAGCCGGGAGAAATCAATGATTGAGAAGACATCCCTTGAAACAGGCAAGGGACAAAAGTATGCATCTTTATTACTGACTTTTGAATAGATCAAATAAAATAATACAAAAAAATTGAACTAGACACATCCGGTTTCCATCTGTACTTCCTTTGCTTAAGTTGTAATTACTTTTCTTGAACTCTCATCCAGATGAGTTAGGGAATATTTCTGCTATCATCACAGTATGTCAGATTATGCCTTATTACAAGCCTTTCTCAGAACCAGAAGCATATGTGTGTTTCTTAAAACCATGAGGTTATTTTAAGGATCTTTTATCTACCACAATAGACCTGTTGAATTTTTTCCTATTTTAGCTTAGTTTCTTTATTTACTTTACATGTTATGTTATTCATGCCCTTAATTGTAAGATGATACAAATAATTTTATAAAAGTAAGGGGAGTTATTTATGTGATCTAGATGTTAGTTTTTCCCCATCCACTCTAAGTTGACACCATTTTGTCCCAAGCCAGGCCCGGTGTTCAAAACTAGATTCTAGAGTAAGGTGTGGTGCCTTCAAATATAATTCCAATGCTTGTCAAGTTGAAGCAGGAGGATTGCTGTAAGTTTGAGGCCAGTCTGAGTTCCAGGGTGACACTCTGTCTCAAAGAGTGAACAAACAAATAAGTAGTAAAATAAAGCAAAACTAGGTCTTTGTGAGGTTAATACCAGGGATTTACTCATAATCAGGGATCACACTTTATGTTGTAATTTTGAAGCACTGTCAGAAGAAATGTGTTAATGATAAGCCATAAGAATCGTTCTTACTCCCCTTCTCTTTTCCTCCAGGTTAAAGTCATTCCCGTTAAGACACAGAGATCCAGCACACATGGCCACAGCCTCATTCTCTACAATATATATTTTAGGAGAACTTGTTTGGAGTTATTATTCATTGAAAAGATTATACTATTTCTCATGACCTTTTTAGCACTGACCACTTATAAAACATAATGAATATTTTGTTTATATTCTTTCCTCAAAAAAAATTCTTTTTTTATCAACTTGAAAATAGGCCCTTTTTGTATTATGCTTTCACCCATACTCACAGTGGAGAAAGGCAATGTTTGAGCTGATTGCAGAACTGCAGATATCTGGTTTCTCACTTGAAAACCTATCAGGGGAAAGGACGTTGCAAAGCACTGTAACATGAGGACAGGCCGCTTCTCCACTCTCTTAGGCTTCAGAGACCCAATAGCAGCCAACAGTTTTGGCAGGCCTTGGAATCTAAATTAAGCATCAGTTACAAAGAGACACCAGTATTGGTCAACATTGGATTTTAGGATGTTTCTCCTGCATGTGTATGTTATTCTGTTTGTGCCCACAATGTCAAGATCCTTTGCCCACATAAGCTCTGACAGGCAACATGACACAAACTGTAAAGTGAGCAATGCCATAAGGCAGCATCTTTAATTGCTTGCTCTTAGTCGCCCTTCTGAGAATTCTCAACATTGGCAAGTTCATGAAGTTACTGTGTAGTCACAGAGAGGAAACAGTGGGTTTTTTGTTGTTGTTGATTGTTTGTTTGTTTGCAGAGCTTGATTTGAATTTCACTTTCAGAGTTGCAAGTGGCATAACTATAAAGCTCTGATGCTTTGTGGGGTGATTGTGTTTACCAATGGGGAAAATGGGCAGTTGGTACCTTTTATTGTGGGGGAAAGTTCAGTAAGAAAAGTAAATAAAAGCTTGGGAAACAGTTTCTTCTTTGGTTGCCTCTAGGTGTTTGCATTTATAATTTGCATTCATTATCTTTTTATGCTTACACTCTACATCTAAGGTATTTTTTTTCCCGTAACCAAACCTCTCAAAAGGGGTTTCTTACATTCCCTATCAGCCCCTAGTCATGATTCCACATTGTCCCAATCACAATTTTTTGAGTCACATGTCACTTGTTTACTGTGTTACTCATGTTTATGTGGCTGTGACAAGTACCTGGAATAAGGAACTTCAAGGGAGGAAAGCCGTTACTTTAGCTCATGGTTTCTTTCAGAGGTTTCAGGACAAGGTTCCTTAGCCCTGATGCTTGGAAACTGTGGGGAGGCAGAGAATCCCACTATTGGCATATGGCAGAGGAAACTGCTCACTTCCTTGTGGTCAGGAAGCAAAAATGGAGACAGGAAGTGCCTGGGGGTCACAATATCCTCCTGGAGAGCATATTTTCACTATGTAGTCTCAGGGTGGCCTTGAACTCATGGCGATCCATCTACCACTGCCTCCTGAGTGCTGGGATTAAAAGCGTGAGCTACCACGCCCGGCTTCAGAGTATGTTTTCAGTGACAACATCCTTCAACTGAACCCCACATCCTGTATGATCTTCCACCTGCCAATAGTGTCACAGACTAGCAATCAAGTCATTTGTGTGGGGTCATCTTTGTGAGGATATGTAAACTCCAATCCATAATGATGAGACAAACAGTGAATTCTTTGTGGCCAGAAGTAAAGCACATGCTGTTTGATGTCTCATCATCCTTCCATATGACTGAAGTTTTGCCTCCATTGCTTCACGCAACTTCTAGTTGAACGCCTGCAGACTTAGATGGTTTGTCTCCTCTCACTTTCTGGCTATTTCCTTTTAATCATCTTCACCACTTCCTTTTCTTCTAATTTAGTTCCAAATCTCAGTAGCTTCATGAATCCAAGCACCTGAAATGTGGCCAGATTGAGTTAAGATAAATTGTAAGTATAAGCCACAATAAGATTTTGAATAAATGTTATGAAAAAATATATTGCCATGCTAATATGCAGTTTATTTTCATTATTCTTGGTAATTGTGTTTCCTAACATCTCCAGGAAAACAAAATTGGTAAATTTAGACCTACTGATTCCAGGGGAAATAAAATGTTAGGTACCTGTGAAACTCTTGTTACAACATTTCATCAGAAGATCAATATATAACCTTGTGCTGCGTGTGTTTTTGTTTAAAGGCATATATATGGAGTCATTGTATGCTCATAGCCCACAGCACTGTAGCCCAAGCTTGCATACAGCCTATTGAACACACAGGTTTTCTCTGGAATATACACCATAGACTCTTACCCTAACAGATATGTTATACTGTGTCAAAATTCCAGCAGTCAGGAGGCAAAGCTAGGAGGATCACTGAGTTCAAATCCATCCTGAGGCTACATAGTGAATCATTGTGAATTCCAGTTCAGCCTGGGCTAGAGTAAGACTCTACTTCAAAAAAACCTATATATATATAATACCATATATATACGTATATATATATATATATATATATATATATATATATATATACGTATATATATATACATATATGCACAAGAAGAAGCATTATTTAAAACCCATCAAAAATAACATAAAAAAATAAAAAACAAACATGGTGCTAAACAGGCCACAAACTGAACACTGTTTCACCATATGAAAATGGGAACAGAAAGAACAGGAAGACTTCAACTGGGAACATGTACATCACTCTATGCTTGTGGCATTACAGACAGTAGTTAGCTAGTAGGTTAATCCACAAGTAAGGATTCCATAAATAATGGACAGTACACACACTAAATATATATTGAGTTTATAATATTCTATACATATGACTTAATTTCTCAGTTGGTTATTTGGACATAGGTTACATGCTAGAATGGTAATATTTTACATGAAGTACATAAACTATAGGCTTAATAGAGTCTATTTTTTCTAATTTTCTTGACTACTTTAAATGTAGCTACTAGGAAATTATATATAATTTACATTGGCTTATGTGGCTTATGCATCAGGCAGTGCTGTTGTGAAGGGAAGAGCTTCTAGGGCTAGATTCTTGCATAAGCTGTCTTTCCTCATACTTTAAGATCACACTTAACCTGTATTTTTCTTTTCTATTTTTCTTTCTTTCTTTCTTTATTTTTTTTTTTTTTTTGGTTTATCCGAGGTAGAGTCTCACTCTAGCTCAGGCTGACCTGGAATTCACTATGTAGTCTCAGGGTGGCCTTGAACTCACAGTGATCTTCCTACTTCTGCCTCCCAAGTGGTGAGATTAAAGGTATGTGCCGCCACCATGTCCAGCTTACTTGTATTTTTCTTATACTCCAGCCCACAGGTGCTTTCCTTGGCTCTAGCTTTTGAGTATGTACAGCCTCGTGAATCTCTTTGCTCATTTACTTCTGCACCATCACTATTTTTTCCATTACCAGAGTACTTCCTGAGTGGTCTCTTACTCCCATATACTGCCATTTGAATGCTCTTTTCAAACTTGTTACTTTATAATCATACTTCTACATAGAAGCCTTCAATGGCTTTATGCCTTATTCAGAATGAAATCCATGTGTGCAATTACCTAGTGACATGATCCACAAGATCTGGTCCCTTCTTGATAATGGAGAGCGGGCTCATGTTTGGATATGGTTCTGACTTCTTTCCCAGCTCCAGCTTGCCTTCTGACAAATTTTATACACTCTTCCAAATAATTACTGTACTCTGTCCACACGGGACTCCTTTTAAATATTTTTTAATATTTTATTTATTTATTTGAGAGAGAGAGAGAGAGAGAGAGAGAGTAGGCGTGCCAGGGCCTTCAGCCACTGAAAACAAAGTGCAGATGCATGTGCCACCTTGTGCATCTGGCTTACATGGGTCCTGGGGAATCGAATTGAGGCCAAGGAGAATTGAACCAAGATCCTTTGGCTTTGTAGGCAAATGCCTTAGCCACTAAGTAATCTCTCCATCCCCCACACTAGACTCTTGACTTTCCCCAAAGCAACCCAGAACTTCCCTGATGTAGGTCCTTTGCAGATGTTATCCCCGGTCAAGAATGGCATTCAGCAGCTTGTTCATTTCTACTCATTTCTGTAACCTCATCAGATTTAGTCCAAAAGGTACCTGATTAAGGTGACCTTTGGTGACAAGCTCTAGGAAGACCTCTGCATCCCTCAGTGTCTGCTATATAGTGATTTCCTCCAGGTAGATACATTCCATTCTAGTAGTAGTTTCATTAGGAGGTCCCAAATTGTGACATAGGTTCAGGAAGTTCTGAAGGGATGAATGGATGAGAAGCCAGTTAACTCTCAGGGAGGAAATAACTCAGCTCTCAGGGAGTTCCTGAGACACAAGATTCCCAAGACCTGACCTAAAGGTTATAGAAAGAGTAAGAACTACCTGGGAGGATAGACTCATCTACTTATTGCAAGTCAGGAGTCCTTTTGTAGGCTGGTGTGGATCTTCCAGTGATGTAGTGATATAGGTATCCCTCACCCATGCTCTGGCAAGTAATACCATTAAATTTACTGGTTCACTAAGCTATACTGCGGTAGAATCCTTTCTTTGGTCATTTGTTGGGTATATAGACAAGTGTTCATGCTTAACTAAGAAAATTTAGCATAACATTGCTTCCAAATTTAGCTAATTTTCTTCTCCTTACTACCTATTACTCTATGAAGATTTTGATTTGTTTCCTCGTTCTGGTACTAAAATGTGAGATCTATGCAGAGACATTTATATTACCCATAACTGTGGGCTAACTCCACAATGTATGACCCATATACCTCAACAAGGAGGGGCCAAGGGGAGGGGGTAGGTCACGGATGAGCCTAATAATGGTACCAAACTGGCTGTATTTGCTGAATACAAAACTAACTAATAAAGAAGAAAAGAAAAGAAAAAAAAAGTGAGATCTTGTAAAATAGTGACTCAGACTTGATGATTGTCTGCCCTGTTACCAGTGTTGCAATAACACCTGACACATAGCAGATAATTCATAAAATATTTTTTTTTGTTTTATGAGGTAGGGTCTGACTCTAGCTAAGGATGACCTGGAATTCACTATGTAGTCTCAGGGTGGCCTCGAACTCATGACGATCTTCCTTCCTCTGCCTCCCGAGTGCTGGGATTAAAGGTGTGTGCCACCACACCTGGCTTATTTTTTGAATAAGTAAAATACTCCATCTAAAATCCAGACCTCCATAGTATCAAAAGCCTTCTTGACCAATAAATGCCTTTCACATTTTTCTAATGTAATATTTAGATAATCAATATCTAGAATTGAAATTAATAGTGGCTTAAATTGGACAGACCTCAACTGAAATGCTAACTTTGACAGTTGCTTTGATCTCTGTGGACAAGCAATTTTAGTGCTCTGTGCAGCATATTTTCCTTCTCACAGTGAGGTTAAGAATACCTGCCTTACAACCCTATTTTCAGGGTTATAACAAATCCACATGAATTCCCTATATGGTAAATAGCACATATTATGTGCTCAGTTGTCAATGCTATTCAGCAGTCTTTCATTAAACGCCTACTCTATGCCAAGTCCCATGCCACAGTTTGAGGATGCAAACTCCATGATATGTAAATCTTAAAACAAATCAAATATGTGCTAGTGAGAAATGGGAAGGGAATTGAAATATTGGAGGTGGTAGTGGGCAGATATAGTCACAAATGAGCTTTGAAGTGCTCAGTTCTAGGATGACATGTGATTACAATGTTGTGGAAGTTAAGGGAGAGCTCTATGACAATGAGATGCAATGAGCTGAGGACACCTTTCGTAAAACAGGGAACGTTGGAATGCTTACTGGATGATGTGCTGCACTGGACAGGTGGGACAGCCATGAAGGAATGCTTGGAAAATAGGGAAGTGAGCAAAGGCCTGAAGGGTCAACCAACAGGAAGTAACCCAGGAAAGAACAAGTCATTTAGCCTGGCTGAGCATAGCTAAGGGATTCTGTACAAAAGCAGAAGCCAAGGTTAGATGAAGGGCTTTTCATGCTACATGAAGCTGTTGAATTCTTTTTTCTTTTAAGCAAGTATATAGCAAGTTGAATGGTGGTCCCCAATGAGTTATACCCAGACATATAATCACTTAGAAAAAAAATATCTAGGCATATGTAATTAAATTAATGATAATGATGAAAAACTCTTTCCAGATTATCTATATGAACCCCAAACATAAATTCAAAATGTCTATAAAAGACAGACGTTCATGCAATTTGAGACATAGGAGTGAAGACCATGTGAGCATGGAGGCAAAGATTAGTGTGATGCAAACAAAGGATAAGGAATACCTGGTCCAACAAAGTCTGGAGGATGTGAGTCAGAGTTCTCTCTGGAGCCTCTGGAAGGAATACGATGGCAGCTTCACTTCAAACTTCCCAGAGAAAATGAATCTCTATTGTTCTAAGAGCTGTGTATTTCATGGAAATGTGTTACTTACCTTAGGATATTAATGCAGCAGTCATCTTAGACTCTTTTATATGTGCAGGTTTTTTGTGTGTTATGTGTAGTGTGATACATAGCATGTGTGGTATAGTGTAGTGTATGGAGTTGTGTGTGTCATACGTGAATACATGTGGAAATCAGAGGGGGATGTCAGGTATTTCTCCACTATCACCCACTCTTTCCTTGACACAGAGTCTCTCACTCAACTTGCAGCTGCCGTGTTCAGTCAGAGCAGTTGCCCAGCCAGCCCCAGAGATTATCTGGTCTCTGCTTCCTACAGGGCTGGTGTTACAGATCTGTGTGGCTACACCCAGCTGTGCATGTGGCTGCTGAGGAACTGAGCTCAGAGAGAATCCTGCCCTCTCAAGCCCAAATGTTTTTGGAGCAAACCTCTTACCGTAGAGCCACCACTCCAATGCTATATGTAGAATTTTTAAGCAGAGTAAGTCTAAGAAGATCTTGGAAGAAATTGAACAAAGAATGAAAGGCTAGGAGGAGAACATTTATTTCAAGTATCCGGCTAAGAACTTTTGGGAATATGGACTAAGAACAACCTTTGGCAAGGAGTAGGGGCTTTAGCTAGTGATTACATGAGATGCTGCAGAATGTATTAAATATTGTTAAATGGGCTGGAGAGATGGCTTAGTGGTTAAGAGCTTGCCTGTGAAGCCAAAGGACCCCGGTTCGAGACCCGGTTCCCCAGGACCCACGTTAGCCAGATGCACAAGGGGGCGCATGCGTCTGGAGTTCGTTTGCAGTGGCTGGAAGCCCTGGCGCGCCCATTCTCTCTCTCTCTCTCTTTCTCTCTCTTGCCTCTTTCTCTCACCATGTCACTCTCAAATAAATAAATAAGATTGAACAAAAACATTTAAAAAAAATAAATAAATATTGTTAAATTAAGGAGTAGAATTTTATCTGAGTCCCATCATGGCTCTTAAATAGTGCTGAGACAAACAATGGCTTAATTAATCTATCATAAATCGTGGCCTCAGTGTGTTGGGGATAGGCCCAGATGATGTATTTAGTATTAGAATAATAGTGGTGACCTTTTTAACTTTACAATTGTCCTAGCTTATTTGATAATTCATGTGAAGCACCCAATATAATTCACTTGCAAGAAGGAAGATAGAATCTGTGATATTGGGACAGGGAAAAGGTAGATTTATAAACAATGGGAACAAAGTAAAGATGACATAGACTTGCTACCAGGATGATCCAATCAAAGTTCTCATAATCATCAATTACAAAATGCTAGAGGGTCTATATGTTATGTGTTGTGGGTTTTGAGAGCCTTTTTTGGGCTCTGGATTGGCTTAGTTTAGGGGTTACATTGCTGGACACACTCAGTGTTCGCTACAACTTCCCTAGCCAGTGGTGCTCCTAGTTCATTGTCTTACATCCAGAGAATAATGACAAATGCAGACACCTACAAGAGTAAGGAAAACAAGGGTTTATTAGAGCATAAGGCAGAAAGTGACAGCAAGGAAGAAGACAAAGGTAAAGTAGGGTAGCTTCTAAGTTTGGTGGGGTCCTGAGTAACAGCACAGCGACTTTGATCAGAGTTTTTTACACCCTTGGTGATTTAACTTAAGTATTAAGTCATGGGGGGTTGGATTGGATATTTGGACGTTATGTGTCGGCTTCTGATAGGCTAATGATTTCATACCCTTAGGAATGCAAGCTAAGGTCAAGTGTGGGAGGATAGGCTGAGTTTGACAGAAGATTGGTTTGATTGGATGGGCCAGACAATAGTCTTGGGAGTCAACATGAATCAGGGCTTTTTCTAAATTTTAGTTCTCACACTCCACTTTATGGATTTATAACATCTCTGTGCTTCTTGACTCTGTCAAACCATATAGATATCTGCTTATTCTTTTGGAACCTATAATTCTGAGTAGCTGCCAACAAAATGGGGGTTTCCTTACTACTAATGTCTATCAAAATGATAGCTACAATAGTGAACAGGACAACATGCTCTTTCAATACAAAGCCCTCTGACCTTTGTATTACTAATGGATAAAAAAAAAAAAATCCAAGCACAAAATTAAACCAACAATAAAAATATCTTGTCCTGAATTCTCACTCCCTACATTCCTCATTAAGCTCAGTTAAGAGCACATTCTCATACTCTGGTGATAGAATCTAATTTCTTCTTCTAGGAAGGGGAAGACTTTTGTATTGTGGGACAAAGGTTAATAAAGACATTAAAAAGTCCTCTGGACTGCTCTGCAGGGAGTGTAAGATATAACCCTCAGCAAGAGTGCTGGGGTGTGCCCAAAAAGAAGGGCCCTAGAGTGGGTGGGATTAAAGCCTAAACATGGGCTGGAGGGATGGCCCAGCAGTTAAGGCATTTGCCTGCAAAGCGAAAGGACCCTGGTTTGATTCCTGAGGGCCCATGTTAGCCAGATTCACAAGGGGGCTCATGCATCTGGAGTTTGTTTTCAGTGGCTGGAGGCCCTGGCACACTCGTTCTCTCTCTCTCTCTCTCTCTCTCTCTCTCTTCCTCCCTCTCTCTTATTCCCTGTCAAATAAATTAATTAATTAAGTTAAATATGTTAGAAGAGCCTAAACTTGAAAATTTTTGGCTCTAGGCTGGGCGTGGTGGTGCACGCCTTTAATCCCACACTCAGGAGGCAGAGGTAGGAGGATCACCGTGAGTTCGAGGCCACCCTGAGACTCCATAGTGAATTCCAGGTCAGCCTGGGCTAGAGTGAGACCCTACTTTGAAAAACAAAAAAATAAAATTTTTGCTTCTGACATAACTCCCAGTTCCAGAAATTGGCACTACCCACATTGACCTATTGATTGGAGGACTTACGAGGTCCCCCAAACAAGCCAGGCTTCTGTCAAAGCATTTGGTTATCCACTTGAGGTAAAAAGTAAGACCCTATTGCAGAAGACACCATATACTGCTGACACAGAATATGGAGAAACCTGACTGGAATATGGAAGATAGCCAGTCCCCAGATATCCCATCCTGTGCTGAGAAGCGCTACATGAGCTACTGGGGGAAAGTGGCCAAAGTGGGCAAGCAGGGGTCTAAGACACTCAGAAGCAATCAGCCTGGCCATAAGTACACACCAGTGCAATGGTGGCACACAGCCTTGGTGCATAACTGATGACTGTCTGATTGGGTAAAAGATCTTCTCAGTGGAAAAGAACATATCTGGGACTGGGAACGAGGCATGAATCCTATGGAGACAAAGATTATGCTCTCCAATGTCAAGCTACCACTACTCTGGCTGAAAGAGGGGCTACATTCATCAAAATCTCCCCTAAATTTATAACACTTACCCAACTTAGCCTATGCTGACTTCACTCTCCTTTGGAGAATCTGTTTTCCTTTTTTCAGAAGGTAGCAAGACCCAAGGAAATAAACCACTCCTCTCATCTCAGCCAAAGCCCAGATGAAACCACAGAGGAACCGGGGAGATCAGCAGGAGTGCTGACAAAGAGCCTGACAGTCAGTACCAGGGTGAAGGAAACAGATGCTGAGGATACTCAACACCTACCAAAGCAGAAATCCAGAGGCTCTTCAGAACTCATCACTGAAGTAGTCTTAAAACACACCCATCAAGGCTCAGGGAATATTTGTGCAAGAGGGAGCAGAAAGATTATAAGAGCCACAAGTTGGGATATCATGCCCAGAGGCATTGCTTCCCCTGAAATAACTGACTGCTGCTCCCACAATGCATAACCCATAACCCCATGGGGAATACCAGCAACTCCACTGAGGAGGGGCCCCTGAAAAATGGTGGTAGGGAGGAGGGAAAAGATGGTACCAACACATGATGTATCCATACAAAGTGTGCTCTTAATAAAAAATAAATAAATGCAAACAAAAGTCTAAGGAAGGTTGGGCCAAGGTAATAACTCTATAGTTTATTGGTCCAGATACTGTATGGAGAATATTGCATTATGTGAAATCCAGTAGGACTTTGCACATGAGAGACTATAAAGTATGTTATTCTGAGATGGAAGAAACCATGATTTGGAGATGTCAAGTCAACATGCAAAGGCCCTATTTAGGAACCTTGTTGGTGATCAATTAAAGATATATGATATCCAGCAGTCACTACACATCTTTTGAGTTTATCTATATTGATGAATGTTGCCACTGTTGTTGGAAAGCACTCTGTGCTATATGATCTACATTAGAATACAATGAAGAAGCCATTTCATCTGAATACTTGAGATATAAATAGCTGGGGCATGAACAATGGTAGTTACCCCATCCTCGTTCAGTGACAGTTCTATTTGTTGTTTCTACCCGTCTGATTATGGGCACTGTGAATTATGAACACTGTGAGGAGTGTGACTTGTTTTTGACAAAGCGTCTTCTTTTCACATGGCTGTTCCTAGACTCCATGGCACAATGTCATTAATGCCAGCCAATATCTGCTTGGAATCCCAACTAAACTCATTTGTAATAGATGAAATTGCTAAAAGAAAATCTCCAAAATATATGAGTAAAAGCAATCAATGTAGAAATGAACCACATGAAGCACATTTATGCATTATTGACACAATTCATTTGACAGTGACACCAATGTAGGCAGTGAATATTGTTTCCCACTGAGCTCTTTTAGCTTAGAAGAAGTCCATTTTCTATAGGGTTTTCACTGAAAGCTGTGACAAGAACACTGCAGTAATGCCTGTTATTGTTGTGTTGTATAATATAGATGTTAATGTACAAATTAGAAGGCATTGTTTGGGTGTGACACATTTTTGTTGCTTACATTTCAACACAAAATAGATTAAAGTGTGCTTTAATGGTTTCCTTGTGCAGGACTAGTGTGGCCTCACCTCCAGCATATGTTTTGGACAAGGTCTGATGAGCAGTTCACTTTCTGTAGCTGCTTTTCATACTCACTTTAGGATTCCTAATAGCTCTAATTATAAACTGCAGTTTTCTATTTCATCCTTGCTGTTCTTTGTCATTGCTCTGCTCATAGACATTTAAACAGTGGAAGCTGTTTATAGTTCATTAAACAGTTTAAGTTGTTGTTCTAAAGTTTTATCCTTTTCTGTGTGTTTCCAAGTCATTTCCCACTGTTGTCATATGAAGCCATGCAACACAATTCAATAGGAAACCTCAGATATGCACATTTTTGTGAATAACCAGCAGGGCTTACACAAAGCCATATATGAGTCACTGAGTTTAACTATATACTATGTTCCACAGGGTATTTGGCACAGAATGTTTGGACTTTTAAAAAATCTTCTATGATTCTTTTTAAAGTGGTAATTTTGCTTCTTAAATAAAAACACTAGCCAAAAGGAGTATTAACTCCTATTATGATACAATGCAGCATAGAAAATGTGACTGTTGGACAGCTAAGTACTTTCCTATAATATCACAGTCGGAGGAGATAAAGTAATTACTCCAATAAATGACCCACCAGGTTGGAATTGCAATTTAAAAAGGAAAGACTTACTACCATTAAAATTACCAAGGAATGTGCAGAAGATCTTAGTGGTATCAGAAGGTGGCCATATCTCTGTTTTCTCCTGGACTGTGACTGGTTTTTTTTTTTTTTTTTTTTTTCTGAGGCAGGGTCTCACTCTAGCCTAGACTGACCTGGAATTCACTCTGTATTCTCAGGGTGGCCTTGAATTTACAGTGATCCTCCTACCTCTGCTTCCCAAGTGCTGGGATTAAAGGCGTGTGCCACCACGTTCTCCTGGAAAAGGCTCTGTGTCAGCCACATTCTTGAAAGAATGTGTAGACCTGGGTCATTTGGATTCATTGTCTAAACCATGATATAATCTTTCTGTGAAAATTGAAGTGAAAGACTGGGGATTTATTTATTTATTGCTGCTCAGACCAATGAAAAATCATCCTTCATCATATTAACTTACAAGAAAGAGTTCATTGAGATCATCACGTGGAGCGTGCATCATACATGATACACTTCTGCATCAGAGACAAAAGTATACCTTAAGAATCAGACCTAAAACAGGATGAATGGTACAGAAAAATGTGGCATTAGAATAACATTGAATTTCCTAATAATGATTGTTTTAAGAACCTGAAGCAGTTTCTTCTCCGGAAGGGTAGCTGACAGTCTTGGCCTGTGATATGCAGCTCTGTGGATGGTCTGTAGAAAGCAGGCCTCTCTTACAAGCTGTTCTAGTAGCAGCCTCAAAAGTATGAAGCTTGTGTCTGTGCAATAGTCTTCCTTCTTGCCTATTTCATTCATTTCCCCACATTATTAAAAGATAAAGATAATCACAGAACCAAGCAGTACATAGAAAGGGTTAAAATGGTAGATTTTATGCTCATATAAAGAAAACAGCTAATTTCAGCTTACAAGTAGCACCTTGTGAACTCTGACATTGCTGATGCAGTACCCATGGTGACAAAGAACGTACTGCTTGTGAGCATTGTGTCCCTTGATTTTAATTCACGCTGATACGTGCACATTCTATAATATTCTGACACATACGGATGTGCACATTCAAAGAAGGATGACCCAACACCAGGAAAAAGTCACTTATACTAAAATTCAATATAGGGTATTCTTTTTGCAATTTCTTTTCTTAGGAGCCTGTCCTATATGTCTACACTTAGCACTTACATTTTTATGCAAAAAACTTATAAATTTGTCATATATGTATTTATATCTTATATAATCAGAAGGTATTATCTAACCATCATGAGGACAACATGTTTTTTAAAAATTAAATCATTTGGGCTGGAGAGATGGCTTAGTGGTTAAGCACTTGCCTGTGAAGCCTAAGGACCCCGGTTCGAGGCTCAATTCCCCAGGACCCACGTTAGCCAGATGCACAAGGGGGCGCACGCATCTGGAGTTCGTTTACAGAGGCTAGAAGCTCTGGCGCGCCCATGCTCTCTCTCTCTCTCTCTTTCTCTCTCTCTCTCTGCCTCCTTCTCTCTGTCGCTCTCAAATAAATAAATAAACAAAAAAAAATTAAATCATTTTGTGAAGGTAGGCAAAAAAAAAAACATCGTCATTAAAGAAAGACTAGTTGGAAAGAAGAAAGGGTTTGATAGAAAGGGAAGAAAGACAAGAAAAGGTAGCAGGGGTTGTAGTCAAACATTGTTATGTCATGTATGAAAATGGTTCATACAATGTTAAAAACATCACTCAGTAAACTATAAAATTTGGCATAGATATATGCTGCTATGATTCTCAGAAGGAGTAAACATATTTTCCTTTGGCTATAAGAGTATCAAACATATCGTTAACAAAATGAATTTTTAAAAAATGAACAAAAAACTGTTTTAAATATTAAGCAATAAACTATAAAATTTGGCATAAATACATAACGTTATGATTCTTAGAAGTACTAAACATATTTTCTTTTGGCTATAAGAGTATCAAACATATCTTTAACAAAATGAATTTTTAAAAATTAATAAAAAATTGTTTTAAGTATAAAACAAGAACTTTTTTTGAAATGACAGTTCATAACTTCTACCAAACCATATTATCTAATTAATTTTCATGTTTGTTATTTATTTTCTCTCTTTCCCTGCTAAAATGTGATCTAGATGAGGGCATTTATTTTTGTTTGTTACTCACTGGTATATTACAAAAGCAAAAACCACAGATCTATGCATATGGGGTACTCAATAAATACCCACTAGATGAACAAATGGACTTATAATACCAGATCTTAAAGGAAAGAATTATGTCCACAGACAAGATGATCCAGAAAGAACTTTTTTAATTTTTAATTTTATTTATTTATTATTTGAGAGAGTGAGAGAGGGAAAGAGGCAGAGAGAGAAAGAGAGGAGAGAGAGAGAGAGGGAGAGAGAGAGAGAATGGGCGTTCCATGGCCTCTAGCCAATGCAAATGAACTCCAGGACTCATGCACCATCTTGTGCATCTGTCTTATATGGGTCCTGGGGAATCAACCTGAGGTCCTTTGGCTTTGCAAGCAAACACCTTAACCGCTAAGCCATCTTCTCCAGCCCCAGAAAAAGGTTTTAAAGAAAATTCTAAAATCCAGAAAACCAGATACTTCTATGGTACATTTTCGGTGAGAGGAAGGTAGATGATTTAAGAGACACTGGGAGAGCATTATGACTTCAAAACCTCAGTAGGCCTTGGTCATATTGTCCTTTAATGTCTAGTGAGGCAATTCATCTGAGCATTTATTTTTTTTTTTATAATTTTTTTTTTTATTTATTTGAGAGCGACAGACAGAGAAAGAGGCAGATAGAAAGAGGGAGAGAGAATGGGCGAGCCAGGGCCTCCAGCCACTGCAAACGAACTCCAGACGCGTGCGCCCCCTTGTGCATCTGGCTAACGTGGGTCCTGGGGAGTCGAGCCTTGAACCGGGGTCCTTAGGCTTCACAGGCAAGCGCTTAACCACTAAGCCATCTCTCCAGCCCTGAGCATTTATTTTAAGACCAAGCAATCCTGGTGAAACAGAAACACAAGGACCAGTGGGTTGTGACTGGTTCTCCACAGTCTCTCATCCTCTTCGTTCCTCACAAAGAGTGTACCACCCCCATGGATTCTGATGCACATTACAGAAATGATATTGAGTCTCACAGCCTGTTCAAACCTTTTCTGGGTTCTCCTCAGTCTACCACAGCATAAACTGCAAAGGACTTTTCCAAGATTACAAGCCCATCCCCACCTCCTCCTGTTTCTTTTCCTCAATGGCTTCTTTCCATCATTTTGACTTCACCACATGCTCCAGTCCTATACAACATGGAGGTTTCCACATTTGTTTACCATCTCATTGGAATGTTTCATGTTTTCAGAAACATCTTTTCTAGCCATTCATGCTTTGCCATTATTAAGTATTGTGATGATTGACACTCTATCGCTGCTCAATACATGTTTGTGAAAATAATATAGGTCAAGCAGACAAAAGTATCCAAGTTTCAAAATCTGCCCCAAATAGCCTAGAAACAGTGTATTTAACAGAATATTTTAAGCAAAAATGAAAAAGGTGAAAGGTTAGTCAGAAAATGATGTTGAGAAAAATATCACATAACTTGGAAAAAGTACAGAAGTTTTCATTTTAACCAGCAGAGTTTAAAGTTCTTGGCATCAGTTAATGGAAGCCATTCTGGTACTTATTGGAACCTGTTTGGTGACTGATATCCAAAAGAAGCAAAAAAACTAAGCGTGGAATGAGAACGCATTTGACACACTGTGAAGTGGGATGCAGAGAAACACAAACTCTGAATGCAACATCTGCACACTGTAAATATTGATTTCTGACTGAGAAAACAACATTTTACATATTAACATGGATTATTCAAGGTCAGAAGTAGTGAAATTCCATGCTAATATGTAAAATGTGATCTTTTCATAAGGCGAGAAAATTGCAAACAATTTTCATGAGAACTGTGACTAATGGTTTTGAGAATTATGAGGGTATTTAATTTCTTTAGATTCTTGTATTAGTTTTCTAAATTTCATACAGTGAACATTATTTTCTAATATTTTATTTATTATTTATTTGCAAGGAAGGAAAGAGAGGGGGAGCACACCAGGGCCTTCTGCCACTGCAAACAGAACTCCAGATGTATGTGCACCTTGTACATGTGGCTTTATGTGCGTACTGGGAAACTGAACCCAGGCCATTAGGCTTTGCAAACAAGTACCTTTCACCATTGAGCCATCACTCCAGCCCAGTGCACATTATTTTTATGAGACATAGCCATAAGTAAAGGATATTTGCTATAAAATAAATTACTAAATCTATTATGTTTGTTTTAAGATGTGGCTTTAGGGGAAGAAAATACAATGCAAGCCCTGACCTCAGTTTGCCATAAGAGGTTGTGATTTTCTGAGCATTTTACTACTTTGTAATTTCTAAAACATTGCCCTTGTGTATGTTATCTACTGAAAGCCCAGCTTCAATAAAACCTTAAAGCTAGAAGTAACCTAACTCTTCAAGAATAAAAGGTGAATTGAGCCAATAATATTACACACATATGTATGTATGCTTATTTATATATAGAAAAGATCTAGATATCATTTAATCAACTGTGACAAGCATCTTACTTTGTAATGACGGAATAATAGGAACAATTTTATTAGTTGAATAGTTTATAGTCAGCATATATTATATTTTAACTATGTATTTTCTAAGTGGAAATAAAACCAGATAATAAACACAAAAATTTGAAGAAGTTAAAAAATTTGAAGAAATGCAACTTGACTCTCGAGCTTATGGGAGGTCAAGTGATTCAGTTCATAAAATTCAGGCTTTTGGCATGGAGATCATGGTGTAATGGAGTGTATCTGGAATGGGTCTTGCACAAGACAAGAGAAAAATTGAACTAGATATAGATAATAGATAGATGGATGATAGATGATTGGTAGGAATTTGGGCCCCGAATTTCAAACATGGAAAACAGAAAATTCAAAAATAATTGGTGGTAAATTATGCAGATTAGTAAATACTGAATTAAGTAATAAACATTTAATTAAAAAAAGATAGGGAAAGTAGAGCCATTCCATGGCTGTAACTATGAAAAGTAGTTAGAAGTCATCACTGTGTGCTTAGACTTTTGTTATTGTTTGCTTCTTTTATTTTTTTTATATATTTTTATATTTTTTTATATTTTTTAATATTTTTTTCTTTATTAGTTAGTTTTGTATTCAGCAAATACAGTCAGTTTGGTACCATTATTAGGCTCATCCGTGACCTACCCCCTCCCTTCGGCCCCTCCTCGTTGAGGTATACGGGTCATGCATTGTGGAGTTAGCCCACAGTTATGGGTAGGATAAATGTCTCTGCATATCATGACCCAGGGAAATTTTGTGGAAGAGGGGGCAGAAAGAATGTCAGAGCTTCTTTTATTTTTTAACCTATGAATCTTTTAGGTGCTAAGGAATGACTGGACTAAAATATCAGTGGAACAATACATGCATGAAACTAAATATGAACTTTCGCTGGGCTATTACAAAAAGGTCTACAAAATCCCTCCTTAAAGGCTCTCAGATTTAAAATACAACTGAAAATGGCAAGAGTGAAAACAGGAAATCACCAGCTTTTCACTTTTGTCCCAGGATGCTTTTGATCTTTTTCCTCTCGCCCCTTCACTTCCATCTTCCAGTTGTCTGTTTTTGGCAGCTCCTCCTCCCCTTCTCCTTTTGGAGGAGTCTTCATTCAGACTGACTCCAGGAAATGAAGGTAAGAACTCATCTTACGGCATGTCTCCTTGTTTGTACATCCTTGTCAAATCAGTCCTTTTTGCCAAACGATTTCACAGGGAAGCAGGTGAGACTTACCAACATCAGGCTGGCTCCACTGCTGTGCCTGGTGAGGAAAGTAGAACGTGGGGGCAGCAGCCCACTCGATAATACATAGAACAACCTCAAGATAAGGAATGTGCCTATAATCATCCCACGTCCACTTTCTTCCCCCTCAATTTCTTCACAAATGATTTATTTATCTTCTTCATTCTGAATTATCAGCAGACTGGAATACCAATACTTTAAAATAAAGTATTTCCTTTATCCTACCAACATTTGAGCAAATATGGCTGACTTCAACTTTATAAATAATGCCTCTATTTAGATTTACTAATACTACTTATAATTCCAAATAATCATCATCATTATGTGGTTATATTTATTGAAGTAGACTATCAAAATGCATAACATAGTCTTTCCATTAACTCTTTCACATTAATGAGTTGCTATTTAGTAAATTACTGTTTCCAAGCACTAAAAGGAAGGGAGCCAGTGGCCTGAATGATTTTCCAAAGTGCCTATTAATAAACACCCAAGGCATATATTAAAATGCTAGAATGCAAAGGTCTTTGTGAAGTACATGTGCATGTGACCTGGGATGTTCAGAAATGTGTGTTAACACTTCCGTGACTGTAGCACACTGTTAAATCACCTCTCATGCCAGCTTTGCTTGCCACTCTACTTTTTGAATATTCTTACTTAGAAAATTTTGAAATGTTTCTAGTGGAACAAAAGCTGCTTGTACCACTTATTTTGTTGGAAAACATGAAATGGTCATTTCGATGTTAACTTAGAAAATTTTTAATTTGAGCATATTAGAAGCAGCTAAAGACAGAATTTGTAAAAAGCACAGTAAGTTAAATTAATCAATAACGCTGGAAATACTAATCTAATTTTCTCAAATTATAATCTATTTATCACATTTGTCATGACTCTCCTCCTTGGTGTTGAAAAGTCAAAGATTTATAAATTTTCTTTTTAATGAAATATTTTATGTGGAAACAATTGTAGATTCACACAGAAATAAAAGAAACAACACAGAGACATTTGTGTAAAACTTGCCCACTGCTCCTAATAACAGTCTTCATAACTGCAGTGTGCAGTATTTTACCCAGGTTATTGACATGGTTAAAATCAGACATAGCACACTCCTATCTATCACCATGTAGGTCCCTCACACTATCTTTTGAATTACAATCTTGTTCTCTTATTCCTGACTTAACTTCTTAACATGTTTTATGTTTCTATAATTTTGACTTTCATGAATATTTCATAACTCAATCATAGAGCATTTCACATTTTAAGCTGTATTTCATTAAGCATAATCCTTTGGACATTCATCCAAGCTGATGGAATTATCAATACTTCATCCCTTTAGGGTTATAACATTCCATAGTATAGATATACCACAGTTTGTTTATTCATGGACATGTAGAAGGACTATTTAGTTTCTTCCTGTTTTATGCTGTAATGAATAAGGCTTCTGTAAACCTTTATATATAGTGTTGTTGTATAAGTACATAAATCTCATTTCTTTTACATAAAGTCAAGGTGTATAACAGCTGATTAATGTGCTAGCTACATTTTTTGTATCTTAAGAAATTGCCCAACTGTTTTCTGGAGTGATTAATCTTTAGCATTCCTACCACTATGAGCAATCTCATTTTTTTCTTCATCCTTACCACGTTATGCTGTTTTACATTTTTTAGCCACTAACATAGTTGTGTTATAATAGCTATTTGTAATTTTGGTGTGCATCCTCTAATGGCTAATGATGACAGCACCTCCTCATGTATATATTCCTAATTTTATATAGTCTTCAGTGAAATTTTCTTTTGTGCTATTTGTCAATTCTTTAAGTAAATTATCTTATTGGGAATGTTTTATGTATCATAGACACTATCCTTTATTGGGTAAATGTTTCATTGGTCATTAAGCATCTGGGTTGGTATATGTTGTACCATACTGCTCTGGCATAGAGTAAGCTATATTATCTAATGTGTGTCATCTCACTTTGATGTTTAAACAATGACAAAACTGCCTAAAAGTGCATTTGTTGGAATGGTATATTTGTAATTTTGTATATAACTGTCCAAGCCTTGTAATTATGTTCTTTAAATGCATTTCCACAATTGCTTATTGAAACACTTTTATCATGGCTGCTTTCAAAACCTTTGTCCAGCCATTCTAATGTATACTATATCAGTGTTTGGTATGTACTGTTATTTTAGTGTAGTTTGAGACCTTCTCTTCTTATATCCAAGTACAAAAGTAATTTTCCATTGGAAATGTTTTATTTTGGTATCACCATGTGCTGCTATCAGGTTTGCATTGCTGCCAGAAAATACCTGGCCAAGAGTAGATTGTGGGGAACAAAAGGTTTATTTTGGCTTATAGACTTTAGTAGAAGCTTCTTGATGGCAGGGGAAAATGATGGCATAAGCATAGGGTGGACATCACCTCCTGGCCAATATCAGGTGGACAACAGGAACAGGAGAGTGTGCCAAACACTGGCAAGGGGAAATTGGCTATTATACCCATAAGCCGTGCCCCCAACAATACACTGCCTCCAGGAAGTGTTAATTCCCAAATTTCTACCATTGGGGAACCTAGCATTCAGAACACCTAATCTTATGGGGATACCCGAATCAAACCACCACTTTCCTCTCCTGGTCCCCATAAACTGATAAGCATACATGATGAAAAATGCAATGCATCCATCTAACTTTAAAAGTCCCCATAGTTTTTATCAATCCCAATGATATTCAAACATTCCCATAGTCCAAGGTCTTTTAACTGAGCCATAATACCAAAATATCCCCAAAACAAACCCATAATGGCAAAGAATAAACACTCACACTGCAAAAGATGGCATTGGGCATAGCAAAGAATTATTCCACCAATACAAGATTTAAACAGGGAAAACATCAAACTCTGTAGCCCCAAGTCCAACAACTCTGGTCAATGAAAAGTCTCCAAAGTCTGGTAATTCTACCCAGCAACAAGTATCTGGAGTTCCAATTCCAACCCTCCAGCTAGGCTACTCACAGTCCTGGAAAACTTCATCTAGGGCTGGCAACTTTCCTTGACAGCCATCTCGTAGTTCCAGCATCTCTACTAAGTATCCACTGCAACCCGTGGCCCATCCTCATGGCTCCATTGGGTCTCCATTCAAACCTGCTTCATACTGCCAATGGCCATTTCCAAGCACAAGACTGTTTCACAAGTTCAATGACCCTCTCTTTTCTACAAATCTTATACTCCATAATACCAGGTGGGGTGTTAATTTGTTAATCCAGGGGGGAACAAAGCATACTTTGAAAAACAGGACACTCCTTCAGCATTTGGGCTCCTTCAAAAACTGCATTGTTTCTCTTGTCCTAATGCAGGTCAGCTGGCCCAATCTCAAAGGTTGTAATCTCCTATAACTGCAGCTGAATGGGCAGAAGTTTTAGTCCAAATATTTCATGATTTTCTGTGCCATATCCTTCTATTCATAATAGTCCATTTCTATGCAAAGAAACCCCTGCATAAATTCTTAGGACATGGGCATAACAGCAAGTCTCTCACACAAACTGCTTCTATTCTAGTCCAGGCAAAGCTCTTTTTCATCCTTACAAGTCAAACCTCATAGCCCATAGTTATTACTTTCAATCCTGACCAGCCTAGTCCATCAAGCTGTACTTACACCTCTGCAAGGCATCTCTGAGGTCAAGGTTTCAAATCCATCCACATTCCTCTTGAAAATCAACTCCAAAAGGCCAAAGCTACACAGTCAGATGTCTAGCAGCAAATGACTCTACTCTTGTTACCAACATTACTGTTGCAGTCAGTTTCATGTTGCTGCCAGAAAAAAAAAAAAAAAAACCTACCAAGAGCAGCTTGTAGGAAAAAAAAAAAAAAACAAAAAAGGTTTATTTTGGCTTACAGACTGGACAGGAAGCTCCACGATGGCAGTGAAAAACGATGGCATGAGCAAACAGAGGTTAGACATCACCTTGTGGTCAACATCAGGTGGACAACAAGAACAGTGTGACAAATACTGGCAAGGGGAGACTGGCTATAATGCTCATAAGCCCACCCCCAACAATATACTACTTTTAGGGGGTATTAATTCCCAAATCTCCATCAGCTGGGCACCTAGTATTCAGAACACCTACGTTTATGGGGTACACCTGACTCAAATCACCACACAATGTGACTCTGGATCTTATTTAAGCATTCTTTTTCTGCTGGTCTATGAGGACCCTGCTGTAGCAAGGGGAGGACTGTGCTGTACTGACCAACAATCAACTTCTGCTGACAATCAGTTAGTGCATGTCTCTAGATCTCACATGGTTTCTGTTGACACTACAGCAGGCTGGCCTCATTACTACCTGATGAGAGGGAAAGTCCTAAGCCTCCACTGAGTACCGCTGACCCTAGCCCAGTGATGAAGAACAAAGTCACCCATCCCCTAACCCATAGAATATCTGGAAGCTCAGCATGCCCAGAAGGTCATGTTGTCATCTCTTTTTATACTTGTTGGGGGTTGGAGATTCACCATCAGAAGGCTGGTGGTTCTATTGCCCTCTTTGGCCTTTTTTTTGTTAATACCCAAGCATAGTGTGTGGGCACATTGTTGTGGCCCTTCCTGTGCATGTGATGGGGCCATGGTTACTTTCCATGTATTGGTCTCATGACTAGAAAGCTGACTTTATTTTAAGTATTTATTTTGTCTATGTGTCTAGGAATTTCTTAGTTGTCATCTTTAGCATTTGGTCTGGAATATACCAGACAGAAAGAAAAGATAGGGAATTTTTACTGTCATCATTGTAGTGTCAGTTTGGTAGCTGGTCTACTTCTTTGATCTAACTTTTTTGTAACTAGTTCATATATACTGTTCAGGCATTTTAGGTGTACTTAGAGGAAGAAACAAAAAAAAATAATTAGGTCAAATTCATCCTCACCAAAGTGAAAGCCTTCAGATCATATTTTTCAAATATTCTTCCGGTAGTGATATTTCAGTGCTTTTATTTCAAAAAATATCTTATGCACCTGTCAATCTTAGAATATGTTAAAACTGAACTTATGTGAAGTAAAGGTGCTTTGAGCACTACTTCCTGCACTCCTTAATATTCTTCAATGAAACAAGACTAAAGGGTGCTGGATTTAGGCATTGTATAGCCCAGGGTCTTGCCCTTTGTTCATGGCTGATACAAAACAGGAACACTGCCCCCTCCATTATATTCAACTCAGTAATTCTTTTTGCTGATCTAATTTTCCATCAGTTGAAAATAGTCAGGTGAGCCGGGCATGATGGCACATGTTTTTATTCCCAGCACTCGGGAGGCAGAGGTAGGAGGATTGCCATGAGTTCGAGGCCACCCTGAGACTCCATAGTGGATTCTAGGTCAGGCCAGGCTAGAGTGAGACCCTACCTCGAAAAACCAAAAAAAAAAAAAAAAAAAAAAAAAAAAAAGTCGGCTGAAAATGGTGGATTCTCTTAAAGAATATAGTTACTGTCAATTTGAGAAACATGCAGTGAGTAGGTGAGGTGTACCTGCACGATGATGCCAGGATGAGTAAGGCAGTGAGGAGGCATTAAAAGCAAGATGTGGCTCACTTTCTCCATTATGCCATTGGCCTGTGATTTAAAAAACATGCATAAATTTCCAAGATGATAATGGGAAATATCTTAAAAGAGTAAGGCAGACATGATTGTACAGCACTGTAATACAAGCACTCCTGGGAGGCTGATGCAGGAGAATCTTGAGTTGAAGTCAAACCTGAGCTATATAGTAGGACCAATCTCTCTCAATAAATGAGTAAATAAATAAATTTATAATTAATTAATTAATGGCACATATAAAGCATTAAACTTCAAGCAGGGTTTCTGAGGACAGAGCAGGGCCAGTAACTCCATAGTTCTTATCTGAGGAAGCTGGACCTGGTAGCAAGTACACCATAGAATCAGACCTTGAGAGTCTTTCTAGAACTTCAAAGGAAATGAATAAAAATGAAAGCTTTAATCTTTGAAACATGTATCTTATGTGGTTTATTTTTTTAACTAAATTATCATGTTGTGTTAACATTTGGAAGACATTAACATTGGGTCTACTGACTTTTATTCCTTCATAATATCCTGGTATTATGGTAAAGAAATGTATTTTATTCTCATACACATCTTAGTGATCTCATTATTATTCTGTAATTATCCCTTCAAGACACAAACTAAGTTCCATTACTTATTAGGGAGTACTTAACTTCATCTAGAACAATGAAACTGCCACATATCAACTGTCAGTTGTGAAGTAAAAATCCCTAAGTGGCTCACAACAGAATTCATACCCACTTCTTATTTTGTTTAGAGGATATTTTGCAGTTTTCCTCAGCATTAATTCCGCATGCTGCACTAGTCTGTTAATCTTCACAGATAGCTAAATTAATTACACAGCGACATTAGCTTCAGATTTCTTTCTTATTTTACTGTAACATAAAATACCTAGTTTTCAAATGGTGTCTTAAAAATTAAAGTTCAAAATATAGATTTATTATTTATTTTGAAGCATATACATGAATTCTAATTTTGAAACAAAGCTAACGGTAGCAGGATAAATTTTACTGAATACACACTCTTGTATCTGGCAGTATAAGATTATCACATTGAATATTTACATTTAATATTTTTATGTAGAAAAGGAAATTGAGGCAGAGTAGCTCTAAACAATTTTCTCCAAGTAATTAAGAGGCAAAGTGTAGTTTTTTTTTTAAATACTAAAGTCTATTTTGCTATGAAGTCACTCACAAATTTCCTTTCCTTGCAAAAGTATTATAAAGTTATTACTATTTTTTGAATGTGTGTGTGTAGCGTATCAGTATGGTGTGGTGTGCGATGTGTGTTGTGTGTACACATGTGTGTTGATGTGCATGCCCATGTGTTTGTGTGTGGAGGCCAAAGGAGACCACTGGGGGTCCTTTCCGTGTTGCTCATTTATTTCTTTCCATGAGATGTGGTCTCTCTCTCAACCTGGAGCTGCTGACCATCAGTGAGCCCCAGGGATTATCTGGCCTCTATTCCCTCACAGACTGTCATTAGACATAAGAGGTTGTGCCCACATTTTATTTATATGAGTTCTGGGGACTCAAATTTGGTAATCTACTTCTAGCCAAGAGGCTCTCATACATAAGCATCAAGTGTTCTTAAATGATGAGCCATTTCCCTAGCCCATTGTGGTAGTTTGAATAGATGGCCCCCAATATACTCAGTGTTTTATTACTTTGTAATTTACATCTGCAACCACCTGGCTGGAGGCGGTGTCACTGGGTGGATCTTAAGGTGGTGGTGGGTTTGAGATTTCAATATAAAGATATGTAAAGGGTACCTAGCTGAAGTTTCTGAAGTGTGCTGTGCTGGGTGGCTTTTGACTTTTAGGCTTATGCATCTCTCTCTGTGTGTGTTTGGTCCTATGAAAACAGGCCACTTTCTTCTACCATTATGGAACTTTCCCTGGACCTGTAAGCTTCAATAAATATCCCTTCCTCCATAACTGTGCCTGGTCTGGCAGTTCATCTCAGTGAACCTGAAGCTGTCTGCTACACCTATTTACTTATTTTTTTAAGATAATCATCACACATAATTGGGTTATCCAAAGCTTGTTTTGTTGTTATCTGGTCCTTTTGTTTTAAACACCTCATACCATGCTTAATTAAGGGTAATTAAACAACTGAAGACCTTGGTTTAAGATATTCACCCACCAGTCTTAGAAATAATGAAATTTGAAGCAAACATCCTGACACAATGGATGGATACAGCAGTGCAATCGTGGCACACAGCTTCAGTTGATAACCAATAGTTTTCTGATTGGCTAAGAGATACATTCAGTGTAAAGGAACCATATCTGGAATTGGGAACCAGATCAGAATCCTATGGAGACAAAGATTATGTTCTCAAGTGTAAGGCTTTCACTAGTCTTTGGCTAAAAGAGGGGTTACATACATCAAGTTCTCCCTGAATTAATAATGCTTATCCCATTTAAACTCTCCTACTTCACTTTTTGTTGGGGAATCTGTTCTTTTTAACAGGTAGCGAGACCAGAGGAGATAAACCACCCCATGCACTTCAGCCAAGCCACAACTGAATCCATAGAGGAACTGGGGAGACCAAGAGTGCTGCTTCCCTGCTGAACCTGATAATCAGCACCAGGGTGTTGGAGACAGACCTTGAAGGTACTCAACACTTACCAAAGCAGAGATCCAGAGGCTCCTAAGAACTCATAACTGAAGTAGACCTAAAATGCACCCACCATGGCTCAGGGAATTTTGTGGAAGAGGGTGCAGAAAGATTATAAGAGCCGCAGGTTGAGACATCATACCCAGAGGCATTCCGTCTCCCCAAAAATAACTGACTACTGCTCCCACAATGCGTAAACCACAGCTCCATAGGGAATACCTGCAACCCAACTGAGGAGTATTCCCAATGGAACTGGGGCAGAGATGAGGGAAAAGAGGGTACTGACACATGATGCATCCACAAGAAACATCTTGTTAGTAATACTAATAAGTAGTAAAAAAAGAAATCATGAACTTTAACTTGTCTATCATAAAACTCATTCATGGAATCATTTATAGAAGGACAGCAAGCATCTATGATAACTAGATTCTCTAAATATTTTTTTTGTACCAAACTCAAAGACAGTATGCTGTTTAGGCTACAGGGCAGGTCAGTTTAAATATTTTCATCACAAAATAAATTTGAAATGTGTCCAAATTATATATTTTGTACCAGTGATTCTCTGATCAATTTACACTACCATGCATAGATTAACTGAAACATTTTAATTTCTAGAAACAATGGGTTTATCCCATTTGAATACCCTCTTCTCTTTTAAAGGCTCACCACCTCTCAATACACTACATTGCATACTGAGAGTAAAAATAAGGTGTGGCAAGGATTATATTTAAGCTATATAACGTTATCATCTCTCTTTATTGGTGGGGAGAAGGGAATTTATTTGAAACTTTCAGATTCATGGAAATCCTGTAATGGTGAAAGAAGCTAGCTCCCTTTCACAGGTCCATGTAGAAAGAGAAAAACCACCACCACCAACACAACAAGCACACTCCGGGAACTCTAGAAAGAACTCAAATACTCTGCATATCTTTAGACAGGAATTCCAGATCTGCCCCCACACCTTAGGGCTGGACCCTAGGATCTGCCTACAATGACATCAAGTTACAAGCTTGAATTAAACTCCTGAATCTATTAGGGGACATCCATTCAAACAACCACATTCTGCTCCTGGCCCCAGTTGATTCATAACTATCTCACATTTCAAATTGTATTCAGTCCATCTCCAAAGGTCCCATAGTCTTTCCCAACTTCAGATAGTTCTAAATTCTCATGTATCATCTCTTTTTATACTTAGATGTCATAATAGGACAGGAAAGTGAGTTTCAAATGATTTCATGATCCAAGACTGGGATCAGTCAACTGATATATCTTGACTAAAATGCTTCCTCTATCACTTAGAAAAGCTCTACTTCATTGTTCAACATCAGTGAATTATCAATGCTTTTCAGGAAGTGTGGACCCTACATGAGCTGCCCATGCTTTCATGTATAAATATGAATATAATTTTCTGGAAAGCAGCCTTCCTCCTGAAATTGTTCTGACTGCTTCAGACTCATCCCACAGGACCTACCTTGCACTATGACAGCTTATTTAGAAAACCTTCCTTGAGTAAAATCTCTCAATTCCCACCTGTTCCAAGGCGAGCTTATACCTTCCTCTAATTACTTCCTCAGGAGCCTCTGTTTAGCCAAATTATCCCACTGGATGTATTTGCTGAATTTCTTGTATTTCTCCCCAAGTAGATTATTAGCTCCTTTGGGGGAGAGGCTGTATCTTGTATAGCAGAGTGTCTAGCATTTAAAAGAGATGTTAAGTAATTGATGGGCTTGGAATTGGAGATGAGAACAGGGTATTGGTCTTCCAATACCCTGGACCACACCTTCTGTAGCCTCTGCAGCACCTGCCCTTCTAGTTTTTTTTTTTTCATTTTCTTTTTCCTTTTCTTTTTTTTTTTCTGCCTAAGCTTCTGCTTAGTCATTGTTTACACAGGCAGAAAAGTTTTTTTTTTTTTTTTAATTTCATATATGAGCTAGATCCTGGTAAACTCCAAAACTGCTTGGTTGGAAATTGAATTAACTAAAAGCTAATTTGCAGGTGATATAGCATTTCTGCATATAATTTCCCAAACTATTTTCTTTAAAAATATTTTTTTGCAAGCAGAGAGAAAGAGGAGAGAGATAGAGAAAGAGAAAGAAATAGGGCAAGAGAATGGTGTACTAGGGCCTCTAGTTGCTGCAAATGAACTCCAGATGTATGTGCCATTGCATCTGACTTTATGTGGGTACTGGGGCACAGAACCTGGTCATATCGCTTTGCAGACAGTGTGTTAATTGGTGGGCTGTATCTCCAGTCCCTGAAGTGTTTTCTAGAAAAGATTATGAAATAAGTGTTCCAAATCAAACTAGCAATGAGTCTACAAAGAAGGAATTGAAAGGTGCTCAGGACCTCCAATATAGCACTGTCTCTTTTTAAATATCTCAATGTGTTGTGGAATATTAGAAAATTAAGAGAGATCTGTCATTACCAGCAAATAAACAAAGGCATTTACATGACATCCAGATTTGCCTCAAATTATTTAGCCATCAATTCTCAGATGCACTGTGCTATGGTCTTTGGTTATACCTAAGAAATCATTTCCTTCCTGAATGCCCCACACGGAACATACCAGTCACTTCCAGAATCCACTGTGCATAGCTGACACTGACTCTCTAATAAGAATATTATTTTAACTTTTTGATATATTTTGCTTATTATAATGTAAGCATTTTTTAAAGAAAACCAATAAATTACAACTCATTAGAATTTCATAGACTGTAGTGAACTTTTATTATTATTTGTTCTTTTTATGTTTTTCAAATACAACTACCATAACTGGAATGCTGTTGAATTTGATATTGAAGGTAGTTTGTTTGTGGCTCAATGTGTTTGCAATGCAGAGTGCTTTAATGTGTTTGCATTTTGCTCTTTGTATTTTCATTAGACTCTCTACTAAGTATCCCATTCTTCTGTGACTGAATGATAGGCTTATTTCCCTTGCATGTGTTTCTGCTGCTAATCTCTGTAATTCAGTAGTCAGAGAAATTAGTTTGTACTACATTTTCAACAGAAAGTGTTTCTTTTAGTTTCACCTCAGTTCTAAGCTACAAGGAAAACATAATTCCCATTTGACTTATTTTTTATTTTTTTAAATTTTTGTTTATTTTTATTTATTTATTTAAGAGTGACAGACAGAGAGACAGTGAGTGTGCGAGAGAGTAAATGGGTGCACCAGGGCCTCCAGCCACTGCAAATGAACTCCAGACGTGTGCACCCCCTTTTGCATCTGGCTAACGTGGGTCCTGGGGAATCGAGCCTTGAACTGGGGTCCTTGTGCTACCACTAAGCCATTTCTCCAGCCCCTATTTGATTTATTTACAACTAGGAAAGCAAAGAAAAGTGTCTCAACAATAAAATGAAGGAAGAGCTCACCTGCTCATCATAGAGGCTTAGGGCAGAGCTGGATCATTTCCACATTCTTCTTTTTGGCTGGAACCTATTCATATCAATTGACTCAAAAAGAATTTACCAAGTTAAATTTTTTTTACTCATCTCATTCTTGGTTTGAGAGGGGCTTATATTTTATGAAGATATGAAAGAATTTTAAAAGTTAAAATTGGATTATAGTAATTGTCCAAGGAATTAACTATTGCAATGTAGCATTGATGCCTCCAGGGAAGAAACTGCCATTCTCCATCAGATCTCAGCCCAACAATCCTCCTCACCTTGAGCAGCCTCCTTTGGTCAGTAACAATCCTTGTCCCTAGTGTGCTTGGCTACCAGTTCTCTGTCCTTCGATAACATATGTCCTCTGCAAGTGCTTACTGGGGTCCTGTGGGCTGGACCTGGCTTGCTAGCTTTTCTGATTAGAATGAACTCTTTCTTTATTGATAAGGTATGAGTCTGGTTAAATGCCTGTGGTCCTACACTCTTCCACTAGCCCGTGTGTTCCCTTCTTGAGCAGCAGCCCTGGGGAAGGAAATCAGATCGACCAAAGTTATACACACCTGCAGGTGATGACAATGAAGCTCAGAAAGTTAGAAGCACTGTTTCATTTGTTACATTTGTTTAATAGTCATTGATAATAACAAGAACAGAACACTTTTTTTGTTTGTCTTATATTCTAGTCCTCAGATATAAATGTTCACCATCACATATACCTTTGTTTGTTTCTGATGACCTTTCTACCACTTGTATCAAGAAAATCTGCTTTGGTATTCCAACTACAGTTTTCTTGTATTTTCTTCTCCCACAAAGTTTATAGCCATTTTCTATCTTCCCTTCCCTATTCTTCCCCCATTTCTTTAGTTTTTCTTGTGTGTGTGTATGTGTGTGTAGGTGTGTGTGTAGGTGCATGTATATGCACATATATGTACAGGTCAGAGTACAACGATAGGAATGAGATCAATCTCTTACCTTTCTTTTATTCTTTCATAATTTTAGTTGTGCTGAGGAACAGTACACAGAAATTTAAATGGTACACAAATCTTTACACATGTACCAAAAATCTAAAGACCATATATTTTTTCTTTCAAAGTTATTCCAGTGACACCCTGCTTTAATCTTTGTGGCATCATCATTCCTTAAGAGGCTCTCATGTACAAGAATCTCCAGCTGCTCACAATTTTAGTATCATAAGCAATGCAAAATTATTAGGAACACTGGACTACCACAACTAGAGATGTCACAGAGGCACACACTGCTGACAGGGCAGTGAACAAGGAGTATTATCATTTTTTTTTTTTTTTTTAGGAAATGGCTGTACTAAAAACAGAGACTAGGAGTAGTTGAAAATATTCAAGACATATTAAATTCACAGATGTGACTCCAAATTACCATTTAGAATCCTTTGTATTGTAGGATATAAAACTTAAGTCAAAGCTTCTCATTACTCCAGAGCCTACCCATAAAGCAAGACTGACTGGCTAGCAGGCACTGAGAATTCTCCATCTATCCTGTTAAATGTGATAACTATTATTAATTTAGAGGGAATGTAACGGGTGTAGACCCTCTTATAGCCCAAGATTAGTGGGAGCTTGACATTGAAAGCAAAACCGTGATCTGGATATGATTCTGATTTGCTTCCTAATTCCAGATATGGTTTCCTTTTCACTGAGTGAATCTGATAGCCAATCCAAGAGCAGTTGCTTACCCACCATGGCTGGGTAACACTATTGCACTTGTGTGAACATCACATCAGGTTGTTTGCTTCTGAGTATCTTAGACTTTGAGTTGCTCAGACAGCTGTTGGTCACTTTCCCCAGTAGCTCATGTAGTGCCTTCCAGCACTAAATGGTCTGTGAGGGGACTGGCTCTCTTCTGGATTCCATCCAGATCTCTCCATGGTTTGTGCCAATAGGCTATGGTGTCTTCAGGAGTAGGGTCTTACCATTAACCTCTGGTAGGTAATTGAGTGCTCTGACAGAAGTCTATCTTGTTTTTTTTTTTTGGGGGAGACCTTATAGTTCTCTCTGATCCACAATGGGTTGCGGATGTTATCCATATCCTGGTACAGGGTTATTATAGGCCAGTGCCAAGGGAAAAGGAAAAAGCAAAAGCTTTATAGCTTCATGAGATTGTGTTGGTTAAATGTTTGTTTAATTTCCTGGGCTACTTAGATTTTGTTCAGGAAGTCTTTATCCAGTCCTTTGTTGTGAAGAGTGCTTCCTATTTTTTCTTCCAGTAACTGAAGAGTTTCAGGTCTCATGTTGAGGTTTTTAATCCACTTGGACTTGATTTTTTGTGTATAGCAAAAATTAATGGGTGTAATTTCATTTTTCTACATATGGTCATCCAATTTGTCCAACACCATTTGTTGAAGGTGTTGTCTTTTCTCCAGTCTACATTATTGCCACCCTTGTCAAAGATAAGTAACTGTCTGGTTTTTCAATTCTGTTCCATTGGTCTATGTTTCTGTTTTTATTCCAGTACCATGTTGTTTTTGTCACTATGGCTCTATAATATAGCTTTAGATTGGGTATGGTGATACCACCAGAAGTTTCTTTTTATTCTTTTTGCTCAGGATATGTTTGGATATTCGAGGCCTTCTGCCATTCTATATGAATTTTAAGATCATTTTTTTAAGCTCTGTGATGAATGATGCTGGCATTTTTATTGGTATTGCATTAAATGTATATATTGCTTTTGGTAGAATTGCCATTTTCACAATATTAATTCTACCTATCCCGGATCTGGGAGGACTTTTCATCTTCTCAAGTCCTCCTCTATTTCTTTGTTGAGAGTTTTTATGTTTCACACCCTTGGTTAGTGCTATTTCAAATTATTTAATTTTTTGTTGCTATTTAAAATGGGACAGCCTCACTGATTTCTTTCTCTGTATATTTGTCCTTTGCATATAGAAAAGCTACTGATTTTTGCACATTGATTTTGTATCCTGCCACTTTGCTGAAGGAATTTATCACCTTTAGAAATTTAAAGATGGAGACTTTCAGGTCACTTACATATAGGATCATGTCAGCTGCAAATAGGGCTAACTTGACTTCTTCCTTTCTGATTTGAATCCCTTTTATTTCTTTCTCCTGTCTTATTACTTGGGCTAGTACTTCTAGTACTATGTTGAAGAGCAGTGGTAATGATGGGCACCCCTGTCCTTGGGATGAATCCTACTTGATCAAGGTAGGTAACACTTTTGATGTGTTGTTGAATTCAGTTTTCAAGGATTTTGTTCAAAATCTTTACATCTAAATTCATTAGGGATTTCGGCCTATACTTTTCTTTCCTTGTAGCATCTCTTGTCTGAAGGAGTCAAGGAGGATTCTATGGTCTCTGATTATGCAGAACAGTTTGAGCAAAATTGGTTTTAGTTCTTCAATGAAAGTTTGATAGAATTCAGCTAAGAAGCAATATAGTCCTGGACTTTTCTTTTTGGGGAGGTATTTTTAATTTTTATTTTTTTATTAACTTTCAATTTCCATGGATGTGATAGGTTTGTTCAGGAGATTAATCTGCTCTGAGTTTAGTTGTGGTAGGTGGTATGAGTCTAGGAATTCATCCATTTCTTCCAGGTTGTTTAATTTTGTAGAGTAGCAGTTTTGGAAGTATGCTTTAATGATTTTTCTACACTGTGGTGCACCTGTGTTTAGTGTATATATGTTTATGATTGTGATGTACTCATGTTGGATCATTCCCTTGATGAGTAAGAAGTGGCCTTCTTTGTCCTTTTTGATTACTTTGGTTCAAAATCTATTTTATTAGATATTAATATAATGACACCTGCTTGTTTTTTTATTTCCATTTGCTTCAAATACATTTTCCAATCTATCACCTTGAGGAAGTGTCTATATTTAGTGGTTAGGTGGGTTTTTTGAGGAGAGCAGATAGAAGGGTCCAGTTTTTGATCCATCCTGATAACCTGTGTCTACTGACGGGTGACTTAAGACCATTAATACTGAAGGTTATTGATGTGATGTTTGAATTAATCTCTGCCATGATTAGGTGTTTTATGGAGTTTGGTGTTTTTTTGTGTTTTGTACTATTTTGAGCCTGGTCTATTTTGGTTATTGTGACCTTCATGTTCTTGGTTCTTGAGATTGGTTGTTTGACTATTCTGTGTGTTTTCTCAAGTATTCTCTGTAGGTATGGCTTTGTGTGCACATAATCATAGAATTGAGATTTTTAATGGAAAGTTTTTCTTTCACCATCTATTATGAGGGATAATTTTGCTGGGTAGAGTAGCTTGGGTTGGAAGCCATAGAAATGTTCCATTCTGGGCCCTTTTGCCTCTCAGGGTTTTCATTGAGAAATCTGATGTAATTCTGATGGGATTGCCTTTGTATATTGTGAATTCTTTCTTGCTTGATGCTTTTAACACTCTCTTTTTGTTTTCATTGTTAAGAGATTTAACTATGATGTGTCTTGGAGAGCTTTTTCTTTGGTGCTGTATGTTTGGTTTTCTATGGGCTTCTTGTGTCTGGATGGGCCTCTCTTTTTGAGAGATTCAGAAAATTTTCTTCAATAATTTTGTTGAACATGGTCTCTATGCCTCTGGCCTGGATTTCCTCCCCTTCGAGTATACCCATAATGCAGATGTTTGGTCATTTTAGGGTATCCCACAGTTCCCTCATATTGTGTTCACTTGACTTTTTGAACTTAGCAAAGTTTTTGGCCTCCCGATAAATTTCTTTTGTCTTGTCTTCCAGGTCAGAGGTTTTGTCTTCCACATGAATAATTCTGTGGGTGAGGGG
This sequence comes from Dipus sagitta, assembly GCA_036346955.1. NCBI lineage: Eukaryota > Metazoa > Chordata > Mammalia > Rodentia > Dipodidae > Dipus > Dipus sagitta. The sequence continues at coordinate 131,767,006 of CM070771.1, forward strand.
TTTTGGAGAGGTTTACATAATTTCTATTTGATTTTTTTTTTGTTGTGTTATTTTGCATCATGTCTATCTTTTTTTGAGATATGATTTCAATTTGAGTTCTGATTTTTTTGATGCTTCCTGGAGTTCATTCTTGCATTTGATCAAGTCTTCATTAAGCTTAATCATCTGATTGTTGATATCTTCCCTTTCTTGGCTTACCTTCAATTTATTCATATCTCTTTGGAGGGTTCTAACATTTTCTTCAATCAAGTTAAGGCTACTTTCAAAATCTCAATGCTCTAGGAGATTATTCTGTTCAATTTCATTGGTACAATTGTTGGGTCTTTGATGATTTGCTTACAGTTCAGTGATTTTTTTTTTTTTTTAATCAGGGTCTCATTGGTTGTTGTACTTTCATTTTGGGAAAGAATTTCTGTTGATTTCCTTATGATTTCATTGGAGGTTTCCATTGTATGACTAGACATCCTTGGTAGAGATCTCTCAGTTTTCTAGCTTTCATTGGTTTTTTTGTATTGTTGTCCACCCATTTTAGGAAGATTATTTTATTGAGGAGGAAGCAAGTTTTTGTCCTTTGGCTTGTGCCCTCTCTGAGTCAAGTGAACAGGGATGTTAGAACCAAGTGGCCAGTCAGGATACCAGAGCAAAAGGCCTGATTCTACAGCTCACACAGGAACCAGGCCTCCTCAAGCAAAGCACAATGGGACTTAACAGGACCAAGAACTAGGAGGAGCAAGGGAGCAGGGATCTGGCCTACTTACTCTGGCTGTGCCCTCCAATACACAGACTGGCTCAGAGAACTTGGACCAGAGAACTGGGAGCAGCCAGGAAGGAGGGGGTTCTGGACTACTCACTCCACACTGCTGTGCCCAATTGCACACTGTGCAGGGAAGCCAGACCAAGGAGGTGAGAAGAACCCAGACACCAGGATCTGTCCTACTTACTCCAGACTGCCATGCCTGCTGGCACACAGACCAGGGAACGCAGACCCGAGAAGTGGGAGGAGCCCAGAAACAGGGGTCTGGCCTACTTATTCCAGACTACCATGCCTGCCCACCTGCACACTGTCTGTGCGGGCAACCCAGCCTGGGGAGATGGGAGGAGCCTGGAAACAGGGGTCTGGCCTACTCATTCCATAATGCTGCGCCTGCCTGCACACTCTCAGTGCAGGGAACACAGACAGAGGAGGTGGACTCCCACTTCATTTTCATCATGAATGTTTATGTTTCCATCTTTGGCCCAAGCTCGTGCAGTACCATCAGATCATAAAAGCTCAACTGTTCAGATACTGCCTTTCATTCTCTTTAAAAATTTTAAGATGCTTAGTTGGGCGGGGACTCTGTTTCCCTTCTCTTTTGCCATTTTACTAAATTGGTGATAAAAATATTTTCCCTACAGGGCAGTTTTCATAAAGAGTTTTCCAGTGACTAATGATTTGTAGTTTGAGTTTAATGATCCATCTAAGTTTAAACAGTAATAGTAGGAGGAAAAAAAGTACCAATGGAAAGCAAGAAGGGATAAACCTCAATGAGGAAAGATATTTCCCCCAGAGTATAAAAATGATCTGCAAAAGTAAACCTGGGAGAGAAAGGGTTTATGACAAGGCCACTCAAGGACAGATGACAATGAAGATAACCAACATGGGAAGGTTGAGGCACCACTGAAGGTGAAGTAATGGTCTCCAGGAAAGGCCATGTTCTTGAATCCAGGCCACACTCTAAGTCACAAGCCCACTCACTGTTGAGTTTGCACAGGACCTGGCATTTTATCCTCCATTTTCTCAGAACTTGATACTTGAATTCCCAGAAGAGAGTTGACCTTGACAGTGTTGGGTATGTATGTATCCTTCCATCATTTGGGCTACTGATATAATCTGTATGGATCAAACAATTTTATGACAATGTTTAAATTTCTTATTTAGTACAAATTTCTCTACAGGTTTCAAATTCCAGTTGCATATTTATTCAAATGTTTTGGACATCTTGAAATGAGTATATCAAAATGAACCTCTGCCCTTCTTACAAATAAGTGTCTTTAACTACTTAGCCAACTCCCTAGCCCCTCCCTCTACTCTTCTTAATTATAATAAAAGTTATCATTATCTCCCCAGTTTAAACCATAAATTCAAAAGTCATTTCAGGGATACTCAAAACATACCATAAAGATTTAATAGAATACTATTTAAAGAAATTGCCCATAATGTTATAACCAAATCCCACCCCAAAGCCTATAGCAGCAGCTGCAGAAAGTGGTCACTGAAAAGGAGGAAGGATGAAGGAAGGGTGTGGGGCATATCAGACTTGCAGCCAGCCCTGAGGACAGCAAAGAGATATAAGCAGAATTAGTGCCCAACAGTCACTCTAAGCTGTTCCTTTAGGATAAGGGGAAAAGTAAATCTGTTGATGTGACTCTAGAGAGTGAGCTATTCTAGGACATGGGGCAGGTTAGGAAAAATGATAGAAAAACAAAATGAGGAGGACATAGTCATATACATTTTAAATTTGTATCTGATTATTCCACGTCAATAACTTCCAATGTTTCTCCCATGTTCTTAAATTGAAAAGACAGAAATTGGTGGAAGGCAAAAAGCACTAGACAAAGCAAAGCTTCAAAAGCAGGAAGCTCCCAGGCTGGGACAATGAGTGATGATGTCCCCACTGCTTTTGTGCAGAGGCTGCACATGCTCACAAGGTCCCAGTGACAATGACAACAGTCATTTCTTTCCCATCAGGAAGCTAACAGTCTTTCTGGCTTGTTCAGCTCAGTGAGATCATGAAGTGTTTCTTGAAGACTGGCTCTGCAGTGCTCATTCACTCACACTGACATGTAATCAAATGTTTTACTTTGGTTCCATTATCTTTTTATCAAAACACTTTGAGGAAAAATGATTGACATGGCCAAGTTAATTCAGTTGAGGACAAACAATCTTCAAAGTATAGTCATCTCACCCTGAGCTGGCTCAACAGTTTACAACATTAAATTCATAAATTGAATTACTTTTGCCTGTGACCAACTTTTCCTGGAAGTAGATATTATTCTCTTTCTTTTTACATAATCAATCATATATTAAAGTAGGTAACATAAGTTGTTTTCTACAGATAAATTTCTCTATGAAATCCTAAATGAGAGTCAGAAAGAAGAGGGTGAGACTTTCTGGATTGCTGAAATAAAGCGTTTAATAAGGAAACCTCAAACCACTTCTGTATTTGGCTCAAAATAAGCTGCTGTCTGCTGTCTGTCTCCTGGGCAGTATTCACCCTAAGCCTACAGCTTTCTTGGGAGATGTCCCACAGTCCTGGCACCTCTAACAAATGGAGGATTCCACTGCACCTTAGGGTTCACCTTTATACCATGCAGGGACTCTGACAGTGTCTCATCTCATAGTTTTTGGCACTCTCTGGAGCCATGAACTCCATGACCCCTTATGTCTTATATTTTTCATGCTTCCCAAACCAGTACCAGGTGGATGATGCTGCCACGTTCTGCTGTCATACATACCTTGATAAAGCCTGATATCTAGGAAACACAGCTATACCAGTTTCTATATGCTGACCTTGGGGGACAAGGAACTCCTTTGGCATTCTTTTCTTTCAAAAGAATTTGCATGGTTACTAGCTAGAGCCTTCAGTGGATTGGATCTTGTCCTTAGGCAACTTTACCTATTTTCCCAGGGAAGAAGTTGCTTTATCTTTAATGGTGGCATTCTTTTTTTTTTTTTTTTTTTCTAAATTACATCCAAAGTGGCTGCATTTTCTTTTCCTAGGACTTTAAACTTGCTCACATTTCTTTCTGTGACAAACTATGTTTATCTTATCTTTTTTGCTTTGTACTATGCTCTATTGTAGAGCTGAATTAGGGAAACTAAGCAAAGTCATGCCACAAATTTAGTGCCAATTTGACATGACATTTCCTCTACCAAGCACATTAGTCCATTGTTTTTTTTTTTTTTTGTAAAATCTAACATTTTATTTCCATCTTTTTCTGATAATTTCTTTATTTCCATTTATTTATTTATTGTTTTTTAATATATAGTTTTCTTTATTGACAATTTCTATACTTATAGACAACAATCCATGGTATTTCCCTCCTCTCTCATTCTCCACCCTCTCCTTCATAACTCTGCTTTCTGTCATATCCCCTCTCTTTCTCCATTAGTCTCTCTTTTAGTTTGATGTCATCTTCTTTTTCTCCTATTATGAGGGTCTTGTATGGGAATTGTGAGGCACTCCGAGGTCTTGGATATCAAGGCCAAATTCTGTCTGGACAGTTGTATGTAAGGAATGGTCCCCTTCCTTTTCCACAACGGACCCTGAGCCTTGGAGAGTGTGAGATGTTTCAGTTCTGAACAATCCTCTGTCCCTTCTTCTCAGCACTATGTTGCCATTTGGGTCATCACCATCTGAAAAGAGAAGCTTCTCTAACTACAAGTGAGATTAGCATTAATATATGAATATGAACATTAAGTGTAGTGCTTTCAGGGCAATTTGGTGAGAGTAACATATGCATTTATCCAGACAAGAGCAGGTTTTATACCCCTAAGGCTCATGACCTCTCCTGCCATAGGCTTTTCATTAGGTTTTCAGTACCAGTCATGTATTCCCTCCCATAGAGTGGGCCTTCAGTCTAATTAGAGAGCAGTTGGTTTCCCCCAGAGCAGAAATGTCAATATTGGCACTCGTTCAATTATTTGGCCAGTTTGGCCAAACGTGAGGCTTCCAGTGTCCACTGTTTTCACCACTGATGACTTCTGTCTCCTACTGTATACAGTACAGCTTTTTCCAGCTTTCAGTGGCTGGGCTACAGGGAGAAGGTTTTCTGCTCAGCACCAACTTGATTTCTCACTGACTTTGCCTCAGGCATGTGAAGTCTTCAGGAATAGGATCTTACCATCTCTTTCTCATGGGGAAATCAAGGGCCTTAGTAATACCCTATAACGTATTGGAGGCAACAGGGACCTCCCTGGCCAATGACTCACTGGAAGGTATCCCATCTCCGGCACTGAAAATTTTCTAGTAACAATCTATGGATAATGCCAACTTGGTCAGGGTGAATAATCTTTTTGATATATTCTTATATTTTGTTTGCCAATATTTTGTTCAGAAATTTTGAATCTATGTTCATGAGGGAGATTGATCTCTAATTTCCTTTCTTTGTTCTGTCTTTGCCTGGTTTTGGTATGAGGGTGATGCTGGATTCATAGAAAGAGTTTGGTAGAATTCCTTCATTTTCTATTTTATGTGAAAGTTTGAGAAGCATTGGTGTTACTTTTTCCATGAAGGTCTGGTAAAATTTGCCAGTGAATCCATCTGGGCCTGGGCTTTTTGTAGTTGGGAGACTTTTTATAACTGCTTGGATCTCTGTACTTGTTATAGATCTATTTAAATAATTTATCTCATCTTGACTTAATTTTGGCAGGTTATATGAATCAAGGAAATCATCCAGTTATTTCAGGTTTTCAAACTTAGATGCATATATATTCTTAAAGTATGTCCTTATAATTTTCTGAATTTCTTTGGTATCTGTTATAATGGTGCCTTCTTCATCTTTAATTTTATTCATTTTTGTCTCTTCTCTCTTTCTTCTGGTCAAATTTGCTAAGGGTTTATCAATCTTGTTTATCCTTTCAAAGAACCAACTCTTTGTTTTGCTGATTCTTTGTTTGTTTCTATTTCATTAATTTCTGCCTTAATCTTTATGATTTCTTCTCATCTACTGATTTTTGGTTTGCCTTGTTCTTCTTTTTCCAAGGCCTTAAGTTGGAGCATTAAATTGTTTATTTGTGAACTCTCTAATTTCTTAACATAGGCAAGTAGAGCTATAAATTTCCCTCTTAGGACTGCCTTCATTGTGTCCCAAAGGCTTTGGTATGTTGTATTATCATCATCATTTGATTCTATGAATTTATTGGTTTCCTTTTTGATTTCTTCAATGACCCACTGATCACTCAATAGTGTACTATTTAGTCTCCATGAATTTCTGTATGCTCTGTAGCTTTTCTTGTTGCTGATTTGCAGTTTAATCCCATTGTGGTCAGATGGAGTACAAGAGTTTATTTCAATTTTCCTATATTTGTGTCCTAATATATGGTCTATTTTAGAGAATGTTTCATGTGCTTTTGAGAAAAATATATATTCTGCAGCATTTGGATGGAATGTTTTGTATATATCTGTTAAGTCCATTTTTTCCATGAAATAATTTAATTCAGATGTCTCTCTCTTAATTTTTTTTGCTGGAATTGTTGTGCCAAGACCCTTGACCAGGAGTCAAGACCCCCGGTCACCCAGGAGTCACCCAGAGAACCACCACAGAAGCTGAGACACTTGAATGTAAAAGCAGGAGGTTTCTTTATTGCAAGCCTGGCTCCGTCCACACAGTCCGGCACAGTGGTAGTGAGGGAGAGAGCCCAGACTCTCAGAGGGAAGGGGTTTTTAAAGAAAAAAGATTACCGAGGTTACATCATATTATGACTTTTAAAATGATTGGTTCTAAGAGGGTGCACGCGGGAATTTCAGAGAGGGTGCACATGGGAACTCCAGCCTACTTATCTTAGGCCAGTAACTTGTTTGCAGAACCTCTTTTGAAAGAGCTTTTTGCAGAACTTATCTTTTGCAAGAGGCTGGGGCCTCTGTGGCTAGGTATCTCTGGAATGTTCTTGGGTGGAGGCTTCCCAGGAATCGAGGGGGTGTGGGCTATAGCTAAGCAAGCATGAATACAGAAGCAAAAATAGCACATTAGTCAGCTAGTTCCTCATCTGAGCTGGGCCTGGGCTCTTTATTTACTCAAAATGTCTGTCTGAGTTAAAATGGCAGCACCACTGTCCAGCCACTAAGTGAGGTCACAGAAGCCAGATGCAGCACATTACTTCTCCTTGATCTCTCAGGATGACCTGTCAATTGATGACAGTGGGGTAGTGAAGTCCCCCACTACAATTGCATTTGATGTTATCTGTGAACTTAAGTCTAACAGTGTTTGTTTGATGAAACTGGGAGCTCCCATGTTAGGTGCATATATGTTTAGGATTGTAATGTCCTCCTGCTGGAGTATTCCTTTAGTCACCATAAAATGACCTTCTTTATCTTTCTTCACTAATATTGGTTTGAAGTCTATCCTGTCAGATATTCAGATAGCAACCCCTGCTTCTTTACTAGGCCCATTTGCTTGAAACACCATTTTCCATCCTTTCACCCTAAGGCGGTGTCCATCTTTTATTGAGAGATGAGTTTCCTGGAGGCAACAAATGGAAGGATCCTGCCTTTGAATTCAGTCTGCAAGCCTGTGTCTTTTGGATGGTGCACGGAGGCCACTGATATTAAGAGTTATTATTGAAAGGTATGCATTTATTCTCGCCATTCTTCTTATTTTGCAGTATTTCCTGTTTTCCCTTTACTCATTTGTTTTATCTGCTATTTGAGTGTGGTTTATTTTTTCCTATTTCCTCCTGTGTGCGTTTTGCTTTCTCTTTGGCATTAAGAATTCCTTCAAGTATTTTCTGTAGAGCTAGTTTAGTTGTCATAAATTCCTTTAGCCTGTTTTTCTTTTGGAATGTCCTTATTTCTTCATCAATCTGGATAGATAGCTTTGCAGGATAAAGTAATCTTGGTTGACAGTTGTTAGCTTTCAGAACTTGGAATACATCATTCGAAGCCCTTCTGGCTTTTAAAGTTTGAGTTGAGTAATCTGCTATTATTCTGATTGACTTTCCCTCTAAGTTGACTTGCTTTTTCTCTCTAACTGCTTTCAATATATTTTCTTTGGTTTGTGTGTTTTGTAGTTTAATTATAACAGGGCGAGGAGAGGTTCTTTCCAGATTTTGTCCTTTGGTGTTCTAAAAGCTTCTTCTATCTTCATTGGCATTTCTTTCCCAATTTGAGGAAACTTTTCTTCTGTGATTTGTTGAAAACACCTACTAAGCCTCTGGATTGAAATTCTTCTCATTCTGTTATACCATGAATTCTTATGTTTGATCTTTTCATAATGTTCCAGATATCTTGAAATTCCCATTCATACCTTGGTATTAGTTTGTCTTTCTCTTTGTAGGACTGTATTAGATCTGCCACGTGGTCTTCTTGTTTAGCTATTCTGTTCTCTCCTTCATCCATTCTACTGGTGAGACTTTCCACACAGTTTTTTTTTTAAATTTCATTGACTGCATTCTTCAAAGCCAGGATTTTAGCCTGGTTTTTCTTCAGTATTTCTATTTCTTTACTCATGTCTTGTAATCATCTCTTTATTTCATTAAACTGGTTTCCTGTGTTCTCTTTTAGAAGTTTGTTTTCTTCTTTGATTCCCTTCATTTCTTCTCTGATTTCTTTGAGCATAGATACCATCATTTTCATGAAATCTTTGTCAGGCATTTCATCTAAAACAGTCTCATTGATAATCATTCCTGATGGATTTCTAGTTTTTGTTGGGACTGTATTGTCTTGATTCTTTGAGTTAATTGTATTATATTGTAGTGACTTTTGCATGCTGAATTGATTTGATGCTTGACTTTTCTACTTGGGTGCTTTGTTCCCAAACCTGCCAATGCACCTCTACATACCCTCAGGATATGAGTTCAAGGTGACAGATCTAGCTTTTGTCTCCCAATCAAGCCACAGAAGTAATCCTAGGTGTTGAGTTTGCTTGCTAAGCAAGTATTCTAGTGGACTAGGTGGAATAATTTACTGGCAAATTCTAAACTGCAACTGAGTAACATACACAGTCAATAAAAATCAGCACAAAGCATGCAAATGTGGGGATTGAAACAGATAGTCATATAACATCAAAATCCCTAAGGGTGTATGTTGTTATACACCCTTAAACTTGTTGGCTGGGAGGTAGAGATTTCTGTTCTGAGTTGGATTCCAGGTCAACCTGGATCTGGGACAGACCCTGGCCACAATAATGATAGAAGAAAGAAACAAAGGCCCTATATATATAAAAGCATCAACAACAACAATATTCAATCCCTAGATACAGGTTATTTGAAAATGGTAAAGCCAACCCAAAATATATACCCCATAATCTGCCCTAACAAGGAAAGAGAGATTAGCTTTTGTAGTGCAGACTTGTATAGCTGTTTTCTACTTTTTTTTTTTTTGTCAGCCTGGTTACCGTTTGGGGTGGCTTCCAGTCTCACCAATGCTGAGTGCCTGCCTTGATCCCTCCATGTTGTGCTGTGCAGCTGTACCTCTGATCAGCTCTGCTGGCTGCACTGCTGCTGGGGGCTGAATGGTGGAGGTTCACAGTTCTGATGGTGGGGGATGGAAGAGTTCAGACTTCTGGAGTTGCTCACACTTTCAGTAGCTCCTTAGTTGATCTCAGCTCTCTTTCCTTTAGATTTCTTAACTTTGCAAGAAGGCTCATGGAGTTGAAATATCTGTTGCTTTGTCTGCTGCTGCCACTGCTGCCTGGCGTGCCTGGCAGGACTTCACTGCGAAGGCACGCAGGAATTGCAGGCCGGGACTCTGGCCATTTTCCTCCTCTCTGGTTGGTCTTGGTCTCTTCAGCTTCTCTGCTCTGTCTAAGAATAACCTATACTCCTTCACTTTTCAGAAGAAGAGTATATTTTGCTGGGTTTTTGCTTAAATCCCTTAAATCCCTCCCCAGGCTGGTTTGGTGTGGCTCCATCTTACCTGGAAGTCTAGTCCATTACTTTTAAATTCAACCTCCATTCACTTTCTCAAGATACAGGCAGAATGAAGTCAATGTCTTTGCCAGGATGTGTGTTGCCTTTAGCGTTCTGTTGCTGGCAGAAAACACCCAACCAAGAGCATCTTGAGGGAGAAAAGGGATTATTTTGGCTTACAGACTCAAGGGGAAGTTCCATGATGGCATGAGCAGAGTATGGACATCATGTCCTGGCCAACATCAGGTAGCAGCAGCAGGAGCTTTTGCCAAACACTGGCAAGTGGAAGCTTGATATAACACCCAAAAGTCTGTCCCCACCAATACAATACCTCCAGGAGGCTCCAATTCCCAAATTGTCATCAGATGGTGACATAGCATTCAGAACACATAAGCTTATGGGGACACCTAAATCAAACCACTACATTCCGTCCCTAGCCTCCATAAAGTGATAATCATCCATGATGAAATGCATTCAGTTCAACTTTAAAATTCCACCAATTCCAATGATGCTTAACCATCCCCATAGTCCAGTGACTTTTAACTTAGCTGCAATTAAAAAAATAAAACATAATATCACAGAATAAATATTCACACTGCACAAGATGGCAATGGGTGAGTAAAGAAATATCCAACCATTACAAAATTTAAAACACACAGGGAAAATATTAAACTCTGTATCTCCAAGTCTGACAATTCTAGGCAGTAACAAGTCTCCAAAAGGCAAAATCCACAAAGTCAGGTTTCTAGCAAAAACTGCTCCTCTCTTCTGGTACAAATTTTACTGTTGCAGTTAGCTTCACTTCCAGTTGACACCAGCTGAGGACCTAGAATTCTGAACACACAACTTTATGGGGGACACCTGGATCAAACCACCACAACATGACATGAACTGACCCTAGCCCAACTCCCAGTAGAGTCCTTTTGTACCATATGGAAACTCATGAGTCCATATTTCTCTCTGCCTTCTGGTCTTCCAAACTCCCACTACAAAGGCTCATTAAGTTTTTCTTACAGCACTGGAAATATTTTCTAGTCCAGAGGTCCAAATCCTTCCACATTCTTTCAGAAAACCAGTTTCAAATACTCAGAACTTCATGGTGAGGTTTATTGCAGCAATGGGTCTCACATCTTAGTAATGATGCAGGATTTGAGAGGTCTCCAATATTTGTAAACCCCAATTTTTGAATCATTATTCAATTTTAACCAGGAATTAATAAAGTGGACTTGTGAAGGATAAATTATGAATTTCTGAGTTTATTTAGGGGAAACTGGTATACAGGAAAAGGCTGGAACAGTTATTCATTACATGGAAGACAGGACCTAGGAGCCCCTTCAAATAACAAACCACAGAGGATTAGCAAATAATGCATGACTCAGAGCTCAAAGAAAAATCATACATGTAATCAAAGTGAAGATATCCCCAAACATGATATAGGTAGAGTGCAATCAGGAAAATACGAAGTCAAGGTAAGTACTCTCCCTGTTCCAGCCACACAGGGAAGGAAGGACAGATTTACATGGATTTACATGTAACAGACAGGACAAAAGGAAAGGACTGAGCCATGTTGGTAACTTCCTTTATGTGGACTACACATCCAATTAGGGTGAGCCTCATCATCAGACTCAAGTTTGTAAAGAAAAAACTTGATTGGTTCATGGACTGGGGGAGGGCGGTGCTGTAGAGAGTCTATGCGGAGGAAGCAGGAAGTTTCTGCTGGGTGTGTCACTGGCAGCCTCTTGGACAAGACAAGACCAGAATAGCATCTCATTGCTCCCTATTTGGGCTTTTGTCCCTAACTAACTACCTATAAGAAAACAAGTACCTTACTCCTATTTCTCCTTCAGTTACATTTATTTATTCATATTTTTATTTATTTATTTATTTATTTATTCATTTTGGTTTTTCAAGGTAGGGTCTCATGTTAGCCTATGCTGACCTGGAACTCAATATGTAGTTTCAGACTGGCTTTAATTCACAGTGATCCTCCTACCTCAGCCTCCTGAGTGCTGGGATTAAAGGCATGCACCCCTGGCTCCAGTAACAACTTTATCAGTTACTTTCTCATTGCTGGTACAAAATCACTGACCAGAAAGATTTATGTTAGTTTGCAGGTCTGATGCACAAATTTTGGGCTTCTTCTGCCATTGTACCAGTAAACGTCAAGGCACCAATTATTTGGGATTTTTCCTGGATCCTTGGTCTTATAAATTCGAAGAATGAAATGAAATCCATAGACCAGAGGATGAGATTCAGAAACATTTTGTTATAGTTTACAGCTTTAGGAGGAAGAAGAGAAGGGAAGATTGAGGAAAGGAATGAATTCACAGCTGTTGCCCAAGGAGACAAGACAGGGTTTGGGAAAACCCAACCTTATGAAGAGGAAATCAGGCAGAGCTCTTGCCCAGGGAGGGAAGAGGGGTTTGAGAAGTCAATCCAGAGACGCAGGTTTGGAACTTTTATAAGCACCATGGACTGGTGGCTGCCTCAGGAAGTTATTCCTGACACCAGGTGTCTGGAGTCAGGGTTTCTGGCAAAGGGAAATCTTCCCATGAATCTTAATTTTCTAGGAAAGGTGTTCTCAGTAGGGAGTTGAAGGAGTTCCTAAGTGGGAGAGATAAGGAAAGGACAGATTCTTTTGAAGTTTCTGACCTGCAGTAAAGTGTTATAACCTACACTTTCCGCTACAGGCCCAAAGAAACATTTAGTCAAAAAGAAATCTATTTATTTTGGTGTCCTGTCATTCTTAACTGCTTAGTCAATTTCTATCTCCCACAATTCCAGAGTCCAACATGGTGGGGAAAGAATGGCAGGAACAGGGTGCCAGTGTCTCCTTCTCACATCAGTAGGGAGGAAAGTAGTGGAAGCGACACCACCAAGTGGTGCTGGAAAAATGAAAGATACAGAATTGAGTAGATTATTGTTCCAGAGGGCCACTGAAGCTAAGCAATATCTGGCAGAGTTGGAGTCCGCCAAGGAAAAACTACAGGCTTTGGGCAGATGTGGCTTGACAGAGGCTTAGAGGTACTACATCTGCACGGACTGAGCTACCCAAGCCTTTTGAAGCCCAGGTGATTTCATCATGTGTCCAGATTCTAGACACTGAGCTGTGGTGTTTTCCCTGCTGTGTTTTGTTCTTGCTTTTGCTCAATGTTTCCTTACTGTGCACCCATTCCTCCCTTTGGTAATGAGGATGTTTACTCTGCCACTATATGCTGGAAGCCTGTAATTTGTGTTTCCATTTTGCAGGGTTCACAGTTAAAAGATTGCCTTTAGTCTCACATTAGGCTTTGTTCCTTAGATTTCTGAGTAGTGTTGGGACTGGTAAAGACCATGGGAACTTTTCATGTTGGGCTGAATGCATTTTGCATGATTATGTGGCTGTGGAGCCTCTAGCTATGAGAAACAGAGTTCAGATGGATATAAAAAATGTCCCCCAATAGGCTCATTTGCTTGGATATATGGTGCCTAGTTATTGGCAGAACTGGTTTGGGAAGGTTATACAATCTCTAGGAGGTGAGGCCATGCTGGGGGTAGTGTGTTACTATGTGTGAACTTGAAGTGTTATAATCTGGTTCACTGGATGTTATCTCTGTCTCTCTGCTTCCTGAATCAGGTAGGTGTGAGCCAACTTCTAGCTATGGCCTACCATGCCTTTTCCACCATGATGAACTCTATCCTCTGGAACTATAAACTGAATTATATTCACCGTCATTCCCTAAGTTGTTTCTAATTAGGTATTCATTATGAGCAATGAGAAAGTAACTGATAAAAATAATTTCTCAATAATGCTTTACTTGTATTGTCATCTCTGTTGTGAACACTTCACATTTCATCTTCATTCATAGTGATAATATTTTTTTAATTTATTTGAGACAGAGAGAAAGAAGCAGATAGATATATATAGAGAGAGAATGGGTGCACCAGTGCCTCCAGCCACTGCAGACGAACTCCAGACAAGTGTGATGCCTTGTGCATCTGGCTAACTCGGGTCCCAGGGAACTGAGCCTTGAACAGGGGTCCTTCGGATTCATAGTCAAGCGCTTAACCACTAAGCCATCTCTCCAGCCCAGGGATACTAATTTTTAAGCATAAATCATATAGTTCTACCACCTTCCCATCTAACAATATTTCAAAAGAGCTATAATTTCCTATACCTTAACTTGGTGGTGATTGAAGTCCTCCTTTCTCTTCAATCTCATTTTGTCTCTACTCTTCTCTGTTTACATGATCTATTCTCACACTTTGTGGAAGGGCCTTTGAATATGCTTTCTTTCTGTATGGAGTATCAGTCAGTCATGCCGGGACTAATGCTTATTGCTGAGCGTATCTTTTAGCTCATATTCATTTCTGGCTTCTGCTTCAATGCCATGTCCTCAAGAAATAATTCTGCTCAACTTTGATATTTCATTTCATATCCTATGGTCTCATTTTCCTTCATAGGTACTCTAATTCCTTTTATACGTATACCAATATTCTTATTTTCATTTATAGGTATTCTCATAATTAGAGATACAACATGCATTTTTTTTGTTGAAACATTTTATATCTTCTCATCATCAACACTGTTAAATTTCATGACAGCCGAGATCAAGTGTCATATGTTCTCTGCTGAACATCAAGAATGCTGTAGCTCCTAGATCACAGTAGAGGCTTGCTATAAGCTTTTTAAAATGAATATGTGCTTGTTATGTTTGATCTTAGAGAGATGTTTTGATACTTGGGACTTTGAAAACCATCTTACAGTGGCATAATGACCATAAGATCTTGCAGATGCATCTGAATTTGAGGAAGCACCACAGATATAGTATTATACAAATTTCATTCAGATGTAAGCTAAAGTCCTAGAACAGTCTTCAGAAAAGTTGCAGAATCCTGTAGTAACTCTATTTAAAATATATGTAAATCAGTCTTTCTATTTATTTATTTCTTTTTGTGATTTCTATATAAGCCTAAGTTTCCCTTCTGCAGAGTTGATTGGATAAGTCATATTATTAACACTGATGATTTTTCAAAATATAATTAATTAATTTATTTATTTGTGAAAGAGAAAGGGGGGCAGGAAATGAGCACACCAGGGCCTCTAGCCACTCCACAAATCTGGAGATGCATGCACCACTTGTGCATCTGGCTTACGTGGGGCCTGGAGAGTCAAACCAGGATCCTTTGGCTTTGCAGGCAAACACCTTAACCATTAAGCCATTTCTCCAGCCCCAACGAGGATGATTGTTAATCTTTTTTTTTTTTTGAGGGAGGGTCTCACTCTAGTCCAGGATGACCAGGAACTCAATCTGTAGTTCCAGGCTAGCCTTGCACTCATAGTAGTTCTCCTACCTCTGCCTCCTAACTGCTGGAATTAAAGGCATGTGCCACCATGCCTTTAATCAACTTATTGAGAAACAAACCATTATTTATTTATTTTACTTTTGTGTATATATTTGACAGATAGAGGGAGGGAGAGAGAGAGGGGGGGAATGGGTATGCCAGGCCCAGGCCCTTCAGCCACTGCAAACGAATTCCAGACTCGTGTGCCCCCTTTTGCATCTGGCTAACGTGGGTCCTGGGGAATCGAACCGGGGTCCTTTGACTTTGTAGGCAAATGCCTTAACTGCTAAGCCATCCCTCCATCCCATTATTATTATTTATTTTTTAAAAATTCAAATTGAATCACATTCCTACCACTGTAACAAATATTACCCATAAATTTATTTGATCACTATTATTATTATTATTTCAAATTTTGTATATGTGTGTTTGTGCTGGTGTGTGTGTGTATGTTCCTATAATTTCAGATGTACACATGCCACAGTTCTTATGTGGTGGTCAGAGGATAGCCTCGGGTATTGGTTCTAGCTTGGTTGAAGCAGTGTTCCTTGTTTCCCACTGTGTATGCCAGGCTAACTGGCTTGGGAGCTTCCAGGGAATCTCCTGCCTCCATATCCGGTCTCCTAGGAGACACACTGAGATTACTGATATTACTGATACTGCATTCATCTTTATGTGGGTTCTGTGGAACTAAATTGCAATCTTCTCACTTGCATGGCAAATATTTTACCACAGACCCATTTTCCCTGCTCACCTTCTCAAAAACAACAACGTGAATGAAAAATTAAACAGTTTTCACACTGAGACAGTACATTACTACCTCGGTGAATATCTTGAGGACTAATGAGTAATGCAATGTTTAAAGTTGAAAATAGTAGAAACAACATCAACAAAAACCTTCAAAGGCCAGGGAACATGATATAGTTTTCCATTTATATGTAAACACAATCCATCACAATTATGGTTTCTAATTTTCTGCAGTCATAACACTAACAAAAAATCAACTATACAAAAAGGTGGATGAGAAAAAATGTTCACGACTACACACAATGCACACAAAAACCTTTGGTGAATACCTGTCACATGCCTGAAGTTCTCCACCACTATTGTGGCATCCATGACAATTCAGAGTAAAATAGGTCAGAAATTATCAGTCAATCATGCTATTTTGTTCCCTCTTTGGGATCAAAACAACACAGATTCCTCAGCTGCCCCAAGGCATATATCATCATTTTTTAAAATGTGCAAGATTGTGATTAAATATTTTCGTTCTGTTAATACTGTAGTAAACGATAGACTAAATAAATTAATTCATCAGATGAAAGAGCATATGAATGGAATAGGCAGTTCACTTTCTCTGTGACAGATTAGCTGCTCAGTTAAAATCTGTCAAGCAAGCACTTTGAAAATTCAGATGAATTAAAAGAATTATTACACAGTATATGATATCATCATGTCCTATAGTTATACTCATTGACTTAAAGCATGTGGGTCACAATTTCAAAGTTTTGAACCGTTATTCTAAACTATTATTTTATTAAACATGAATTTATTCATTGTATAAGTATTTTGAAGTTTTACTTCTAATGATTTTTCTTCCTTTTCTTAGCCCCAAATTCTACCAAGGAACAAAAATCTATGATGTATATTTGTTGTGTAGCTATTTCCTCCAAATTGAAACATCCCCTTCTGGAGAGAGGCTCATAAGAGTCAGGAGGCTGAAAAAGTTTACCAGGCTCAGGAAGCTTGGGAAAGGTACAAAGGTCAGGGAGCTCCCTAATGTTACGAGTTTCAGGGGGCCTCTCACCAAGGTTATAAAATGAACCTTCAGTGGTGGGGAAAGGAGACTCCTTCAGTGGAACATCCTGTGAGTTGAGCAGGGAGCTTTGGGGATCCAACTTTCATGAGTTTACACCAAAGCTTGCACAATGCAACTGCCTTTGAATTATGCTTGCTCCTGTAAACTCATTTATCTGGCAAGTTAGGCTTTGGTAGAATTGTTTGTTTTGTCAGGTATTTCTGCCCTATCTGGGGGAAATAGGCCTTTGTTCTCAACGTTCAAGGAAAAGTCACACAACAGTATTTCTGTATAGACAATCCAAATATTATATCTCAGGATGCTTATAAGTTCAATTACTTAAAACATATTCTTGGCAGACAGTGAGATTGCTCAGCAGCGAAGATGAATGTTTGCAAACCTGATAGCCTGATTTCTGTTCCCCAATCCAGAAATTAAAACTAGACACAAAGTAGTGCATGGGTCTATAATCCCATTGTTGTGGTAGGCAACACAGCAATGTCAGGAGAATCCAGAAGCAGGCCAGTTAGACTGATGTACATGAAGCAGCAAAAGTAATAAGGGAGAGTCTGCCTCAAGCAAGATGGAAGACGAGGATATGTGCACACACATACATGGCATCCACATATATATCCTGACACTATACACCTGCATATATATGTAGACACATTCTTGTTTTAAAATATATTGAAATATATATCTACATATATATGTATATGTATGTGAATATATATACATATATACATATATGTACCTATATACACATATAAATGCATTTGTTAGGGAATTGAATGTCTTAATGAATGCTATTTTACTTTGGGAAATTTCCAAGTGGGGCTGTGATATACAGGTATAGTCAGACTTCATTTAATCTCAAGACTATCCTATTTCTTTGAACATTTCATGGGAGTGTTGTTTAATTAAGCATTTATTAGGGTACTCTGCTGCCTCGTGAAGTCCACAAGCATGAGGTAGCCCAGAGGCCAACCAATAAGGGCATTAATCATATCAGGGCTAAACCCTCAGGACAGACTTGTCTCCCAGATAACTAGTTCCAAATCACATTGAGGACTATGGATTCAACATCAAAATGCTATGGGGCAGGGCTAGAGAGATGGTTTAGCAGTTAAGCGCTTGCCTGTGAAGCCTAAGGACCCCGGTTCGAGGCTTGATTCCCCAGGACCCACGTTAGCCAGATGCATAAGGGGGCGCACGCATCTGGAGTTTGTTTGCAGTGGCTGGAGGCCCTGGCACGCCCATTCTCTCTCTCTCTCTCTCTCTCTCTCTGTCTCTCTCTCTCTGTCGCTCTCAAATAAATAAATAAAAATTAAAAAAAATGCTATGGGCAAATGTGCAGTGTATAACTTTGGAGAAGTGATATATTCTTTTTCAATCTCAAAGTCTTTATATTTACAATGAGACATTATACTTGGAACTGAAAGATGTTTATGTGGATATTCAAAGGGCATAAAAGTGATAGTTTTCTCCAAGGAGTGTGCTATTAAAAGGAGAAAAGGCCTTAATAGAATTAAGTATATTATATATAAGAATCTGCAGCAGCCTTATTTACAACCTTTATGGGGAGTTTAGCCTAGTAGGAAAACAACACAGTTATACATGTACTTAACAAGATCATCTTCAGCTTCAGCCAGTCTGCTAAACTCTTGAATTCTGTATCAGTGGATTAAACCCACCATTGATGGAAAATATTAATTGTGTTTCTGCAGATGTACAGAAACATTTCTTGTCATTATCACCTAAACAATAAAGTATAGTAAATATTTTGGTAGCATTCACAATACATTAGGTGTAGGCTAGAGAACACCTGTCAGAAGACCTAGTTTTTATAGCAGTAAGAGTATCTGCACCTCTAGCTATTCATCCAATCTTTTAAGCTTAAATTTGTTCTTACTCAAAAGATGTTGGACTCCTTAGCCTCAAGGCTCTTTAGCAATCGTCAGTGACTAATTTACTTTACTATCTTTTCTATTCACAAAGACCAGGTTTAAAAAAAAAAAAAGAATTAGCAGCTTATGTGCTGATTCAACACTGGTTTTGGTTTCTATTTATTTTACTATCATACTTACATGAAAACAAATTTGATTATTGTTTGAAACAAAGGATCATTATTCAGAAAGCAACATCTCAAAGGTGTTGTGATGAAAAGATTTTTGAAAAGCTCAGGAAGCATAGTTTTCACTTGAATTGTTTTTCTTCTTTTCTATAACAGCACCTTTTTTTTTTTTTACAGGTTCAAGTGCAAGATTAGATACTAATTTGATTTCCTGCATTATAGAACAGTCTTTAAGGCAGCATGGAGATAGGGGCTTATCTAGTGGGACCATTTTTTTTTTTGAAAGAAAGAAATGGTGCTACTCAAAGTGATAGCAACAAACCAGCTTTGTTTTTCTAAATTATTCAGAGCAGAAATAACTGGCTGATTTTCTGATATGCAGATAAATATCTGGTGAACTTAGCCACCAACAAAATGCCTGAATATCTGCATATCTTTTTACCTCTCTGGGAATATTGAACCTAACAGGAAAGAATAACTTTGATTTCTACAGATTGAATGTGAGATATTTAATAGTAGTAGCTCCAGGAAATCAGAAAATTAGTTGAGCTCCATTTTCTTGTACATAAACAAATCTGCCTACTTCAACTGCTGATAAAAGTTCTCTGTGTGCTAATCTGTCAGGGCTTCAGTATGGAGGCACTGAGAAGGAGATGCATTACCACCTGTCTGTGAGCATATGGGCAGTATCTAATCATTTTCCAACTTGAAGTATTGGAATCACAAAACTAATGTGAAGATGTGAAATATAGCTTTGTTTTAAACTCTTGCAACATCTCTTGTTTTAATCTCTATCCATTCTTCTAGGTTCTGTGAAGTTTTGCTTGCACTCTTAAATATTTTGCATTGAATTAAGTATTAAAATTTTAAATAAAACTTGCAGATAGATATATTTGGCTTTCTTTTGGAACTCTCTTCTGGCAGCATGATTAGTTTTTAATTTTCTAAACTACATAAATGTTTTTGGTTGTCCAAACTATTGGTGCCCACAATCTTTTTTTTTTTTTTTTTTTGGTAGTAAATATTTTTATGTACTTGCAAGCACAAAGGAAGAAAGAAAGAGAGAGTGGTAGAGAGGGAGAGAGAATGGGAATAGGCACTCACACCAGGTTCTGTTGTCACTGCAAGCAAACTACAGATGCAGGTGCTACTTTGGGCATCTGGCTTTATGTGGGCACTGGGGAATAGAACTCAGAACATCAAACATTGCAAGAAAGTGCCTTTAGTAGCTGAGCCATCTCCCTAGCTTCACAATCATGTTTTTTAATTAAAATATTTATTTCATTTTATTTACTTTAGAGAGAGAGAGAGAGAGCATGCCAGGGCCTCCACCTGTTGCAAACGACCTCCAGATGCATTCAACACCTTGTGCATCTGGCTTATGAGGGTTCTGGGGAATTGAACCCTGGTCCTTAGGCTTTGCAGGCAAGTGTCTTAACTGCTGAGCCACTGCTCCCACCCCACAATCATATTTTATTCTTTGTCACCAAGCCATCAACTGTCCTCTTACTGCTGCCCTGACTGCTGGGATTAAAGGTGTGCCACCATGCCCTGTTTCCATATCCTTTTGCTAGGGGTTAAGTCAGATAGCTTTTGATTCAGGCAGCTAGCTAGGCAAGATTCTCAAGGGAGAAACCTTATGTCATACACTCACCCTGCCTACCTCAGTGCATAGTCTTATCCAGTTGAATCTCTCTCAAGCTTGCATAAAAACCAGGTGTGGATGGACCCGTTATCTGGGCCTAGGCCAATCTGCTACACACCTGACACAGGTATGCCAATCTCTTCTGGAGCCCTGACTCCAAATATTTTACTTGGGATCATGGAAGGAAACTTTTTACTCCACTTCTTGCATTGCTCACAGCTCCATCTACCTGGGTACCTTTGATTGTTCTCCAAGGCCTAGAAGTCTACAAGCATGGCAACCCTCAAGGTGTCCAGTGTGCCCACTTCCCCTTAACTCCTTATTTTTATTCTTTCTTCCCAACATTTTCTTCCAGGACTGTCTTCCTGTACTCCACCAATGCACTTTTGGGGTCCCTTAGATAGCCCCACTAAGAGAAGTTTCCCAACTGTCACACCCAGTGACCCATTCAGCTTGAAGAAGCCAGACTGGTCTCTACCCTAATTCCTTAATAGCAGTTAGGGCCATTCCTTCAGAGGGGGGATTGAGGCACTATATGGTGGATAAGCCCCAAAAGTAAAAAGCAGGAATGTCTTTGGCCCTATCCTTGCAGCTTTGCTAGAGATTAGAGAAAATCTGGCTTTTTCTCATCTTTTGCCAAAGGAGTTACCTAGATCTGTTTTGTTTTTTTTTTCATAAACAATCTGAGCCCCTCCTGGGAGGGAATTCCCCTTTCCTAGAACTTAAATATGATCTTGACATTGCAGTTAGTTGAGCTCAGCCCCAAAACTTGGCTTCATGGCTAGCCTCTTCTTAATCCAGCCTCTAGCCCAGACCAATTAGCCCTCACTCTGGCTCACCTGAGCCTAAAGGTAAGGCCCACCACAATGAGGTTATAAGTAGACACTTACCAGGTAGGACAGGTCTGTCTTTTTTTTTTCTGGCTGTTCAAGTCTCCTGAACTTCCAGGTCCAGGTAAGCCTCCCCTCACTCCCCCTGCCCTGCCCCATGGGCTCTCTATCCCCTCTCACCCTTCATGTGGCAGGCACTCGGCACTTTCTTCTCTTTCCTCTCTACATCTTCCTTCATGCTTCAGGTCCATGACCACTTCCCACCCAGGTTCTTGAGCATATCCATTTTCCCTTCCTTTGTTCATGGGCCCTTCCTCTCCCTTGTATATTCCTGAATAAAATGTACTAATTTAATAATTATCCTTCTCAGTCTGGTTTATCCAATTCTTTGGTTAAAAAATACAAGTCATAAACTCAGGGTTTGGGGTTCATGGACTTCTCCTAAATCCCCATAACCCTATTACACTTTGTTCACATTACTGTCTATAAAAGACACTGACTCATACCTTTCCAATTCTGCTCCCACGTACCTCATTATTACTATTTTCTCTTGAGATGACCCATGTAGAGCAACATGGCCTAGTACTAGCTAAGAACATACTCTTTCATGAGGCAGTTTAGGGTGAGCAAGAATATCCTTGAGTCTGCCCTTGCAGTCTCCACTTTGCTAGAGATCAGAGAAGGATCTCCTCTTCTTATCTCTTGCCTAAAGAGTTCCCTAGGTCTGATTTCCCCTGAGGAGTTGCTCTTTCCTAGAACTAAGGTTTAAATCTAGTTCTGGCATTATGGTTGGTAAAGCTCAGCCTCAGAATTTGGCATCATGTTCCAGCCTCTTCCTGAGCCAGCCCCTGAGTGCAGACCAATCAGTTCTCTCCTAGATCTCATCTAATCCCACTGGAATAGATTATAAATAGATGCTTGCCAGGTGGGTAGCAACCTGATTTGGCTCTTCATCTTCTCAGACACCTGAACCTCCGGGACCCTGCTCTGGTACGTCCCCTGCTCTCAGACCTAATGGGCTGGGATGATGGTGGGCAGGGACCCCTAGTCTCACATGGGCTCTCTACCCCCTCCTGCCTTTCACATGGAAGGAGTTCTCTGCACTCCATTCCCTTTCCTTCTCCTAATCGAATAAAGTTTCTCTAAACCTTACCCTCTGATCTATGGATTTTAATTATTAAAATGTATAAGATAAGAATCCAGAGATACCTCAGATTTATTGATATGTTGGCATATATTGGTGTGTTGGCAAGGAACCTCAAGATTCCTCTTACAGATGTGTATATGCTAACCCTTATGGGAAGTCTAGCTATCTCTAGAAAATGCTGACCAGAGAATAAACTGCAATTTCTCTACTTCACCATCCTGTTTGCCCTACTGTCCTCCACATGGAGAACATACCATAACCAAACCAATTTGTAAGGAACCTGATGCATCTGCCTCAGAGCTACTAGTGTCCAGAGTGAACACTGTGTCTCTCTATAGATCCTTCACTCATAAGAGTTTTTAGAGTGGAAGTATACAATCCAGAAGAGCAGGGTCAATTTCATTGCAAAACTCCATCCCTACCAATGACCTGTTTATATTGAATGGTCCCTTTTATGTTGAATAACAGAGAAAGTACAGGACAAAATACTTCCAGTTATAGAAATATTGCTGTAGGGAGGATTTCAGGTGGTAAAGATGTAGGTAGAGCACTGGTAGCTTTAAGGTGACCAGAGTGAGTATATAGCAGTATGGAAAAGTCTTAGATATCTAGGAAACATTCTTAGGCCTAAAATCATTCCCCATGAACTGTTCCTGAGGCCACAAATATGAATCCACCTCCTGTAGGACTTTGCTAATTGATCAAATGAAAATTTCTCAGTAAGGGATTAATTTTTAAAGTATTCATCCATATCACCTTGGTACAAATTATTCGAGAATTATTTGTGATTTTGAAGATGTTTGAGATGTTTTCATTTATTTATGAGAGAGAGAGAGAGAGAGAGAGAGAGAGAGAGAGAGAATGGGTTTTGTGCATCTGACTTCATGTGAGTAGTGGGGAGCTGAACCATGACCATCAGTCTTTGCAGGCAAATGCCTGCAACTGCTGACTCATCTCCCCAGTTCTTCAGTTAATTTTTATTGGTAGAAAAATGTCTTCACCTAATAAATTAAAAGAAAGAATGGTAGAGTAAGGGAGAATGGAAAAAGGGTAAGGGTACTAAGCAAATTTTCCCTATGCCTACTGCAAACAGTTTAATATTTGAAATGATGAAACTGCCAGTACTTTCTCCTGGTAACTTTGTCCTGTTTTAACTATATTCAAGGTGCATTAAATTCCAATATTTCAAGAGAACTGGACTTCAGTAGTCAGAATAGTTCTATGACTTTTTTAAATCCACCCCCTCACACCAGAAAAGAAAAAAAAAAAAAAAGAAACATGTTATAGTAAGTCTGCCTTGGTTATAGCTTGAATGTTTCCCTCGGATTTCAAATTCTTAATTCTCAAATTCAATTTGACAATATTTGGAGGTAAGGTTTTTGAAGGTAACTAAGGCTAGATGGGGGTCATGAGACTGAGGCTCTAACATAGGGTTATTGGCTTTATTAGAGGGGAAGAAAGACTTGAGGTGGTACACTTCATCTCTTTATCACTGCATGGTGCCATCCACTATTGTGATGCAGCAGGAAGGGCTCACACAAGATTTTAGCATGATAAGTTGACTTTCCAGTCTCCAGAACTGTGAGAGGTACAATTATTTTCTTTCAATATTAGTCTTTGTTATTCTCTGATAGTAACATAAAATATACTAATACAGACTGCATAGAGCAAAATACCATTGCCATTATTATTTGAGGTTTTAGTTTCTTTGGACTTAATTATTTATCACAGCTATGTTGCTAATTGTATAAAGTAATATGATTTGATATGGCAAACACTAAACTCTAAATACATGTCTTCAACAATTACTATTTGCATAAGTAATGTGTTTTAAATTATAATTAGAAGTTAATGAGTTTCAAACAGATATATTACAAAATACCATTGAGATGAAAAATAAAGAAAAAAAGACAAATAGAGACTGTTAAAATGAAGGAAAATGAACATTCTTTTATAGTTAGTTTCTAAGCTTAATTTAACTCAACTGTATCATTCTCAAGGTTTTGAATGTTTTGTAATCAGATTCCTATTTACTGCTTTATTGAAAATCATGAAGCAACAATTTCAAAGATTTTGACAATTTAATTTTTAACCACAAGGCATTTAATGTATCTAATTATTTTCAGTATATTTATTTATTTTCAAACAGGGAGGATGGGCACACCAAGGCTCAAGCTGCTGAAAACAAACTAACTCCAGATGCATGTGCCACTTTGTGCATCTGGCTTTACACAGGTTCTGGAGAATCGAACCCTGATTGTTAGGCCTTGCAGGCCAATACCTTAACTGCTGAGCCATATTTCCAGCCCTGATTCTTTCTATTATTTCAGAATGGTCAGATTTTATTAGAGGATGGAAGACTTCCTACTCAGACCCACCTCTGAGTTTCTTCCAAGTCAGCCACTGTATTGTGGTTCTCTACCAATTTTTCTCTGTGTTCTGCAGTGTACAATGGTAATTATAGTTTCTACCATCAATTAATTTCCTTCTGTAGTCTAGAAGTAAATGAATTAGACTGTTACTGTCAGTTTTCAGACATGTACATAATGTATTTTGATCATAATTCCCTCCTATTTCCAAACAATAGAAAACTTTTTTTAATATTTAAAGACAATAGACTCTATAGATATAATGAATTTAAGAAGAAATGCTTATTCTTGATTTCTGTTTTCAGGTGTGTAAACAAGAAATATGAACTAGATATATCTTCTGCTTGTCCTGATAAGATACAAGATACTGGGTAAAATAAACTGGTTCAACTGTAGGTTTTTGCTCGGGCCAAATGTCTAGAGCAAAAAGCTGATGATTAAGAGACTTAAACAGTTGCATGATTATTTAACATGAAGCATTAAAATATTATTTTAAAGAAGTGCAAAAGTTAATTTTGATATAAAATAAAAATCATTAATTTTCTTAAAAGTAATTTTGAAATAAATGATGCCAATGATTCTGAAGAAATACATGTTCATTTTTCATTTTGTCTCATAAAATATTGACACCAAATATACAAGGAAATAAAGTTTCATCTTGCATTTGAAATAGTAGTTATTTTCTGAGTTAAAACTAAATACTTTACCTCTTTGCTTTCATATTTTTATAGAGCTGGCTTACTAAGCTTCAGTGAGGTAAAAGTTATAGCAAAAAGCTATTATATTTATGTGCACAATTTGTGATATTTTAACTGAAATAAAAGCCAGCTTTTTTGGGTCTCCAGCTTGCAAAAGGCAGGCTGTGGGAATTACTCTCCATAACTGTTTAGACCAATGCAACACATCTCATATGATTCTATTTCCCTCTACCTCTGTTTACTGCACTCTTACTATGTCCTTTTTGTGCTATTAATTTATTTTTTGCTTCTACTTACTTTCCTATTCTAGAAATTTCATACAAATAGATAAATGTAATATGTGACCCTCTGTGCTTCTTTGAGCTCCACTATGCTGTAATATACATTAACACTTAAATCTTTCTTGTGGCTAAATAAAAACCTACTCTTTTATTAAAAAAAAAAAACTTATACATGAAGACTCCACATGCTTGGGCTACATGTTGCTGAGAAATCAAGCTACAGCTGAGCTGTAAACCTCCTCCCTGTTGACTAGGTGTCAGAATTTCAGAAAGAGCTGTGCAACATGCAGCCTTTTGGGGGACAGAAGTCACCAATGTTAAATAGCAGTGTACTCTGAAAGTATTATGGCTGACCAGCCAGGGCACATGTACCAACTGGTATAATAATGGCATGTCTGTTATGGGGAAAACAACTACTCTTTGATTGGACCAAAAGCCTGCTCCATAGGAGAGAATACATACCTGGTACTGCAAACCTACTTAAAAGCCTATGTCTAAGGAGATTATTACCCCTGCAAGAGTAATGGCTGCTGTTGTCTAGCTTAATGTATATATTATGCTGACCAAAGTGCCCTTTAAGCGCTTATGTTTATGCCCATATATAAATGTTTCTCTCACTTGGTTAGTGAAACTTCTCTTTTCAGAGGGCAGTGACCACTGGGGTAATTCAAAACTCACCGTAATGGTTAAAGAAGTGAGACATCTCTATCACAACCACCAAAGCTCAGGGTACATTACAGAAGAGGTGGTTGAAAGAATGTAAGCATCAAAGGAAGGATAATACTGCTTACAATACACTCTTATTCACAACCTGACAGTGCATGACACTGCCTTCATAAGACCTTCATAATAGGAGGAAAAATATGATGATATCAAAATAGAAGACAGATTAATTGTAAAAAAGGGATTCAATGGAGGGTAAATTTGAGAGGGGAAAATGGTGGGAATTACAGTTTATTTTCAGTAGTTATGGAATCTGTCAATCAAAAAATTAAAAATGAAAGAGGCCCTAAATGTTTATTTGAAGCTTCACAAATTACAAGGTCAGATGCTAAGCAATTTTAGGAAATGTAGAAGTTGCTTTATTAAGTTTTGCCTTTTCTATCTCTCTCTCCATATAGATAGATAGATAGATAGATAGATAGATAGATAGATAGATAGATGATAGATAGATAGATAGGCCTATCCTTATACCAATACCCCACTTCTTTGATTGTGATAACTTCATTGCACTTTTTGGAGTCAGGAGACATGAGTCTTTCAATGGTGGTATTTTTAAAATCTTTTGACTACTTGAGGTACCTTACAAGACCCTGTAAATTATGGATTGGACTTGTACTTTTATACAAAATGTCATTCAGGGTTTTGACAGAGATTAGCTTGAATATTTAGAGCAATTTAAAGAGTACTTCCATCTTGTTAATAGTAAGTCTTTCGGTCATAAGGAGTAATGTCACCCCACTTATTTATTTCTTCTTATTGTTTGCTTCAATAGCATATTTTGGTTTTCAATGAACACTTAGGTGAAATTTGCACTTCAGCATTTTGATACTATTAGAGAACTGTTTTCTTAATATCATTTTCAAATAGATAATTAGGAGCATGAACATAACTGATATTTATGTGCTGATATATCCAGTGACATTGTTGAATTCAGTTATTAGCTTTGACAGATGTTTTATGTGCATGCATATATATTTGCATTTGTTATGTGTGCGAGGGAGCCTGTGTGTATGTTGGTGCACATGCATATGTGTGTATAAGAAACACCATCCACATGTTTTTTTTTTTTTTTCTTTTTCACATTGTTTTTAAATAGGCTCTACCAGTCTGAAGTTTGCTAACTGGGCTAGGCTGACTGGCCAGTGAGATTCTCCTATCTCTGCCTTCCCAGTAGTGGAACCACATGTGCATGCTACCACACTCGACATTTTAATGTAGTTCTGACTATAGAACCCAGGTCCTGATGCTTGTTAGGTAAGCACTTTACTGATTAAGCTGTCTGCTCAGCCAATCTGATAGAGTGGTTTTCTGTTTGTTTTTGAATGTGATCTTGGCAACTGTGAATACAAATAATTCTATTTCTTTCTTTCATTTATTGAATAATCATATTCCTTTCCTTATCTAAATGCCTGTACCATATCTCTCTAATGTTGAAAAGAAGTGGAGACAATGGACAGTGACTTTGGGCAGACAGCTGTCAAGATTTTACAACTGAAATGATAATTGGCCTTCAGTTAAAGAGTGTCTTTTAGTAAATTTTTATATCATGAAAGGTTGGCTGTTGAATTTTTCCAGTTGCTAGTTCTTCATTAATTTATTTTTTACTGCACTAATATGGTATTAGATTGTTTGTTATTATTACTGACTCATTTATTTTTAGAAGCCCTATTTATATTTCCTTTTTAAAACTTTTGTTTTAATATTTTGTACATTTCTACACATTTGTTCATGTCATTTAGGTTAATTAATTGAATGTTCAATTCATAGCATTCTCCTATAATTATATTATTGTAAGGTCATTAATACTGTTACTGTTTTATTTTATGATCTTAATTAATTGAATTTTGTTCTTTTTGTCTTAGTAGATATTTGGAAATATTTAGATTAAAAACAAACTTTCATTGTTTCTCTGCCATTTTTCTAGTATGAATTACATTTACCTACTTCTCTAGCCTTTATTTTTAGGTTTCATTCAGTTGAATTTTCTTTGCTTTGTTTCTTCTGTTTATTTGAGGTTTTGGGAGCTTAGGCTATTTGTTTTAAATTGCTATTTCTTTTGTTGTTTGTTTGTTGTGTTTTTTGATGCAGGGTATTGCTCTAGCCCTGATATTCATTTGGTAGTCCTAGACTGGCCTCAAATTCACACTGATCCTCCTACCTCAGCCTCCTGAGTGCTGGAATTAAAGGCATGGGCCACCACACCCAGATATATTGCTGTTCTTTCCTTATGTGGGCATTTGTAATTATAAATTCTCTTCTCATGAATCCTTTCATGGATACCATAAATCTAGATGTGTTTACATGTTGTTTTTGAGATATTTTCTTTTTTGTTTTGAGGTATCTTCTGACTGCCTTTGTGATTTCTTCATCCATCTACTATATATTTAAGAGTTTGGTATTTAGTTTCTACAGATTTGGGAATTTTCAACATTTTCTTTGCTACTGATTACTAACTGCATTCCATTTGGTCAGAAAGTTACTATGACCATTTTTCATCTTCTTAAAGTAATTGAGACCTCACTTGTGTGCTCACATTGTGGTTTATCTTGCAGTACATTTGGTGTGTACTTTAGGGGAATGGCTTTGTTGGGTGTCATTTTCTAACAGTGTTTTTAAGTGTGGCTAATTTAATGTGATGCTTAATTATTATACTTCCTTATGAATCTTCTGTTCAAATTTTCTTTAATTTTTATTTACTCAAGAGAGAGCAAAAGAGAGAGATGCAGATAAGAAGGAGAGAGAGAGACAGAGATCAGGCACGCCAGGGCTTTCATCTGCTGCAAATGAACTCCAGATGCATGTACCATCTTAAGCATCTGGTTTACATGGGTTCTAGGGAATTGAATCTAGGTCCTTTGGCTTTGCAGGCAAGCCCCTTAACTGTCAAACCATCTCTCCAGCTCTCAAATTTTCTATCTACTATTGAATACTGAAAGTAGAATACTATAATTTGTAATAATTTTGGTTGACCAGAATTCTGCCAGTTTTGCTTCATAAATTTTGTATCTCTGTTGATAGATCTGTGTTATGGTAAGGACTTTTTTTATCTCCCTAAAATACAAATGGTAAAATTTTATTCCAAGATGAATGTGTTAGGAGGTAAGACTATTGGGAGGTGATTAGGTCTTGACAGTGAAGTCTTCAGTATTAGGTTGAATGCCTCTGTTTGAACTCATTTCATTTTGTCTTATATTATTTTTGTTCCTTTCAAATCTTGTGTGGTATTTAAATATATTTTTGAGTTATTTTGTTAGTATTTTTCTGGTATATGTAATTAATATATTTTTTCAACCCAGGTATGAACAATATCAAGTTTCCGTCAGTGTTATGTAAAATCATTATGCGTCTGCAATCACAGATTTGAAGTCTTTCCAGCTCTTCCTGAGTTTGAACCCATCCAATGCATGCATGTGACCTTTTAGGCTCCCAGAAATACAGAAGTTTGCACATCCATATTTTTTTCTACTTCTTTCTTTAAGCCTTTCTTCTAAAGTATTAAATGAGTATTTTATTAACTGTAAGTTTCTTTTGCCTCAAGGCATTATAATGTAGCATATTTGCTTTCAAGAGTTTTCAACATATGCACCATCGGAGCTCTGGGAAACTTCAAGGTTACATAAGACAAAGCAAGCTCTTTGAGTCAGGTCTTCAGACAGTTAACAGATATATTCAAATCAAAGCACACAATTATTTGGGTCTAGCATCTGTACTGGTGATAGAATGGTGATATCATTATTAAACCCTGCGATGAGAGGCTGTGGTGTAATTGTTTGCTCTGCATTGAAGTATTACCTTGTGGACTAAGTATGGAGGTTCATGAAACTCACAAGCTTCCTGAAGTTCTTCCCAGAGGTTGCATTGGAAACAACTGCTAATGGAGAAGATACTTTAGTGATGCAGTTTCCAGTGAGCTGGTACACTAAGACGATGTCAACATACAAGTCCTGCTGCTTTTGTGAGTAGTCATAAATGCTGGGGTGACATTTTTCACTGTTGCAACTACCCAAATCATGCATGTAAGTTACTCAGGTAAGCTAAAATATACACAAGCTTCCTTACTAGGCATAGCAGTTAACTTCTTGTTGCTGGAACAAAATACCCAACCAAAAGCAGCTGATAGAAAATAAGTTTATTTTGGTTTATAGTTTTGAGGGGAACTATTACCATGGTGGGAAAAGCAGGGCAAAACAGACAGCTGAGCATCATATCTTTTGACATCAGCTGGGAGAAAGTAGAAAAATTGAGCTAGCTATGGGACCCCCAGGGGGGCTAAGCTAATAACTTCAAGGTCCTCCTGCAGTAACACACCTCCTCCTCCAGCAAGAATTCACTTCCAAATTCTCCCAAACTTTCCCAAATGCCACCTGCTGAGGACCAAGTATTCAAAACATATGAACCTATGGAAGGCATTTTGTAGTCAAACCGCCCCATTCCATCACTGGGCTCCATAGACTCATGGTCATCACATGATGAACAAAGCATCCATTTCAACCCCCAAAGTTCCTATTTGTCTCCATCTGTCCCAGCACTTTTCAAAAAGTCCAAAGTCTTCAGAATAATTTTCATCTTAGACTCTGGACAGTATCTTAACTTTGAGCCCTGTAAGATCAAAATACAAGTTACACACTTCCAACACATAATGCCACAGAGTGAATATTCCCATTCCAAAAGGGAGGAATTGGGACCCAGCAAGGAATGTTTGGAACATCGTAAAATAGGTACTCAATAGCCAAACATCAAATCCTTCAGCTCCATCTCCAGCACCCAGACTCCTTATGAAATTGGCTGGGCTCCAAAAGGCTTGTACAAGTAGGCCACAGATGCTCTATGACTGCTTCCTGAGCCAAAACCTTTCCTTGGCAGCTGTTTGACAGTCCAGGCATTTCCAACACCAGGGATATCCACTGTAACCCAATGCTCATCTTCATAACCCACACTATGGCATTAAAGGGGCTCCTTACAGGGACCTCAACCCTGTTTACACACTGTCCAACCTCAGTGGCTCCTTGAAACATGGTTGAACTCAATTAAACTCTATTTCCTGCATTTGTCATACTTCCAAAATAGTAATGGGTGGGCTATATTGCCAAATTTGTTAATCCAGGGCAGGCACAACTCTTAGGAACTGTAAAGTATAGTATTCTTCCCTGAGGCTTCCTCCTTTCAAAATAATGAGGCCTGCTCAGATTGTCCCAATGTGAAACAGCCAGGCCATCCTTTCTTAAAACTTTTTGTTAAATAATTAATTTATTTATTTGTGAGTGATGGACAGAGAGAGAAATAGGCAGATAGATACAGAATGGGAGTGCCAGGGCCTCCAGCCACTGCAAACAAACTCCAGATGCATGTGCCCCCCTATGCATCTGGTGGGGTCCTTAGGCTTCACAGGCAAGCACTTAACCCCTAAGCCATCTCTGCAGCTCACACCATCCTTAATGGTGCCAGTCTCTTAAAAATTTTTTTCTGGGGCTGGAGAGATGGCTTGGATTTATCCTTGTACTTTCTCCTTTTACAGATTTTCACACACATGGACCGACTGATAACTTGTATGATAGATTTGGGTAAAAATCAAATATCAAAATAAGTGAAATCTTATTGATTTTATTTGATAAATTATAAGCATAAGTTATAAAAGTGAAGAGCCAGTGTCTATGTTACCTAGCTCATTCTTAATTCTCAGACATAAACGGTAAGTATTAAAGACTTTTTAAAAATATTGTATTTTTATTTATTTATTTTGAGAGAAAGAGAGAGATACAGAAATAGGCAGGGGGCGGGAGAGAGAATGGGCATGCCAGGGCCTCCAGCCACTTCAAACAAACTCCAAATACATGCGCTCCCTTGTGCATCTGGCTTATGTGGGTCCTGGGGAGTCGAACTTGGGTCCTTTGGCTCTGCAGGCAAGCGCCTTAACCACTAAGCCATCTCTCCAGCCCACAGAATTTTTTTAAATGAGAAAACATCATAGTTTGGAAAATAGTGCCCAGGAGAATTATGTAAAGGTCATAGAATATGAATAAATATTAATGTACTTATCATGCAAAATTGGAAAAAAGTGTGCTGTTACAACTAGAATATTATTCAAAGACAAGCATTGTAATTAAGGTTTTTCTTTTCCCATGGCAGGGATAGAGAAATACAGGTTTGTTCATAGCCTTTAACCAGTTCATAATCATTTAAAAAATTCAAATGTAAGTCTTGTAACAATGCTTAAAGCCTAAATGAATAGCTGGTTAATTCCTCAAAAACATGACATTTGATTTGCTAAACATCCATATTTTTGCATTACATGTTCTGGAATATTGTAACATCAATTGTCTGACTTAACCCTCAGAATCTTACCACTAACTAAAAGTATCATTATTCATCTCCTGCTACAAAAATGGTATTTATTTCAATAGTATATAAATAACTAGTCTCTATATTTAGATCATACTGTTTTACTCTTTCCCCCTTGAGATTCTCATTGCACTATTCTAATTCATCAGGATTGTTTTAGGGTATTTTCCCACATTTGAGAACTAAGATCAATGTGAGCCCAAGATCATCTCTACTCCATTTAGCAATTACCATGCTGTTATTTGGTACAAACTGCTACAGTATGTAAATGTCAGACACTAGAGATGCAACTCAGTTCTGATCTACATGTCAGTTAGAGGGTGATTGTTTCAGCTTTAGTCTTGCAAACAGCCACATAAGCAATTGGATGCATAAGTCAGATTCCAATGTGAACATGTGTTCCCTAGTTCACTGTGCATTTTAATTCTTCCACCTAACAAGAGTGCAAAATGGAATAGTGTATTATACTATAAGGAATGACTAATAGGGAAATGTACCTGTAATTTTATATGCTTTTTCTGAACCAAACAACTAAACTTCCTAAGGGTGATAAAATTGATCCTATTTATTAAACTTTTCATTGTTGTGACAAAATAGATAAGAAAACAACGTAAAGGAGGAAAGATTCATTTTGTTCACACTTACATAAATTTCAGTTCTATCACTATTGGGAGAACATAGAGTAGTGCAGTTCACATATGACTGACCTAGAGGCAAGGAAGAGAAGGAACCAGGAAACAGCAAAACCTTCAATTACACATTCAGAATTCCACTTCTACCAATGAGACCACACCTCCATAAATTTTCTGAAGCCCCCAAAATAAACTTCCCACTTGGGAACCAAATAGTCAATGTATGAACAGTGTTGAGAGATGTTTTTATCTAAACCATAACAACTTGATTTTCCTTAATGTTAGAAAAGGCAAGAACAAATATGAGATTCAAAGGGATTATTTGCTATTTGTAGTGAAGTTAGCTAAATATTTGTGTATTGACAAATAAACAAAACAAGCATCAAAATTAAGCATATGAGGTGTGCAGAAGTAAAATACCAAGGTTTGCTAAGCCATGCATAAAGAAGCATTTAGAAATGCACATTAATATATTTATTAGAAACCTTTCCATGTGAAAATAAAACCATAACAGATATAAGAAATTCTTATGCAATTTATTTCCTTAGTAATATGAATGCTACAACAATCAGCAGGAGCAGATAAACTGAAGAGCTTGGAAATGACAGCAAGGGAGGATGATTTTCTTACAGTTGTGCCATCTTGAACTCATGGTTGATAAAAGCCTTGCCATCTTGATATTTCCCACAAACCTATGCACACTGTCAAGTAAATACTGTCTTCTC
Organism: Dipus sagitta; assembly: GCA_036346955.1. Taxonomy (NCBI): domain Eukaryota; kingdom Metazoa; phylum Chordata; class Mammalia; order Rodentia; family Dipodidae; genus Dipus; species Dipus sagitta. The sequence continues at coordinate 131,801,199 of CM070771.1, forward strand.
ATCAAGTGCCTATGGAAATAAATCAAATTCAATAACAAGACATACACTTCTTATTAATAGAACCATTAGTATCATGACTATGGACTGCTGTTGTCAGTAAGGAAATAGATGAAATCTATGATGAGAATGTCTTAAACTGGAAACAGAAGAAATTACATTTCAAAGACATACACATATATAACTTACAAGGCAAACCATTTAGGATTCTCCAATGGATGTAGACTCAGACATCAATTTCAAGTGCTGTGATGTTTTTTTTTTCTTTGTCTTTGGTCATTGACTTCTGACAAAAAAAAAAAAATGTTTCCTGTCAGTTCTTTGGTTGACTGTTACTCATTTTTCTAAGCCCAGGTTGACCACTTTGAGGAAATCCACCACTGTTGTTTACGTTGAGTCAAATGACCATCTCCAATATTTATATACCACTTTTCATCTCTCTGCCAGTTGTTTCTAAATGTACTAAGAGACACCACTTGGAACGTAGTGACTGTATCACTATTTGGTGAAAACATAAAAATGGGGCTGAGGATGTAGCTTATTTGTTAGTATGCTTTCTAAGCATGCACAAAGGCTTGGGCTTAATCACAAGCACCACATATGCCAGATTGTTGAGGCACATCTGTGATCATGGCACTCAAGAAAGTGGAGGCAGGAGGACTAGAAGTTGAAGACCATCCTCAGTAGCACAGTGAGTTTGAGTCCAGTCTGGGATACATGAGGTTGAGATCCTGTCTTAAAAAAAAACTGAAGAAAAAAAAGTGCACATTAAGTTAAAAGTGGAATTAAAAAAAAAACATATCACTATCCTAATATATTAATCATTGTTCCTGTATTTGAAACTGAATACATATTTAATAATAAAAACTAACTTATCAGTTAAAATAAAACTACTTAAACATCACAAGGGCACATAGAATTGTGCTATTTTAAGAAGTGTTTTATATTTTCAGATCATATGATGCCAAATGGGTTGGAGTATATAAGAAAATTACAAAGTAAACATTAAACAGAAATGTACTTTTGAACCTAGAAATAGGAAAACAGACAAACTGTTGAACCATGAAAGCAGAAAAAGAACTCCAAAGACAGTGAAAAATTCCTTGAGACCATATCATGAAAAGACGGTCATTATAGGAGATCATGGAAAAGTCACACACATGCTTACTCAGAGTAACGTCCACAGCAAGAGATAGTATTTTGACAATAGCAATAACCTTTGAGGTGCTAAGCATTCCTGGATTTGCTTTGGTTTTACGGGGAATTAAGAATCATACAGGCAGTCACTATCCACCTTTCTTAGCTGAACATGTTTGGGACTGGTGGGAATCCTTTCCTGCCATTATGATCTGGACAGTGTTGGGAATAATAGTGAAAATCCTCTCCCTTTTACCCTTTACATGGTATGCAATCAAAACACCTGCCATTATAAGTCAGACTGGATTGAAACCAATTCTAAACCTCTCCCCTCCACCCAGAATGCACCTACGTCATCCAGTGTTGTGATCTGGGTAGATTTTGGAATTATAAAACTCCAGTTTCCTCTACCTTACTATCTGGTGTGCCCACACCACTTGCTGTTATGATATGGACTATGTTGGGGCTGGCATGAATAATTTCCAGCTCAGTATTCCCTTTAAAAAGCCTTTTCCCTTTACATCTCATGGGTTTACACAACTTGACATTGTAATTAGTTTAGTGCCTAAGTTCTATTATTTGGAATCCTCTTAACTCGACCATGTGGGTACAGGGAACGGGTCTTTGAGGGTAGTACATGCACTGAGTTTCAGCATCCATATTTCCTTCAGTAATCCTCCCTCACACACTGGAGTGCCTGTCCCAACACAATTTTTTCACTCACTGATCTGGGAGCACTGAGATGTGCTAAGAGGGAAATCTAGTCTGTGAGGAATAAAATCTTGAAAAAATGTGCCTCTTGTGGGTGGGTGATTTTTATAGTTGTATTTTGTCTTTATTATTGTAGTGTCTTTTTATGTTTTATTTTTACCTATTTATTTGAAAGAGAGAAAGACAGGTAGAAGTGAGAAAGAATGGGCATGCCAGGGTCTCTAGCTGCAAACAAACTCCAGATGCATGTGCCACCTTATGCATCTGGCTTACATGGGTCCTGAGGAATTAAACCTGGGTCCTTTGGCTTTGTAGGCAATCGACTTAAATGCTAAGCCATTTCTCAAGCCCCCAAATATCTTTATTTTTTCTTTCTATTTTTTTCCTGAGATATGGTCTCAAAAGAATTACTATAAATCTGTACAAAGAACTTAAGAAAAAGGGATAAACACATGAATAAAATACTGAATAAATTCCAATAGGACATAAACGCACAGCTCAATGAGGAAGTCTAATCAGGATATGAAAGGATATAAAAGATAGAAAATCTGAAGAAAATCCAAACTTAAATAAATCTGGAAATGAGCAGTATAGCAAGTCTAACTTAAAGTTTCATGGGAAGCTTCATCAATAGGCAGAATATTAGGCCTTGAAGACAAGGGAGAGAAATTTGACTTATCAGACAAAAATAAATGAGAACGTCATAAGAATATATCAGAAGAACATGAGACAAAGATGAACTTGACAAATAAATAGTCAAATTAATCAAAAGAAAGAGAAAACCCTGATCAATAAGATTAGAGATGTAAAAGGAGACATTGCACAGATATAAATTAAATGGAGAAAATCCCAAGGAAATACTGCACACACCTGTATTCCACCAAATTGGAAAATCGAAAAGAAATTGTTGAATTTCTCAAAGCATATGAACTACCAAAATTAAAATAATAAGAGAAAAATAAATTAAGCAGATATTTAAAAAGCAATGATATTTAAGCAGTAATTAAAATCCCTAAAACAAAAAAGTCCAGGTCCAGACAGATCCACTATAGAATTCTATCAAATTTCTATAGATGGATTAAAACCATTGCCGCATAAGTTAGTTTATAAACTAGAAAATGAGGCAATGCTTTCTAATTTCTTTTATTAAGGTTACATTACACTAATGTAAAATCATACAGAGATCCCAAAACAACAAAAAACTCTAGACAATATACCTTATGAATATTGACACAAAAAATTATCAATAAATGCTTACAACAAATTAAAGAAAATCAATGAAATTATCCACCTCAATCCAGTGGGTTTTATTCCAGAAATGCAAGGATGATTTAACATGTGTTAAATATGTTATGCATAATCCATCAAATTGGGACAATTACCTGATTATCTCAATGGACATAGAAAATACCTCGGAAAAAATCCTCGGACAAAATCCAACATCCCTTCATGTTTAAAACTTTGGAGAGACTAGAGATAGAAGGAACATCTCAGCATAGTACAGGTGCTCTCTCTTTCTCTCTCTCTCTCTCCATATATATATATGTATATTTGTGTGTGTATTTATATACATAAACTAATGTGTACTCAACATCATACCAAATGAAATAAATCTTGAAGTATTTTACTAATATCTAGGATGAGATGATGGTGCACATGCATCACACTGCTATTTTAAAGCATTATTTGAAAGCTAGAGTGATTAGACATGAGCAAGAAATAAAGAAAGATAAAAATTGGAAAAGAGAAAGTCAAACTATCCTTATTTGCTTATCATATGATTCTACATATAAGAAACTCCAAAGTATTCACCAGAAATTTCTATATCTGACAAACACTTTCAGAAAGGGGTAGGGTACAAGATTAAAACATAGAAATCAGTAGCCTTTTTTATGTTACAATGATAAACATACTAAAAAAACTGGGGGGACAGATCCATTCACAATTACCACAAAAATTAAATATCTTGGAATATCCATAACCAATGATATGAAAGAAATTATAGCTTAAAATAATTAATACTTGGAGAGTGACCATCCTACCAAAAACAGAAATAGAAAACAAAAATCTTAAATTTCACATGACAGCCAAAAAGTCCCCAGTTAGCCAAAACTATACTCAACAAAAGTAATACTGCTAGAGGTATCAGTATATGTGGCTTCACATTATACTATAGAACCATGGTAATTAAGACCACATATTATTGTCATAAAAAGAAATGGGTTAATAGAATAGAAAAAAAAAATATCCAGGTATAAGATGTAAGTAAACTCTCGTGTTTTTTTTTTTTTTTTTTTTTTTTTTTTTTTTACAAAAGTCTAAAAAACACACTGGAGTATTTTCAACAAATGGTGCTGGGGAAACTGAATATCTACATGAAGTAGAAGGACTCTAGACCTTATCTCTCACCATGAACAAAAATCAACTCCCAAGTGGATCAAGAGCCACAATGTAGGACATGAAACACTGAAAGGATCAGAGCAAAAATAATGAGAATTCTTCAAGGTATAGACACATAGAGAATTTGGTAATAGAATGCTAGTTGCTCAGGAAATAAAGCAATCAACATATATGACTTTATGTAACTAAAAAGTATTTATTTTTTTGTTTTTATTTATTTATTTGAGAGTGACAGACAGAGAGAGGAAGAGGCAGACAGAGACAGAGAGAGAGAATGGGCATGCCAGGGGCTCCAACCACTGCAAAAGAACTCCAGATGCATGCGCCCCCTTGTGCATCTGGCTAACGTGGGTCCTGGGGAATCGAGCGTTGAACCGGGGTCCTTAGGCTTCACAGGCAAGCACTTAACCTGCTAAGCCATCTCTGCAGCCCCACTAAAAAAGAATTTTATACAGCTAAAAAAAACTATAAACTGTGTCAAAAGACAACCTACATCATGGGAGAAAATCATCCCCATCTAGACATGTCTGACAGAGTATTAATATCTAGAATATATAAATAACTCAATAAAAATCACCCCAATAAAAAATTAATATGAAACTGAGTATAGTTCTCAAAAGAAGAAACACAATTGGCCAATAAATATTTAGAAAATATTCAACAAATTTATCCATCATGGAAATATAAACTAAAACTACTTTGATATTTCATTTCTCTCTGGTTAGAATGACTTATCAAAAAAATATGAAGTGACAGCAAATTCTGGTGAATATATGGGGAATGAGGAACCCTTATTCACTGTTAGTGGTAACATACATTGGTGTATCCACTATAGAAATCAGTGTGGAGGTTTCTTAAAAAGTTAAATATAGATCTGGATATGTCCAATTTATATGTGAAGAACTCTATACTATAGAAATACATGATCAAACATGTTTACAATTTTTCTACTCACTTTAGCTAGAAAAAGAATTAACCTAGATGTCTGTCAACTGTAGAGGGTTAATGAAGATTTTTTTTTTTTTACACAGTGAAATTTTATTGACTTGTAAAAGAAAATCATCAATATCTTAGCTGGCAGTCCACTCTGTAAGTATACAACTGCCAGCCAGGCAAGCTGAGTCCACTTGAGCAACAGTGGTATAGCTGTTACAGGGGCAACAAACTACTCTCTGATTAGATTTGTGGCATGCTCCAAGGTAGGAAGTTCATGCCTGATACTGAAAACTTAGTCTCAAGCCTATGACTGTGAAGGTTATAGGCCCTACAGGGAGAAGCTATGACTGTTGTTTGAATTAATAGATATGTTGTGCTCCTGAATTTCCCTCTAAATGTTTATGCCCACTTTCATTTAGAAAACCTTCCTTCTGCTGAATATGGTAACTGTTGGGAAGACACAAAACTCATCTAAGTACTGAGAAGATGGGACAGTTGAGTGCTCATCATTAAAAGAGACACCTCTATCACATCTGCAAAGGTTCGGGGAACATTAGAGAAGAGGTGATGCAATGAATGAAAAAAAAAAAAAAAACTAGAGAATTGGGAGGTGTGCTTTGGAACATTGCATTCTGGGCCCAAGTTGGCCCTTGCATTTATGACCTTGCACCAGCTTTTGTAGCATGCACATTATTGGTCCCATCAACATGTCATCATGGGTGATAAATGAAAGCCAAAGAGGGGGAAAAAAAAAAAAAAGAAAAGAAAGGCATCCATATAAAAAAGCCACTGGTTGGAGGGAGGAAGGTGTATAGTAGAAGGGGAAATATTGCAATGACAAGAGGGTTATGATCAAAATAAATCATGCACATATGCAAAAACTGTCAATAAAATGTTTAATAAAATAAAAATATGGGTAAAGCATATTTGTAGAAAGCTATCTGTCTGTAAGGCCAGAGGAATCACTATTGTGTACAGTTAATTATGACAAATTTGCGCCTTACATAGAACAAGGGGAAAAAGTACACCATTGTCATCTGATATATAACCTTGAACTTCTCTGACCCAAATCTATAAATAGCCTCATGAATTATTTTCCTCAGTAATTAACATTAATTACAAAAGCATAGAATTTATCATGCCAGCACACACATACACACAAACACACAAATACAGAAATAATAATATTTGATCCACTTGAAAAGAAACAGTGTTTTATAAACTCATATAAATGAAGAGCTACAGAAGAAAGATACCATAGGACCTAAGATGTGAATTTCTGAAGAAGGGAAATTCATCATCAGCTTAGTTTTTGCCAATATTGTATGGTTGCTATACCAAAGGGGAGTTACACACACACACACACACACACACACACACACAAACGCACACACACATACATACCTATGCCACAAAGTGTGAACCTAATGTAGGACTGAGGAAGAAAACTATTGGCTGAGAAACAGACAGATGAGGCCACCTGGCTTGATGGTCACAAGAGTGTTCAAGTAGCCAGATGGACCTGGAGAAGCTACACAATGAACGTACTGGGTTTCTAAAGTGGGCTCTGGATTTAGCAGTCCAGGCCACCCAGACGGAAGGCCTGGTGTAGGAAGGCTCTTTGGCCCTGAGCCATTGATGAGAAAGGGAATGGGCCTCTCAAGTCACCTAGATGTGCTCCCCTGATATGTAGTGCTAGGATTTTGTGTTTATTTTGTACAATTGTGGAGAAGCTACTGTGCCTGATGCTAATGAATTCAGGAAGTTACCTAAGCACAATTGCCTTTCTCCTTAGTATATTTGCCCAACTGATAAGTGGCTATGGATGGTCATGTTGAGAAATTTAGAGGTTATATTTCATCCTGATATTTCCAGATACCTGCAAAGGGGAGTAATGTGACTCTTATCACAGCTAGACATGTTAAATTTAATAAAATCCATTCCTTTTGTATAATTACAATATTCAAATGAGAAGCAGGTTTTCATCCATAGGCAAAATTTTTGGAAAATAAAATAAAACCTTTTGAATCTCTCATGCATACATAGTTTCAAATATGATATATTGAATAACTCTTGAGGGCCAGATACTCTACAAAAGTATTTTCTCACCATACGTTCTTTGCTGACAGTGAGCACAGATGGTGGAGCATAAATTCAACTCCATGGGCTTGCTTTCACTTGAGACCTGGACTGCCCACAGAATTCTTCTTAATGGCTTTCCCTGCCATGCATCCAAGGGACAGGCTCCCAAGAGTTTCTTCATACTCAACCACTTGTAATGCTTTACACACTTTTTGTAAGTAATTGTATTTTTTCTTTTTATTTCTTTCCTTTTTTTTTTCGTTTAGCCTTCATCTATTTCTTTACTAGCTCTTAGCAGTTATTGTTCTGTTTTTGATTTTTGAGACAAAGAAATATTTGCTTATGTTTCATTTCTGAACTAGTCTGATTACTTATTACCTGTCACCTCAAAAACTCTCCTTTGGTAACATTAGCAGGAGCAAACACACATCTGTGACTCAGAGGAAACCAAATCACTCATAAGAATGACCAGAGCCATTCAGATGCGCTTAGGTACAGTAATAATAAAAACAGTAAGTTTTGTTGTTTCATCTTCTTGCCAATTATAAGATTCAACTCACTCCCCTCCCTGGTAATTCACTCTTGTTGGGCTATTCATAAGTGTATGAGGCAGCAAATGAAAACTCTTAGTATCAAATTGATGGTGAAGCTTCCCTGTTATGATTGTGGTAGTGGCCCTTTGTTGTTGATATTTTGTTGTTGCTATTTTGAAGCTGATGATTTTTGAGATCTCTAAGGGATTCTATAGAATTATTCCAGAAATTTCCATTTGAAGCTTTCTTAATTGGAAAAGAAGTGGTTGCAAATAAGGATGTAACAGTGACTATCAATTTTTCTTAACCTAGCCTGTTTATTCTTTTGCAGTATGTGATGACATGTAATGCAGACTATGTGAATACGCCTGATCCACCATAAGGAAAAGCTTAATAACTTACTTGCAGTCCATCTTCCTCTAGACAAGTGGATTCCATGTACTTGCTGAGCTTTGTAACCAGCTGTTTTAGGGCTAGGCCACATGGTCAGCTGCAAATGGTTCACCCTGACATCTTTTCAAATGAAATCAACAGTTAGCCTCTGAAGGCTTCTTCTGCATTTTGAAAGCAAAACAGAAGTGAGGAATTGTTAGAAAGAATTGCCATGACCTAGATTATATCTGCCAGTTTTGAGGGGGAAATTACAACTGTAAACTCATCAGGATAAGATCTACCACACCGCACACCTAATCTACAAGCGCATTCTCTGTACTGTGGGAAACTTCTGTCTTCAAACTTAAAGTAGAAGGAACTTTTCAATATTCTGTGTGCTGGGAGAATATTGAGGATTCCTCATATCAGATGAAAGGAGGATGTTTTCATCTAAAGACTTGAATTAATCTGACACTAGGGAAAGAAAATTATTGCAATCCCGTGTTTTGCTGTCCAGTTTTAATTTTTACTAACATTAGTTCAACTTAGAAACATCTTGGATTTTATCAATATGATGATATTCTGCTTGAGAGAGAAATATAGCATAAATAAATGGACACTTTCTCAGTGGATATTAATTTGAAAAGTACTCAAGTAACTACCATTTATGCTGAGTCCACTTTAATTTACTCAGGTTTGAGACTCATTAGGAAACTATGGGCTTGGATGCTCCCTATTATTATTGCCTTTATTTATTTATGCTTTTTATTGACAACTTCCATAATTGTAGATAATAGCCCATGGTAATTCAATGCCTCCCCCCACTTATTCCTTTGCAACTGCACTCTCCATCATAACTCTTTCCCCTCTCAATAAGTCTCTCTTTTATTTTGATATCACATCTTTTCCTCCTATTATGATGGAAGTGTCAGGCACTGCGAGGTCATGGATCCAGGCCATTTTGTGTCTGGAGGAGCACAGTGTATGGAGTCCTATCCTTCCTTTGGCTCTTAGATTCTTTCCGCCACCTCTTCCACAATGGATCCTGAGCCGTGGAAGTTGTGATTGAGATATTTCAGTGTTGCCTTTCTTTTTTGTCTTCCTGAATCAATTGACTCCAAAATACTAAGAGCACACAGAATCTGCTGGTAGGAAATCCAATAGTCAGTAGAAAATAAAGCCAGCAAACTTGGAAAGAATTGCCACAGCACTCAAACTTAGTTAATGGAATGTTCTTATTGGCATCACCTTAGTTTTATAGACTGCTGGATAGTATTGATTTTCAAGGATCAGTGGAATTATTTGGCAGAATAAAACTGCATCATTTCTCCCACCTATTTTCTGCAGAGATTTCACAGGTTAACTAATTTAATAACTTACCACACTGAGAGACATTGATGTCTAAAACTCCTCTTGTATGTCTAAGGACTAAAAACCTAGGGGACAGCGTCTCCCATGCTAAATATTTGCTTTCCTATCTTTATATTTATTTATTTTTTTGATTTTTATACACTGAATTTCCTAATGTGAATTGCCTTATGGTGACACATTGACATCCTTCTTTAGAGAAATATTGCTCAAGTATGGCTCAGCACATGATTGCTACAGTCAGAGGTCCAATAGCATAGGAATTTTCCATGAAAGACATTCCAGCTGGTACCTGGTCTGACATGTCTACCTTAAATATTTGGTTCTTCTTGATTATGATATCATAAGAAAAAAAAAATACTCACACGTATCTCTAAGCACATGCCCCATCCTTGTGGCAGTGGATGACGTGTGAGTGGCTGACATCTTGCTGAGAGACCAAGAATTCTCTTTGGGTCTAGACATCCTGTGTCCTTGATTGTTGCTCTGCAAAGCCTGTTCTGAGTGCACATGTTTTCATATTATACTAGACACCAAACATACCTGCCCTATGCTCTAGGGCATGCATTTTCTCTATGAACCCAAACAAAGAGACATCAACTCCAGAGCAAGGGAGCTTTCCTCCCTCTTACCTTTGCCCCTGTCATCTTCTCCACAGCCCACTTAACGAGGTGCATACGTTCCTAACTGTCTTCCCCATGGGCAGATTTATAAGGCAAAGTCATGAATCTTGGAAAACCTCATTTTTTTCTTCTTTAATTGAAATTTTAACTAAATGCTTGTCTTTTTCGTGACATGTCATGTAACTTCCCCTCTCCCAGATAATATGGAAATATATGGTTGACTTCTCATTTCAAATCAATTAAATTTCACATACATTACATCAGTATGTTCACACATATGAAACTTGATCGAGTCATTTCTACCTTTAATGAAAGTTAGTTAAATAATGGATTATAGCAGTAGTAACTGGCCTGAGGCACAGGAGAGAAGGTGAATCAAAAGGTATCTCACATACTGAGCTTGTTTCATACTCTACCAACAGGGGAACTCTGAAGTGGTTTGACAATTAGACATAGTGTCAACTTTAGTATAAAGTGTTTATTTTATTGCAGCTGGGTGTATTAGGGCATACCCATAATACAGCACCCATGAAACAAAGGCCACAGGATCACAATTTTTATGGTAATCTGGGCTCAGTAGTGCTAGGCCAGTCTGGACTGCATTGGGAAATCTTGTCCTTAACAAGAAAAAAAAAGTAAAAGAGGTATATAATTACACTGAGAAATGTTTTCTGAAATCAGATGCCTTTGGTGGGATTAGAGGCTAGTCAAGTCATTCACATAAACAGATGTCGAGCTTGTTGTGATGACTCATAGCTGTCATTCCAGAACCTTGGAGGCAGAGGCAAGAGCATTGCTGCCAGTGCGATGGCCATACACACTACAGAACAAGACAGTCCCTTGCACATCTGTAAAAAAAAGAAAAGAAAAAGAAAGAAAGACAGAAAGAAAGAGATCGTTATGCAACTTAGAAAAAAGTGTCATGAGAAAGCTAGGCGTGGTGGCGCATGCATGCCTTTAATCCCAGAGGTAGGAGGAACACCACGAGTTTAAGGCCACCCTGAGACTATAAAGTGAATTCTAGGTCAGCCTGAGCTAGAGCGAGACCCTACCTTGAAAAATCAAAAAAAAAGTGTTGTGAGAAATTCTTTCTCATTATGATCACTCACCATGAAAATCCAGTCAGTTTCTTTTAGAAAATCTTGAAAAAAAATGAATACAATTTTCTACTAACGTAAAAAATTATACCTTAGAGGCATTGAGTCTAACATTTTCTTCATTATTAACAATGATTCATTTTGTTTTCACATTTAATACTGAAAGATTCGGGGGTTAATTGCTAGATTATTCTTATTTACATCAAACTTGTTACATTGCTCCTAGGGCTTTAGAATTTCAGATATTTAGTTGAAAGAAATAGACATTTGAATTAAAATTAGCAGAATGGTGATTTTTAAATATCCTATATGTAATGCATTAGCTATAAAAATGTGTTTTTAGGTTGAATAATTGTACTGAAATAGGAAAGAAAAGATGAATCCACAATAGAACTAGGAAATATTATAAGAAATGTCATAGGGGAAGGAGAAATTATTTTGTCAGAGGTGCAAATATAAAAAAAATATGACAGAGCTAGCAATTTAATGTGTAAATTTGAAACCTCAATCTGTTTGCAGGCACAAAGTTCTTGTTTGTCCTCATTCACTTCGCCTCACATTAAAGTGGACACCAGCAGTCACCTCTCTCTCAGAACCCACCCAGCCATGTTATTGCACCTCCACATTGGTCAGACAAATGTAAGTACATGATGCATGAAATGTCACTATTTCTGGAATTTTAACAAACATTTCATATCAAAGCTTCATAAGGATAGAGTCTAAGCTTGTTCTCTGCACCTGTTACTTAGTGGTTGGGAGAGAGTAGGAACAAGTTTTGTTACATGAAGTGATGTAGTGACCATCCATGTCAAGGGAACCCTACTGAGGAGTGGGTTCCTTTTGAACTAATTAATCTCTTCATTTGAATACTGGCATCAACTAATCTACAGAGTCCAGTGATTCCACATATTTTCTATTAAGTGTATCCTCAAGTGTGTACCACAGTAATATGAATAGCCTTATTCTTTATTTTATACTCCAATGGAAACACTGTAATGGTGTATGATTTCACGTGTTGCCTTTGGGGATCTCAGAGGATCATTTCAACTTCCCTTGTAAAAAAAAAAAATGCCAGTATTGTCAGTCTCTCCCTCTGCTAAATTACTTTATGCTAAATATAGAAGAGTTTACTGTAGTGCATTAAAACTTAATTTTAAATAATAACATAATGGATATAGATAATGAAAGGTAATATACAGTTATTTTTGACAATATATTATTATAATCACAATAAATGAAACTTATTTTAGAACTAGACAAATTAACTTGAAAAGTTCTTCTACAATTAGTTACAAGATGCTAGGGCAACTGGAGTGTCAGAATATTTGAATCTGACAACTCCTGAGGTATGACAAGTAGCTATGGTGATCCCAAGTGTTTTAATAGAAAGACTAATGATTACTTTTTTTCCCCAACATTTTTGCTTTTTTACATTTCTATTCTTGCCTGAAATTGTCATTGTTTCAGTGTTTGGCCTTATTCTCTAAACCTGGAAAAGTTTGCTTTACCATCTAAAATCACAATGACAATGTTATCACTACCACCACCCCCCCAAATCCTTCAAACTCTCCAAATCCTATTCCACCCAGAGCTGCCTTACGAATGCTTCTGTGCCTGCTTCTCCTGGTATTGTCTATGTAAGTCTTCTCAAATGATTCTTTATCTCTCTCTTTAGTCTGTTAGGCTGTGAGTTCTATCTCCATACCCCAGTTTCTGGTGTAGTATCTGTGGGAATTATTAACCAATTAATCTATCTTTTGTATGCATAAGGCGTGCAAGCAGGGTGACTCTACTGTTAATATGAAGAACACCATAGAGTTCATTGTCCTTTCTTGTAGTTAGATGGTATCCTTCTGGTGCCCCAGGAGGAGAAATGACGAATCCTATGGTTAGAGGACACAGGAAGACAAGAAATAACAGCTAAACGTTAAACAATTAATATGAAATATGTGTAATTGCAAGAGCAATTTGACTAGAAAGCCATAAACCTGCAGAAAGGAAGCCCAAATAATTACTGTTCACTTCCAGACAGTTCTTGAATTGGACTCACATTGAGCTAAGGCTATCTGAATTACAGGCAGCTGTATAATCCAAACGTTGTGCAGCATACAGAATCAGATTGAGTGCTCGAGTGTCTGCACCCTGGGAAATTGATTTGACGACTATGTCAATTACTTCTGGCACCAAGCTTTCTGTGGGTTGCATTACAACTGCTCTTTTGGTCAGCTGTGACTGCTTCCCTATCCACGCCTATTGTTTTAGATTTATTTACTGCACCGACAATCATAAATTATGGACTTTTTTCTATACCATCTGGAAACTCTGGTGTCATGGTTTGGGTCACTTTTGATTACTTCTTCTTTTTCTCTGCTACTGCCAAGGCTGACATATCTTGAATTATGAAAAAAGTACTCAACATACTGACCTATTGTGAGCAACAATTCTATATCTAAAAATGTTTATTTTATCCAAAACATAGGTGAATAAATTAAAATAAATTAAATAATATTCTCTGGTTTCCCTGAAAATTATTTTTGGTACTTAATTTTTAAACTTACAATGTGTCTAAAAGTTTGCTTGTTAACCTACCATCCATTTCTTTCATTTTTACAAGGTCAGACTTTACAAATTAAGCATCTTCCTGTTCTTGGTGCTGGAAATATAACTTCCCCAATATTCTTGTTCAATTCCTGGTTTTACCTAGAATATCTCATTAATATCTTATGATTCTAAAACCTAGATGCATACTCTTGTGCCCTTCAAACAAACCTTAAACACTCTTTAAAACTGGTTTTTATTCTGGTGTTCATGATTCTAATAACTAAGGTTAAGTACTGTTATACTTTCCTAACATGGTGGCACAAAACATCTCGGCGGTATTCCTTCTCCAGCTAAAGGACCTAATGCCTACCTGCATGGCCACCATCAGCAGACAGCTTTGGTTTTAAGAAGATGGCCATCTGGGAGCTCAGATCAATCCTGAAGCCCCTATTAAGCAGTGTATATCCAAAGAAGCAATTGGAATATTGGAATATTGTTGAGTTTCCCAAACCACAGCTGCTTGCATCTGTCATCTTGTTCAGTTCTTTGAGCAGTTAGTGTCTTCATTTCTCCTTTGCCATCTCCAGCTTGGTTTTCCTGGGGCTTTGTTCCTATCCAGCAAGTGCTCATTAAGTATATCTCTAAAAATAGTATAATAATCTATCAGATTATGTGTGGTTGCGACCTACTCATTCTCTACTCCTTTTTGAAACATCAAATGTTACTTTACTGGTATTAAGAAAATCCCCATTTTTTAAAACCACTTTTCCCCATGCAAGAAACTTTACTACAATTAGTGGGAATCACTATCAGATTGAAAGGAAATTTTTCTTTAAAAAAATAATCGCTCATGGGTTTTCATTTAATAAAGATATAACAGATGATTCTCTTTTTACTCAAATATCCCATTGGGGAGGCTGAAGATGAATATAGATTGTTTTCTTTGAAAGCAAAGCCATGCTCCAAATGTGGTCCAACTAGGTTTGTATGATATATCCACCTTACCCTTTCATATCCCTGACTGTAGTACCCACTAGCATACTGTGATTGCAAGTCACACTGGATCAACTTCTGTTACATTATATGTGCAAGGGCCCAGTAAGACACAATGTAAACAAGACAATGTGGTAGATATTTGAAAAACTGGTATCCTGCCTGCTGCCTTCCCATCACCTTTCATAGTGCAGAATGACACGACCAATCTGAGATTTGAGATGGTAGCATGTTTCAGCCCTTGCTATCTTTAAAATGGTGTTTAATCTGCTTATATGATCCAAAGATGCACATTGTCAGTTGTTAACATATTGTCAGATTTTCAGATCATCTAGCTAACAGACCATACAAGAAAGCAAAGAATAATATAAGAGCACTGTGATTTACCATCTAAAAGCAGTATAAAAAACACACCGTTTTTCCTTTGTAGTAAAAGGGTGAATCTTAGTCCAGTTGTGCTTTTGCTTTTAAAGAAAAATAGCATAAAGGATGCTGTTAGCAAGGTGTGATATTGCTTCAGATGTGTGCCTGCTATGTTCTCATCTTTCTTTTCCTTCCTGCCTGTTATACAACCTATTTACACAGAAGGGTGATGAAAACCTTAACTGATTGGTGTTATTTTGGTCATAAAGCTCCAGGAGGAAAGGATTTCTTGATCGTTTCCCACATGCATTTGAAGTTCCTTTCAGTGAGTTTTTTTAAGCTAAGTAATCAGGGCATCTACATCTAAGAATTCTGAATATAGCAAGTGTTTACATTATTCTAAAGTAAAAGGAGGAAAAATACAATGCTGGCATTGAGGGGTTTCCAGGAATAAGATCATATTTTATACTTTTACTACTGGAGAAATTGTGGGAAACCTATGAGATAAAGTGGAGAATCATAACCTGAATATATATATATATATATATATATATATATATATATATATATATATGTATTGTAATATATGGGCATTTAAGTCAGAGGATGTGAAGTTATATCTAATTTATGAACAATGATAGTTGCTATACCAGAGATGCTAATATATAGTGAACAAAAACTCTTTTCTCATGTGAAGAACTCTGAAAGCAATTTTTTTTTTGGTTAACTTTGTATGTTTTGAGTTCACCAAAAATTAAGGGTTAATAATGGGTCAAAAACAAAACAAAAGTGACTATTCCTAGTGATTCTCAAAGTAGCAACATAAATGAAATGTGAAGTCAGTGAGTCATGGAAACAAGGAGGAAACAAACATTATATTGATGTTTAACTTTTATTAAGGTTGCTATTGTATGGTATTGCACTAAACAGTGGATATTGGGCTCATTACATCAATGCTATCTTGGCACTTTCAGAGTCACACCAGTCATCTTTTATTCATGTTGTCACTGGGAATGGAAGCTATGTTAATAGAGCTTGGTCAGGCACACCAAGGCATAAGGCTAGGTGAGACATAAATCCTAGGCAGCAGGCCCATCCACAGTCCCAACTGCCAGGATGGAGCTGCCCCAACCAAGGGCAGACTCACCATGTCGAAGTCTTTGTCCCCCAACCCTCAGATGACCAAATGACAGTCAAATGTCAAATCTCAAGTGACCTATTCATTCAAACTCCCATTCATTCATTCATTTGTTCATGTCCATTAACAAGCCCCAAATGTCAAAAGGGAAATAAGAGTTCTCACATCCACCTCCTTCATAACAAGATGACACTATTAACAGAGTTTTAGTTGATACAGTTTTGCCAGATTTGTGTGCATAGAAGTGTGAAAAGAACATAATATTATATTATCAGACGTTTAAAGATTGATTCATCATAAAGTTTACTTTTATTTTTTCTCACTCTAGCAGTTTAGCAGTTTCCACCATTTCAGCTATATAAAGTATGAGTTAATATGTATATGGTCATCTTTTTTCATTATCTTGGGTTATGATAAGTTACTGAGATATCATTCAAAAGGAAACCTTTCTATGTGTTTCACATGAGTACCATTATTTTCTCTCAGTGTAATAGCTAAACTTGAAAGCAAACAATGCCTATGATTTTTTTTTAATATTTACTTTTAATGAATCATGAAAAAATCTTTAAATAATTTGAAGAATAAAACATCCTTCAAAATAAATGAGTGAAATAAATGACTAATATTTCAAACATGCAGAGATTACTATATTATGCCTCACTATACACAGACAACTTCATATCATCATACACGTTTATTATATTTGACTGTATTGAACTGATGAAGTAAAACATGCCTCTTTCAACAGAAAGATCATTACATATTTTGAAAATAGAGAAATCTCTTGAATTTTCAAACTAAAGACAAATACTTGCTTAAAAGGATTGCTTATAAAGTAAATAACAAGTCTTTTGAAATTATCTGTAGACAATTGTTTATAAATAATATGTGACTTGAATTCATGTTGGAGTTGTTGATAAACATCAATGCACACACTTCTCTTGTTGCTTACAATGAATCTAAATAAAACATCAATAAGTATGGAATGTACATGGAAGCAAATACTGATAATGACAAAACCAAGCATGTCAACAACAGCTACAACCAGTGTGCTTAATTAAAAAAGTGAAGTCAATTAAAATCAAAATAACAGTGCTGCATGTACAAATGCTGGAGTACTCATTAGGCCTTGCTGAATAATGGAAGAGTGTAGAATTTTTTTTAATGGAACAGCAGGGGTGATACATTACACAAAGCTACAATCTACAACAATATGACAATCGAATTACTTCAGCCCCATTAGGCAGGTGCAGAGGAATAAGTAACATGAATTTTTTTGAATAAAAAAGGGAAAAATATGTTTTTTCTCTTCTAAAACTAAAGTTTGCACCTCTAACCCACCTTGCACTAAAAAGTATAATCTTTGGTAGCCAAATCTATGATTTTTTAAAATTTGGTTTTAATAGACAAGGAAGGTATCTGTCTATTCCCTACAAAACTTGAATAATGCAGGAAAAAAATATATAAATCCATTATAGTGAAATCCTAACCTTTTACATGTACTTTGCCTATGTGCATTTCTTTTGATTTTTAGGACTTGAAAACAAAATAACCAAGGATTTGCAATACTTTCTGACTGTCTAATCTAATTTAGATGAGAAAGACATCCCATGAAGCCCTAGGCAATATTTGCTATCTTATTTCCAGCTCAAATTCAAAACAAATTGTGACCTCCAGTTTAGAGCAAAGAGAGCTTGCTTGCTGAAATGCCAATAGAAATGAAAGCTGCTTCACATTTCTTCATGAAGGGCAAAGAGTTTAAGATCTCTTTGCTACCTTTCCTGACAAAAATATAATCCTGTTTTAAAACATTTGTGATATAAATCTTACTCTTATTTACTTCCAATGGGAACCATTTAATTTATACTGAGATAAATGGGTATAAACTTAAAGAAAAGAAACACTTCATTTCATTCCTTACTATCCAGGAATTAAAAAGAATGGACCCCCTGCATCCTCAGCTGACCTGATAGGTGAAGTAGATAGGTATCACGGATACTTGCAGATGCTTTCAGAGGATGGGTGGCTTGCTTTGGGAAAGATAATTGCTTACCCTTACACAAAGTCTTTCAACATTAGGGTTGAAACTTTTCCCTAGTATGGTCTCATTAATCCTTCTCTGGGTTCCAGCAAAGTTATGTCTTACTCATTTTGAAAAACAACAACAAACACCATAAAAGTTCCAATCTATTCAAGGCTCAATAAGTAGAAGCCGCCTTCTGAATTTGATCTGCACAATGGGCAAAGAACCCAGCAGACATACTTGTCCTTCCATGGGAAAGGTTTTGTTTTCACTTGACAGTTAGACATGCCACTTAGGTGCGTGGTAGGATATGTGGCTGCAATGTGTGATAGAAAGCACTGCTCTGTGGTGACCAAGACATTGACATTCTTTAACAGTCTACCTAAATTTGCTTCCAGGAGCAGCTATAAGAAATAAAATTACTGAAAGAAATAAATCTATTAAAAGTTTTAGTTTGGTACACCGCCCCCCTTTTGTTCTTTCCTTTTCATTTTCTTTTCTTTTTGGATAGAAGAAACAAATATTCTTAAGGGAAATGTTCAATTCTCACTTATCTTCATTCTCAGTTATCCAAAACCTGAAACTGGAATTGGTGTAATATCAAGGTATTTTAAACATAACAAAATTTTATCCTTAATGTGAAAAATGCTGTCAAATATATCCCATGAGGTAAGAAACTGAAAAAACAAAGTGCAGAATTTCTAGTTGGGTTTTTAGTCATCATATTTCATTCTTCTTCTCTATCATACAACAATATTAGAATGAAGGTTTTTAGGAAGATAAAAGGGTGGCAACCTTATCAATTTGTAAAAAATACACATATGCATGGCAGACTATTGTTAAGAAAAATAATATTTACTGATATAAGGTCAATAAAAATACAATTGGTTTAACATAAACACAAATAACATTTTAAGATATAAAATGTTAGTATTTATTATTAATTCTAAGATATAAATAGTGTGAAAAGTAGATAAATGTGTATATTAGAACTGAAAACTCAAAAAGCTAAAGCTTTAGAGTAAATTGTATCTATTTTTGGTGGCTTATACTATTCCATGCTCAGGTAAGAGGAAACACATAGCACCCAATTGCTTCACGTGATAAAACAGTATATGTGAGGATTATGCAGCAGGATGCATAAACAAGAAATGGCCGCAGTGTGGCATTTTATGTGGATACGTTGCTGTATTAAAGTAATAGGAATCTAACTCATTTCTTTTATTTATTTATTTATTTATTGAGAGAGAAGGGGAAGAGAGAGAGAGAAAGGAAGAGGAAGAGAGAAAGGTGAGGGTACAGAATGGGCACACCAGGGCCTTCAGCCACTCAAATGAACTCCAAATGCATGGACCACCCTATGCATCTGCCTTACATGGGCACTGGGAAGTAGAATATGGGTCCTTAGGCTTTTCAGGCAAGTACCTTAACCACTAAGCAATCTCCAGCCCTAATTCATTTCTCTGTCCTAAAGAAACTCTGAAATATCTCTTACTGATTTTTGATGGCTTTCATGAAAGTTAATGCAGTAACAGTGGGTTACATTAATTGAAAATATCAAGTTGATACAAGGAAGGTTGGTGTCATGATTAGTCAGTAGTTTTGCAAACTGAAATCAGAATTGATTTAGCTACATGATTGTGTAGCCTCACACTTCTCATTGCAAAGCATCGATACACCGTGGATTCTTTGGAATGTTTTACTAATTGTCAAATTTAATTCATTTGTTTTAGTCAAATTGATCTTTAAGGCATGAGAATCTTATTATTAATATTATCATATATTGTAAGTATTGACACACTTTACTCTATTTGAAAGAATTGATTACTTGAAGGAAAAAGAAATCAGAACATGTCAGAGATAAAGATAATAAACTTAGAGAAATTCTTAGTTTCTTCATATGGGAGTGTTGATGTAACCTCATATCTATTTTCAGCCATAGGTCTGTTGGAGAGTTCCATGAAAATTAGAGGTCTGAATGCTAACATTCCACATCATAGAGCCTGTGCATTTTTTGAGTAACATTTCCAAACTAATGCATTTAATCTTTATTATACGTCTTTGGAGAAGAAAATATCTCTACTATACAGGAACAGATGAAATGATTGAAAACATGTGAAGGTTTACAGAACAAAAATGAACAACAGAGCTATGATCCTCACTCAATAAATTTAAGTGGCTAAATCAATATGTCTTTAGCGAGATAAACCATCTTATTTCTCCAATAACCATAGTTTAGGCAATGTAATTATTATAATAAAGTTTCATAAAAACTTTGGCCCACTGTATCTTGGTGGACTTTATGACCCATTTAGGCCTTAGCATTAGCTTAGAATTGACGGTGTTTGGGTATATGCAGTTTTTCCAATGGAAAATCCCATGGTTCACAGTACTATATTTCCATTGCAAACAGTAGTTCTGTGAATGATACATGAAGATGGACTTATGAAGCATGTTCTATGGAGACTGCCTCAAAATACACAATGACTCAGGGACACACACTCAGTATTCAGAAATACAGATATGCATGTCTAAAGAAACAATGAAGTGATTTTCCTAAGGTATCAATGGCAGTGGGTACTGGGAAAGAAATTGAAGGCTAAATTGAAGATAAGAGCTGCGCATTAAAATTGGCAGTGCCACAGCTGACAGAAGGGAAGTTACCTTTGCTATTGAGATTAACATTCTAAAGTATAATGTAAGAATTTGTTCCAGGGCTGGAGAGATGCCTTAGCGGTTAAACGCTTGCCTGTGAAGCCTAAGGACCCTGGTTTGAGGCTTGATTCCCCAGGACTCATGTAAGCCAGATGCACAAGGTGGAACATGCATCTGGAGTTCGTTTGCAGTAGCTGGAAGCCCTGGCTTGCCTATTCTCTCTATCTCTCTCTCTTTCTCTCTTTCTTTCTCTGTATTTCAAACTCAAAAAAATAAAAATTTAAAATAGAATTTGTGCCGTAGTTCTATGGAAACATGTTCTTCAAATGAAATTATAAGTACTTAAAAATAAGTTATCTCTATCTCTTCCTCGTTCCCTCCTCCCTCTCTCCACATCCCCCCCTTCTCTCATGTTTTTTTTAGAAACTACATTGAGCCCTATGTTCTAGAGTATAATGCAGGGCTGGGGAAGTGTTTTGCCCCTTAGAAAGGACATATTGGGAGTTCCCCAGAACCTCCCGTATACCTTAACATGTTCAAGGTCTCAGCAGGCATATTCAGTTTTGTGGGCTGAGGCATTACAATAGATCTGAGCTTTCAGGGGTCTTGGAGGAATATGCTCAGCTATAGACATGATTCAACAACTGCAGTGAAAGTAGAAGAGGAAATGTTTCCTCAGGATGCTCTAGCACATAGGCTTCACTTGGGCTCTGGGTTAGTGAGAATAGGAGCCACACATTTGGGGAAAACTTGGACCCAAATGATAAGGTATTTGAGAATCAGTTCTTATAAAAAATCTTACTGGCCTCTTGAAATGGAAAGAGGCCAAGTGATTTCTTTCAAACAAGTTTATTCATTTCAAAGATTCTTTGTTTGTGATTAGTTTTTTTTTGCATTTATTTTAATTAGTAAAATATAGCATTATAGTTGATAGATTGCTTTATATTTTAATATTATTACATGAGAAAAAATTTACAGATCTTATCCACATTGTAATTTCTCTTTTCAATAAATATACCTTATATAATTCTCACATTTTAATAAAACATTGGCCACATAAATTACTTTTGTTAACAATTAATTTTAATGTATGGGTGTTACTGATACTGTTAATAACATTAAGTTTTTAAAGAAACATTTTTCATATCTTTTCATATACATATTCTGTAGATTATTTTAAGGTTTACTTCAATACCATATGAATGCCTACAAGAATATTATCATACCAATATCCATGAATGTTCTCCACGTATGAAAGCAAATATTATCAATATTCCTAATACAATTTATATAACTTAACACATTATTTTTATCATAACAAAATGTCAGTTCTTCCTTGCCTTAGTATATACCAATTATCAAGAAAAAGTTGCAAAACCATTACCAACAACAAAGTTTGACATTCTGGGATTATCTTTGTGAAGGTTGGAACATTTTCAAATAGATCCATCTTCAGACTAAGTACTACAAATATTTAGTAAAGTACTGAGATATAGTAGATAAACTTTTTGTCTGTGATTTTAAATACCTGTTCCCCAAAGGAAATTCTTTGGAAATGCTTTAAATACTGGAATTGTTTTATCCCTTTATTACAAACCTATCATAAGCTTTGGGGGTATCATGGAAAAAAATCTATTTGGAGGGGGAGATTGCTTTTGCATTTATATTAAATTGACAGAAAAAAGGTTGTATATATTTAAGGCATGCAGCATGATGTTTTGAAACATGGATGAATATGCACTAATGTAGAGAAATCAAGCTATTCATCAAATATGTTGCCTCATATATCATCTTCTTTTTATTGATTAATTTTTAATTTTTTTCTTTTTATTTATTTATTTGGGAGTGACAGACAGACAGAGAGAGAGAAAGAGGTAGATAGATGGAGAGAGAATGGGCATGCCAGGGCCTCCAGCCACTACAAAGGAACTCCAGATGCATTGCCACCTTGTGCATCTGGCATACATGGGTCCTGGGGAATTGAGCCTTGAACCGAGGTTCTTAGGCTTCACAGGCAAGTGCTTAACCACTAAGCCATCTCTCCAGCCCTGATTAATTAGTTTTTTTTAACATCAATTGTAATATGTTCCCCTTCCCTGGTCCTTATTTTCCTGTGTGCCCTCCTCAGTAGGGTTATTGGTGTTCACTGTAGGAGTAATTAGGGCCTCTGACTCGGTGTCTCTCAGGATGTTTCTCCCTGCCTTGTGGCTCTTACTGTATATCTGTCCTCTCTTCTGCAACAGTCCTTGAGCCTTAGTGGATGTGTTACCAGCTACTGTTGACTTATCTGTAGTCTCTGTTTTTATTTTATAATATGGTTTGGTTTACTACAGTGATTATTGCTATTTTCCTGGATGTGGATGTTGGGCTCACATATCATGCTTTTGTGTGTTGTGGAAACAATGTATACTCTTTTAGCACTTTCCAAGTATATAATACATTGGTCTTAACCATGTCACATTGTTATACAAGGAATCTCTTGAAATTATTCCTATTCACTGACAAAAAATGTGCATTTTTTTAAACCATTATCTTCCTTCTCTCCTCAACCACCTCTTCCAGTTTCTGGTAAACATCTTTCTACTTTATGCTTCTATAAGTTTCACTAATACAGACATTACATATAAGTAATATTATACAATACATTTCAGCATTTTATTTATTGAATTGATTCCTTTCATAAATTATCATTCCCTATAGCTTTCTATTATATTGAGAAGGTAAACATTCTTATTGTTTTCTTCTTTACTGAAATTGGCAGCATTTCATAAATTAGAAATATTGAATTCCATATGGTAATTGATTATAGTTCTGTACATATTTTGTCCCTAAACCAACACATTATCTTATAGCTATACTCAACTTTTCTGTATTCTAATAAAGCAAATTAATATGATGATAAGATACATGTGAAACAGACACTTCAAGTTCATAGGTCTCCTTCTATTTTTGGCTTTCTTTCCACTCCTAGAGGATGTAGAAATAAAAGAAGTTTTTGTAGTGACAAATCTGACCAATGGACCCTTGGGAAAAAGACTCATTTTCTTCAAGACTGAAAAAGGCATATTTTGACACTTTAACTATAGGTGTAAAATTTATAATTAACCTCTAGAAATGAGCTTAAATCTCTGATCAGTGATAGTGAAATACATCATAAAACACTGACTATGGCACAGCTGTATATAGCAACACATTTATCTCTTTTTTACAATTTGATATTTAAATCAAAAGGGATTTAAGCAGTAAGCAAAAGCTAATTACTAAAGGCTGGAAACCTGTAAAAGTCAATAATGATAGAGAGTAGCTTTCACTTTTATCATAAATCTGCAAATGAATTCCTTTCACCCATTCAGCATAAAAATTCTTTGCATAATTCTTAAAATGTGTGTTTTGAAGTTATCGTGTTTAGAAGCAAAGTGTATCACAGATGAGCCAAAGCTTTTTTTAGATTATCATGGAAAAAATTTCATGAATATCATATTTATTTTAGATCAACTTGATATTTATAATTGTCTACACTAAAGAACAATCCAAAGAACACAGAGTTTCATGCTTAAAATTTTCTGAAATCATTGGTTACCTATTAGGTTTAATGGATTTCAGTTGGAATTTTAAAATTTGAGGAGCTGGGAAGATTGGTCAGTGGAGCAAGCACTTGCAATGCAAGACTGGGTACCTGAGTTCATATCCCCAGATCCCAGGTTAAAACTCAGAAGATAAGGACGGCTCTGTCATCCCAGTTTATCGTGAGATGTGAGGTAGAGACAGGAGATTTTTCCCAAAAGGTCATGGACCATTGGCCTGGAAAACACAGTAGTGATCAGTAGTGATCAACAATGAGAATGAGAGTACCTGCCTCAAAATGAGGTAAAAGGTGAGAATGAAAAGCCACAAATTGTCCTCTGACCTCCACATGCGTGCTGTGGCTCATGTGTGTCTACGTTCACACAGATGAGTATACATTTACATAAAGATGCACATATAAACACATGACACACACCAAAAAGTTTATGCAAAGGTGTACAGAATTTAGAGAAACAGCTAAGTGCATATGCACGTGTCTCTGTGTGTGTGTGTTTGTGTGTGTGTGTGTGTTTTGGGGGGCGCATGTGTGTTTTGCATGTATTTCCAACAAAACCAATTAGGGTATGCATCCAAAATTAATGTGTCATGATCAAATGGATATTCGAGGATGGCTTTCTCTTCATATTTTGGGTCCAGACTCTCTGTACCTCCAACTGTTTTTACAGTGTTTATAATAAGTTGGTATATATTCTTTGAAGATTATTATTCAGATAAATGGTTCTTGTAATAAGTCTTTCACAGAAGGACAAAACCTGAAAGAATGATAACTGTCCAACAACAAAAACATGAAAGTAACACAGTCTTGAGAAAGCACTATAGCTCCAGTAGGAAAATTGGAGGAGTGATCATGTCAGTGCTCATGATGATGAAGCAGTTTCATCATGCTCTATTGATGATAAGAGGAATTGTTATATCTTTCCAAAAATTAGACAATGCTTACTAAATATAATATACATTTTGAATGAATAAAAATTAAGATAGAAACTTTTAAAAGTACTTCAAAACAGAGGAAACCTGAATTCCAAGTAAACTCTGGTAATGTGCTGAGATTATATATTATTACTATCATTAAAGAACAACTCTGAAAGATCTAGTAATATAAAATTTCATTTTGATGGACATACTAGTAAAACTTCAGGAAACTTACAAATATGCATGTAAGAAATTAGAAATACCATAAATGTCCTTTATAGAAAAGTTGATAAATTAGGGAATAAAACTAACATTAAATGCTGATCACTATGAAAATAAAATAATTATAAATCATTTATAAAAACATAGCACTGAATTATAGAAATGTGAAGGCTATTGTATATATACATTTTACCCCTAAGCATTTAGAAATATTGATTATATTAACACAGTGTTAGAATACACAGATAACTAATATAAAAGGGAAATTTATGGAGATTAAAATTTAATATTCAAAACAGGTATGGTCTCTGAAGAAGAAATGGAGAAAAGTGACATCAATGATCATCTTGTGTATTACAAATGTTGTCTAGCATTGTGGAAGACATTGGTATCATTATTGGATTATTTCATTTTTTTTGTACTTACTGTAATAAAACAAGTACTTCCATTTATATTTCTTGCAACATACTAAGCTAAATACTACAAGTAATACCTTTGACTATATCATGCTTAAAATCACTAGAATATTTACGTATATTAAACACAAAAATATAGTTGATTTAGTATATGAGAAAGAAATTCCCTTGGAGATCAGAAATGGAAAGAAACTGACACTCACAATATCATATGAGTTCTAGATTCAGTTTTTTCTCAGGTGGTAACTGAATATCATGTGGCCAGGACCTATTATTAAGAATCTATTAGCAGTAGGAAGGGCATAGAACATAGAGCCTGAACAGGGCCAGAGTTCATTGCCCATCATAGCCTGGAGTGAAAATTCCTGAAAGATGATGCCCAGAGGATAATCTAGAGGAATCTTATCAGAGTCAAAATATCTCTTCTTCTTTTAGACATGCTCAAGCAAAGGAATTTAAAACTTCTCTGGGACTTTCTAACCATAATTATATACCCATGGAGGTTTGTAGGTGGAATAGCAGCTAGACTCTAACAGGGTCAAGTAGGGGTTCCCCAGACCTTTAAACTTCTATTTGGTGGGGTTGAGAGATCCTCATATTCACAATTCCAAGAATGTGATGCCTAGTTTCCCTAGGTCACATAACTAGATTCAAGAGGGAATGACCATGAGGGATGGGGAGATGGCTCACTTGGTAAAGTGATTCACAAAAATGAGGAACTGAATTCAATCTCTATTACCCACATAAAATGAGGAATAATGACACATGCTTGGAATCCCAGAACTGGGAAGGTAGAGAAAAAAGGATCCTGGAACTTTCTGACCAGCCAGTCAAGCTTAGTTGATGAATTTCAAGCCAATTAAGAGATTCTGTCTCAAAAAACGTAGGCAGCATACCTAATGAATGACAACTGAGGTTATTGTCTGATCTTCATAGGCATGTGCACACATATACATTCATACCTGTACCTCACACATGTGAGCCCCCCAACACATAAAGAAGATGCATAAATAAACCAATGTTATGCCCATACAACCACAGTTTACCTCAAGCACAACATAGCTGCTTTTGTTCCTCCATCAGCCTTGTTTATGTCAAATATCTGGTTTTGTAAATTAACTAATTTATTTGAGAAGCGGGATGGAGAGAGAGAGAAAATGGGAAGGTCAGATAGACAACAGAGACAAAGACACAGAGGAGAGAAGAAATGATTTGTCAGGGCTTCTTGCCACTAAAATGAACTTTAGAGAACACATGGACTACTTTGCACATCTGTCTTTACATGAATACTGGGGAATCGAACCCAGGCCATCAGGCTTTACAAGTAAACACTTCTAATCGTGGAATCATCCCTCCAGTCATCTTAATGTCAGTCATATTAATGTCATTAATGTTTGGGCCATCATTAAGATTTCACTCTTCTTGATCTTTCTCTCCAATATCTTGTTCTGGAGGAACTTTGAGGATACATCTCTGTAGCAACTTCATACCTTTCTTTCTTTGTTTCTTTCATTTTAAATATTGTATTTATTTATTTATTTACTTGAGAGAGAGAGAGAGAGAGAGAGAGAGAGAGAAAGAGGCAGATAGAGAAAAAGAGAGAATGGGCATGCTAGGGCTTCTAGCCACTGCAAAGGAACTTCAGACGTATGTGTCCCATTGTTCATCTGGCTTATGTGGGTCCTGGGGAATTGAACTGGGGTTCTTAGGCTTCACAGGTAAATGCCTTAACCACTAGGCCATTTCCCCAGCCCCTTCCTTCCTTCTTTCCTTATTTCCTTCCTTCTTTCCTTCTTTCCTTCCTTCCTACCTTCCTTTCTTTTTTTTTTGTTGAGGCAGATTCTAACTCTAGCACATTATGACTTAGAACTCACCTCATCTGTATCCTAGACTAGCCCCAAACTTGTAGCAATCTTCCTACCTCCCCAGCCTTCTGAGTGCTGAGATTAAAGGTGTGAAACACTAATTCTGGTCCATATTTTGTTAAAAATTATTCATTTTGAGAGACAGAAGCAGAGGGAGAGAGAGAGAGAGAGAACAGGTGCACCAAGGCTTCCAGTCACTGCATGCAAACACCAGATGCATGCAACACCTTGTACATCTGGCTTACATGGGTACTGGGGAGTTAAACCTGGGTTCGCAGGAAAGTGCCTTAACCACTAAGACATCTATCCAGCCCCATTTTTCTTTATTTTGTGTGTGTGGGGGGGGGGCTGATTTGAGGTAGCTGTAGGTTCATACCTGTACCTCACACTGTAGCTCAGGCTGACCTGGAATTCACTATGTAGTCTCAGGGTGGACTCGAACTCACGATGATCCTCCTGCCTCTGTTTCCGGAGTGCTAAGATTAAAGGCATGTGCCAGCACATCTGGCTTACCATTTTTCTTTTTCAAATATGCACTCTATCTTATATGTGTGTAGGGCACTATCAGTGCTTCAATGCTACTTTTCCAGGATGTTTCTCCTCTAAATCCTTTCAAAATTTATTGTTATCACACGATATAAGTCATGAGTTTTTTAAACATTGCAATTTGAACAAAACTCCTGATGTCCACAATTTCATGCTTTCAGATGGCTTCACTTGCTCTAGGCATGTTTTTGGACCTTGTTGAGTCAATTATGTTCCTATGTGTGGTGTGATTTGATTCAGGTGCCCCCCATAAACTTAGGTGTTCTGAATGCTAGGTTTCCAGATGATGGAGATTTGAGAATTAATGCCTTTTGGAGGCAGTATATTGTTGGGGTGGGATTCTGGGGATTATAGTCAATTTCCCCTTGCCAGCGTTTGGCATACTCTCCTGTTCCTGTTGTCCGCCTGATGTTGGCCAGGAGGTGATGTCCACCCTCTGTTCATGCCACCATTGTCCTCTGCCATCGTGGAGCTTCCCCTCTTGTCTGTAAGCCAAAATAACCATTTTTTTTTCCGCAAAAGCTGCTCTTGTTCAGGTGATTTCTGCCAGCAATGTGAACCTGACTACAACAGTTAAGTTGGTACCAGAGTAGTGGGATTGCTGCTAGACACACGACTGTGTGGCTTTGGCCTTTTGGAGCTGTTTTTCAAGAGGAATGCGGAAGTATTTAAAACCTGGCCTAAGAGATGCCTTGCAGTTCTGTAAGTACAGCTTGATGGAATATCCTGGTCAGAGTTGGAAGACCTGAATGCAATAAGAACTGTGGACTGTGAAGTTTGGCTTATGAGGGTGAAAAAGAGTTTTGCTTGGACTGTGCTAAAAGCAGTTTTTAAAAGCTAAAAGCAGGCTTTCTGTTATGCCTGTATCCTGAGAACTTGTTCAGGGTTGCAGTGTATAGAAACGGACTGGTGTGTGCAGAGGGATATGGCACAGAAATGAAATCTTTGGGTTTAAACTTCTGCCCATTCAGCTGCAATTACAAGAGAGACTGCAACCTTTGAGATTGGGCCAGCTGACCTGTACTGGGGTAATAGAAAGAATGTACGCTTTTGAAGGGTTCTGAGTGCTCAAGGAGTGTCCTGTACTTCAAAGTCTGCTTGATTTCCCCCTGGATCAACAAATTGGCACCCTACCTAGTACTGTGGAGTATAATAAATATAAGGAAGAGAGGGTCATTGAATTTGCAACATGGTCTTGTGTTTTAGAAACGGCCATGGGCAGTGTGTAGCAGGTTGTCTGGATTGCCTACATGGATGCTCAATTGAGCCATGAGTATGGACTGTGGATTGCAGTGGAGACCCAGTAGAGATGGCAGGACCAGAAGATGTCTGCTAAGGAGAGCTGCCAGCCCCAAGGAGGTTTTCTGGGACTTTGAGTATCCTAGCTGGAGAGGCAGAATTGGAACTCCAGAGACTTATTGCTGGTTAGAATTATCAGACTTTGAGACTTGTCACTGACTAGAGTTGTTGGACTTTTAGCTACAGAGTTTGATGTTTGCCCTGTTTAAATCTTGTACTTGTTGAATATTTCTTTGCTATGCTCAATGCCATCTTTTGCAGTCTGAATGTTTGCTCTATGCTGTTGTGGGTTTTTTTTTGTATTTTTTGGTATTATGGCTCAGTTAAAAGATCTCACTCAGACTATGTGAAAATTTGAACATCATTGGGATTGATAAAAAATATAGGGACATTTAAAGTTGGAATGAATGCACTGCATTTTACATCATGGATGGTTATCAGTTTATGGGGGCCAGGGGTGGAATGTAATGGTTTGATTTAGGTGTTCCCCATAAACTTAGGTGATCTAAATGCTAGTTTTCCAGCTGATGGAGATTTGAGAATTACCACCTCCTGGAGGCAGTGTGTTATTGGGTTCGGGCCTATGGGTATTATAGCCAGTTTCCCCTTGTCAGTGTTTGAAACACTCTCCTGTTCCTGTTGTCCGCCTGATGTTGGCCAGGAGGTGATGCCCACCCTCTGCTCATGTCACCATTTCATCTTGCCATCATGGCAATAATACCAAATCCAACAATTTTTATCCTGTCTTCTATTTCTACATTTCTTTTGCTTTTATTTAACACAACATGCTGTCATTCAATCAATCTTAAAAAAAAAAGAAAAAAAATTACATCATTGAAACTTCTTTTTTTCTTAACTGATAGTGCAAATTTTCTATGCCTTTAGAGCAAGTATTGCGTGAGACCCCAGACCTCTCAGCGTGTCTAATGGCAGCTAATGGTTATTGGAAGTGGGAGTTGGTGTTAAGAGGTTTATCAGTAGTGTGGCTACTGGTAAGTTGCCCATTACATAGTAGATAATCCTCCTCCCCGATCATGTAAGCAACCCTAATTTAACTAAAAGGGTACAGAAAAAGGCATGAACTATTTATAAAAAAAGCCGGGCGTGGTGGCGCACGCCTTTAATCCCAGCACTCGGGAGGCAGAGGTAGGAGGATCGCCATGAGTTCAAGGCCACCCTGAGACTCCAGAGTGAATTCCAGGTCAGCCTGGGCTAGAGTGAGACCCTACCTCGAAAAACCAAAAAAAAAAAAAAAAAAAAAGAAAAGAAAAAGGCATGAACCTAAGATGGATTAATGGGGATGAAGAAGGGTATTAATGGTAGGGAAAGTTATAAAAAGGGTCCTTGGGGGGGAATAAGATCAAAATACATAATATACATGAATAAAAATTTCAAAATGGAAAGAAATAAGAATTAAAAATTTAAGTTACTAACTCCTTTTTCTCTTTCTTCTTTTCTTAACTTCACTCCATTCCTTTGTCAAATAATAAACATGCCCACCTAATTTCTCTGTTTCTGTTTACATTAATTAGACTTTTTTTTTCCCTTCAACTGTTCCATGATGCTTTAGTCAGGTTCCTGTCTAAACTCTGCATTGATAAAACACTATTATTCTCTCTCTCTCTCTCTCTCTCTCTCTCTCTCTGTATTTAATGTGAGGTGTGGTTGTTTGGTGTATGCTTGTGTATGTGCCCAAACAGCACCTTGTACACTCACCTACAGAGGTATGTGCTCACCTGTGGTGAGCAGAGGGAAATGTTCCATCACTCATCCTCCCATTCATACTTGAGCAGAAATTTCTTACTGATCCTGGAGCTTGCTGATTTTCATGAGATCTGGTGGCTCTCTAATCTCTGTGTCGCATGTGGCTGGGGATACAGACAAACATGTTTACACCTAGCTGTTTATGTGAGTCCTGGGGATTGAACCCAAATTGTGTCTCAGTCATCCTAAGGCCTCATGTTTGCTAAGGAAGTATGCATAATTTTTTTATTAGTTATGTATATAGTGTGTACACAGCCATGATGGTACCTTCATTCGCCTTCTCCCTATAGTCCCCCCATGAGGTTTGTGGGTCTTGCATTGTGGGGGTGGCCATCAGTTATTGGGGAGACGCAATGTCTCTGTGAACGATGACCCAATTTATGTCTCTAAAAATCTTTCTGCCCCCTCTTCCACGAATTTCCCTAAGCCATGTTGGGTTCATTTTAGGTCTATTTCAGTGACGAGATCTTGGGAGTCTCTGTGTCTCTGGATATCTAATTTGGTAGGAGTTGAGTGTTCTCTGTGTCTATCTCCTTCACCCTTTTGCTAATAACAAGTTCATTGAGAAAGCAGCTCTTGTTTATTTGCCCACTAACTCTATGGCTTCCAGCTCTGACTTTCATTCTTAATGGGGAAAATATGATGCACTCATCACATCCTCTTTTGTATATACTCACTGCAGTTGACCTTTAGGAAACCGCTCTGTACTCATGTCCTTCTGCTTCAATGACTGTTTTCTTCCTGGATATTCTTCTAGGTCTTCCTCTACTCTCCGCTTGCTTTTGAAGCCCAAGTATCCCTTCTCTTCTCTCTTCATTTGCACATACAGAAGGACAGAAGTAGATCTGATAGAAGTTCCAGAAGACACAACACAGGAAAGTCAAAACACTTAATGCAAATTTCTCGGAATTGATGTAGATATGAATCATAATTTTCAAAAGGTTAAAGAAATTCCAAGTTGAATAATTAGATGTAGACCCCAATACTGCCACATTAAAGTGACATTTCAGAATATAGTGAAGAGATGAGGTTTGCAATTCATTGTAATGCCTTCATACATAGAAATAAAACATAGGCTTCCTTGATGGATGTAAGAACAGTTAGACTAAGAAGAGACGAATCAGCACAGGGATCTGGAAGACAGAGTACTGTGTCATTATCATGAAGATAATACTGAGCACAATTACATGCTCATTAAAACTATCTTTTCAGAAGAAAGACATAATAAAAGAACTTTCAAACCTACAATATCTGAGAGAGTTGACTACTGCTGTATTACTTCTCTAGGACATTTTGTAACAAAGTACCACATAATGGGTCATTTAAAACGACAGAAACTTTTTGTCTCATGGGCTTGGAGGACCAAAGTTTAAAATAAGATAGTAAAATATGATTATCTCCTTCTGCCCACCTTTGGGAGAGACCCATCCCTTTCAGCTTCCCAGCTTCTAATGGTCTGCCAACACCTGCTCCTGTCCTAATGGCGTGCTGCCAGCCATTCCATCCTTAGCATGAGCTACAGAACCTCTATCT
Organism: Dipus sagitta; assembly: GCA_036346955.1. NCBI lineage: Eukaryota > Metazoa > Chordata > Mammalia > Rodentia > Dipodidae > Dipus > Dipus sagitta. The sequence goes on from CM070771.1 coordinate 131,834,310, forward strand.
CCAGCTTCATCATCACATGGCATTCTGCCTACACTGCTGTGCCCTGGCATCTTTTTCTTTATACCTATCACACAGCACTAAAAGACTTTATTCTACAGATTATGGTCTTATGTTGGTTAATTACACAAGCAATGACTTTTTCCCAATAAGGTCACATTCTGAAGTATTGATGGTTAGATCTTAAATGTGTTTGAGGGAGGAAAAAAATTAACCTACATATGAAGTAATTCATGCAGTAAATGACAGGTAAGTAACATACTAAGCACATAAACAAATATGTGTTTGAACTCCTAGATGTTGGGATGGGGAGATATCTCAGTTGGAAAGTGCTTGTCAAGTACATGTGATATCCTATGTTCAATCCTCAGTACCACAGAAAGGAGCAAAAAGAAAAAAAAAGACAAAGAAAACCTAACAATTAATGGTATATAAATTAAGAAATGACAAATTGACATTCAAGCATCCACAAGTCCCAGTAAAGGAAAATAGATAGAGGAGATATCATTAATAATAGATCTTGTTAATGTAAATGCACATACAGAAATTTTGAAGATGGTCACCTACAATGTAAAGCAATATAAATTACAAATTAGTAAGGAGAAAATGAAAAAAAGGAGATAAAGCTATAGAAGCAAGTTTAATTCCAATGGCTACAGGTGAGAAAAATAATAACAATAAGGAAAAGTAAATAAAAAATAGTAAATAAAAAAGTGGAAAATGCATCCATATGTGTTCATAGTTACTACTGATAAAAGTGGTCTAAGGACCAGAAAGATTGTTCAATGGCTAAAGCACTTGCTTGCAAAGCCTAAGGGTCCAGATTTAATTCCCTAGTACTCAAACAAGCCAGATGAACATGGTGGTATATGTGTCTGGAGTTCATTTGCAGTAGCTAGACGCTGTGACTACCCCCCTCTCAAATAAATAAAATACAATATTTTTAAAATTTTAATAAAAGTGGCATAAAATCTAGGCTTTAAAGACACAGCTTACATGGAAAAATAAAAGTAAGCCACATTTTGTGGAAACAAGCACACAAAGTATAGTATTAAAAGTAAAATAGGGTTGGAGAGATTGCTTAGTGGTTAAGATGCTTGCCTACAAAGCCAACGAACTCAGATTCAGTTTCCCAGGAACCACCCGTAAGCCAGATGCACAATGTGGTACATGTGTCTGGAATTTGTTTGCAGTGGCTGGAGGCCCTGGCATGTGCATTCTTTCTCTCTCTCTCTCTCTCATACACACACACAAAGAGAAATAATTTTTTTAAGTAAAATAGATGGACTGGAGAGATGGCTTAACAGTTAAGGCACATGCCTATGAAGTCTAAGGACCTAGATTTTGATGCCTCAGAACACACTTAATCCAGTTGCGCACGATGATACATGCATCTAGAGTTCTTTTGCAGTGGCTGGGGGCCTTGGACTGCACATTCTCTTTCTCTCTCCCTGTCTATCCCTTATGATGTAAATAAATAAAAATAAAATATTGAGAAATGAATAAAAACAAAAGTAAAATAGAAAGGTTCCAGTGTGTTTGGTTCCTGTGGCTCAGACCAGGGGAAGTGCCAATGCGCTTGGGGTCTCTGTGCTCAGGGCCCGTGAGGTACAGGTGTGTTTTTAGCCTATGTACTAGGACTTACTGAGGTGTCACTTGCTTGAGACCTGTGAACTCAGACCCAGGGAGGATTGCCAGAGTATTTAAGGCCTGGCCCTAGATGGATGAGGAGGTACTGATCACAGGGAGCTTGGGACTCCTGTAGGAGGAGGTTCTCACAACTTTCCCAGCACCTCCTGCACTCAGGAGAGCAAACCATTGAAGAAAGACACACAGTGCAGGAGCCAGAGTCCACACTTCCATCCCACGCCACACCACTCCACTCCCTCTAGAGTTCCCTGATACCCTGGGCTGCCCTGCTCTGCCCTGGTGTTCCTCCCACCCCACCATTGCTGTGTGTGCCCCATCTGGTTTCCCATACTTTCCATCACGCCATGCTTCAGAGGGTCCCTTGCCACCTGTGAGTCACTTGCAAGCCACCACCTGCGTGCTTGCCCTGGTGGGTCCCCCACATGCCCACCTGTTATCCTCACCTCACACGTCTAGCCTCATCAAATCTTTCTGGCCTCAGTGGGTTCTGTTTCCTGGCTACTCCTCACACCAACACCCCCATACTGGCCAACTTGGCAGACTGGTCAGGGCTAGTCTTGGAGCCCAGTGACCCCCACACCTCTTATTACCCCTTCCCCTCCTAGAAACTACTTGAGGCATTGCTTCTGCCACATAGGGAGCACAGGAATATCTGGCAATCACCCACTAGGGGAGCCTCCTTAACCTTCTCAGCTGGGCGCAGTACGGGAGAAGAGGCCAGTGCTAAGGCCTCTGAGCCCTTCAGGCAAGGCACAGCTGTGATCCAGGGCAGAGATTCCAGACCTCCAGCCACAGCTTTTGTTTCAGCCACCAGCCCAGAGCTACTGTCACACTTGCAACCTCCACAACCTACCCATCAGCAGATACAACAACATCCCACTACAATATGTTTCAAAACTACTAAAGTTCCTATAAGGGCAAATACTTGCTTCCCTTTGATAAAATAATACTTTTATCCCGAGATGGGCACTGCAAACAAAAAAAAAAGAAGAAAGAAAGAAAGAAAGAAAGAAAGAAAGAAAGAAAGAAAGAAAGAGGAAAGAAAAACAGAGATATCTCCACCAAGGTTGCTGTATTCCACAATGGAAGTCTCTACAATGAAAATATGGGGAAGACAACAGAAATAGAATGCAAAAATGAAAGCACAATAAGCTATGTGACACTCTGACCAAGTGAATCACTGAACTGGAAGCAAATCCTCAACAAAACCAACAATCGCGTAAATAAAATGCATCAGAATTATGTTTTAGAGCACACAGATTTTTTCATTAGGCTTAATTAAATTGAGGAAATCCAGAGAGACCTCAGAAGCGAAGTAAATGAATGGAAGGTGAGTCAACAAATAGAGGATTTCAATAAGCAGCTGATTAATCTTGATGAAGACATGATTAAATGCAGGAAGGAATTCCAAGGAGCATCAAGAAAACCAAACCATGACCTAAAATTGGAACACTACAAAGGGATGGGCATGCATCATATACATCAAATACTTTATACATGCATATAATAAGCTTAATATAATGTGTCTTGTAACATGAAAATAATGTGCATTTATTTAATGCACACATGCCATTTATTCAATGAACCATTATTAGGACAACCATTATTAAGTATTATAAAAGTTCAGTATAAAGAATAAAGTGTAAAGTACAAAGAATTCCTAGAAGTTAGTAAGGGTTCTATATAATGGCCAAATACTATCTGAATTTCTATAAGTCAATATCAAATGTATTGTAATTATTTTTTGATTCTTATAATATCATCAAAAATATAAGTTACCAACAATTAAATCCAACACAAGCTGTTTAAACCTTTATTTAGGAACATAATTTCCATTTCTTAAAAAATGCTGCCCAAGGGGATGGAGAGATATCTTAGTGGCTAAGGCACTTGCCTACCAAGACTAAGGACCCAGGTTTGGATCGCCAATACCCTCGTAATCCAGATGCACAAGGTGGCGCATGTGTCTGGAATTCACTTGCAGTGGCTAGAGGCCCTGGTGTGCCCTCTCTCTCTCTCTCTCTCTTTCTCTCTACCTACTTCTCTTTTTCTCTCTTTCAAATAAATAAATAAATAAATAAATAAATATTTTCTTAAAATTCTGCCCAAATAAATGAAGAACTATATGACATTTTTATAGGAAGTTGATATCAAGAAGATTTTTATTTTCTATATTTTATCGACAATAAAATTCCAAAGAAATTGGGACAATTTTCTTCATAGATCATGTCAAACTGATTCTAAAATATATTTCCAAGAGCAAAAACAATTATAATGATAATTCTCCTGAATACAAAAAAATGTTAACAATACTATAATAGCAAATAGTGCTATTATGCTTATGATGTGCCAAATATTGTTCTAGGAGTTTTATAATTCCTCCAACAAGATTCTATCTTTGCTTTTCATCCTAGCTTGCAGTTGACATACTGGGACCCAGAGAAATTACTTAATAACTAACATTTTGACAACCTAACATATTCATTCCTCAATATACATGGGGATTGGTTCCAGAATACCCTATAGATACCAATATCTGGATGCTCAAAGCATTTATGAAAATGACATAACATTTGATATATCACATGCCCAACCCTCCATATATTTTCAGTCATCTCTACATTATCTTTAATACACATTGCAATATGAATGATGATAAAATTATTGTTATGATGTAAGGAATTATAACACAGATCAGACCCAGGTCCAAAGTCACCCTTAGATTTGTGTCATGTTATGTCCAAATGCTTCCCCCTGGAGCCACCGCAACACTGAATCACGAGACTGGCCCATCCCCTATGTATAGCACTGCAGAAATGTCAGCATCAATCCAGCACTGCAGGCACTGCATGGTGTTATCAAATGGCCCTAATTGATGGCTTCTGTGAGCCAATCTAGTGGTGACCTTTGAAAGAGCACTTTTCATTTGGTTCAACCACAAGCCCTCCATGCAGTTCTCTCATGCATGGTGCTATATTGGAAAAACTGATTTTTATACACCTCAAGAGATCCAGAGTTTACAGCAGTGTACAAAAGATGTATCGAAAATGTACTCTTATATATTGGAAAAGGCATAAAGTTCATGTTTTCTACTATTCTAACTACTAATATATGTGGGGAACAACAACAAAAACTCCAAAACATGAGAATGAGAATATATCTTATTGAGAACTACAGAGGGTCAACTGATGAACAATGGTTATTAAACATAAATTATAGACCTATATAATTTTACAATAAAATTATGCTCTGTTTAAAATATTCTACCCTAAAAATTTCTGAATGGCAAAATTTAAATGACCAGAGGAAAAAATCTACTCATGCTTTCCTGTATGCGATCACTGTTAAGGTGAGACGGTAACAGTACAGAGAGTTGCTGGAAGCTGCCAAGCAGGATGAGGGAGCTGCAGAATCAAGAAGATCCACACCACTTCTGTGAAAAACTGTCATCTGAAGAACATAGCTTTAAACATAAGTGTTTCTCAAAACGGGCAAGATGAACTTATCCAGGAACAGTGTGTCTTTAATGGAAAAGATCACATAGCAATCTCAATCCGAACGCAATAACTCTTCTTGTTTTCCACCTGGGCAATAAAATACTGTTCTCAGACACATGGGCTAATTCCAAATCTCCACAATAACCCCAATCATATTTAAGTTCTTCTACGTATTCATAAATTCCTCCATATATTACCATTTCTAGCCTGGACCCATCCAAAGTTATCCATTGATGAGACACTAGAATTTGAATCTTGGACAACTGTGGTATCCTGGATTCACTTACATCTGCAAAACTATTTAGAATGCTTTCCAAGTGCTTTGAGTCACTACTACTCAGTCACATTATTCAGCTAGAATTGAAAAAAAAATATTTTTCTCATATTGAAATGTAAGAATAGACACAGAATATTTATTGACTTTTCTAAAGTCCTAGTAGCCCCTCAGGCAATGAAACAGATTGTGTCAATACACTGTTCCTTCTATCTTAATATGGTAAAATGTCAATAGTATCCCATTATTTCAGCTGCCAATGACCAAAATGACCAAGTATATTTTAGAGAAACTACTTAAACTCCTGATGCATTTATAAGATTGACTGCCTGTCAGTTTAAACACCAAACTGGAAATACACCATGCTGATTGTGAATGAAATGACAAAGCAGAAACTAGCAGTGCATGAGGAACTTGTGGGGGAATGCCTAGAGTGAGCTATGGTCCTCTTTCTCTTTTTTTTTTCTACTATATATGACAATGAAGCACTTATATGACATGAACACCTCCCACCTCAAATCTGGAAAACAATTTTGAAATATAAATATTTGAAAGCATTTTCATAGTTACCTCTTACAACCTTTAAGATAATTCACTAGAGTTGAATTTTATCCATGAAAACTTGGCAAAAGTTGGTTACAGTCGGATACAGTCATAAACTAGTGACTATGGACTCTAAAAATCTTGTTGTAATCTTTATTTCAACCAGTTAATATTTGATCTCACATACAGTTTTTCAAGTAAATTTTTCTGAGCTCCAAATACTCAGTGATAAGTGTGAAATGCCAATGCTTACACCATAAGTCATAATGTAGTAAAGCATTCAGCAAAAGCTAGAATCCAATGAGACAACTTCATTATGTAAGTCCTTCCATGATACTGGTCATTATAATAATGGTTTGTTGTGTCATTAAATTTTGACACAATGGAATAGTCAGTGTTTGGGAGAAATTTGGTAAAGTTATCACTACTCTTACAGTCAATTCTGTAGGCATGAACTTAAAATGTTCACATGTTTCTAAAAAGGCTACTTAATTGAGTGGACTGAAGAATGCAAATGAGAAAAAGAAATAGACTGTGTGCAATACAAGGCTGAGAAATTCCAACAATTTCAGCACAGTGATAAAAATGATATTTGGATGCTCATATTCAAAATTAGAGAGGGGGAAAAAGTAGCCAAAACAGGTGTTAGATTAAATTGGCTAGTAAATATGAAGGAACAGATTAATCCATCCAAAATCCTATGAATAAGCGGGCAGCCAGAGTACATATGTGGAGAATCTTCTTGATCTCTTTTTTCCCACAAAATCATTCTCTTTTATATTTCAAGATTATTTAATTTAGTTTTTCAACATTTATACACACACACACATAAATATATATAAATATTTAAGAGAGAGAGAGAGAGAGATTGGGGAGGGAGAGAGATAGGGAGAGAGAGAAGGAGCAAGAATGGTAGCACCAGGCTCTCCAGCCACTGCAAACAAATTCAAGATTCACGTACAGCCTTGTGTATCTGGCTTTATGTGGGTGCTGGGGAAATCAAACCTAGGTCCTTCAGTTTTGCCAGCAAGCACCTTAACCACTGAGACATCTCTCCAGCCCTCTTACTTTAGATTTTAATTAAGAAATCAATACATGAACATACTGTGATTTGATCATACTTCCTCCCTATTACCCTCTTTTATCTATCCCCTTTTTTTCTTATTCCATTGAACCTGCTCCTGTTTCCAAGTAGTCTTTCTTCTGTTTGTCATAGTTTGTTTGTCCTACTCTGTCCTCTATGTTTGAATGTTGATAGAGTCAATACTAAGCTCCTCTTATTTATTGTTATCACAAGACACCACCCTGCCTCACATCTTATGGTGACTATACAGTGCCTCCCTGCATCATACAAATGTAAACAAATAATAAATCCAGCCCCACTGTGATGAAATTCTCAACAATGACTAGTGAGAGAAAGTTTATAGAAAACGTTATTAGTATTAGGAGAGTATGTAAACTTCTTCTTAGTACTACCAATCATGATAGAATTCCCATGGCTAAATATTTTTTGAAACATAAATGTCTGAGCCTTTAATATTTTTAGAACTTTACACAGAAACAAGCTGAAGTCTCTATTGCATTCGCAGTGTTCTGCTGCTGCAGGTTCTATTCTGGGAATGTAGAAGTTGGAGAAAATCAAATGATTTCAAGTATTTGTTATATATTCTAGCAATCTTTTAAATATTTTATTTATGAACCCACCTGCCTAAGAGATTAAAAAAATCTATAACTGTGTTTCTATTTGTAGCTATGGCCAAGTTTACGGAACCAGAACTGTCTTCCTCCCACTTAAAATTTTAAAATTCTGGGAAAAATCTATTGAAGGATACATTTCAGACTACAATCCTGAAAGAAAAAAAAAAAAAAAGAAAATCATGAAACTTGGAAGGTGAGATCTCTGCTTCCAGGCACTTTAAAGGCCATGGCCCTGGGAATTTCAGCTCAAGCAGGGACAAGTGGAAGTGAAAACGGCTAAATTCAAGGAGCTACAGAGGGTTGGACATTATGGAGAGCATTCTGCACAGAATGAGAATGATATAGGAAAAGAACTCCAAACACTTAGTGGGGTCCCCTTGAGTCTTCTGCAGAATAAAGAGATGCCCATGCATGTGTGATTCCCCCCCTGAGAAAAATACTTTAGAAGATAAAACTAAAACTTTTAGGTGAAAAAAGAAAAAACAAAAAACGGCTGGAGAAATGTCTTAGCAGTTAAGTGCTTGCCTATGAAGCCTAAGGACCCTGATTCGAGGCTCAGTTCTCCAGGACCCACGTTATTCAGATGCACAAGGGGGCACACGCGTCTGGAGTTCGTTTGCAGTTGCTGGAGGCCCTGGCGAGCCCATTCTTTCTCTCTCTCTCCCTCTTTCTCTCTCTGTCTGTCGCTCCTAAGTAAATAAAAATAAACAACAACAATATTTTAAAAAAAACAAGAAACGAATACAATCTTTGCTACCTCAGGTTAGGCAGATGTGCTAACTGAGACAGAAAGTTCTAAACATAGAAGGAAAATTATATATATGAAATTTCTTAAAATTAACATCTTTTTCCAGGCCTTTGACAAAATACAACACCCCTTAATAATTAAAATATTGGAGAGACAAACAATGGAAGGAATGAATCTAAACATAATAAAGGTTATTTATAATTCATCTAAGGCTCAGATAATAGTAAGTGGAGAAAAACTTGAAGTGTTCCCATTAAGCTCTGGAACAAGACATGGGTGCACACTCTCACCACTGCCTTTCAACATCATTCTTCAAGTTTTAGACCAAGCAATAAGACATTTTTCAGGGCCCAGGAGAAATTGCAGAGGAAGCAAAATCATGGATACTGCTCTTACTGCTAGCCTGACAAGCAGCCCCACGATGATGGTGACAGACACATAGAATAATCAAAACCTATGAAAGCAGAAATCCAAAGACTACAAATAATTAAATACTAGATCAAACTGTCAACAGGTCTTCTTTTGCTCTGGGAACATTGTGGAAGAGGGGACAAGAAGATTGTAAGAGCAGAGTAGGTAGGAATATCATGAAGCAAAGCCCCACTATCCCATAGGGACTGACAGACACCTTTGTGACTGCACAGTGATTAGCATAACCCCACTAAAGAGAGTCCCCAGAATCATGGGAGTTGGTGGCAAGGGAATAATTGAGTATAATCTATTATATATATATATATATATATATATATATATATATATATATATGCTTTTTGAGTTTTATTTATTTGAGAACGACAGACAGAGAGAGAAAGAGGCAAAGAGAGAGAGAGAATGGGTGCACCAGGGCCTCCAGCCACTGCAAACAAACTCCAGATGTGTGCGCTCCTTGTGTATCTGGCTAACATGGGTCCTGGGAATCAAACCTTGAATGGGGGTCCTTAGGCTTCACAGGCATGTGCTTAACCACTAAGCAGTCCACTCCAGTCCACCATATATGTGTATGTATATATATATATATATATATATATATATATATTTATATTTAAAAAACATCATTTTCCAAGTGAATATCTTTGGGTAATCCCATGACTTACTAACATCACTCTTACATATGGGAAAAATCAAAATCATCATGTCGAAACTAGTCTAATATGGTCATTGCAATTGTATTTATACTTACCATAACTGAGAACATAAATTTCCATCAAAAATGAAAGACTTTTCATGGATATCAATGAAGGAGAACACACTACTTATATGGGCAAACACACGGATGAACTTCACAAGCATAGTGATCAGGAAAAACACAGTCCATGCTTTCTGATGACATTTATATGAAATTTTGAGTCAGGTAAACATATCTACACAACAGAACATTATTGGCTTGGGTGGGCAGGAATATGCTTAACTTTGAAACAATATAATATAAAATGGGTAATAAAATATTTTAAAATATCAATTGCAATGGTGGTAACAAAGACATATGAAATAGTTATAATATATGTTCTTAAATTAAATGTTAGTAAAGATGATAGAAATAAATTATAAATTATCACTATATAATATGACAATGTATGAAAATATTTTAAACATCCAAACTCGATTGAATAAATTTTTCACATTAATATATCATTTAATAAAATTTGAGGGTTTCAGTACTTTTATATTATGTAACATGGATTTTCTTCCTTGCATCCATTAAAACACTTTATGTTGAACAACTGCTATTTTCCTGTAGAGAAAACAATGTAGTTATCAATACTACCAAACAATCACTCTGAATTAAGACATTCTTTTATATAATGCAATTTAAATCACATTGAATATTATATAGATTATTGGTAAAAGTAATTAATGGCTAGAATAAAGGCAATTATAATTTCTGATGGGTAAACTGATAGGAATAAAGTACAAATTGACCTGAACCCTCTTCTAAAGCTAGAACAAAATTATAGAAATCCTAAAACCTCCATTGTGTTTCTAGTTGATTGTCACACATCACTGCACTTTTCAGTACTGTGTCTTCACTGGGGACTGTAAGTAGAGGTTTCCTCATGGAAAGAGATTTGGTACTTATGATAGCTAGAAATATCTTTCAACACAAACATATATATGAAACAGTTTACTTAACGGGTATTCTTAAAGAAATATATTTGAAAGTGAAATTACTAAAATTGCATTTATGAGTTACAAATAGAGAATAAAACATATTATTTTATGATACTAGTTTAAAAACAAAAAAGAAATGTTTTCAAATGTGAGAGAGGCACTGCATCATGGTAATAGAAGCTCATGTATACCAGAAGTGTGTTCACTTTTCAGAGTTCCATAGTAACTGAATATAAAACACAGGCTTCATTCAGATAAACACAAATTACAGAATACCATAATGTGTCTTTGAATATATCCCTGCTAACTAATATTGCATTAATGGCACATAGATTAACTTGGTAGGAGATGAGCATGTAGATTCTCATATATAATAGCTTCCTTATATTTGATGAAAATATCTGCACTTATGTTTCTAAACATCCAAAATTCTTCAAGTATGAAAAAGCAAACCAGCAGGTCTTTTTCTTCCTTGTCCTCATGCTTGTGCCATAGGGGTGATCATTTGAAACTTGCCTACACATCTCTCCTCATATTTTCCTCCATAATTCTACATGATATAATATTTCTGTAAATAACATAACCAGTTATAGTAATACAACTTTTGTAACTCTCTCTATTCCTTGATTTGTCACATTTAAACCTGATGCCTTTAGACATATTGTATTCTTCATTTGACGCCGATGCTTTTGCCTACACATGCTGAACCTTTCCCTTCCTTCAGTTTTGTGTAGGAAAATTTCCTTCCTAAAAGTGATACATGCCCTCTTCTTGGTTCTCTTGTCTGTAGTTTAGCTCTAGTAGCTGCCTGATATATTAAAGTAAAAACATTTTAGTCATTTTCTAAAAAGAAATCTAATTTCTGCTGATATATTAGTCTGTGTCTGGAATTATATAAAATATACATTTCTTTTAGAATTGTGATGGCATAAGTACTCTTTTCTAACTTCCAGAATTTCAGTTAACAATAAAATCCTACTTTTTTTTCATTCTATATATAATGTATTAGGCACATTTCTCAAGCTTTAGGGAGTTCCTTTATTTTTCTTTATTTATTTCTATTACCCAAAATGGTTTTGATGCTATATTTGTGTGTGTGTGTGTGTGTGTGTGTGTGTGTGTGTGTGGTTTCATATATTATTTTCAGCATGGTAAACACCTATGGAAAAATCCTGTGATACAGCTCTGTTAACTTAACTCATGTTGCTTCTGCTAATTGTCTGCATTATATAAGTGCTCTCAGTAGTAAGGTGATACATATCCCAAAATGCTGCCTAGTTCCCTCAGACACTAACAAACCTTCTGCTGGCCACTTATTTTAACCATCATTTTTTCCAAAAATTTTCCTTTATTCTTTGAAAATTTCAATTTCTATTCCACATGAGGCATACCTGACTTCTGAATATTTATCTTCTTTTCTGGAATGCTGGTGCATACAAAAGGTCTTTGCTGATTTTGTCACATTTCCTGTGAAGACCAAAGGCTATCAGCCAATGAAGGCAATTTTACACTCACTTTAATTTATATGCATATGTTTTCCTTCTCCTGATGTATTTCACAAGTTTATAAAGAAACAAAATCAGGGGAGGAGATATCTGTATCTTATTTGTCAGGAATGGAAATCAAAAAGTTCTTCACCAAAAACTAATTGACAACTTGTAAAGTTTTAATAATATGGACATTCTTTATATTCCTAGTTTTTTGAAGGCTTTTATCAGTGAAGGGTGAAAGACTGTTTTCAAGTAATCTTTTTGCAGCTTTTGAGAGGTCATGATTTGTTTCATTTTGTTCTTTTAATGTGATGAATTACATTGATTGATTTTCAAATGCGAATCCAAGTTTGTATCCCAAACACCCACCCCAGTTTGTTCTTATATAATTTTAAAACTTTATTTGCAATGAAAAGTCATGAGTAATATTGGTCTTAATATCTTAATATCACTTCTGGTTTGGGGATCAGGGTAAAGTTTGCTTTGTGGAGCATACTGAAAAGCATTTCCTCCTCTTCAATTTTCTAGAATATTCTTTTGAACATATATTATCTTTATACTATAGTGTATTGGGTCTAAATTTTCTTCTTTTTACTATATTGGGTAGTAAGAATTTCTTAAGTTAGAGATTTTGTTTCATAGAAACTTTTTAGACAAAGAATTAACTTCTCTAATAGCTACAGAGCTATTGAGGTTATATATCCTTAAGTTAGGTATATTAGCTTTTGTCTTTCAAAAACTAGTCTGTGTTGAGGTAGAAGGGAAGAATTGCATAGGGACATGGAAAAACTTTAGGATGATTGATTTGTTAATTATTTTGCTTATAGTAATGGATTCATGAACATATATGCACATCAAAATTTCACAAATTACACAGTTTACAAAAATTGATCTATTTCATTTAAAGCGTCATGCTTGTCATTGTTTATTTCCCCCCTAATTTGGCTAAATTGTATCAGCTTTGTTGATTTTTACCAAAGAACCACTTTTTGTTTCATTCATTTTCTCTTCTTGTTTCCCCCCCCCATTTCCAGCCATGTTCCTTTCAATACTTATTTTTTAATTAATTTATTCTTCATGTGCACAGCTCCCAAGGTCAATACCACTGTGATTGAATAAAACACTTTTTAATTTTTTTTAATTTACTTATTTATTTGACAGAGAAAGAGAGGGAGAGAATGAATGGGCATGCCAGGGCCTCCAGCCACTGCAAACAAACTCCAGATGCATGTGCCACCTTGTGCATCTGGCTAAAGTGGGTCCTGGGGAATTGGACCTGGGTCCTTTGGCTTTGCAGGTAAATGCCTTAACCACCAAGCCATTCCCTCCAGCCTGAAATAAAGCATTGTTTATAAATCAATTCAGTGCTTTAAACAGCTTCCTAAACAACTTTTTGGTAGAATTAAACAGATTTGGGTATGCTGTATTTTCCTCTCAGCCATTTCAAAAGGTTCTTGAAAAAAAGATATTTGCAAGCAGAGAAAGAAACGAGACAGAGAGAGAATGAGAGTGGTGCCCCAGGGCCTTCAGCCACTGCGAATAAACTCCAGATGCATGTGCTACCTTGTGCATCTGGCTCGTGTGTGTACTGGGGAACTGGACCTCAGTCCTTAGGCTTCGCAGGCAAGTGCCTCAACTACTAAGTCTTCTTTCCAGCCCTCAAAAGGTTCTTAATTATAATTTATTTACTCTCATCCATTTATGTCATGTTATTTTATTTCCACATGTTTGTTTCCTGCGGTTATTCATTTAAAATTTTGTTGTACTATAGAGAACACTGAATAATACTTCAATCATTTAAATTTACTGAGACTAAAGATGGCAACAATGATTTTTACTTTACTAATCATTCTATGTACATTTAGATAGAGTGTAGTTTTTCCTATTGTATGCATTGTTTCATGTGCCAGTTAGGCTGAACAGGTTGATTTTTGTCACTCAAATATTTTATATTCTAACTGATCTATTTCATCTTTATACAAATCATGGAGAGAAGAAATTGACATCTTGAATAAGAATTTGAATTTTTCTATTTATCCATTTAATTTTTTCCATGTTTTCCCTCTTGAATTTTGTAGCTGTATTATTAGCATCGTACATGCTTAGCATTTTTCTGTACTTCTTTAAGTTTTTGAGATAGGGTGCCACGTAGCTCTGTTTGTGAACCTCTTATATAGCTGCAGCGGACCTTGAGCTCTTAATTCTCCTGCCTCCACTTCCCAAATTCCTGGATTACAGGCAGGTACCAGCACACTCAACTTAGGTATTTCATGTAATGCTGATAATTTACTGCATCTTTATCATGTGATCAACTTGATCTTTGACATCATCCTTTGTACTCATGCCCTATTTGGGGCATAGTCCTAATCTAGAAAATACTAGCCTCTGTAACTTTTCTATTTTCTGTTCAGAAGTAGGCAAACGTCTTCTAGGAGCAGAACCTGAGAGGTGGGAGAGTCAGCTCCTGATACCCTGACTTGGGAATGGGCCACATGCCTCTATCAGCTGCCTGGAGAAAGGAAACTGAACAGAAGTTTAGTTTAAGCCATTAGTAAATCTGCACCTGCTATCACCACTGCTCTCATGGTACTACTGAGGCTTCCTCTTATGTATAGGTACTCATCAGCATTTTTACGGATCCGTGAAAAACCAGTAATACATGAACAAGCAGTGCATTGCATGAGCAAAGGGTAAGAAGCTTTTCACTTTGGATAATCCTTAGAAGGGCCTTCTGGACTCTGCTGTTCCACAACGCACACACACTCTGATCACAAGAGCAATCACATCAAGCCTACCTGTTGTTGCCTTCAGCTCGGCCCATAGCTGCTGACCTCATTGTCTTCAACACTATGCTCAGCACTTCTTACACATGTTTATTTGTTCTGAGACAGTCAACCAGGCCTCTGAGGAAAGGAGAATAGAGCATAGTTTAAGATTAGTCAGCATCTCTAAACATTGCTTGTCAGTATTGGTCATCTGTGCTATTCAGGCCAAAGGTACACCAAGGCAGAGGAAACCTAGTCACATTACTTTAAGCAGGTGGATTACAGAGTTATAAGATTAACTTTACAGCAAGCTACAAGTAAGGAATTTAGCATCTCACAGCTATAATACCACAAAAGCTATTTGTAAGACCCACAAGAAATATTTCCAGTTCTTTCCCATATTTTGTTCCCATAGGTTGTTCATCAGACTCTCAAGTCTATTTTATGGTATATTAGTAATCATTAGGGGTTTCTGTAGAATGCTATTATCATAATGTATCTTCTTTAGCTTTATGGTTCTAATCTATAAAGGTCTTTATCTTTAGAAGTCATTTAAAATTTTTATTTACATTTATTTCTGTATGTTTGACTATGGGCATGCTAGGGCCTCTTATAGCTGAAAATTGTCAGATGTTTGCACATTTTTTTTGTGTCCAACTTGACATGAGTGGCTCATAAACTGAAACCAAGTCAGCAGACTTTGCTAACAAATATATTCAACCATTGAGCTATTTTCCCAGCCCCTGATTCACATTTTGTAGGTAAAATAATATATTTGGCCATTACTTCTTTATCCAAATCTCAAGCTGTTTCTCAGTTCAGTTGTGGTGCTTAAAACATTTACATTTTCATTTCATGAGAATATTCATATGTCTGGCCAATTGTATCATATTCATATTCATTTTTATTTGTCCTGTCTGTTCTTTATTACTCTCTTCTTCTTGTTCCGCTATAACATATCACTTTATCCATAAATGTTATACTTCAGGTTTTCTCCTGTTCTATATCCTGCTGTTATGCATTTTACCTATGTTATAAACCTCACAAACATTGTAGCTGCTATCATATACACAAGAAGTACTATAGAAATTATCTTATCAGAAAATAAACATTGTATATTCATATAGATGTGAGCATTTTGGTCTTCAGTACTCTGAAGATTTGTATCAAATGTCATTTTCTATCTAATTGAAGGTCTTCTTTTAAGGCTTTTTGGGGGAAGTTCAACTGTGTGTCTGAAAGTATATTTGATTTTTGTATTCAAAAATTTTTCTTCATTAAGTGAACTTTTTTATATTTAAACATAATAAACAAATTAAAATAAATTTAACTGCACAAAATAAAAGTAATTTATGCTTCAAATCATACTGCTATACAAATGGGAAGATAATAGAATGGGATACATTAATAAATCTCATATCTGATGAACATTTAGTATCAAAAATATAAAAAATAATTCTTAAACAATCATGTGACAAAAGACCAAGAAACACAGCTTAAAGATCAACAAAGGACATAAATAGACATTTCTCCAACGATCTATAAATGTCAGTAAACAAAAATAGTAAACACCATTACACACCTAGGAAATGCCAAGCATACTACAATATGATTTAAATATCATCACTATGAACAATAGCAATTATAAGCATAATTGTGGAGGATTTTAAGTCCTTATAGACTATAGGAAAAATTGTCAACTAGTACATCTGCTATAGAAAATAATTTGGCATTTCCTAAAAAAGTTTAAATACATGGATCCTATGATATAGTTGTTTCATTTATACATGAGAGAAATGAAAATATCTTGTACATATATGTACATATTAGCATTACCCAGAATATTCAAAGTGGAAAAAAATGTTAATCCATTGACAAATTCACTAACAAAACATATATTCTAGCAATGAAGTATTACTGAGTCACAATAAAGAATAGAATATTAATAATAAAATATGAATGAACCATGAAAATATGGTATGTGAAAAAAATGGGCATACATAGGCACATAGCATATAATAATTCCTTTAAAGACCAGTTCACAAACTGTAGGAGAATAAAGTAGTTTAGCTGTTTCTGGAGGAGAAGAAGGGAGGAATTGGGAAGTATATTGTTTCCTTGGAGAAAATGAAAATCAATATAATATGTATATATATAATATCTAGTGTGACAGTTTTATTCTTTTATTCCATTGAGGGTTTTGTTCCAGTAAAATGATTTATTTCACAGGAAGTTTAATATTATCCTTATCTTTGTTTTTCTGTATATCGAATTTATTTTGTGGAAGGCTGCTTTTTGGTTTTCTGTTTGTCACTGGCTTTGAGCAATTTGGTTATGATGAGATGAGCCTTAATGCAGATTCCTTCATATTTCCTGCATTTTAAGTTCATTGAGCATTTGGAATATGCAAGTTCAGAGTACTTATCAACTTTGGACAGTTTTCAGCAGTTTTTTTTTTCCTTCAAGCATTTCTTCATTTTTAAAATTTTCTTCATTAACTCCCTATGTAATAGTCTCCTTGATATTGACATACTTTTCATATGAGCATCCATCTGTCTATCTATCTATCTATCTATCTATCTATCTATCTATCTATCTATCATCTATCTATCATCTATGTATTACACATGAATATATGGGTATAATATAGAATATTAATATAGTATAAAGAAATTATATCATGTTTATGAAAGACAAGACAATTGTATACAACTAAATATCATATATGTATAATTTTTATGTCTTATTTAGGTGTTTTCTTATTGTTCCATATCTAAGCCCACAGTGATTTCTTCGGCAATGTGCAATCTGTAGTTAAATCTTCTAGGTGTCATTCACATGTCAAACATTGAATTTTTAAACTCTACAAAAATTTCTGCATGTTTTGTATATATTCCAGGTTTTTACATAACTTTTGGTGCATATGAAATACAGTTATTATATCTCTTTTAGTGTAATTGTCTGCTAATTTGAATATCTGTGTCAGTTCTGGGGCAGCTCTGACTCATTGATCATTCTCATTATTGGCTGAATTTTCTCACTCTCTGGCATGTCTCTGATCTTTAACTGGATGCCAGACATTATGAATCTTACATTGTTAGGTGAAGGAACTTTTGTATATCTATAACTTTTCTGAAGTTTTGTTCTAAGAAGCAGTTATGTGACTTGAATATAGTTATATTTTTAAAGTTACTTCTTTTATGGTCATAGGTACATGCATAACAATCTATGGGGAACTATTATTGAGGCAAAAATTCTTTTAAGTACTCTATCCAGTTCCCTGTGAATTACGTTTATTCAGCCTGATTAGTGTGAATAGGGCATAATTCCTAGCTCTATGACAGCTGCAAACATTGTTCCCTCAAATACTGTCAAATGGCTGCTCCCTGGCCATGAATAATAATTTCCATTTCTCATACTTATAATACATTATTACAATAATAATTATTAAATTTTACTTATACCTATTATATTTTGTAATGCTTTTATTTACTTGAATTTTATATAAATTAATATTATATAATATGGCCTTAGTCCATTCATGTGGCTATAACAAGCTAGCTGACCCCAGAAAATTCACAAAGATCAGGAATCTATTTCTTGTAGTTATGGAAGTGGAGAAGGCTAAGATCAAGGTCACCAAAAGATTTTGTATCTGTTAAGAGCTAGTTTGTTTCCAAAATGGCACGTGTGATGTGGAACCTTGTTGCTGGTTGAGCCCTTGCTGCTAGTGGGGCTCCAGTTGCTGTGGAGTCTTGTTGCTGGTATAGCTCTTGCTGCTGGAGGGTCTCTCATAGCCCCTTTATCCAAAGGCCCTCCATTTAGAATCTTCATCTTGTTGGGTTTAAGTTCCAAAATGTGAGTATTGCAGTGACACGTCCAAAATGAAGAAATCAAATCATCATTTTTCTACAGTGCTTCTTTCACCCACTGCTGCAATTGAGAAATATAGCCTTCTTATTACTTTTGGCACTCATTTATCCATTATTTTTCGGCTCCATACTGTAATTTATTCATCTGTTCTATTACTGGAATTGATACTCTATTACCTATTGTATTACTATGAATATTTTAGTACAGGTCTCTCGGTAAACATTTCTACAGATTTATGTTGGACATATTCTAAGGATAAGTGTTTTTTGCATATTTTAAATTGTGACTATTTCCAAAGATGTGCTAAATTACTGTATCTGCTTATAGCTGTTGATATTTGACTAACAACTGCCACGTGTGTTGATAAACATTTTGAGGTATTATGCTAGGAATGTATTGCTATTCCATTTCCCACTGGGCTTTGAATTTATTGATTTACTTACTGACTATTGTGGATAAAAACTTTTCACATTCTTATTGGTCACTCTGCTATTATCTTTGGTGATCTAGCTAGTAAACTGCAGATGATTCTATTATGTATTCTTTTTCATAATAACTTGACAGCAATGCTTTTCATCTAGTTTTTTTTGTTTTGTAGTACAAGAGATTGAACACATGATCTTGCTTATGCTAGCTATCACTGAGTTACATATCCATTCCTTTTGTATTTTTACTTTTGTGACTGAATCTCACTAAATTACCCTGTCTTCCCAATGGTGATCAGTATTCCATAATGTAGCTGTAGTTGGAATTAAATACATGTGCTACCACCCTTGGCTTGAAGGAACTTATGCGTCTTTGAGATATCTACATACATTAAAATTTCCTGAATTTGCTTTGTCCTTTTATTCTGAAGGATGGAAAATTTTATTTTAACATCATTAAAGTTTTCCTTTTAAAATAATGACTTAAGAACTGCTTTCCTACTCATATGATGGTTTTATATTATATTTGACTTACATTTACAGATTTATAGTCCAACTAAAATTTATTGCTATATGTGTTGTGAGATAGGGATCAAAATTCATGGTTGAACCATATGGACATCTCATTGGCACAGTTTCACTGAACTCACCTCTTGTTTCTTCTATTATGTTGTGGTGCAACCTTGACTTTGGGCACGAATTGTTTTCCCATATTTTGGTTCACTTCCCTTCCCTTTGTGCTTTAGCGCTGCACATGTTCTTGCTGTATCAATAGTCATTTAATACTTGCACTTCAGAATAATGCTTATGATGTGATAAAGCAAGCCATCCCATCTGGTTCTTCATCATAAATAAGTTAATTAATTTTGGCCTTTGTGTTTCTTCATTGATTTTAGAATTATTTTGAAAAAAATGTATCTAAAATTTAATTGAAAATGTATTGCATCTATAGATCAACTCAAGTGTTTATATCTTTATACTATTTCATTTTCCATCTCTTACATAGGAAGAACAGTACACTTGTCTGTTAATGTGGGTATTCTTAAGTAGTTTGTTTCTTATGTGATAGTCTTTTGTTAGATTGATTTCTGTGAGTTAAAAGTAGTGATAATACTTGAGAGATATTTTCCTGAAGTTTTATTATCTCATTATCTTGGTGTATTTAGAAATACATTTTATTTTTAACCTGAATCCCACACAGAGTCCTACTACTTCTTACTACTGGATTATTTCTAGGGAGTTCTCTCTCACTGTTTGGTTATTTTCCTCAGTATGGGCTATGCTTTCACACTTTTTAAGGTATTTGACTTGCCTTTAGTTAATATCAAGTTCTGTGAATTTTATATGATTCATAGCTGCTTACTTTCTGTTTCAATTCTTTGCACCTATGTACCCATTACCACTCAGTACCTCTGGTTCTTTACATACTCTAATAAACCTTGTGTTTAAAATGTTTCCAAATTAAAACCTCACTTCTTTAGTACCACTTTGAGATTTCTGCAATTTCTCTCTGTGTTCTACACCAACATCTGCCTTCTCAACCACTTTACACGTAGCCAGTAGAACATATGCATGTGTGTGAGATACATTAGCCTGATAGGAGCAATCAATCACAATCATAATTGGCAACCATGTACTTGGCACATATGACAAGCCAGGTGGCAAAAATGCAATATCTCTAATTTTCTCAGTCTTTTTGAAAATAAAGAATTTGACCATCATTTCATAGGTGAGAAAACCAAGTGCTTAAAATCTCTCACTTGTATAACCCATGAAAGGGTAAAGTTCTAATTCATATATGCTTAGCTTCTAAACTATTCTCTGCAACATATGCTGCTCACCTGTCGAGTACACTTTATGTTATGAATGATGCCATTTTAAGCCTTTTTCAACTGGACTGTAAGCTTTTTGAGGTCTTTTAGATCTTTTACATCCTCTGAGCACAACTTCCCTCAAGCAGACAATAAATATTGATCAACTGGTTGGATTTTATGTAACCATTCCTTCCAGTAAGAATAGGCAGGTAGCAGAAGTGTATTCAACATGGATAGGCAGTGAAGCTTTTTTGATCCAAAATTATGCTCACTGGACAATGGTCCGTTGATGAGAGAAAATAGCTCTAGAAAAATGAGCAAGTTACAATGAGATCATTTTCTTCTTGACAATATCCTCAGTTCAGTAATACCTGGACATTATGCTTTACTGATATTCTCTGAAAAGTCGGGCAATAGTAGATCATCTCTAAGGGTGTTTCAAAATGACTTCTGTGAGCTTTCAGTCTTCACTTTCATCACAAAATAGAGGCATCTACCAAATAGCAGGACAATTCAGGAGTGAAATAAAATAAAAAGAAAAAAGACTTCACTACTTCCTCCCCCTATACTATGCAACCTCAATAAAAAGAATAAAGAATTTTGATTAAAGAACAAAATTTATGACCTGGATTGTTCTGTCTATTTTGTATACTTGATCTATAGTCATTCTGTAATTGTTCAAACCCTTCATTTACTTTAGTTGAGGAGACCTGGTATTTTCATTATGGAGTACAAGCTCTTCCATTCCTAGCAGACTGGATTAAAGAGATTAGATAAAATACAAATGAAATGGACATAAATCCAGAGAAGGAATAGTTATCCTAAGACAATCCCTGTTTTTTATTTGATTTGGAAAT
The DNA here is from genome assembly GCA_036346955.1 of Dipus sagitta. Taxonomy (NCBI): domain Eukaryota; kingdom Metazoa; phylum Chordata; class Mammalia; order Rodentia; family Dipodidae; genus Dipus; species Dipus sagitta. Next base: position 131,856,050 of record CM070771.1, read on the forward strand.
GCCTATAATGATTCATAGATACTCGTCATAGAAGCCTTCTGATAGAGGGACTGTGTGTGCATGTTCCAGGAATGTAACCACCTGAAATACATGAACAATGCTTGTTAAATACAGCCATCTAGTTCACCCAAGACTTGACAGATAAGCATACTTGTCAAAAAAAAAAAAAGCACTTCTATGGCATTCATCTTACAATGAAAAAAAAAAAGAATTTTGTTTGATTATTTCAGCTTTAGTATACTAACGAGTTGCATTTAATTTTGTGTGGTATATTCAACCATCAAACTCAAAGTGAAACCTGACAATTTCTTAGTGCTGACTGTATGTTCACTGACTACGTGTTCACTTCTCTGTCTGCTCCTTAAAATATTTTTGTTATCCAGCTGTCTTTTACACGTAATTTCAAACAGTAGTTGTCTTGCTTCATAATCTTTAAAATTAGATCCTCATATTGCTATTTTATTAATACTGTAAACAAACAAAAGTATCTCCATGAGTGAAAATCAATAAATATTTCTTTTGCAGTATAAGATTCCACTACTCACTAAAAAGGAAATTCTGGAACCCAGAGACCTTGCCTTTTCCATGCAAATAGTAAATGCCACTGAATTCTCAGGTCACTTTCTTGTTATATCCCGAAGCTGTGTGTGAGTAAAAGAATACATGAAATAGATCAGTTTACAGAAAATTAGAAATTAGCCATGAAAGTATAAATAATAAAATTCTCAATTAAAGGAAAATCTCTAAAAAAGACCAAACTTATTTTTTAAACTATTATAAAATAGCTTATAACTCAATTGTAGCTTCTATCTCACCATTCTAAGCTCTGCTCTGAAGATTTCTTTTAAGCTAGGTGGGTATATTAGTGACATTTATGCAAGATGTAAATTAGAATTTCAAAAAGATCATGCTACCTAGCTGGACCTTGACCACCATACTGTAATGCTAATCTCACATACTATTAATTCATCTTACTTTCCCAGATATGCCTGCCATTTGGATAGCTTCTGCTATATGGTTTTGTCCTTAAAAGGAACATGAAATCAAGTGACAATAAACCCTGGTGTGATAAGACACTGAATCTGTCTCAGGATGGCTTATTGGATCTGTTTCCATGTTTGTTTTCTGGATCCAGTGGCTGATTTAGTTTCTCATCATGCTTTGACCCCATTTCCAGACTGTTCATGGTAGCTGAGAAGAAAGGCCCTGCAGTGGGTAATTAAGTCTGCAGAGGTAGCGCTGCTTACTCCTCGGTGCAGCAGATAATCAGAGTGCTGCTGCTCAAGTGGAAAATGCAGAAATTAATGATCCTATATAACACAGATTAGGGCTTTCATTTTAAAAACTATCAGTGCAGAAGAACAAAGGTGGAAAAGCAGCACGATCTTTGGAATTCCAATATATAGTAAGGACGGCAAATTTTATAAAAGGTTTCTGAGTATAAGACTAATCGAAATTCCCCTTCTGTTTTAGGGTGATTGATTAGTTCAGAACTCAAGTATGTTATTGCCCCATTGCATCTTTGAAAAGGCACAATTAGACACATTTGTCCATGTCCTTTCACTTGTAAACATGTCCTTGTGCTCATTCAGATTAAATGGGGAAAGTAAAAGCAATGAGCACACTAAACATCTCATGGTAGGTACTTAATAAACAGTACCATGTTTGAACTAAAGGTTTCTGCCTTGCAAAGGAATTACAAAGCAATATGCAAGAGCCACAAAAATAGAATGCAAGTTTGAAATACTTGGAAAAATACATGCTCCCATAAAGATCTCCATATGCATTTTCCAAAATAATTCAGTGATGCAGTCCTCAGTGTGTATACACTTCTGATATCATTCATTAACATCATCAGTTTTATCAATGATCATATGTACAGAATTTTTGTTCTTTCTTAAATTATTTAGAAGATTCTATTATATATTTGCCATGTTTGTTTATTGTCAGAGATAATTTTGTTATTTCTTATTTGTTATCAGTAATAAATTGTTTGATCTACTCAACAATTCATTAAAAGTTAGTTTCCTGTTGCTGTCACAAAAGTACCCAAGAAAATAAATTTCAGAGAGAAAAGACTTATTTTGGTGCATTAGTTTTGAGATTTCAGTTGATGAATTCCAGACTTGATGATAGAACATAACTGCAGGGAACATATGGTGGGGACTAGGATGTAGAAAGCAAGTGAATAAGGGTATGGACACTAAGATATAGCCCTCAAAAGGACCCATCCCCTTTGGTTAGGTTTACCCTCCTAAATTTCATCTTGCAATATAGCCCATCAAATTATAAATTTGGCAATGGTGAGAGTTCTCTTCACCCAGTGTTTTCCTAGAGCCCCACCTTTGACATTGCTGTAGTTGGGGACAAAATCTTCAACTCATGAGCTTTGGAGGGGTACTTCTGATGCAAATCACCAGGCTTTGTAAGACAATGATGCGATAGGTCCTACATTACACATGGAGAAACATAGACATAGGATAAAGATTGTAATATTATTTTTCCTGTGTGGAACCAGTCCGCATGTGTGAAAAGGTACACGTTATTCTTTAGCTCATATCCAGTGAGTCTTGGATCTGAAAGTATAGTCACAGTACTCCTGACCATGATCCAGAATGAAAGCACTGTGCCCCGTTGGCAATTGGGAAGGCATTTGGCGTGTTGATCTGGCACAGTCCTTAGCCTGTATTAGGAAAATCGCTAACACATGAAGACAACATTTGTTGGGCATTGGTAACTGTTCTAATCTATTTGTAAAATATGCTGCACAACATTGTTTTCTAAACAGAGAAAACTGGAGCTTTGGCATGTATTTGCCATCAGAGTACTGTGATTTTCATAAAAAAAAAAAAAAAACTTGCTCTAAAATGAGCCCAAGAGTTATCATAATGAACTCTGGCTAAATTCCTATACTTTTCAGTTCAATTTTCCCATTCACTAAGACTCAGTCAAGAGTTAAGTGCTTATTCATTGTAACAAGTTTGTTAGGTTTAAATAGCATCTTGCCTCCCAAGTTGCATTCACTAACTACAATGTCATGATTATTGACAGCAACACTAACCAGGCCTGAGCACATTGTGACTCATCACACTATCATTGTGGGGTTTATACTGTTCGTCCAACCCAATTGATTCCTCCCCTTGCCTATAAATTATGCAGGCTGGTTTTACTTCTAGAATTGCTGAAAGCAAATAAAATATTCTCCAGCTATTTTTAACCAGAATATGGCAGGTAAAAATGGAATAGTTCAGCCATTAGACTTGCTGGGCTCTCAGCATGTGCCTTCTCTTGCCATATTTACAGGAAGTGAGGAGCTTGACCTCTGACTATGAAGAAAATTAAGAGAGGAAACTCAGAGATAGAAGCTCCAGCAATTAGGATCTAGAATCTAGGATAAGCAATTAGGATTCCTGTTTGAAATACCTAAAATACTTCATTAGGTTTGGATTACAGCTTTTACATTCTTGAACATGTTTTAATACACATGATCCTAGGTCAATTGTTCGTTAGTAAATTCAAGCATGTAAAGTGGGTGCTCTTCCAAGAGACACCAATGACCTGCAGCAGAAGGGCTCTAGGTTTACTGAAAGAGCCCAGAGCTAGTACTGCCATTAGACAGGACAGTATCTGATAACCTCAAAATTAAAGGATTAGGGATAAAAATATTATTATTTCACCCCTTTCACTGACAAGACTATTAATCTCTTCTAAGATGAACTTTAGGATAATTTACTTAATTTCACAAAATAAGTACTGAAAGTGAAAAGATGAACTTCTATGCTGGAGTCACTGGCTTGTTTTCAATGATGGTAACCCAGGATTTGTGCTTTGATACCCAAGGGTTTCTACAGACATACCTGATGAACTCTATATTATATGTAAATATGAAAAAATAATTAAACATGTGAAAAGACCAGGAAGTCCATTTAGCTAGTCAGTGCAAAAGCCAGGATCCCACTGTCCAGTTGGAAAAATGGACAGGCACAAGTAAAAATGAATGAAGCAGCAGGACACAAAGTCAATGCTAGGCATTGTTGGTACTTTTCATTAATCTTCACTCACCTATGTAAAGTCCACAAAAATCAGCTAAGCTACTCTTTGTGATTTTTGTAATTTATCCTGGGTTAACTTTGAATTTTATTATTATATCTTCTTCCTCTTTATTTTGCTGCTTTCATCCACCCAGTGGACTTAAGTTAAACCTGCATAGTCTATATTTTCTTTATCATTTCTCTCTTTTTTAAGCTTCATACCTGACAAGGTTTCTGGATTTTTCTTTATTTGACTCAGTGAAATGACAATCTAGAATGGACTCAGAATCCAGGCCTTCATATCTATGCATGGGATAGGAAAAAAAAGTCCTAATTTTATTAAATAATCAAATATAATATAAATCCAGTATAATTAAAAGACTTTGGTATTGAACTATGAATGTACATTTCTTTTTTTTTTAAATTTTTTTTGTTTATTTATTTGAGAGCAACAGAGAGAAGGAGGCAGAGAGAGAGAGAGAATGGGCGCGCCAGAGCTTCCAGCCTCTGTAAACGAACTCCAGATGCGTGCGCCCCTTGTGCATGCATCTGGCTAACGTGCGTCCTGGGGAATTGAGCCTCGAACCGGGGTCCTTAGGCTTCACAGGCAAGCGCTTTACCGCTAAGCCATCTCTCCAGCCCCATGAATGTACATTTCAATAGCTCAGAATAATTAGATCATACTGATATTACTATTTTATAAGAGTTAGTTATGTAATGAAATTATCATAATACATCAATATGGAAGAAATGGTATTCAATAAATTGTTTAAAAATACCTAGAATGGAACATGGGGATGATATTTATGAGAAGAATCTTATCCTTAATTACAAAATGAATCACATATGTAGTAAATAATTAAATGAAAACGTGTTACATTGTAGAAAAGAGCAAAGTAAGTAATGGGACACTTACAAAACTTTTTTGTTTTTGTTTTACAATGTAGGATTTCACTCTAGCCCAGACTGATCTAGAATTCATCATGTAGTCTTAGGCTGGCCTTGAACTCACAGTAATCATCCTACCTTTGCCTACAGAGTGCTGGGATAAAAGGTGTGTGCACCACACCCGGTTTTATAAAACTGTTGAAGGTTTATTGTGAGCTAATAATGAATCAAAAATAGAAATAAAAAGAAAAATGGCAAGCTTGATACATAGTAATTGTGTCAACTTCCCATGTGTTGCCTCATTTGATATCCACATACCATATAAAAGAAAACCAAATTATTATTCCTATTTTACAAATGAGATAAATATGCTATGAAAGTGTCGAGTAATTTGTCTAAGGATCCATATTTAATTTCAGAGTCCATATCCCTCTCTATTGATTCCAAACCGTGTAAGTTTAACCCTCACATTGTATGGAAATATTTGACATTTTTAGTTTAAACAACTGATTTAACATATTTAAAGGTATAGATTGAAGAAATATGAGCAAAAGAAAGAATGAGGAAAAGATAAGTTGTAAAAGTTAAAAGTGTTATTAATTTAGTAAAAAATATACAAAACCTTTAGCCAAGTTAACATATACATTAAAATAAAAGTCAGCAACAAATATGGAAAACTATGAATAAAATATTTTAATCTTTGAATTAATTATTTAATATTTTGAGGGCATTATGGAACTGATAATTCTCCCATTCCCTAGGAAAGTTATATGGCTATATATAAAGATTACAACAGTGTTCCAAAGATACGTATCAGAAAACATGGATATCTATCAGGGAAAGGACATATGGGTCAGGCTTTCTAATATTCCAACTACAAATACATATGGGAAGAACAACACAAATTCTGAAAATAGGGACAAGAGACCAAAACCTAATGGTCAATTGTTGAGCAATTTTTGTTAACCATGAATTGTATATCTATTTAATTATAAAATAAAATGATAATCCATTTAAAATGTCTACCCTAAAAGAAACAAAACTACCAACTTACAGATGTTGATAAATATCATCAGCCTTTATCATGACATGGCTCCCCTCCCCCCACACACACCTATTACTTCTAAGTGAGGCTCCACAACCCTTTACCAGTTTTTGAAGAGATCAGTGAAGGGTTTGTTTACTTTCCCTTTTCATAATTTTCTTGCCATGTCTATTTGGAACCTGTAGATTCTACAAAATAACACAGCAGAGAGCAAAGGGAACAGCAGGCTGTGTACTGAGAGGTCCTATTCCAAGTAATTAAGACCCTGGACACAGAATGGCAATAGGAAGAGACCAAGTGCTGGGGCAGTTTGTAGAATTATGGGTTTTCATAAACTCCATTGCATCAGTGTAAGAGATCCAGGTAAGGAGGTTAGGAGAAAATTATACCTCACGAAACATGGGAAAAATGTTTGCTGATGCTGGAAATTGTTCGAGGAGCAGAATGTATCAAGGTGCCCTCCAGCCAAGATGCTGACAAGGAGATTTACTGTGCACCCAAATGTATATTGAATATACCTCAGCTAAGCACTGCATAGTAGTGATGGACCACCTTCCATGACAAAGTAATAAGCCTTGAATAACAAGAAAATATAATAGCAGCTCTTTTTAAAAATCTTCAAAACAAGGGAAATGGCATGGTATCATAAAATCCAACTAGACCACTGAGATTCAGAGTGACGGGCAGGACAGTGATCTAAGATAGTACAATGTCAAGCAGCAGAGCACTTTTCCCTTCCATCTTCTGAAATTCTGATTATAACAAACTATTTACTTAATATGCATCTTAAAAGAAAAAAAAATTAATCTGCCCAGGAAGAGAGCTACATTCAGTGTGAGTTTTGCTATCTTAAAATAAAACAAAACAAATAAAATTCATATCTTTGGTATGCACAAAACACAGTCTCTCCTGCCATCACATAGAAATATGAAGTGTTCAAATGGTCAGACCCACATGCATCCAGGGACTTCAAATTCAATTCTATCTTCTAGGAAAAGCTCAGTTTACCTACACTACTACTAAATAGGACCATGACAGCTTCTGATATGACCCAACTCAGCTATTCATTTCCAAGTGTGTACTTTCAAAGCAGATTAGAAGCTGGGCGTGGTGGCGCACGCCTTTAATCCCAGCACTCGGGAGGCAGAGGTAGGAGGATTGCCTTGAGTTAGAGGCCACCCTGAGACTCCATAGTGAATTCCAGGTCAGCCTGGGCTAGAGTGAGACCCCACCTCGAAAAACGAAAAACAAAACAAAGAAAACAAAGCAGATTAGAGGGAGAAGGACCTGGTATTAGTAAAAGGAACAAAAATGCATAATCTTTGTGTAACGTATGTTTTAAATATTTGTGATTAAATATGTTGTTTTAAACTAGTAGAACACCAAAATATTTGTAAGTAAGATTCTGTACTAATTTTTAATATTTTATTTATTTATTGGCAAGTAGAGAAAGAGAGAGAGAGAATGGACATGCCAGGGTCTTCAACAGCTGCAAAAGAGCTCCAGATACATGTGTTACTTTGTGCATCTGGCTTTATGTGGGTACTGGGGAATCAAACCTGGGTCAGCAGGCTTTGCAGGCTAATGCCTTAACCACCAAGTCATTTCTTCAGCCCAGATTCTGTACTCTTATTTAATTTAATGACAAATAAATAGAAAATATGATAAAAATGTAGAACTATACACTCATAGTGTCATTATACAACATGAGAAAAATCCAGAAGAATTTTATAGTTTATAACTACACAGGCTATGCGGTTACTATACAGCCTTTCCAGTATATTGGGCTTCAATGTTAGTGACTTTTCAAAGTGCTGTACATATATTTTACCTTATTTGATGTTTATGAAAATGTTATGACTCAAGTACTATGTATATTTTACCAATGACAAAAGTAATCTAAAAAGAGATCAAGTAATTTTCCAAACTCCTATACTAAAAGTGATTAATACAGGATTTGGGCTTCATTTATATGAGAAATATGTGCTTCTAACTTCTCTGAAGGAACACAGTTGAGGAGGAAAAGTAGAGTGAAAAGAAGCAGAAAAAAAATGTTAGATCTATATTTAAAAGAGAGAAATATAGACTGACCTTATGAAACTTCAAAACATCAAAGATTAAAAAATTTAAAGCATAAACAAGAAAGTCATTAGATTAGCCTTATAATATTATTATAATAAAATGTAATTAAAGTTTGGTTAATGGCAGATGTCAATGAAGCAATGTTCCTATAGCTATATAATAAATTACTTTGAATATAAAATTCTGTATTGTATCAAACACTAACATGAACTATCCATTTGCTTCTACATTCTCATTCTGAACAACAAAAGATAATCAAAACCTTCTTGGATATGTATTCCAATAAAAAAGCTTAAGACAAAAAAAGGACAAATAACAAACATAAAGTCATAAGCTCCAAGCCAAAGCAAGAAGAAGTAGAAGGCGAAAGAGGAGGAAGGAGAGAAACTACTTTAATGATAAAAATAGTTCACATAATATCAGTAATACAACTGAAAAGCAATGGATCTAAATTAGACAAGGAAGACAGTTTTTAGAATAATTTATTGCAAGAAGCAAATGAATTTTAGTCAAAACATTTTATGAAGTAAAAATGGGGCTGGAGAGATGGCTTAGCGGTTGAGCACTTGCCTGTGAAGCCTAAGGACCCTGGTTCGAGGCTCAATTCCCCAGGACCCACGTTAGCCAGATGCACAAGGGGGCACACGCGTCTGGAGTTCGTTTACAGTGGCTGGAGGCCCTGGCGCGCCCATTCTCTCTCTCTCTCTCTGCCTCTTTGTCTCTCTCTCTGCCTCTTTCTCTCTCTGTTGCTCTCAAATAAATAAATAAAAATACACAAAAAATCCCCATAGTTTAAAAAAAATGTAAAATTTCTAAGAGATGGTGAAGAAGATGAAACACCATATAAATTACAAAGAGAAGTTACAAATGTCAGGAAGGTATTTTCAATAAAATCCAGGTCTAAATACAGTGTTAGTTTGTGGCATCACGCTGAGCAACTATAGTGAGGAATTAAATGATCTTGGGTTGGATACTTAAATCTTTTCAAGCAGTAATGATTTCAAAAAAGAATTATATACCTTTCCCACAGGTCAAGCATATGTTTATTCTGTGAAGAATAATATTTATATAACAAATTTGATGAAATGACATTAAATGTTTAAATATATTCCTTTATTCTTAATATGTGTTGAACAACTTAAAAATAATAATTATATAACTAAAAATGTGGTGATATGGATGGAGTGATGACTTATTTGGCAAAGCACTTGCCATGCAAGGGTGAGGACTGACTTTGGATATCTAGTACCCACATAAATTTTTATTGTGGTGATTTATGCCTGTAGTCCTAATACTCAGGATGCAGATACAGGAGAATATCAGAGACAAGCTGATTAACCAAATTGGTAGACGCTGAGCTTAGTGAGAGAACCTATCTCAAAGATGGGATCCACAAATGCCCAGAGCAAGGATTAAGCCAGTCAACACAGGTCCCAGGGAACCTGCTTTATACAGATGGCACTGAATACCGGGGAGACATAAGGCTCCTCAAGATGACAAGAAGAGAAAGCTTCATACTTAGGACAGGACACACATCATCTGTATCACACCCACCCAGGTTCAGAAGACATTAAGGAGGAAGTGTTGGCTTAAATACAAGTGCTATTTTCACTGCTAGCCTGAGAACCTCCTCTGGAGAGATGATGGAAAACATTGAGCAGACTCAAACCTCATAGAATCAGAAAACAAGAGACTGTTGAAATCTCAACAATAAAGGAGATTTCTAACATGCCCTCCAAAGCTCAGAGAGCTTTACAGAAAAGGTGACAGAAAGAATGTATAACAGATTTCTGTCAGAGTACTCGATGACCCACCAAAGGCTAGTGGTAAGACCTACTGCTTAAGACACCTTATGTGATTGACATGCAAATTAGAATGGCATGGCTGGAAGTTGGAAGAGAGGCAGTCCCCAGACAGTCAGCGCGTCTAGTGCCAGAAGGTGCTGCATGGGCGACTGGGGGAAAATGACCAATATCTGTCGAAGCAACGCATGGTCTAACCTACTTGGCAGCAAATAACTTGTTGTGATGCCTACACAAGTGCAGTGGTGGCACACAGCGATGGTGGGGAACCAACTGCTCTCAATTTGGCTAACTGATCCCCTCACTGGTATGGGACCCATAGCTGGAGCTGGGAAACAAGTCAGAACCATATCCAAACATAAGCAGCAAATAACCTGTTGTGATGCCCACACAAGTGCAATAGTGGTGCACAGCCATGGTGGGGAACCAACTGCTCTCGATTTGGCTAACTGATCCCCTCACTGGTATGGGACCCATAGCTGGAGTTGGGAAACAAGTCAGAACCATATCCAAACATGAGCACACTCTCCAATATCAAGCTACCATCAATTGTGGGCTACAAGTGGGCCTACACCTATTAAATTCTCTATAAAAAAAAAAAGTAAGGGTTATTTCATTTGTCCTGGTGCTAACTTACTCTCTGTTGGAGAATATGCTTCTCTTTTTCAGATAGATGTAGATCCTAAGTAGAGAGCCACCCCATCATACCTCAAAAGGGCCCCAGCGGAAACTAAGAAAAATTGGAGAAACAAGCAAGGGGGCTGTTTTCCTGATGAACCGGATACCAGCACAAGGGGGAAGGAGATCAGCACAGAGAAAAATCAACTCCTACCAAATCAGAGAACCAGAAGCCCCCAACACCTCATCACTGAAGCAGACCAAAAATGAACCCAACATGGCTCAGGGAAATTTTGCGGATGAGGGGGCGGAAAGAATGTCAGAGTCACATGTTGGGTCATGATATGCAGAGACATTTAGCTTACCCATAACTGTGGGCTAACTCCACAATGCATGACCCGTATACCTCAACAAGGAGGGGCCAAGGGGAGGGGGTAGGTCACGGATGAGCCTAATAATGGTACCAAACTGACTGTATTTGCTGAATACAAAACTGAGTAATAAAGAAAAGAAAAAACAAAACAAAACAAAACAAAAAACATAAAAATTAAAAAAGAAAAATATTGTACCTTCCATTTAAAAAGTTTTAATTATAGCTTTTCTATTTACTATTGTGGAGACTTTAGACCTGTTTTGAAAAGTACTACAAGCATGAATTTCCTCACAAGAGAAGTTGTGTAATATACATGGAGAGGGGGATACATTCTTCCTTAAGATTAAAAAAATATAACACTAAAAAAAAAAAAAAAAAAAGAATGTAAGATCCATAGGGTAGGAAGGTATACTAGGGTACTTGGTTCCCACAAGAATTAAGTGATGCATTCATGATTCCAAAGTGATTATGGATAGTCCCACTGAGGAGAGCTCTCAGTGAAATCAGAGTGGGAGAGGGAACAAAACAGAATACCAATAGGAAAACAACCAGTTTACAGTACGTTCACATAGTAAAATTCCCAATAAAAATTTCATTTAAAAATTGAACCTGGTAAAATAGATTAAGAGAGAGGATAAGAAAGACACTGAACATAGACCTCTGACCTCTATATGCACATGCATATGTTCATACACACACACACAAACACACACACAGCAGTCAACCACATTCATACATTAAAAAAAATAACCTTAGGATAGGCTGTATAATATGAAAGAGATTAGCTTTATTATTATAAAAATAAAATGTAGGGCTGGATGGATGGCTTAGCGGTTAAGGCACTTGCCTGCTAAGCCTAAGGACCCATGTTTGACTCTCCAGATCCCACGTTAGCCAGACACACAGAGGTGAGTCAAGAACAAGGTTGCACATGCCCACTAGGTAGAAAAAGTGTCTGGAGTTTGATTGCAATGGCTGAGGCCCTGCATTCCAATTCTCTCTCTCTCTCTCTCTCTCTCTCTCTCTCTCTCTCCCTCTGTCTCTCTCCCTCTAGAAAAGAAAATAAAAAATAAAAACTAATAAAATATAGAGTTGGAGGAATATTGCTTAGAATGATAGTGGTGACTACCAGAGGAGCTACATACAGAAAAATGATTGAGTACTTCTGACAAGAGCATGGAGGAATAGGATTTAATCTTTACTTTCTAGTATACTTTGTGCAGTGTAGTTTTTCCACAGTGCATATTCTTTACCATGAATAAAAATTCATGGGCTAGAGAGATGGCTTAATGGTTAAGATGCTTGCCTGTGAAGCCTAAGAACTCACGTTGAAATTTCCAGGTCCAACATAAGCCAGATGCAGAGTGACAAAAGTGTGCATGTTGTACATGTACGCATCTGGAGTTTGTTTGCAGCAGCCCCCCTCTCTCTCTTTCTCTGTCAAATAAATAAAAATCTTTCACATTAAATGGTAAACTGTCCACTCAGAGTCTTTTTAATGGAATACACATTCTCATACATTCCATGGCTTAGGAATCTGAGGAAAGATAAAAATAAGGTATTTTGAGGAATAACTTTCCTTGTCACATATTATTATTAAATATTAAGTTATATCAAAAATATTATGTTTCACTAAGTCCATGTAAGGATCAATATACAATTTGAATTGAATTTTATAGAAAATGTTTAGAAAATATATACCTTAGTTGTGCCTATCTTTACCCATCTATCACTAATACAAAAGTGATTTTGCCAGCATTATCCCTGTGTGATATCCTAAACTGCTTCATCATCATGCCCTGCCTGTGTCTACTTCTTCAAATGCTCTGATACAGCAAGCCTCTCTTCTGCTGCTTTCAGAGTTTCATGCATCCCATGTTCACAGACTGCTGGTGCACAAGTTCCTTTCACTTGAAATTTCAACTTTTTTGGTCTTATGCTAGCATTTCAATCTCAAGATCTAAACAACCTTCAAATTCAATTTTATTTAACACAGTATTTTATGACTTTGTTCCCCAAAACAGATTGATAATTTTTTATTTTGCTTTTCACATTTCCTTTCTGCATGTCTAGATCTTCCATTGCACCTATCCTGGGCCAAATGTTTATATCTCCTCCAAACTCGTGTGTGGAAATCCTAACTCCCAGGGTGAGAGTGCTAGACTATTGACTCTCTAGGAGGACAGCAGGAATGAGGATGGAGTCTTCATGAAGGGGATCAATGTCCGCATAATAAGTACCCAGAGAGATATATCATTCTCTACCACCTTCAGGATTAAGATAACACAGCAGTATGAAAGTGAAACAGAAACGCTCACCAGAATCTGGCTATTTTGAGTGTGATGATGTTGGCCTATAAAACTATGGAAAATAAATTTCTGCTATTTATATGTGGATGGTTATTTTGTCACAGCTGCTCAGATGAAGAAAGCACTATAAAGTTATTTTATACATTCCTAGTACATGTATATTTTTCTCAAGAAAAAAATTGACGAATGAAATTTTATTCTTTTGTTCGGGGGGGTAGGGGTTCAGAGATTTCAGGGAAGGCTGACCTGGAGTTCACTATGTCTCAGGCTGGTAGTGAACTCACAGCAATTCTCCTATCTCAGCTTCACAAGTGCAGGGATTAAAGTCGTGCATCAGCATGCCTAGCTCTAAGTTTCAATCATTTTTGTATTCTGAGTATATAGTAGCATAATATCTGTCTGGTATTTCTTTCTCAATTTTTAAAATAAATTAATGAATCAAAAAACAAAGTATTTATGAACAAAATGTTGTATAAGTATTCAAAAAGATTTTAATGAGATTGCTAAAATGTATAAAATTTTTTAAAAGCAAATTGTTTCTGTATTATGCATACAACTTTGTAAAATATATACACTTAGATTAAAACCTAGGAGAAAATAAAAACTATTTGTCCAAATTTGCTTACTGGCACATTAGAATTTGGAGTAATTTTCAAACACATGCTCTCCCATCTTTTCCTCAAATATTCATACTTCTTTTAGAATCATCTATACATATATTTACTTTTGAATACACATACAATCTCAGACCTCTTACCACTGCCATAGCAGAAGAGCACAGTCTGGGTAATTTGTTGGCAAAGGTAATTTCTTCAGTTCCTTGTTGAGAGGCAGTCAGACCCAGTCTAGGCAAGAGCTGTGGTGCTGGGTTATACCATGGTCAAAGGACAAATGAGCATTATGAGATTCAGAGGAAGAGAGCAGCTGAAATGATCTTTCTACCAAGAGTCTGCTGCACTGATGGCTACTTATTTCCTTGGTAAAGGCATTGTTGCATCCCAAGGGTAGTGTGATGTAGTCATTGCTTCACACTCTTGTTTCTCAAAACTGTTACTTAAACATAAAATATCAATGTGAGTTTAAGGAAAGGATATTAGAGTCGTAACACACACACACACACATTATAAACAGAGGCAGAGGGCTGGAGAGATGGCTTAGCAGTTAAGCGCTTGCCTGTGAAGCCTAAGGACCCCAGTTCGAGGCTGAATTCCCCAGGACCCACGTTAACCAGATGCACAAGGGGGTGTGGGCGCATGTGTCTAGAGTTCCTTTGCAGTGGCTGGAGGCCCTGGGGTTCCCATTCTCTCACTTTCCCTGCCGCTTTCTCTCCCTGTCTGTTTCTCTTAAATAAATAAATAAATAAATAATTTTTTTAAAAAAATAAAGGCAGCTTTTCTTTTGTGAGATTCTGTCACAATCACTTGAATATATGACCCCACATATGCCTCCTCATATTGACAAAAAGAGAAAAGTTCCAGGATTCTAGAAAAACTGAAATGACCCAATTATACCAAAATTTAAAATCAGATTATACTATTTATTCATTTATTTGAATGCAAAGGGAGAGCGAGGGAAAGAGAAAGAGAGAAGGAAAGGGAGAGAGGGAGAGAGAGAGAAGGTGCTGTAAGGTCTCTTACCACTGCAAACAAACTCCAAATGCATGTGCTGCTTTGTATTTATGGCTTTACAAGGGTACTGGGGATTCGAACTCACAAGAGCAGGCTTTAGAATCACATGGCTTTTACCACTGAGCCATCTCCCTGCTTCTAAAATCAGAGTATTATTATTATTATTTTGTTTAACTTTTAGATTCTTTTAAATTTATTTATTAGAGAGAGAGAGAGAGAGAATGGGCATGCCAGGGCCTCCAGACACATGTGCCACCTTGTGCATCTGGCTTATGTGGGCCCTGGGGAATCACACCTGGATCCTATGGCTTCACAGGCAAATGCCTTCACAGCTAAGCCATCTCTCCAGCCCAGGGGTTACTTTTTTGTCATTAATCAGTTGCTCTATTTTGCTTTTGATAAAGTCTGAAGCTATGGGGTATGCCATTACAATGCAAACCCCCTCCATCTTGAACTTTTGTTCACATAGAACAAATAATGTTCTCAGAAAACACGTTTAGAATTCTTTCACATTGAAAAGCTTAGTAACTTAAAATCTGAAGGAAACAAGCTTTTTCTAAAGCTGAATACTCTAGATAACTGAATTTTAATAGTAATAAACTCAGGATGTTTGGGGTCCCATCGTTTGTTATCAACACGCCTTTAATCCCAGCACTCGGGAGGCAGAGGTAGGAGGATCACCATTAAATGGAGGCCACCCCAAGACTACATTGTAAATTCCAGGTCAGCCTGGGCTAGAGCAAGACCCTACCTCAAAAAAGTACTTATTATAATTTATTTAAATCTTTAAAATTCAGTCTTCTATGATTTCTATCAGTTATTGTATAGAGGTGTCATAGCCCATATTACCAAGCTCAAAAGAGCTACTGGGTTGAGCAGAGATGCTTGTCCCTTTGCTTTAAATTTCTTGCCTGATCTGTTTGCATTCTTCCCCTCACCATCTCTTCTTCTGTTCTTGGCAAGAGCTTCGGAAATCTCTGCAAGCAGTGTGCATGCAGCAGAGCCTTGTTCTCCTGAAAACTCTTCCTCACTTACTCTAAAACAACCATACTGACTATGATCACATATACCACTGGAGTTAGCAGAACTACAGTGAAGGCCCGAAAAGCAAAATAAGAGTAAAATCCACATATGTGCCTTATGTGTGAGTGTTGAAATCTTTGATTTGGTCCCCAATGACTATTCAATGAATAATCTACACTTCTGTATGTGCAAATCATACTTAGATGTCACACTTCTGATTCAAAAAATTATGAAACTTAAATGCTTGTATTTTCAGAAGAAACTGTTCTGTAATCATTATTCAAGGTTTTAATAAATAAACATTGAGGCACATAACATGGTTAATTCCTCATTCCAATATCTTATTATTTTTTTATGCAAAGCCTCATTGTCAGTTTGCTTAGTACTCTGTTTTGATTACTAGATTTCCATTAATTCCTTCCTTTGTAATTAATTATTCACTCATTATGATAGTATCTTTCTTTTCCTATAGTTTAAATATCTTTTATTTATTTATTATTTTGCATCTTTCACCCTTTTGGTTTAATTTCACTTGACATGATTTAAAAAGTTTCTTTATGTGCTATGGATTATTTACACTAATGTTGCTATTGAGAATGTTTTATTGGGGTTAGGGTGGTGGCTCAGTTAGGAAAGTGCATGTCATGCAAGCACGCAGATGTGTGATCATACTCCTAGCACCACATAAAAGCCATGCACTGCAGTGCATGCTGGTAATTCCTGCACTGGGGAGGTAGAAACAAGTGTATGGCTAGGGCTTACTGGGTAGCTAGTCTTGTCAAATCAGGGAGTTCCAGGTTCAGTGAGAGACCGTCTCCCAAAAAACAAGTTCGGCAGTAATTGAGGAAGACATAATATTGGCCAGTAGCCTCCACACACACACATACATGTGCACCTATATACAAACACATGTATGCTCACCAAACACACAAACATACAGAAAAAGATTTTCATGTGTTATCTTTTGCCTTTTAAATAGTTTTTAAAAATGTATTATTTAGTTATTAATTTGAGAGAGGAAAAGACAGATAGAGAGAAAAGATGCACCTGGGCCTCTAACCACTGCAAATGAATTCCAGATACATGTACCACCTTGTACATCTGGATTTATGTGGGTACAGGGGAATCAAACCTGGGTCCTTGGGTTTTGCAGGCAAGTGTTTTAACCTCTAAGACATTTCCTCAGCCCTCCCCCTTTTGTCATTTGATCAATATATATTCCAACATACTATAAAAATAAAGAGATGAATTCGCAAGTCACAATCTTTTTTTTTTTTTCACTTTTTCATCATGTGGGTTTGATATAGTCTGTGAATTTTACATACTTAAAATAAATTATTCTTCCATTAATGAAAGAAGGGTCTAGAAGAGAGGGAAAAATGCTAAAATTTCTTTGCATATTTTATAGATGTTTCCATTTGGCTGTTTCTTTGGTACCTGGCTACAATAATGAGTGAAAGAGTTGTAACAGGTATGAGAGATTAATGTCTGTCCTCATTTTCTAAGTGAAGACATGTAGACATAGACAAAGTAAGAAATTTACCCATGTATCCCAAGTTAGTTAAGAGTGTTCTGAGGACTGACATCTGCTCATTTGATTTTAGTAATTGGATCTGGGGCAGTATAATAGGTTGTTTCCCATATTATATTGAAGATTATTTCCCCTTTACAGATATTTTCTTAGCAATACAAGCATCATACCCAGGTATTGGGTGAAATAAATGTCCATGCCTTTTTCTATTTTGTCCTGGAACAAAGAGATGCTTACACTGACCAGGACAGAGCACACCTCCACAGAGAAGTCAAGATAGACCCGGGCTCCACTGTCTTCTGCTTCTCAGCTCTGATCTCCTAATCCACTGTGCCTTTGTGGGAACAAATCCTATCTTCCCTAGAGGCTAAATAACTCCCTAATGGAAAGTTAGTCACTTAAGAGAAACATTAACTCTTCCAGGCCTCTGGGGTATCATTACTTTGAAATAATCTGTTTCTAGTCCATTGGCGACGATGATAGAACACTACACTAAATAGTACCCTAGTGGCCCAAAATAGTTAATGCATCTCCTATAATGCTAAACTTGCTGTAAAGCTATGGATGCTCCTGGTACCCCTTACTTCCACAAAACCTTTAAACATTTATTAAGATTTTCTGACCAAGGATAGCATCATATCAAATTGTCTTTGAGTTTATTTTGCCTACAAAGTTCTCTTTTCTGATTTCAGGCACTCTTCCTCTATCATTTGCCTATCTGCTAATACCAAGCTCACAAATACTAATACTGTTTGTTTATTTTGTTACATCTCTAAGACTGATATCCCTTGGTTAGCATTTTGCTTTCTTGACCCCAAATGATTCACTCCTTTGTGACAAAAGAGTCAGTCCTAATCACATAGGGGACTGCATCTAGCTGGCCTTAGGAGTCAAGTAACAAAAATTATGTCACAATTAATATAAATTAACAATATAAATTTATATATAGTTTCTAATTCATGTTTTAAAACTAAGCATTTTATTTCATTACATTTTAATGTCATTACATTGACAGAATTTCAAGTAAAAAGGTGATATAGAAAATATATTTTCTATTTGATATACTCTTAAGAGGCCAGTACTTTTATGGGGCAAGCCTACTTATCAAATATCCATACATTTTTCTAGGTGTGTTTTATGGAATATACCCACATGTACATTTGTGTGTATATGTATATATGTACATACATGCATTTATGCAAATGTTTGCTTATTTGAAATAGTGTCATAGTGTTATGTATCTTGCTGTTTCACATAAAAATATAAATTGAGCATCATTTTATCACAATTTTCAAAAGATAGAACATTTGATTTTATCATTTATTTTGAGTGACAGAACGAGAGAGAGAAAATGGGTGCACCAGGGCTTTTAAGCACTGTGAATGAACTCCAAATACATGCATACCTCTGTGTGAAATTGAGAGATTGTGTCACAGTGTGTCTGGCTACACGGGACCTGGAGATTGGTACATGAGTTCTTAGGCATTGGAAGCAAGCACCTTAACCACTAACCCATCTCTCCAGTCCCACATTTCTTTTTCACTGATATATAGTCTTTCATTTTATGAGACTGCAATAATTTATTCAACCAGTTCCCAAATGATGTTCAGTAATGTCCACCCCCAAGTCTCTTGTAATTGTAGACATCTCTGCAAATACACACTTTTTATAACACATTCCTGGGGATGGGATTGCTTATAGAAAGGCTATAGTCATTTTAATATTCATAGATAAGATGAAATGGCCTTCCATGAGGCCACCAGTAATTTACTATGCTATTGCATTTCAGTGATGGCTATTTTAATAAGTGAAAGCCATTTCATATGGAAGAAGATGCTTCAGGTGGGCACAATTCAGTGTGGTAAGCCCAAGTTCAGTGAGCCGACAACATAGCTCTTCTGTTAGCTTAGACACAGAGAATTTGGGGTGATTTTTTTTTTAGTGCAGCAACACAAATGGCTTCACACATGTAGCTGTGGATCCAGGGAGAAAGGAAGAGAAGCGTGAAATATTGGTAAGCACAGATGTCAAAGCTAACAAAATCAGGATAACAGGAAGAGAGGAGAAGAAATAAGGCGAGCAGCTGAAAGCCAGCATGGCTCTGACCTCAGCCCCTGACAACCAGCTTGGTATCAAGACACTTCTGCTTTGACTCTGTAGACCCCTGGCCCTCTGCTTCAGACTTCCACAGTCTTGGGTGCCTACAGATACTTATTACATATTTTACTCTGCAGGCATTTATAATAGACGTAAGAGTAGGGCTTATTTCTCAATTCCTATTTTGCTCTCTACTTCTCTTTCTTCTTGTCTCTCTATTTTGCATCATTTTATTTGAGTCAGAGATTAATAGTAAGTGCAAAATTCCACAAACTCTCCTTTATAACTTTGTTAATAGAATAGACTCCTTTCCAATAAGGATAGAGAGAAAGAGAGAGATTCCCCCCACATGGTTGTCTTTACCAGCTCATAAAGCACAGCACCACCCAAGATGCTAACACGCTGGCAAGGTTTTGAGCCATCAAAGATGGAGAGGAAACTGTGTTTACATGTTTGGCACAAAAACTAATGAGGAAAGTCAATTGGTCCTTTGTCTTGAGGGTCTGAAGTGCCCAGCACTGATGTTTGGTTTCTTCGTTGGCACTTGTTCAAGTAATCACTCGTGGCCTGACAAAGCGGCACTTGTTCTATTAGTGGCCATGCTGAACTCTCCGCTCAGGCTGTGTCGTCCCTCAATAGAAAGCTGCAGCCGAGGGCACACTTATTTGAAAACACTAAATCAGAGCATGGTGATCTTTGCTCAACCAGAGCAACCCAAAGAACAACAAAATGTTCAAACTCCTGTTCCTTTTGTTCCAATGGGGGGGGGGGGGGAATGAACACTTACTTGAGAGAGGGAAGGTGGGCCGAGTGCCTGTAATGGAGTGATTTGGAAATGAGTCATGAATCTAAGTCATGAAAGAAATCTGGCCCCTCCTCATCATAGGTGTACATTAACCCAGGGGCCGGACTGGATCAACAATGGCCAGAACTATCCAGGTGACCCCAGAGGTCTTTTTCCTTTGGACTTTGTAAATGCCAGAAATAGTCATCATGTTTCTCTGAGAGGAAGCTGACTGTGGCTCTGTGAATAAACTTTGAAGAAAAGGAAGTTTCTAAAGTAGGTCAAAGTAAAGTGCTTGCAACTTCATAGCATCTCCCTAGTATTCTCCCTTCTTTCCACCCTGCCTCTTATTAGAATCCTTTTCTTATCTATTTAGAAAGGGGAATGCTTTGGACCGTTCTGGAATTTTTATCTGAACAACTGAAGGAGTATCCAAACATTTGGCTGCTAATTTCATAGTTCTGAACCAGAAATGAGGACTCCAAAATCTGGTTGCAACAACATTTTTAAGTGACAGTTTTGGCAGTTTTACCTACAGATCCAGTAAAAATAAAACCTAGAACAGTTTGTTCTGAAACTATTTCTAGTACCAGTTCTGTAAAGAAAGTACTGAACTATACATAATTAAATTTATTTTTTTAAAGTGACTGAAATTTTGCATTCTCAAAATGAGATTTTGGGATAGGTTAAGATATGTCCTTGCCTTTGCCAAATCTTTGAAGTTCTCTCTGGCTGCTTGCCTTGCATCAAATCTTCTTATGAAGGGTGTACAAGAACCGTCTCTGTACTCAGAGCCACTGAGTAAGCTGACTGGTGCCTACGGGAGAAAATGGGGAAATGCTAAGTGGGACTTATTGCTCAGGAAATCACATGATGGAAAGTTAAAAGTGCAGAGTATAAAGAATTCATTTAACTAAAGTGTCTAATTTATTTGACTAACATGTCCAATATGCAGTATTTTCTTTGCCAATTACTACTTAAATGTTTAGTTTTTTAAAAGGAGGACTATGCCGACCTCAGGAAAGCTTTCGTTTCACATGTGTGTAGCATGCTTTATATAAGCCTCCCCAACTGTCATTGTTCCTGGAGAAAGGAAGGCATTAATTTTGCATGTGGGTAGAGTGATTTCCCATTCCTATTCCTGATGTTAATAATATTTACTTTTGTGTAATGACCAGAGTATGGCAAGTGCACAAATGACCTGTTGGTGGTGATAGAAAAAGTAAACATGAGGAAGCTGTCTAGAAAAGAGGCAATTCTACAAAGGAAATGTATATATATTACCAAAAGGCTCCATTTGAGCCTTCGTCAGGGAAGTCAGTGAGACACGCTATGTCCTCACCCATGGACAGTCTAAGAAGGCAGGGTGGTTAAACAGGACTTGTTTGTTTTTAGTACATGGTTCTATTTTGGGTCTTGAGATGCAGAGTGCTGCATGAAGATATATGCTGCACTATCTTCCCCCTGCCACATTGTCCCTCCTGTTCTGCCAGCGCCTTCCTGCCGCACATGCATCCAGCGCGGTCATCCCTCCTCTGGGATGTCAGCGGCCCAGATCACCACAAAGCTCAGCTTGCTCTGCAGGCAGCCAGCGAGAGGGGTGGCTCGCTAGAGCAAACTACAGCCAGCAGCTTTCTCCACTTCAGAGGAGCTGTCCAGCCTGGAGTGAGGATGGATGTGGCCCTGCGTCAGAGGGACCTTTCCTCCACCTGCACCACCTCCCTGCAAAGGCACTCTCACTGCGTACCTGCTACCTTCTGAAGGTGATTCACTGAGAATCTATCAAAGGAGGAGTTAAAAGCTAACTGCCATTATGCGCTCTTAAGATTTTCTACCCTATGGGAAAATGCATGCTCTGCCTACAAACCATTTGAAGTTTTAATTCACACAAGGCATCTTTTGAAAAGACATGAACTAATTATTTGCCAACTAGCATGGTATAAATTGGTATACCAATGTGCATATATGTGTGTGTGTATATATACATATATATATATATATATATATGTATATATATATATATATATATATATATATATATATATATATATAGCATATAACATATAATACATATATGCACTGTGTTTTACAGGATATTTTTATGCGACGTAGTGTATTTTATATGAGCTAATTATTATCACTTCATCACTCCTCAATGCTCTCAGGGCATGCAATGAGAGTTTTCACTCACCAAATGTGGAAGAAAGATGATCAAGGTCAACCAAATAGAAAATCAACAAAGGCATACAGAGCTGTGTGGGTGTCACAGTGACTGTGCTTTCATCTTCCTCTTTGACATACTGTTCTAAGATCAACCTCAGGATTCCCCAGGGATAAGAACACTTAAGTTCGAAGCATTAGAACAGACAGCTACATGAGGGAACTGAATGGGAGCAGTGAGCCAGGGAACAGTGCCCAGTACCGACCAATGCAGAGGGGTCTGGCACAGAGCCTGGGCAATGTTGGTAAATTAGAGTGAAGGCAGAGAAGAAACCTCGGGTGACTTCCTTCAAGTGGTGGGACACTTTTCACAAAGCTGTTCAGATTACAAAACTAAACTTGTTTAGAACCAAGCACCAAATTTGGCAGTACTATGAACATTGATAATGGAAAAGATAATTTAAAAAAAAGCATTTTGCTCAACTTATTTTCCAATGATAAAGAATTATTTAAATAATTTCTATTTTATTAGATACTTATTATAAGCATAATAAAATAGAATTAGAAGCTCTGGTGTATGTGGTCAACAAACAGATTGTGCCTATCCAAGAAGCCAAGAGATTTAAGTAATACAGATTCCAAACCATGTTTCTCAGGGGACTGTTGCTTGCTTGGCTCTCTATCACGGGAAAGGTAGCAGAAGAAAACATCTCAAGACATGAAGTGCTGGGGAAACGGAGGCTGCAGTTGTGGGCAGCATCATCTCCTGATAAATAAAACTGATATATTAACTTATAAAATATTATTTATAAGTGTTTAGTGATTACCAAATGTGTCCAAACCATGGGAAAACAAAATATTCCAATAAATGGGACAGTTGGTGCGCTTGATTCTGGTACTCTTTGCAAGCCTGAAGACTATTTCATTGCTAAAAGCCATTTAATTCATAAATTTAGTCTAGATCAAATCTTCAATTTATCTCAGTTGTTTTAAAGTAGGTGCCAAGATAAGTTAGGGATCTTATGAAAAGAAAGTATAATATGTCCTTAATAACTGAATTTGACATATTTATGAGGTGTCAGTATTTTCAACTGAAAAAAGAAACTATTATCAGACATTTTCATTAAAAATTAAAGTATATGTATAATAAATAATGATGTATTCCACTTTTTAAAAATAAAAAAATAAACATATTATTTCTTTGTTATGAATTCTGCCTTAAACCATCAGTATTGTTTTATTCTGACACCCAAGACATCCCAATGAATTCTTCTCCACTCTGTTTACCTTAGTAAAAGGCTTCCAGTTTTATTGTGAGCTACTACCTTTCTTGAATTAAACTTTATTTCTCATTTAATATAGGTGAGGCTATCTTCTGTCTATTTCACTTTGACCAATTATAAGTTATTTTTAAATTAAGAGATGTTGTTATGTAGCATATGCATGCATGTACACACAGATACATATATATGGAACTGTCATCATTTCTTTAATGTTTGTTGCTTTTCTCTGTAAGACAGAGGGGTTGACTGCTTGGCTAAGCATGCAGTAGAAAGCATGCCTAGCAGGTGGGTTAGGATGTTTGCTGCTTTTATATTGTAAGTGAAAACTAACACCACAACCTATGAATGTACAAAAACTAGAAAATACATTTTTTAAACTGTTCAAAACTACTATGCCATATGTTTATTTGAAGCCCTTAAAAAGTAAAACCATAGCTTGTAAGTTAATGAAACCTTTTCTTAATTTAAGGACTGATGCCTTAATACAGGTTTTGATGACCTGGCACTCTCATCTCTACATGGCACAATTTTTTGACCTTCAGAATTATTCATAAGTATCATAGTCTGGTGTTTTACGTGTGTTTGAAGTCTTTGACTAGATTCAGTACATACAAGGGTTCTCTCCGCATGAACTGGGTCACATTGCTACCACAGCATGTCCACAAACCAAACATATGTATACATATATATATATATATATATATATATATATATATATATATATAATTTTTATATTCACACATATGTGATTTATTTCTCTTTTAATGCCGAGAGAACAATCAGGCTCAGCATCTTAGAATGATCAAATCTATCATTAATTTAGCTTGTTTTTTTAAGGTTTACTTTTCACACATACATGCCATTTCTTTGGAAATAAAAGGTCCTTACTAAAATTCCAAAAGGGCATTTAGCTATTTCTGACCATACAAATAGAAGACAATTTCCTTGTCTCTAATTTTCAACATCTCTGAGGGTTCTACTGAATATAGAGATAATGGAAATGGCCCAAAACTCCAAGCCAGACTTCTGCAGAGAGAATGTGTGTCCTGCAAGTTTGATTAAGCTAGCTAATTTTCAGTCAAACAAGCTAATTTCCAGACAGATTCTTCGATGTTTTCCCTCTGTTTGTAATTTGCATCATTAAATAGCTTGGTGTTTCAAAGCAGCCACAAGGAGGTCATGGGGCTTTGTGTTAAATAGCAGCTACCCCCCCCTTTTTTTTTCAAAGAAAGGAAGACAGCAGCTGATCCTGCCTATGTAGAATGATTTTCTTTTCTGTGAGTGGGAAGAGGCTGAAGTGTCTTGTGGATCACAGACATGTTGTATGGTTTTGAGTACAACTCCCCTCAGTCAATGTCTTTGTGCTCCAGAGAGTAGCCCAAGATCACAGGTGGCCTTGATTATCAAGATTTGCTAAGCAGTGTCCCTCTCCCCTTCCTAGAACAGCAGGACATCTTCCTGACATGAATATCTCATTCTAAGTGGTACAAAATTCAAAAATCTTAAAGAGATATTCAAAATATACATTAAGAAAAAAATATGCCATTCAACATCAAAGGGTAAAATTGATTCATGATCATTACTGGCGCTACAGAAGGGTTATGTAGATATACAGACTTATTACTTCTCAAGACTAATTTTTTAGAAGATTTTCAAAGGTCTGCTTGTAAAATAATAAATCTAATCCAGAGAAAGCAGCAAACATCTTCCCATTCTTGCCTACACCTACTCAGAATAAAATCATTTCTCTTTGTCTCTCTGGTCACAGGAGTATGTACTTGGGCTTACTGGCACCCTGGAGCACTGCTTCTGCGTACAAGCTGATGCTAGTGCTAGTATTAAAAAATCCTCAGTCATATAACACTGAGCCATTCATATTAATGTGCCTGCATCAAATTACCCTCTCTGTTCTGCAGAGGGAAGGAAAACCATAAAATGCTCTCTGAATCCATAAGGATAATCTCACTGCACAAAGAGGAAATTTGCTATAAGTGACCGCAGCACTACTGTCCCAAAGGAGGCTCCTGTGGAAGCACCGTATTTTGTCACAGAGTCTCCCTCACCATATCACACATTCCTAGGCCACACCATACCAGTGTTCACAGGGAACTGAAGATGGCTCAAAGGAAAACTGTCATCTCTAACAAAGAACTGCAGTAGACATTTGCTGTGGGGGAAGGCCTGATTCAGTCTGCAGTGTCTTAGGGCTTCTATTTTCAGAGGAGTTGTTTTCAGCATATTTTCTCCATGTTACCAGAAGTTAGAAAGCACATTTTCAGGAAAAGAAACCACCATTTTTTAAAACATATATTTACTGAGAACAACATACTTGAGGATTTATTTCCATAAAAATGTAGACTCGTACCACACAGAATGAGTCAACATGTTTTAGGGTGCCATGAAATCATAAGGAAGCTTTGGCTGGGTAATAGGAGGCCTAAAGTTAAATTAAAATGTGTGAAGTACACATAGGAAATTATGTTCTTTCATGGCCACAAGTTCTTACTGTGACAAGGTAAACTTGGGAATGAGGAGGATAAAGGAGTCCATAAAGAAGTACAATTCTTTAGTTTACTAATACCAACCCTATTTCAAGGAGGACATCTGTTTCTTCCATTGGGCCTTCTGACCTTGCTTCCTGGTTCTATGTAAGGATTGTAGTTCTTTCACATTCCCCCTCTGTGAAGAAGGAGCACCTGTGGGCAAGCTCTGCTTGCTTCATAGATGACAATTTCTACTATATTTGGCCCATATGTCAAACCAATAGCACATGGTATCAAAATATATTTTAATTTTTTTAATTTCAAAACTGTATCATGTCATCTTATTATAATGTTTCAACTTATTTTGAAAATCTTTAATCTTCTGGTAAGGAAGTAGGAAAAATGTTCCCATCAACAAAGACAAAATGCCAATAATATCCATGAGATGAGAGACTTGAAGAAGTGACATCAACCAAATCTTCATCTGTAGGCAATCCTATTTAAATGGATGGAGTCCCACATAGATCTGCTACTCCTTGCACTCTAAGGATTAGAGGAAAACAAGATAGATCTCTTTTGCCTCTACTTGCCTAGGTAGAGCCCATGGAACACTATGCAAATTTCAGCAAAGTGATGGGGGAAAGGTTCTTTAGAGTGCATTCTAGTGTGTGCAAATACATCATATTAGTATTAACTTCCAGCTTTTAAGGACTTCAGATATAATAATATTTAAGAACTTACAGCTATTAGACTTCTCAAGCAACAATAACTTTGCAATGCTCAGAGCAGACCACAAGTGACTATTTCTTAGAACAGAGCATAACTCAGATGCATGTAGGTCACAGAACAACAGGACTGAAACTGTAGATATAGTGTGTTCATACATATCTGTGGATCAAGTGTTGGCATTGATTCAGATTCCTGTGACCAAAGGCAAACCAGCAATGCTGAAAATGCTTCATTAAGTGGACTTGAGATTACTTACTCTAGTAGCAGATAGGTTGCTGAGTCCATGTATTTACCACTGCACTCAGGTTGAAGAAAATCATCAGGCTTTTAATTTTGCTCAAGAAACTAGTTGGTCTTGAAAAGGCCATTTTACCTCCTCCACAAACTCCACTGGGCTGCACAGAATTTTCCAAGTAGCACAATGTTGTAAAAAATGCCCTTTTAATCAGATTACCCTTGGCGAACGTCCCAAACTCAGGCTGAAGTGCAGTGCTTGTGGTTTCTCAGCAGCTTACACTAAGCCTGCACCATGGAAATAATCTACTTTTAAAACCCAGGAAACAAATCGACTCTGCTGAGGACATAAGTCGCTGTCATTAGGGAGTGATTAGGCTAAACATTTTCATACACTCTACTAGCCCACTTTCAAATTATATATCTCCGCCGATAGCAAGAAGGTACTTCAGGTGAGTGCTCAGAACAGCCATGCGGAAAGGTAATACATCCACCCGAATCAAACAGCAAATGGAAGAAAGAGGAGTGCCTGTATGTCATCTGCTCATACCCAAGCTGGAGCTTCTGTCCTGTTTTGTCCATGACACATACATATAGTTAATTTCTTTTTATATGTTGTTTTTTTTTTCAAGATTTACAAGTCATAAATCCCTACTTTTTTGTCACAGGCTAACATCCCTCTCATGTCACGAACTTTATATACAAAAATTTGTAGGGATTGAGAGTAAGAAAATATCAATATTATGATTTGCTATCACAAAGTGTCATCTTTTTTAACATAGATGGCTACTTCTCATCATGTTATAAGTAACACATTTTTGGGAGAAATAAGGGAAAACATCAACATCCTATAAAACAAGTAGATAACATTGATTTCTTTCATGAGAAGCTAAATTCAGTTCTCAATCACTATGTAGGAAGCTTATTTTTCTCCCATGGACAGAGAAAAGCACTGAGTTTAGGAATGGGCTGTCCCACCCTCCATTCCTCTGGCTTGAGCAGTGTCTGATTCCTCCTTTGGATATGCTGCTGAGCGTTTCATTTCTAATTTATGAAACATGTCATTAATCCTCAATTTGCCAGCTCTTTCTTGACAACAATTGAGGCTGACAGACAAAAGATGAATATTTATTAAAGACACTTTAAAGTTTGCAGAACGTAGTGTTTATCTGTGTCCCCATTACCCCTAATTCTAAGCAAACTGCACCCTTCAAATTTCCCCCCAAAGCCCACAGACAACATAGCCAAACAACTTTAAAATGTCAAAATATACAATGCTAGATGTAGGCACAGTCCACAGCAAAATAAAAATAAATAAAAAAATTAAAAAAGAACTACAGCTGTCCTCGTGCAAAATTGCTAACATTCAGATTAAAAGCTTCTTCTACCCCCAGTATTTCAACATACATTTTTTGTATGCTCTTCTTCCTCATTCTCCAAGCACAGCCCCCTCCCCAACATTTTTCCGATCTCATGAATAATTCATGAACTGATAAATATGCAATTTCAAAAAGTGCAGACAAGGCAGCACTGCATTAAAAAAGGAAAAGAACGAGCATGCACTTTCTACATACAAGTCCTATGCTGTACTTTACGGATGACAAATTCTGTAGTATTCACGCCCTGCATTGTGCATCTGATAGCAGTGAGACTGCACTTCTACTCAGATACCTTGCTAGACATGTTATGAATTGTTTGAAGAGCATTGTACTACACAAAATAATCAACATTTAAAGAAATGAAGTTAGCAGTATTTTACAGCTTGGTGCTTTATCATTGGAATTTTGAATAAATCGTTTAAATTTCATTCCTTGCCTGTCTTGTTTATAGGACAATTCTAGGGGTGTGTACGTCTTGCACATAGGATAATTCTTCAGGCAACATCACAAGGATCTCTAGCTCCTAAGGCTCCTCCTAAATTACAGTCACTTATTTGACATCATAAGAACATTCTTCAGAGACCATTTTCACAAGATCAGCAGTAACATGCTCTGCCTGAGCTTTCACACAGGTACAACCAACCATCTAGGAGCCGGATGTAGAGCAGAGCGAGGACCTCCATTTTGTGGGCTAATTGCTTGATTACCAGCCTGAAACAAGATGGAGGCAGGCGAGCCCTTTTAAAAACAATTCAGTCTGATGTATTAGAAGAAAGTGGGAAATGTATTATTAGGGTGTAAAAACACTCTTTAAAGAACCTCTGGCATCTGATGAGGAAAATATTAAAAGGTGACATAATAAACACAGATTGCATTGTATTTACATGCTGAGAACAGGGTAATAGACAGCAATGAAGCACTCCTTGAAAGAGAGTATTCTAGTTTAGAAACATTTAAGTTTTAAAAAAAGAAACCTGTTTTTAGTCTGTAATGTAACCTTTCAAATGAACACTTAAATTGGAAAACACCATGGGTAAGAAATAGACCACAGCATTTAATTTGGACTGGCTAGTTGGAAGCCTATATTTACTGTACTATAATTTCAAATTTAATTAAGTCACACTGCTGACGCCAGAAGCATCAACACAGTAAAGATGATTAATTGCATGCGTAAATGAAATATAAACAGCTCTAAAAGTAACATTAATGCAGAACCTCACGCACAGAAATGGCATGATCGATTTAAGTGTAAGTGCCTACCTGCATCTTTGAGACACATGTGAGAATTGGGATGAGGGTCCTGCAATTGAATGTAATCACTGTACCAAAAATATAACCTTTTATGGGTCATTATTTTTCCAAGACATGTGTCCAACCTCCTCTTTTCCTCTCCTCTCCATACCTCAACCCCTAACATGATTTGTTATCTTATAGAAGACTTTTCACACAATTTGCATTGTCATCTTATGGATTGGCTACTGGTACACAAACATGAACTGACACACTGCCATGGTAGGACAGGGCTGTCACAACAAGGCAGCTGGACTGTTATATATTCGCTCTGCTTCCATTGTACTTCTATTCACAGCAGCAGTGGGACAAAGGGCCTGACAGAGCTAACCACGGATTGTCACCTTGATTTGTCCAGTCTAGCAGATACGCAGAAATGAATTATATTCTCCTGCTTATGAACACAACACAGAAGCAAATAAGCTTGCAAACAACATCTTCCAACCACACTATCTCAGTAACATCTCCTCCTCCTTAGCCCCTACATGCCGCCTTGCTCAGTAGATGGGGAAAAGCAGAAAGAGCCATCGATTAGTGAAGACCCAAAAAGGCTTTCCTCTGATAATGTATTCCTGACATTAGAACTAAGCTCTGGTTGAGAGATATATGTGAATTTTATTCTTAGCTTTTCTCTTTACTGAATGCCAACACAATGTTTCAAAACATAAACTTAGACCTGATTGTTTTCAAAGAATATGCCATGTGAAATTTAGTGAATAAAGCTGCCTTTTATATGGAAACATACCGAATTGAAATGTATTTTTCTTAAAATATTAAAAGTGAATGACTTTATTCAATGTCCAATTTACTTCTCAACAAACTAAAATCTTATCATAGTTAAAATTTACCAAATGCTAAAGCTCTAAGTCTAAAAGTGATAAAAGTGGTTGATTGCTAATGAGAAAATTTACTAATATTTTCATACCAGTTGTTTACTACCTTATTGACAAGGTGTTGTATGCTTTTGAGATGCATGCAGGTTTAGTAACCACATATGGGTAAATAAAGCAGACACGTTTGGAGATATTTTATGTTTGGAGATATTTTATGTAAAAGAGGTCATGAAACCAAAGCAAAGAGGAAAAGGTTTTCTGCTAGCTTTCAGAGTGATTTCTCCATACAACCCAGATAAAGATCATTACCTTATTAAACAAAAACAATTTCAAATTTAATGAAGATCACACACACTTTCTATTTTTATAGACAATGCTGCATGCTTGCTGGCCCTTTGAAAGACAATTTCATAAAACTGCAGCCTTACATTTACAGCTTAACATCATAACATTACCTACAGTTTGTTTGATTGTTTTCAATGCTATTCCAACAGTCTCTGAAGAAAAGCCTCAAGAAGAATACCAAATGTCCTTAAAGAAATAAATTATAAGTAAGGGCTAATCTAAAGATGCTGCATTTTAGAATGAAAATATCACTTAATGTTTCTGAGCATATAATATTTAAAACAACCATGCTAAAATATGTTTACTTTAAGCAATCTATTAATTTTGAATTTTAAATAACTGTGTTCTATTTTCTTTTAGGTAATACATGATTAGTCTGTTCACAAAGTACCACTCGGTGTCTAGTGTTTGAATGGAAGGTGGCACAGACCAGAATGATATTTAGTCATAGAACATAGGAACAGAACGTAAAGTACTACCCCATACAGAAATGCAAACGTGGCTTCATCAAAGGGCTGCTTTCACACTGATGAATGTGGTAACATCTTTGCTTTAAGACACAACAAAACTGCAGAATTTGCTTTAATACATAAGAAAATCCTAAATGTGCCAAAAACTATTGGTGATCATTGTCCAAGGAAAAATTTTTACAGATGTGCCTTTCCTCGGAATTCTATGCAGCCAAGCATTAAGAGGTCTGCGACCATGCACCTGACTGCAGCAGAATCCAGGCTTGATGGTTACAGGGGTTGACAGAAGGGGAACATTGGCAAAGCTATTGCACAGTTTACGGGGGGAGATTTCAGCACCTTCAAGCATTGTCCAGTTATCTAGGTAGCTGCTTAGTGTATGTGTGTTTGTGTGGGTATGTGTGTGATGTGTGTGTGTGTGTGTGTGTGTGTGTAGTCTTTACTACTTGTACACAGCTTTTAATTTTGAAATTCAGCTTGTCCTCTCTGACCACAATCTTGAGCTTCTTGTACTTGAAGATTTAGTATTATTTGACAGATTTTCAGGTTGCTTTGGCATCCCTATCTGCTTTATAGTTGTAAATAAAATTCTCATGTTATTGCTTTCATGCATATGGTCCGCTTTGGGGGGGGGGAGATGTAATTCTACTTTATCCCTTTATTTTAAACATCAGTTACTAGAACATAATTCATAGTATTAAGATTTTCTCCAATTCATAGTAGAAACACATACAGTTTAGTGCTTTTGTTATCCTAGGGACTAAAATGGTTTTCTCAAAGACTGTCTTTTGTATTTTGAAACTATAGCATGTACGTCCTCTTTAAAACACAGTGTGCCACATAAACATGGTTCCAGAATTTGGAGTTATTTGAAATTATTGTATACTAATTACAAGTTAGAGTTCTATACTGAACGTGGGGGAGCATTCCATAGTCATTAAAGAGACAGGAAAGAGCAAGTTTAAAAATTCAAAGATTTAAAATAAACACATGAGAACACAATTAAAGCACCTAATAATTTTGCTTAAGAATAAAAGTGATGTTTTAAATCATTTCATGAAGGGCACAAAATATTTGTACACATGAGTTGTTTTTTTCTTCATTTTTGTTATAAAAAAAAAATCTTGTTAACCTCTTCTTCCCAGTAGATTCCCATTCTTTTACCTAGAAAGATCTAGTGAAACATAGGTGCTGGGAGCTCTGGTGTGGGGCGGGGGAGGGAGAGTAGCATCAAATCACCTTCAGAATTACCCTAAACTTTCATTATATTTAAGAGCAAGGCAAGCCACATGGCTGTGCTTCCTGATATATTGTTGAGTGGGCCTTCTAAGGCTCTATTTTCCACAAAGGGTCGAGACTGCTGACATGGGATTAATCAGCTACTCCTCCTAAACCATGAATCAGAACAATTGCTGTCAGTTTCATATGGTACAAATGTCTGGAAATAGAAAAGTTGGGAAGTGAGAGAACATATCAGTAATATAGGAAAGAAAATTTGAAAGGATCCTTGTAACAGCAATGTGGCTACTTGTGATTTGATTTGAAGCAATCACCAAATTAAAACGATGAAATATGTGTAGAGCCCAGGGCTCTCAGAGGATCCTTTCTCCATCTTCACCCTGCCCTCTGCAATCTCCCTCTGGCATCTATTGTGACATTTTATAAAAACTTTGTACCCAGTAACTTTCCATCGGTAGGTACTAATTACGTTCAAGTCCACATTTAAACATGTCTGTTGACAGAGGATGAAATTCAGGAAAGGCTGGGTAAGATGTGTGCAGCTTTTCTGCATACATTTGTAGAGCCAGCATTGTATTTACCCTCTCTGTGAATGTTTGCAGTATAGGATTAGAAAATACTAGGTAAAAGGCCTGCTTACAGGGAACTAAAATCACAGCTTCTTAGAGAGGAATGTGACATGCTTCTTTTAGTATGAAGGTAGACTTACATTGAAATGACACTCATGTAAACAACATTGTCCTATGATATGAAAATGACACTATTGATCACGTCTGGAGAAACAGCTATCTCTAGCTTTCTAAATGATAGTCTGAAGAAACCATGAGTAATTTTCCTTAGGGATAAATTATCACATGCAAAAGAGTTTTTTTTCTTTCTTTTATACTTTTTCTTTTCTCCTTTCTTATCTTTAGTACAGAGTATTTTTAGGAAAGCAAATGTCAAGGCTAACGAATGATCAGGATATATAGACAAAGGTGGTTAAGAGTTGTCCTGTGAAAATGAAATCATATTGTATTATGAGATGTAAAAATGAAGAGAATATTTCAAAATGAAAACTTGTTTTTAATTATTAAATCTAAAATTATTCAGTAGTGATATTTTGGTTAATTTTAAGATAGAACTGCACAAAAGAGGTCTGTGATTACAAATGCAAATAGCTATATTTATGCTGATAGATTTTTAATCAAAGAATTTGTTATTTAAAAATCAAATATGTTAATGTTATAATTCATAGTCATTTATAAATAACATTTCTTTTGTGCTGATATCTGCTTTTTCTTAAATGATCAAATTAATAAATTAATTTTGATTTTTATAATGATATTGCAAATGAATTTACAAGTATAATAAAGTAAAATGTTATAATTAAATTTATATAGTGCAAAATTTAAATATATGGGTATTGAATCCATTCTATATGCAGCTAAATTGCATTTTATGTCACATACGTTGTCAGTACAGACACATGGGCAGGTGGAGGTTTGTATTATTAGAACAGACTACAGAGTTAGCATGTTCCCAGAAGAAGGTAGCCCATCAACACAGGTTTTCATAGGAAATCATTTTCATTTTATCACAAAACAATGAATTCCATTTTACTACAAAACAAAAGCTACAGTCATCATTTTAAAAACAGCAATTTGTGCGTCTATACCAAGATTAAAAATGACTGCTATTGAATATTTCAAGTGTCTTTTACCACTTGCCAGAAGAATCCAAACATTTACCTGATAACTTCATGATATTACTTGAAAATAAGTGCATAGCTACCAATGTCTTATTTCAATAGAGAGTAGCATTTAAATATTTTTTATCTATAATGATTTGATTACATAGTGTTAGGATTGAAGCTAAAATGATCTTATTACTTACATGAAAAATAACCTTTGCTTGGCAGAAAAAAAACGAGCTGGAATTTTGTGTGAACACAAATTGGTAGGCTAAAAACTTAGAAAAAATACTGTATTTGGAAATAGATGACTTATTTTTATCCAAATGGAATGTAAGATTAATGCATCTTATAATTGATGAAATATTTGATTATAAACATAATTGGTTGTAGTACAATTCAAAATCACCACTTAGCATTCTTCTGACAGTGATTTATAGGTGGTTTATAAAATTACTGCCAAGTTTTCAAATTGTACAGAGCAGAGTAAATAATTTTAAAAGGCTATTTACACTAATTTTTTTCATGCACCTACTTTCTTGGTAATTTTTATATGAATAAAAGTAATAAGAGCAATACAAATCATTTCTTTTACAAAATTACAAGTACACCTAAATTTAATATGTATTTGTTTAATGTTTTCAGGGTTTGTTCTAATTAAGTACAGTACTATTCTTTTTTCCATCCCCACCCCAAAATACATATCATTGATGGTATTACCCTACTGGTTAAATGAAAGTAATACATGAAGTGATTTGTACAAAAATTATGTCTCAAACATTTTTTAACATTAGACTATTCTGATTGTCCAAAATCAAGTCAAATATTACATAATAACAAACTATTTAGTAAAGATGGTTAATGCTGAAAACCCATACCCTAATTCTCAGAGTAAAACCAGGATAAGCAAGCCCATATCAGAACAGGTCTAAAGCTTACTGTTCTACCTGAATGTAATTTCTGTAAGGCAAAGTTCAAGTGTTATGCACATGCTCACACAAAGTGGGGGAGGGAGGAGACATGAAATGGGGCTGAGGGCTGGGTAATCTTTGCCAAGGCAGAGTCATTGTAATGATTCCTACCTTTCTCTCAACTATGATTTGCACTAAGAAAGGCTAGACGAAGAGATCAAAGCCACACTCAGCTTCTGGACCTGCTAACTTTTTCAATTATGGATGATCTTTAGGCAAACAAAGAAAATAAATGTTTCCTTACTATAAAATGGAAAAAAAATAGTATTTTTGCTGAGTATGCATGCACACAACTGCACTCCAGATAATTTTTACTTACTTTTCTACACCAACATTTTATCTACTTTGTGCACAGAATTTGGGAAAATGTTTTAAATCATCATGTATACTTTGAAGTCGCATAATCAATAAGTTTAAAAAATTCAATTGGTATGTATTTAAAAGAATCAAAAAAGCATGCATGCCAGCATGCATAACAATAATTTACAAAACAAATGTGTTTCTGTAAAAATGTAATACTGTAAAGTACCCGAATTCCTTCTCTTGAAGATATCCCAGGAAGATTGATGACCATGGCAGCTCTTCAACTGTAACAGCACAGCTATGTCTACTCAAAAAAATCACCAAAAGTATTTGTTTATCAACATTTCAAGACTACCTCAGAATTGTAATATTATAAAATATAAAGTTAAGAAGAAAGAATTCTGCCAGAAAACTAAGGCTATTTTTAAATATACCTGAAAATGACTTTAATGTTTTAAAGTTATCATTAACTTCATATAATTTTTTAATATGTAACACAAATCATTTTTTGGCCAAATTATATTCTGAAAGTCTACAAGAAATAATCTTTAACAGGATTGTAATTAAATTTTGAAATAAGAATAATGCTTAAATATTAAATTGCCACTTTTGCAGCATTTAATTATCAAAATTTCTTTATAATTTATATAATCAAATTGCCAAATGTTTACAAAATCATTGGTTAATCTGTTAAGAAGAAAACATGGTGTTTGAAAAACTGAAGTATCTCTCCTTGCCTTTTCTAATAAAGAATATGTTAAAAGTTTTCATGATATTTTGTTCAAAGAAAACCATTTCTTTTCTTCTTCAATTTAACCCATTGTGTAAAATAAGAAAATATATAAGATGAAAATGAAATAAGTACAACCTTAAGAATCATGAGCAATTACTGCAAACATTTTAGAGTATTTTTCCAGTCTTTCTAAGAATTTGCATTTTATAGAAATAGCTATTATAAATTGCAAACCATTTGGTATGATGCATTGTTATTTCAAAGTATGTTATCTTAAAGTATGTATAAAATGTATTAGCATTACAAACCCTTTGTAAACAAAACTGTGATGTATGAGTGCTTATCATATGAGTATTTTAGTTAAATCATGTTTCAGTAAAGAAAGAAGATTTGTTCCTTGAATAATTTCATAATGTAAATAGTTACCCTGGTCCTTTCACTTTTGCTCCTTCCTTTTAATTTTTCAGAATCTGATGGGCTATTTAAAACAAGAGGTTTTTATTTGAAAAAAAAAAAAGACAACTCAGTTTCAGTGAAAATATTTATCAGATAAATAGCTCAGCTTCACCAGTGTATCTTGCCAAAAGCCCATAAAACATTCCTCATTTTGGGTCAGGGGAAAAAGAGCTGCTAGAATAATGACTCTGATTTGTTGTAGCTAATATAGGAAGAGGAATTAGCAATGTGAAAGGTAACTCTGTAATCTTAAATCTATGTAGAGGAGATACAGATATGTAATGCAAAACTTTGCAATGCCATTTAAAAGGAAAACATAAAGCATAGCTATTAATTCAATACGCAGGTTGGATAACCATCTTATTTTATATGCTGAGATCATAACTAAATGTGAGAGAGACAGATATATACCTATCTTAAAATATTGTATAAAAAATAACAGTAACCAAAACTGGTAAATGAAATAATGGAGAAAACGTACAAAGAGGCATGTAAACAGTGTGATGATACTGGTGAAACAAAAATTTCCACTATTAAAAATTATCTGAAGGAAGCAATAGTCCCACTTACATCAATAAGGTTTTGGAAGTGTTCAAGAATATTTTATTGAAAATCATGACTACATCCCTAGATCCCCATTCTTCATTAAACAAGTATTTCTTACATATGGCCAAACATTTTTTGCTGTTCTTTTAAATTCAAGTTGACAGATATGACCTGATGCTAAAAATAGGGTAGAATTGCTGGAAATAAGGGCGATGATCAACTTCTAGTTTGAAGAAGCTTTTAATTTAGTTGAACAGTATTTCACCTAATTGATTATCTTCTTTATTGGAGAAATATTTAAAAATAAGGGACATAGAGACAGAAAGTGTGTGTGTGTGTGAATGTGCATGACAGAGAGAGAGAGACAGAGAGAGAGAGAGAGAATTGAGTAAAGACTGGATGAGAAATCTTTAAGCCTGAGAAGTAGAAGTGATCACAGATTCAGGAAATACTTATAATAACACATATAAGCATCTCTGAAACCTGGACTGTAAGTATGCAATATTTCCAACCTGCTTCAACTGTAAGAAATCCTGACTTATTGAAGAGAGTCAGACTATAATGGCATTGCATGTTAAAGGGATAAATATGGTATTCATTGTGTTTTGTTTCATTGTAGTTTATTTTCATAAAATATTGAATTTTTATTCATTTACTTTAGAGGGAGAGAAAGAAGCAGAGAGAGAATGGGCACAACAAGGCCTCCAGCCACTGCAAATTAACATGACTCATGTGTGACCTTGTGCTTCTGCCTTATGTGGGTCCAGAGGAATTGAATTTGGGTACTTTGGCTTTGCGGGAAAGCACTTTGATCGGCCATCTTTCCACCCTTGGAGTTATTTTCAAAGCAATGTGAATATGACATACTTAGTAAAACAATTCCATATAGCCTTGCACTCTTGGAAATGAAACAGTTTTGATTTAAAGAGGTTTGTAAAAAGAAACATGTCCTTCGATATGTGTTCACTTTTTGTTGTTCTGGTTAATTTTAGTATAAAAAATCCATTGTCTTCATCATAAGAAGATTATGTATTTATATAAAATTAAAATGAACTTTACACGAAGTTAGCCATATATATATATGTCATGTCAATACATGTCAATACAAAAGAAGATGGTAAGCTTGAGTATCCATTTTATTACAACAGGTAGTAAAAGTGTTCATTCCTCATTTTGTGAAAGAATTAAGTTTCCATTTTTCCCAACAAATCATAAAATTGATGAATGAACACTTCTCAATATAAAGGAATGCAGAATCAAAGAATATTTTTTGTGGGTTACTTGGGAGATAAGGATAGAATGCTGTTTTCCAAATTGTTTTGTACCAGGAGGCATTTTTAAATTTTTTTTGATAATTTAATTATCTTCTATACCTCATGGGTTCAAACATCTTAAGAAAGCTCTCCACTTTTTCTATTCCTCCTTTAATCACATGATCATAAACAATAAAATCTCCCCAAGATAACAGTGTGTCCATATAAGGCAGAGACTTTGAAAGAGTCATATTCTTAATCTTTTAAGGGAATTTACATGTGAATTTAAAGGTCATAAATTAAACTATAAAATATGCTTATCCTTTAAAATACTCCACTAATGACCTTTTCTTGTCACTTAACCACTTTCTTCTAAAATGCTAAAAACAATTTCATTGGCAGATTCAGTTGATTACCTTCATATTTATTTTCTGATATTGAGTATAAAAATTATATAAAGCACAAAAAACTTATGGTGAAAGTCATGGGAACAGTCTGGCAATAAACCCAAACTTATATTTGCCAAACTATATTCTCATCCAGTGGCATCCCTCTGTCTGTACTCATCCTATCTGTGTCAACATTCTCTTCAAATTGACCATTGTAACAAATATCCCCTTTGCAAAACTTGAATATGTTCAAGTTATTATTCATAGAGAAGGTTATGGAAATACTCAGTGCCAATACCGGTGAAGATGTAGGTGAACCGTTTGAGGTAAAAATAACAATGACAACAATGAAAAAGATAGCAGAGTCAGATGCTACTATCATTTGACCTATCTTGTGTAATTCATGAATAGATTCCGAAAGTTTCCAAACAAGTTTTGAGCAGGCAGTTGTACTGGTGAATTGTATGTACTAGGGTCTAAAATAGCTTATTTGAAGGACAATTTCCATTTGAGCATATGCATATTCATTTGCTTATTTTAAATGTCTATACTGGATACTTTAAAGAAATCCTTTGAATGCTTTGCACTGTATTTATTTCATAAAAGAGAAAAGGAAACCCCTGAGCAGTCCTTCAAACCTGGAGCCAAAGAGCATCCAGTATGATGGGCCACAGTCAGGTGATTATTTTCTTCCAGAGTTTGATACTTGTTAAATTTTATACTTGTTCCAACTCATTTGGGTTGGCCAAGATGGTACTTTATTTGGTTATCTTATTTACTAATCAAATAAGAAACTCAGTCTTACTACTTTAGCACTACCATTTTAGACCCCTCCAAAATAGCACTACTCAATTCATAAAATTCAGTTAATTTTGAATATGTCCTCCTTGTCTCTGAAAGCTGAAGAATCTTCAATGTAAAATGTTTTCAGTCTTTGATGGCACTCTGTAGTCTGAAAAACATTTAAAATGTTTTTTAGCTGGGTGTGGTGGCACATGCCTTTAATCCCAGCACTTGGGAGGCAAAGGTAGGAGGATTTCCATGAGATGAGGCCACCCTGAGACTATGCAGAGTGAATTTCATGTCAGTCTGGGCTAGAGCGAGACACTACCTCAAGAAAATTAAAAGTATAAAAAGAATAAAGGTTTTTAAAGATACTTTCATTCGTGTATTTATTGAAAATTATCACAAATTTTTAAATATACTGTATATAAGCCAATTGATTATTTTCCTCCTATGAAAGGTTTCTAAAGAGGGTTAAAAATCAAGATAGAATTAAAACTACTTTAAGGGCTCGAGAGATGGCTTAGCTGTTAAGGTGCTTGCGTGAAGCCTAAGAACCCAAGTTTGATTCCCCAGTACCCATGTAAGCCAGATGCACAGAGTGGTGCATGCATCTGGAGTTCATTTTCAGTGGCTGGAGGCCCTAATATGCCCATTCTCCCTCTATCTGCCTCTTCCTTGTTCTCTGTCAAACAAATAAATAAATAAATAAAATATTTAAAACTAGTTTGAATATGAAAGCAAAACTAGCTTAATTGCTGAATTAAATTGCTATAAAATATATATTTTTTACTTTTATTTATAACTCTAGAATCATAAAATATTAAAGCATAATACATCAATTTAAGAAATTGTTTCTTTAGCTACACATGTTTGGAATATGAAAAATTGAAATATCTGAGTACATTGTGGAGAAAATATTTTAAATATTTATTTACCAAATGTAACATGAACACAAATAATATTTTATCAATATATAATCTCATATGTAACAAATGCTTTATTGGTATATAATACATACACAAAGTGATATCAGAATGTATGTTATAAACTGATGCTGTGTACTCATGGATAATGCTTGCAGACCAGCCAAGGAGCTGCCAAATCTATTTCTATTACCACCCAGACCAATTTCTTAGATGTAAGTTAGGATATTTTGGAAGGTAAATAATACTGAATAGTTTAATATGTCTTTTTAATTCCTTCATGCTTTAATGTATATAAATAGAAGAGTCTACAAATTTCATTTTGAGATAACCTTTAGGAAATTGCTTTGAAATTCATAACAGACTACATGTTGTTTCCTCTCCTCACACTCTAACTCCAGGAAAAATATCTTGATCCATTTCTATATGCAAGACTCAGAAATTCTCATCCAGAGCTTCCCTTTCTTTTGCTTGTCTATACACAAGACAATATCAAAGTGATAGATATGGTAGCTCACCATGTTATTTGCAGAACACAGACAAATTCAGCTGTAATCTAGTTTAATTCCTAATTCTGTCCATAATGAAAACAAATCCTAAATGAGTAAGTGTCATTACTTAGGTCCAAGCTACATAATTTATCAGTAGAGTGAGAGGAAATTCTAAGACCTCACACTATAGACAGTAGGAGAGACAAATAAATGTTTTCCTTTAATCATCTGCTAGCTAATTTAATGTTGACTATTATCTGGAGAAGTCTTTGGAATTCTTTATTTTTCATGTTTTAATCTTTTTAGTCACTCCACCCCAAATTTTTTTTAAAAGAAAGAATTGAAGACTAAACTTAGGTCAAGCTTTGACACCATCAAGCTATAGCTGATTCAAAGCTTTTCTGAATTCTGAAGAAATAATTCAGTTGCTAAAGTGCTTACCTCACAAGCATTAGGACCTATGTCCAATCCCCAGGACCCATGACAAATGTCAAGCATGGTAGCACACACTTGTAGTCTCAGGGCTGGGAGAAAGGAGACTGGCAGATCCTCAGAGCTTGCTGACAAGCCAATAACCCAATTGGTGAGCTTCAGGCCAGGGAAAGAAGCTATACCAAAGAGGGTGAAAAGTAATCCTATGAAAGACAACAGAAGTTGTCCTCCTGTCTCCACACTCCTATGCACACATGTGTAAATGTACTCACATATAACCACACATAAAAACATGCATACACACATAGAGACACACCACACACACACACACACACACACACACACACACACTTTTCTGATACAATCAGTGTACATGATAGGATGAGGGTACCAATGCTGATCACATGCAAATTTGCCTCCAACCTTTATCGACATGTCCCTATCTACAGGGTAGCTCTATGTGATTAGGGGCAAGAGGACTGGATAGGGTGGCATGGTGTCACAGGGATGAGCTGAGTAACCGACCCTCCTAGGAAATCTC
This sequence comes from Dipus sagitta, assembly GCA_036346955.1. NCBI lineage: Eukaryota > Metazoa > Chordata > Mammalia > Rodentia > Dipodidae > Dipus > Dipus sagitta. The sequence continues at coordinate 131,898,202 of CM070771.1, forward strand.
TGAGTATTTCAGGATGTTCACTGTGTGTTTCCTTATTTGGGATTCTGTTTATGCTGCTAACATTGCCATAGATTTTCTTTAATGAATGCTTCCCAGCTGGAAGATGGTGAGAGATAAATCACATGGATCTTTTTAATATTAGTTCATTAAATTAACTCAGTTCTGACTTGCAGTGATGCCTTTGCCTTTTGATGTTATGCTCAGGTTTTCAGGTAAGGTTCATGAGAGCATATGCCCTGCAAAGGTGATCTTTTCAATCAAAGAAAAAAGTCATTTAGTGTTAACAAGCTCATGTAAGGTATGTTTTTTTTTTTTTTTCTGGCTGTTGACATGAAAATTAATATAAATATTGGACCACTTTGTAATTTGAATTTAGTTGAAAACATTTTCTTTCCTGAAACCTTACTGACCCTACCACCAAAAATAAAATCTCTTTTGCTTCCTATCCTATTTTTCCAAACAAAACTGTTAAGTTAGGCAACTTTTCCAATTTTCTTAAAAATGATTAGAGGGGAAGGGAACTGTCTTTCAAAATCTACTTTGTAAAACTAAAGGGAAAATATCACCACATTCATGAAGACTGCATTCACTAAATCACTCCTAAATTAGATGCTTCAGAAACAACATGCTATACAAGTAGCAAGTGCTCAATTCATGCATTGCCTGAAGGCTCTGGACTGTATTACCCTGCAGATCCATCACAGGAACCAGAGAAGAAAGTGATTCTGCAATGTAGGAAAAATCAAAAGCACTCATCCACTTTTCATAAGGAATATTTGGATAAGCAAGGTTGATGCAAATATTTGTAACTAGCCATTATGACAAGCTGGGGACATCCCATGATCTTATTAGTACCGAGTCATTCACAGTTTGCTTTTGCTCTATCAAAACATGCACACAGATAATAGGAATAAATTGTTTATTTCCCATGTTACCAGGCAATTATAAATATTTCAACAAAAGGCTTATACTCTGCCAAGGTTAGAATCTAATAGAATAATTCAAGATGCAAATGCCATTTTCTAGTAAGCTAATGTTGATGTTTTCAAACAGCTCTCCTTTGGTGGCTTCCCGAGAAAATACTTAAAACAAGAGTATGAAATCTCTTTTGAAAAGCTACAAGCCTACCACATTTTTTCTGTAGGATCTCATTTATGTTTTCTTCCCTGAACAGTCTCCAATAGGAAGAATACTTTTCCTTTTACATGGGCATTGCCAACTGAAAATACTGATTCAATAGCAAAATATTTTATCACAAAATACTTAATATTTCTAGATAAATTTACCTAGTTTGGTATTTATCATAGGCAATATTTTTCATGGTGTATTTATTAAAACAAAATGAATTTACAATAAGCAAAGTCCAAATTAGTAAAGATTTATATATGATAGCTTTATTGAAAACAAAAACAACAGTTGTAGAATTATAGAAGTAGAATGGTTTTGAGGTGTTTTTTTGAAGCCAACCCTTAAAGATATGCCCATGAAATAAAGAAATTGGTCTGTAACTCTTAGCAATTAAAACAAGGCCAACATCAAAGCCACTTAACACCCAGTCTGGTAGACAGTTTGTTACACTGTTTTATACTTCTTTTTATTCCTAGGTCTTCCCCTCTTTGGTAGTGAGGGGCAAAGACTTTGTCTATCTTTTCTTTTGAAATTTGATTTTGTAGTGTCTCTTCTAATCCTCTACCCCATTAAGATGCTTCAATATACTATTTTCCATTCATTGTTTCCATTCTCGTCCTTTCTATGACTTGCCTTTTGGTGTTCTTCCTATTTTACAGAAGTAATGTTCAACTTCTACATTCTTTCAGATGTCTTGACCAAACACCAGAAGGACCAAAAATACTAAAAATATTAAAAATATAAGAACAATTCTTCATTTTCATGACATGAAGAAGATATAGGTCATTGTTCCCAATAGGTGCTCCATAGTCCTAGAAGTACAAAATCAGTTTTGCACATTCATCAGAGGCCAGGACTGCTTTCTGACAACAAATAAGCACTCTATCAGAAAAGACAATCCTGGGGTGAAACAAACCCTTACCTATTATGCATGGAGGCTCTCCATTGAACCCTAGCACCACAATGTGGGCAGAAAGAAGTTAGGAAAGAGATAATCCCTTTTCTATTTTTGGTTAAAAGTAGTCACAAGAGATATATAAAAATGCAGATCCTCCTACATTTAAAAATAAAGAATGTAAACAGAAACAAAGAACATGGTTCTATGAGGTAGCACTTAATGTGGTTCTGATTAATAAAAAAAAAAAAAACTCCTATGAGTTAGTGGATTTTTGGTGTTGGTACGTAGAGAAAGAGTTAGAACTATCTCACATGTGTCTATCACAAGTTCATAAAAGTTCAGAGATCTTTCAAAGAATCAGAACACCTTTGTATGTTTCCAAAATATTATGAAGAGTTGGAAGGAAAGATGTTCACTGCTTGTATAATCATCAAAATGAACAAAATCTGAATAAAGGTCAGCTGACCATTGAGAATATAATCTTTTAGAACATATTTCTTAAAGAGATGAACAGATACAAATTTAAATTATCCTGATCTATGGGAAACACCTTTTATGTATTTTTGTGTGGTTTACTTGTTTGTTCATGTAACACTCTTCCTAGGTATACCAGTGTATGTGTGTGTGTGTGTGTGTGTGTGTGTGTGTGTTTGTGTGTGTGCATGTCAGGTATTTTGTATATAAAATGCATTTATGAATTGATAAAATAAGATATAATAGACAAAACTGTATAGAATTATAGTTTAATAAAAGAGAGATTTTAAACTAGCACAAATACTAAAATATAAACTACTCAGGAGCATTCAGAACTGAGCATGGGGCCCATTGTATTTAACATTTCCCTTTGGGGTGGCAGAAATATCTTAGTAGGATTACTTTTTCATTTCCAAAGACATGCAAGGGTTGGGACACCCAATCCTTAATGTGCAATAAAATGAAATGGCAATTTTCCAAGAGCTGTGAGACTGCAGCTAATTAGCACGTTAATTTATATAAATAAAATTCTCTTTGCTGTTCCCCAGTGTTCTGTCTGAGAAATGCAACAAGATGAATGAACATGACAAATCACAGTGAAATTAACAGGCTTAAAAAAAAAAGGATACAGAAATAATCCCTTGACCTTATTCCAACTTTCTGCCCCTCCACTATCAGTACCATTGTTTCACAGAGCCCCTATATATGCATTTCTCTTTCTGCCAGAATTAAATTCTACTTCAAGTTCACAGGAAAGAGTGGAGCCACTCTTCACTGCTGATCTGGGACTCCTGGCTAAAAGCCAAGATCACAGTTGAAAGGAAAAGTTTTCATTGACATTTTTCATTGAGTTTTTGACACCTACATTTTATTGATAAATCCATAAACATTTTCAAGTTTTAAAAATAATTTCCTGTGTATGCAAAACATTTTTGTTTAATTAGTTTTAGCTAAGCTTTATGGTTAACCTAGTTTTGAAAAAAATGGTTTTAAAGACCTAGCTAATATTTTAATTGAAATTGTTAGTTGAATAGAAAAGTAAGGCCCTACATAAATGTGGTTGCACATATCTGAAATCCCAGCATGAAGTTTGCTGTTCCAGAAGGATTATTGTGAGTGTGAGACTAGCCCAGGAGACTGAGTGAGTCCAATGATAACTTCTTGGACTGTCCAGTGACAGAAACACAGTCTCAAAAAAAAAAAAAAAAACCAAAACCAAATATACACACCTAGAAAAGAAAATAAATGCAAGACGCTAATTTCTAGGAACAAGCTCATTCAATTTATATTTGCTTACTGTAACTGTATGAAAACACATTTAATGTAAATAGCACTTTGGACATAAATAAGTAGATATTTTATAGAAAATAGTTTAAAAAATTCTATAAACCAGTCATGGTAGTGTACACCTTTAATCCCAACACTTAAGAAACAGAGGTAGGAAGATCACCATGAGTTTGAGGCCAGTCTGAGACTATATAGTGAATTCCACATCAGCCTGAGGTAGAGGAGACCCTACCGTGAAAAACCAAAAAAATCTATAAGAAAATGATATTAGTGCACGCACTTATGAGAAGGTATTATAATTTTCATTTTCCTCTCTGATTTTCTGTATTTTAAAGTAATTACTAGAACAAAAATTGAACTAATTTTATAAGCAGCAAAAAAGCAATTAAAATAATCTACAGTGGCTTATTGCCCATAAACAATCCCAATACAAGGTCAGATCAGGATATATTCCACTAAAAATCAGAAAGCTTGATTAAAATTTATTAAAGTGACTTCTTCTTTCATGGAGACACCCATAGCTTAGTGTTATTTTTATCCCAACGTGAGAATAAACTTGATTACTTGCACAGTGATGGCCACATTGTTGTTATTAGTTAATCCATCTACAGAATTTAGGATGTAAGAAAACGTAAATGGCTAAAATCCAGAAAGTGCCAACCTCTCCCTAGTAAAAATGTGATTCAAAATTGCTTTCATTCTCAGAGGACAGTAAGCAGAGAGAAACAAGGGTAAGAAAAGATCTTTTTTTTTCCCAGAAAATTTTAAGGCCAATAGTGGGACCCTACCTTGAAAACCAAAAACAAAAATATAAAGCAAATTAAAAAAAAAAAAAAAAAGCAAAAAAAGTGTTACTGTTGGGAATACAGCACACTGTAGCAACCTACACAGCCTGTACTCACATGCTTTTTGTCATGCACCTTCATTAAGTCCTTCAGAAAAGAATGAACATTGCTTGACCATCCTGCAACACACACACTGTGAAAGCAAGGAGGAGGAGGGAGCTAAAAGACTCTACTTCCTGATATGCAATACTCTACTTCCTGTTGTGCACACATGAAAGGCTACTTACTCTTCAGGTGAAGGTCAGGTAACTGAGGGAAATTCCTCATGAGTTTTCAACAAATCCACCACTTCAATATTCAAAACTAGGCCTATGAGATCTTGGGAAGAGGGAAGCAAAGAATTCTGGGGACAGGACTGGAATGAAAAGAATACACCAGCCCCTCAACCATCTGGCAGGGTGCTTCCTACATGATGAAAACTTCCATTGTTTCAAAGCTGGTGGTGGTGGTGAGGTAATAAACCCCAGGAGGTCACTAGAGCACCCTGAGTACTGAGATCTCCAAAGGGAATGTACTGATTCTAAAGCTATTGTTTAGATGGATCTAACTGAAGCAAACTAGTAGTTTAACTCATCTACACATGAGAATGACTGAGTCCCTCTAATAGAAAATAAGTCCATTGTCTTTAACTTGCTTGCTTGTCTTTAATTATTTGTTTGTTTGGTTGGTTTTCAAGGCAAGGTCTCACTCTAGCAGAGGCTGACCTGGAACTCACACTGTAGTCCCAGGCTGGCCTCAAATTCATGGCAATTCTCCTACCGTTGCCTCCCAACTTGTGGGATTAAAGATGTGTGCCACCATGCCTGACTTAATTATTAGTCTGAAAAACAACACTTTTCATAAAGGCCCTGTGCATATAGAAATGAAGAGAAATATAAATTATTATCCAGAATAACAAAAAGAAATAGGATAGATATTGAAATAGTCAAATAGAAACATTACAATAATTATAAAGCATGTGTTAAGTGAAAGTTGAAAGAGTGGATAGTTATAAGTGAAGTGATTGTATCAGGGTTATAGAAACTAAAAATGAAAAAAGTATGGAAAACTCAAAAGTCACAATACCATTGATGAAGTCATTTTATGATTTAGTGCACTGAACACAGAGTCAGTGAAATTATAGACAATGCAACAGGAACTACACAAACTGAAAGACACTCACTCACACACACACACACACACACACAACATTTGGTATGGATAGAGTAATAGTACGTAGTATTATCACTGGAGTCACAGATGAGAGAAAAGGGATAAAATGAATATTTGAAGGGAAATTAGCCAAGAATTCAGGTTGCAAAAATTACATCAAATATAGCCTACAATAAATGCATCCACCTGTGAACTCCAAGCAGTATTAATACTAAGAAAACTATACACAAGCATCTTATTACAAAACTGTTGAAACCTAGCATCAAAAATTAAACAATGTATGCAAAAATGATGGAGTAATTCCAGAACTGACTTCTTTAGCACCCCATCCTTGACAAGATCCAAAATCTTTCCCATCATCTTTTTTTTTTTTTTTTTTTTTTTGCTATTTTTAAATATCCTGCTCTCTCTCCTGTGGTCAAAGATACTTATGGGAGGGTCAGACAGCACATTAGTGTGTACCTTACGATCTGATGGGGAGGTGTATTTTTCTCCTTTTCTCCTACTACTGCTATTTCTCTTCCTCTGCCTCTCCTTGCTTTTTTTTTTTTTTTTTTTCCTTTGAAGTAGGGTCTTGCTCTAGCCCAGGTTGACCTGGAATTAGTCTCAGACTGGCCTCTAACTCATGGTGATCCTCCTACCTCAAATTCCCAAGCACTGGGATTAAAGGTGTGTGCCACCACGCCCAGCTCCTGTACTTCTTCCTAAGAGCATAAAGCTTAAAGCTTTTCCCAAACCCAGAAGACTGGCCCTTCTTACTAGAATTGTACCACTTCCGAGTCCTAAACTAACCACCAGCAAAGAAAAGCTCATTACACTTAGACTGCTTAGTATTCATCTTTGAAATACATCTTGAAATGGCCCTTTAGATCACTGCCAAGCTAAGAGTTCCTTTATTCCTCAAGAAAGTATATGATTATTGGCTAGAAAACAAGCAATGCTTTGCATTCATTGAAATAGAAACTTATATAAGCAGCTTTGTATTTCAGCATAGCAAAAAATGGACATAATCTTAAATCATATAAGTGTATCACTAATTATTTTCCTGAATCCTGGAGCAGCTCGTATCACTATTTGATAATTCTTTTGAATGCTGAGGATACCTAAGAGACATTTTTTTCTTTTTTCTTTTCTTTTCTTTTTTTTTCTTTTTTTTTTTTTTTTTTTTTTTTTTTGCTGCTCTCAATACACCTTATGGTAGGGAAAGAGAAAAAAAACAATAGGTGACTTTGAAAGATGAAGAAGAATGATCTGACTTTGGCTCCTTTACCTACCAGCTGCTTGCTTAGCATCTGTACCTGTGAAAGGAAATAATATATATCATTCCCACAGAATTATGTGAATGATAAATATAGAAGCCATGAACTATTTAGGAAAAGGGCTCAGCAACTGTTGTCCATAATCGCTATTTGTAAATGTTTATAAAGTTTATTATGAAGGCATAAGAAGCAATGGTTGAGAGATTTACTATGACAATAGTATAGCCTGAGTGATAGTTCACACATTGAGCTGCAGGGCAACGAGCAGAAACCAGGATGAACAAAGTTTCAGAGGCATGGAAAGTGAGGGAGAGGTGGGCATCTAGGAGAGGTGGGTGAACCTGAATACTGGCTTTACAAATGGAATATAGGGCCGAGAGCAAAAATGTGCAAGAAAACTTGGCTTAGGCATGAAGAGTCACATAGGATGTGTCTTTGCATTACTCTGAATCCCCACATAGCAAATGGCAACAAACTACCAAGTAATGGTTTATTCTAAAGTGGATATAATCACAGCACTCAGGAAGCAGAAATAGGAAGATAGTGAGTTTTTGTCCATTCTGAGCTATACAGGGAGACCCTGTTTAAAAGACCAAAAAAAAAAAAAAAATGAAATTGCAAAAAGTATATTCTAGAATTTGGGGATGTAGTTAAGTGGTACAGTGCATGTTTTGCACATATACTGACCCTCATTTCTATCCCCAGCACTTCTCCTCCCCACACACCACACACACATAAGTAGAGCCATTTAAGAAAAAGCTGAGTCTCAGGCAATCACAGAGCAGTGCTTCAGCCGGCACAGGCCGCCAGCTGATATAGACCATGTCTACCTACAACATAGAAGTCATCACACTCTGTCAATAAGGAAAGTGCTCATCTGGAACCAGTCAGAGTATTTGAAAACACTCCCTGCTTCTGCCTCTTTCTAGGACCTGCCCACATTGCTGTGCAGCGGTCTTTGGACCTTTCCTGTTCCAAGTGTTGTCCAACACAAGAATCTTTCTTTCCTCAAACTGCTAAATTTGATTTGTATATATTTTTTTCTGTTTGTAACAGATGGGATTATGGTACTTGATTGTATTGTGTAACCACAAGGGAATGATTCAAGGGTGGTAAACAATAAGTAATGCAAAATACCATTGCTAATGATCATTATGGGAGAACAAATAATGGGGAGAAAAGAACAAGACCGTGATGGCATGTAAAAGAGACCCTATGACATAGGAGGCTTTTAATAGTCCAGGTGACAAATGACATAAGCCTAGGCTATGGTTATTCAGAAATGCTAGAAAAGAGCTAGAAAGCCTGTTATGGACAAATTGAGTTCAGTTTAGCATTATACAACTTGAAGCTTAAATTAAAATAACTGAAAAACAAGCTGGGCATGGTGATGCATGCCTTTAATCCCAGCACTTGGGAGGCAGAGTTAGGAGGATCGGCCATAAATTCTAGGCCACCTGAGACTACATAATGAATTCAAGGTCAGCCTGAGCTAGAGTGAGACCCTACCTCACAAAAAAAAAGAAAGAAAAAGAAAAAGAAAAACTATTGAATAACTTTCAAGTCAAGCAACAATATAAAAACAGTAACTAAGTTAGTATAAATCAGGTGTTGTTCACACTGTGCTTGGATTATTAGAAAAAAATAATTGTTTGAATGATTATTGTTTGTAGCCAATAGGTGATATTAAGCTACTTAAAAACAACCCAAATATTTAAACAAGATAAATATTTCCTTCTGGAAGAACAGTACAATTTTTTATATTTTATTAACTTGTCTTCTTAAGCAAGTATATGTTAAAGCTCAAACTATTCCTGGCTCAGTAATTATAAGTTACTAATTAGCAAATTGTGAAGTAATAACATTTTAAAAATCAACTTTTAATCTCAGTGAAATTAACTATTTCTTATTTGTTTCTCTGGAGATAAAACAGCATTAACCTTATACTTTGGAATCAATTTCAGGTAAAATAGATGTAAATATCTTATGAATTCACTACTTAAATTGTAAGTGAATTAATATTTCCTCCCACAGTCACTTTCCTCATTGGCAATGTCTTGTATCTCTCATGTTTTCTTTTATTCTGATGAGGTTAGAGGACTATGTGAGGATTGACTATTAACTTTTTCTCCACGGTAAGCAAAATGAACATATGTTCTATTCCAATTAACAGACAATTTCTTCAGCTACAGAAAGTTCTGTAATTCATAGTGCCATCCAAAATACTTTTACATAAACTTCATTACATATTTTCTCTGTAATTAGTTTTTAAAAAATGGCAAACTTTCTGATATTATAAACTTGTAATTCATTAAAAGGGCTTGGTGTGATAACCTAAAATTTAGACCTTTTTGATAATTTATCTGGAGGAATCTATCAGGATAAGAAAAACCTCTATAATTGTACTACAATTCTCATAACACTGTCATAGACCAGTCTACCTTGGGGCAGGGAGTGATATCCAGTGACCTTGTTGCCTTTAGGGTGCTTCATGTATAATGTGGCTATCACTTGGAAAGAGACAGAGAACACAAGCAGAGCCCTAGAGTGGGCTCTGGGTCTGTCTGTACTTTGGATATCTCCTTTGAAAATTTTCTATATTCATATGTAGGCCACTAACTTGGGGATTAGAGCCTCTGGATCACTTGATTATAAAGGACTCTGTATGTATGACCAAAAAGCAATTGCTTTCTCGTAACCGTGTAGCTGTGGGATTCCTTAAGTTTCCCTTCTAGTTTTTCATAAGAATTATTTTTGGATCTCTACATTCAACAATAATTTCCAATTCCACTCCTCTGAACAAACTGGTTTCTGTTCATCATAAAAGGTTCTTGGTAGCAACAGCATTTTCTTCAGCTACAAAGTTTCGTCTTTGCTTTCGCATACATAGCAAAGAGGTGATCTAGTAGAGGCGAAGCAACTAAGCATACCTCCGAAACAGTCCACTACAGAGCAAATAAACTCTAATTCACTGCCTTCTGCCAATTGCTATCTTTTGGAAAGTAAACCTTCCTAAAACCTCCAGGAGAACAGCCACTTAACTATTCCAAAGGAAGAATGTAAGAACCAAAACTAATATTCCTAGATGGGGCTGTCTCCAAGAATTTTAACATTACAACAAAAAACATCAAAGTTAAGAACAAACCGTAAGACAGTGCTTTTATACACACATGGTTGACAAGTGGCTACAAATTTTGACACTTTGGAAGACATTTCTGATATTTTAAGAGTCCAGTCTTTAACCCTAATCTGAGATTTCAGTTGAGCCAATATCCATAATTAGAGCCTGGTGTCTGTATGTTGTGTTAGAAGCTTGAAACTTGGACAATTACCCAGGCTACAAATCCATGCATATCTTTATTTGGAGGGCACTCACAGCACATTAACTCACAGCCTGTTTCTCTTTTTCTGTGAACACTGCCTTTTCCTTCATTCAGACTGGACCCCAGGAGCCTGGCATGACTTTTATCCAAGAGTGCAAATTCCCACTTGGCCAATGAAGAGCTGCCTTTGGAATCTACAGCTCTGGCCACAGTTGTGTTTATCCTTAGCATCTGGTTTCACTTATCCTTTGTGCCATTTTGGACTGTGATCTATCTATTTCATTCCCTGACTTTCCCATGACAGAGTGGAGAACAGGACCATGAAGAGGTGGCATAATGGGAGGCTCGGCCTCCTTCCTGAGCCCGTGGCATTTAATTACTACACTTTGTTTGCCAACTATTCCTTGGCATCTAATTTAATTTGGGGACTTGCCTAAGCATTTAATTGAACTTGGAGAACTCCTTTCAAATGTTTATACCCACTTTCTCTGTCTCCTCCTGCCACATCATAATGATTCTGCATCAGACTTCAGATCAGATGCTCTCTCTCTGCATCCCTAACATCCTGAAATGCTTGCCATTCAACTCTTTCTAAACATTCTACCTCCCACCGCGAATTATATATGATTTCCCTTTTTTAAAAGTTACAGTTTGCTTTCCTCTTCTAAACATTTTCCCACTTTATAGCAAAAGAACTTTATAGGTTCTCTATCCATCAAGTTTGTATTTCTTCATTTTATTCAACTCCACCTCACTCCTCTGATTATTATTATATGAAAATAGGCAGAATAAAGATAATAAAAAGTAGATTAACTGCACTCATCATAGGACATAAGCTTCAATACCCTCATTTCTTTCTGACTGCAACTTGAGCTACTCAATGACTTTACATATAAAGTTATATTTATTGAGCCTTTGAATAACCGTAGCATCTATTTTTTCTACTTTTGCAAATTTTCTCTTGATCACTAGGAATTCTGTGACTAACCTTGCTTCATAGGATATCATTTACAAAGCCTCTTTGTCATCCTTCATTCGCCCTTCTATTAGCCACCCACTTTTTACCCCAGTGCCGGAAGAACCCAGTCGTATGTCTTCTTCACAGTGACCATGTGTAGGAAAGAAAGTATTCCAGTATCCATTTATGACAGATTTCTAAATTCCTTGGGTATCACATTGTTTCTCATCTTTGTAATTTTTCATCTTTCATCTTTTACCTGTCTAATTGTTTCAACTTACCTTTTCAATATCATGTTTTAGTTTCCTAAACCACAGAACTAATACTTCCTCTCATACTTTCACTGGGACTTCCCAACCAACCTGCAAATCCCAATGTTAGCAAGTGATGAATAATGTTTTTATGTACAACAACTATAACAATATAAAAATCATGATACTATGGAAAACATTTCAAATTAATGAATATAATAAACAATCTCAAGATAAATTTAATAATAACATGATAAAATATTCAAATCACTGGGGCAAAAATATTATTTCGTGACATTGGAACAATTGTCCATTCATTCAAGAGAAAAGTAAAGCTATATCTCTACCTCATGACTCATGCATAACAATAAAAATAGGATAATAATAGAATAAGGGCAATAATTAAATTTACATAAATGAAAATATGAACTTACTGATATAAAGACTGATGAAGTGCTTATTAGTTAAGCTGAGAAAAAGCTTTTCTTCTATAGTAAAAACCGAAACAAGAAAGTATAAGGTTAATCACATCAAAACTCTATAGGCAAAATTAAACTAGAAATAAAACAACAATTAATAGAATGATTTCATCTCAGTATATTTATAAAAGTGAGAACTTAAAAACATTTTATATATTATCTATAGTGAACTAAATAAATGACAGAATATATCCACCACAAAAGATTATACTGTAATTAAACTAAAGTTACAATATTTAATGATACAGAAGCATCACCACAAGTATTATTGACTTGTACACATGAGGATCCAGTGCAGGCTTGCCTTAGACTGTGTGTGTATGAGTGTAGGCATGGATGGTGCCCATACAACAGATGCGAGTTGTAAATTTTTACTATGGGAAAATGTAAGGAACTTGAATTAGTGTTTTGCATGCATATAATATGTTATCTTTCCTTTTAACATATGTCATGTGGCAGGTTCTACTCTGGCTTGAGAAAAGCAATTAAAATTTTCTGCTTTCTGTACTTTATCAATCAGAAAGTATTTCAGAAGGTTTGCATATTTTGCCTTGAGTAAGGTAAGTTAGAGAATGATTATGACAGAACCCAGATGCCTAGACAAGTGTTTGTAACAACTTCAAAATGGTTGATCCTGAAAAGACAATCATTACTTCAAGACAATTGATAGTTCTATCTCAGTTATGGCCTGGAAAAATAACCAAATCATTCTACCACTGGAGTCTCTATGATGTATGTTTCTTTCCCTATCTTTTTTGTCTTTCACTATAAGGAGAAACTGAGAGTGAGGTTGTATACACTTGTAAACAAAGTGCATTTAATTAATTTACATACAGCCTTGCCAAGCTGCTGGTGTGCTTCCAAGAGTGACATGTGTTGGCTTCATATTGGTGCTTAAGATGAGTATAAGTCTTTTGAAACTAAGCAATGTCCTCCTTGGCTGTTGAGCATAGCTACTGAGAACAGTCTTTTTTCCCCAATCTATGATTCAATTCAATACATCCCTTTCTAACTCCCAGCAATGCAAGAATAAGCTCGATTCATAAAAGGGTTCCAGACAGAAGGAGGAGCGAAATGGGGGTAGGTGGCTGCTATTTAATTCCTAAGTGGAGGGGAAAAGCAGAACCCTGCATGTGTCAATATCCAGATGACTCTTCTCATTCAGGACATAGAATTCCCACTGTAGAGTTGTATTTAACAGTTGGAAACTTCATTAAAATAATTGGATAATGAAAAATGAAATCTAAAACAATCAACCCAAATATTACCGGTATTAGAATCATAAGCATAGAAATCTGAAAAAGTGTAGGGCAAAGTGATATATTTACTAACAACCCATTCTGTTTTAAGCAAATTGATGCTTTATATACATTTTCTGCTAATCTAATCCTCACTGGAAACCTCATGTGCAGGTAAGATGATAGCCTGAAATAAAATTTCTTACTGTAATACTTAAGCAATTATACAGAAATGGCTGAAACAAGGAATCTAGGTTAACCATCCCATCCCCATAATATTCATTCTGTTAAGTGATAATGGTGCCCCCATTTTTTTTTATCAAAATCTGCACTGGTGTTTGCTACTCTTCTTCAAATAATGCATGTATAATTTCAAGCTAATGACAATAAATGGCAATTTTCTGAAGCAAATAAACAGTAATTATAAACAAGAGATAAAAACAGCAGTTCTGGTGGATGTGGATTTTGTGCACACATGGGGCTGCTGGTTTTTCTGATGCATTGTGCCATGACCCCAGTGCAATATAGCAAGCACTTCAGGGCAGAAATTTCTCACACAATGAACTTCATACTATTTGAACAGGCCTGGTAAAATGACATTCTTAACTTTTAGATGGCACCTATATTAAAAGAATCTATTAGGGTGAATAGAAGAAGGTATTTCAACATTAAATTAACAATGAGGGCTGAAGAAATGGCTTAGCAGTTAAGGCGTTTGCCAGCAAAGTCAAAGAACCTAGGTTCGATTCCCCAGGACCCGCATAAAGCCAGATGCACAAGGTGGCACATGTGTCTGGAGTTTGTTTGCCATGGCTAGAGGCCCTAGTGTACCCATTCTCTATCTGCTTCTCTCTCTCTCTCAAATAAATAAATAAAAATTAACAGTGAAATTACTGTTTCATCCACTATTTTAATAAATTACTTAAAAGTTGTTAACAATATGTAAGGATCCTCAAGTCCTAGACTTTCTTTTTAGTTGATAATTAAGTACATTAAAACAGCAATTTTTCTGGGGAGGTTACAGTACTTGGAGATGTAAAGCTTATAGAGGTAATCATCAAGTGTGTACCAACATGTTAACTATTGAAAAATCTTTTGAATAAATAGAGTAGAATTTTAGAAGAGAAACGTAACATAAAATATGTTCATAATAAATTCTCCAAATTACATATGTGCGTTTGTATATAGAGATATTCCTGCTACCAGATTAGTGTCCTTTCATTTCTGTTTCCTTTTTTTTTTTTTTGTAATAACATGGGATCATCTTCAGACCACACTAACTGTATACAAAATACTATGGATACATTTCTTACTGCAGTATGAACAGGTCATTTCTTTTAAGAAATTGAGGGAAAACATGTGCTTGCATGTTATGCAAATGTTTAGCATAAAATATTTTAAAATTTATATATTTTTAGCATAAAATATTTTAAATTTTATATAGTGACAATTCTTAAATTCAATGATCATTTATATCAACAGTTTCCATGCTTATACAGCCTTTCTGCATGTAGCAATTTCATATGCATGATGAATTAAGGCTTTCATAAGCACCAGCAAGATTTTGAAATTATATCCTGAACATATTATCTATGAATTGTGGCATGGATTCTGAATTTATCCACTGTTTATAAATTTCACACTTAAGATACCCTAGCAAGTTGAGTTTTTCTATTCAAAATGTTTGAAGCAGAAATATGCTAAGATGGAAAGAATTCCCCCTTAGCTCAGTTTAGACTCAGTCACATGGACAGACACTGGAATTCACACCAGACATTTTCAGCAGTCTTCTGGTAGCCGCCTTACTGCTTGCTTCAAAAGACAGTCTCACATCACTGTGAGCTATGCATGACATACAATCCCCATTATACAAACAAGTTTCATGTGGTATATGAGGAAAATATGACACTGTTTGTGCAATCTGCTGTCCTGTGCTGTCAGATGTGTCTGTTAGAAGAAAAATACTATAGCAATTAATCATGCAATCATGCAATGGAATGAGTCCTTTTTTCCCCCTCTCTCAAGGAAGCCATATTTCATGTCTATGCAGAAAGCAATGTGAAAATGTTAAAACCAGTATTTCTGGTCACTTGCAAATGTACGGTGTCCCACAATGTCTAGAATAAAGCCTCACAGAATCCTGTGTATCAATGTGAACAATTATGTGTGATGACACAGATGGGCAGAAATTTCTTTTTTTTTTTAAATCCCAAAAAATATTTCTTTAGTTTCAAAGTTATTTTCATTGTAAAAATATGCATAGGCTTGTTTTAAAAAGATATTTAAGGTGTAGTTGTAAATGAGAGGAAGTCCTTATTGAATACCTGGAAAAAATTCTGTAGCCCATTCTCACTGATGGCAGATTTTAATGACCTCATTCTGCTAATATTGGCCACTGTTTATATCATAACTGATAGACCAACTCCTTTTTAATATTCACAAGAACAGATTAAAAATACTGATTAGGTCAATTGTTAATAATCAGCTGGACACTGTTATTTCTCAGACAGTGACTGTTGATCTTTATGTTTTGATTCCAAATAGAAAGTTGTATATTGCAATATGAATTAACTCAAACTAGTTATTTTTAAACTTCTCTTGATCATATTTAAGAAACCCAAGAATACTTCTAAGTTTAGACCAGCATTTCTGTCTTCTGTCATAATTATTTCCTCAAAGTACAAAAGAATAGCCATTTAAATAATGTCCTAACTAAACTAATCAAAAAGTATAAATGGTGGCTTTTCACTATACACATGTCATTTGTAATCAGAAGGGATGCAAACAGTATGAAATAAGTGAAATACATTTAATATGTAAATACCAAATTTTGAATAGAGATGCACTCATGCTAGAGCTCAAGTGAAAAAAAGATTATTTCTTGAACAGAAACCCTATAGAATGATATAGATTAATAACATAAAGCACACAATTCAGAAAAAAAGTACCCTACAAACAAAATAGATTTAATTGATGGCCCAAAATGTCTTCAATATATTTTTTCAATATATTTTTAAACAGTCAAATTAGCATCATTAAATTGCTACTTGAGATTATCCCAGATAATATTTAACCAGAAAAGACTTCAGAACTAAATTTTTAAAATCAGAATTTTCTGTTTCTTAAGTTGGTAATATCATTTCATTAGTCCATTCCCTGCCATGCAATAATGCTGATGTGTGAAATTTCATTCCACAAGTACTCTTTTGAATACTTCATAATGGATTGGCGGTTAGTGCAACAGTAGGTAATTAAAGAGCCTATTTTAAAACATAAGTTTAAAAATATTTTATTTTTATTTATTTATTAGAGAGAGAGAGAGAGAGAGAGAGAGACAATGGGAGCGCCAGGGAATCCAGCTGCTACAAAGGAACTCCAGACACTGCAAATGAACTAAAGATGCATGCAACACATTGTGCTTCTGACTTCCATGGGTTCTGGGAAATCAAACCTGGTTTGTTTGGCTTTCAGGCAAGTGCCTTAACTGCTTAAGCCATCACTCAAGCACCAAAATGTAACTTTAAACAGGACAAACTGCTTTAATATTCTAAATTATTAGAATCTATGTTTAATTTTTTTAAAGTGATAGGCTTTTGACTTTCCCCAAATCTCAAATTTAATTAAACTCACAACATACCCAGTTTATTTAATAACACAAAATAGCAACAATGATAGAATAGACCTAAACCAGCAGGAGTATTAACCATGAAATATTACTCTTGTCCTCTTCAATAAGCAGCTTTTTTTTTCTAACTAGCCAGAAATAGCATATTATTTTCTATGAAAACTACTAAAATAGAACTCATGGTAAATCAGAGTATTAACCACCACTACCAACTTTACTGTTAATACCTCTGTTTTATAAACAGGAATTCTTCTTCCTCTTAAGCCACAATGTCCAAGGTGCCCATATTTTGTTATTCAGATAGGATGGAAATTACCCATACATTAGTCACTTGCTATAGACGTTGTAAAAATAAAGGTACAAGTTACAAAATCTTGAGGCATCAAGAGGTGAAAGGGGCAAGATCAGGAAAGGAAAAGTGGTAGAACCAGGGGTTTTCAATAATTCCTTTTCCCCCAGGTTAGATTCAAACCGGAGGCCCTGCCTGGGGCACAGTCAGAGGAGGACCTTGCCTGGAGCAGTTCTTCCTCAAGGAGACATCCCACTTATTTTATTAACCAGGGCTCCACTGAAGCCCTTTCTCCAGCTTGCACTAATAACCAGAGAATTTTCTGGGATTTTATCAGGTGTGTACCAGCTACTAAGTTACTTTCCACACTTGCAGAATCAAGCATATATTTGGTATTGGTTACATACATAAGGAGATTATCAGAGGGCCTTCACCAATATTTGAAAGCAATTCAAAAAATGCCAGTTTATTAGTACTCCTTGAAAATCCAAACTATGTTCTACACATAGACAATTGTGGAACAACTTAAGAGCACTTGTAGTTGATTTATTCCATCCATTCTAACCAGTAAACTCTTTCCAGGATTCTCTTTAAATTACACATAGCTAGGATACCTATTCTGTGAAAAACATGTCCTTTGTTTAGAATAGGAGTCATTCTTCCTAAGAGACTCATTCCTCTGCTAGGTCATCAATTCAACTTTGTTATCTTATCTTGAATTTTCATTTTCTTCAATGTATTTAGAATTTCCAAATCCTAAAAAGTCTTCCTCTTTGAAACTCCCATCCACTTTAACATTGTCTTACCTCTTGACATTATTTTGCACCTCATCTTTTAGTAAGCAACTTATTTCCAAACTCTAGTGCTTACACACTGAAATCTCTAACTTTTGACTTATGGACAACACTCACTACTCTTGCTCTCTTCACTGAAATCATTTCCCTAATGTGATATTTTGTTAGCTTACCTCCATACTTATTCTTTTATTCACTGTGCACATCTACATGTTTTATTATCTCCATTGTATGATAAATGAAATTCTTATCTCCTAGCAATACATCTAATAGTAATCTTCTGCCCCATCTCTTCATGTTTATTTCAGGCCCCCTCAGTCATTCATTCAAAAAAGAGCTGGACATGCCCCTAGCTATGTACCAGACATGAGTTGAGGATGGAGTGGTCATCAAAAGAGAGAAAAGCAGCTGGGCGTGGTGGTGCACACCTTTAATCCCAGTACTCGGAGCTAGAGGTAGGAGTATTGCCGTGAGTTTGAGGCCACCCTGAGACTACATAATTAATTCTAGGTCAGCCTCAACCAGAGTGAGACCCTACCTCAACCCCCCCAAAAAAAGGCAAAAGTAACTGTCTTTGTTGATTATCCATACTGCCAAAGGACATAGGCAATAAAGATAACTGGAAATGAAAACATTTTACATCATGATTAAGTGCATGCTAAGTACAAAACAGCAAAGTAAATGAATGTGAAATACTAGGAGTGTGCTTCAAATGCTTTCCTCATCACTCATCATATTCCTAAGAAGAAACTTAAAAGACATAGGATTATCCCAGCTTATGACTTCTGGGCATACAGCTCAGCATGGCAAGAGTGGCATAGGCCTGCAGCTCTGTAGCCGTTGGAGCATGTGGCTTGTTCATATGGTGGCAGAAAGCAGAGAGCTCTAACAGGAACTAGACCTTGCTCAGATCCTTAAAGGTCCACCCACAGTGGCCCAATTCTGCAGGCCATATTCCCATGCCCCCAAGGGTCCACAGCCTCCTAAATACCATCATCATCTGGGGAATAAATGTCCAAATACATGATCCTGTTGATGTATTTCATGTTCAAACCATAACAGAGTGGAAATTATGTTTTAAATACTTTTAACCAAGGCAAATGACGAAGCTAACAGACCAACTCACATGTCACTGCAATAATCCAAGAGAGAGATGGCAGTGTCAAGCATAGGCACTACGGCAGGGGAACTGAAGAGACATACAACAGAATTCTGAAAGCACTTTAAAAATTTAATTGTGTGTGTGTGTGTGTGTGTGTGTGTGTACCAGGGTCTCTTGTCACTACAAACAAATGCCCACCCAGCTTTATGTGGGTGGTTGGGTAATTAAACCCAAACCAGCAGGCTTTTCATGAGAGCATATTTGGAGATGTGAAGAGATGCCTTATCAGTTATGGTGCTTGCCTGCAAGCCTAATGGCCCAGGTTAAAATCCCCAGTACCCACATAATGCCAGATGCACAAAGTGTCCCATGCATCTGGAGTTCATTGGCAGTGGCAAGAAGCTTGGGATTGCCCATTCTCATTCTCTCTCCCTCTCTTGTTCTTTCTCTTTCCTTCCCTCCCTACTAGGAAATACTGAATGAAAGGGAGAAGGAAGAGAAAGAAAGAAAGAAGGAAAGAAAGAAAGAAGAAAGAAATAAAGAAAGAAAGAAAGAAAGAAAGAAAGAAAGAAAGAAAGAAAGAAAGAAAGAGAAGGAGAAGAAAAAAAAGGGAGGGAGTCCAGTTAGGAGATAAACAGAATTAAGATTGACACCAAAGTTCTGGGCCCAACTACGAGAAGAATGTAGTCACCACTAATCACAACAGAACAGGTGAGTGAACAGATGCAGCTTTCCAACAGTGGCTGTGTTTGAAATACATGTGGTGCTAAGGAACTTTAACACTTCAGGTTGGAAATATATCCCTGTAGTTTAGGCAATTGGATATATAGTCTTGAAGATTCTAGAAAAATGTTAGCTGTCAGACATAAATTTTAGTTTCACAAACATAGAAATAATATTTAAAGACTGGAGAGGAAAATAGCATTACTTGGAGATGAATATTGGTGGGAAAGAAAAGAATGTCTTGAACTAGTGTCATAGAGATAATGAGCAGCGGTGAGGTGATTGCTTAGGGGCACCAGGAAATGATACACATCAAGACAAGACAGTGGTTCTGAAAGTAGTAATGAATCCATTGTGTTCAATGTCACATATAATGTAAATACATGAAAGTTTGTGAAATAATATGGGGCTGCTAAAGGCATGGTTAGAGTGGGCCTAGGCACAGCTCAAATGTCAACCCAAAGCTCAGAGGCCAGCTATGTTGGCAAATGCAGTGGTGAACACCAAGAGACCCTGTCTCAGATGAGGTGGAAGGCAGGGACTGACACTCAAAGCTCTCTTCTAACGTCCTCCTCATACTTATCATGACACATATGCACACATGCACTCTCACACACACAAACACCAAACCAAAAGAAAATGGAATGATCTCCTTAAAGGTGTTCTTTACTAGAAAATCATGATAAACTCTGAAAATATTTATATTCTCTCAATTATTGTTCATCATAGTTATGAAATTATTTAAAATAATTATTATAAAATATATTTCTGGGCTTGTAACATGTGTATACAATTATAACAATACTATCATAATAGAGGAAAAGGAAACAGAGCCATCATGATACAGCATCTCCAAATCTATCTAATATTATGCTAATATAAATGTGAAATTAATTTCAGTACACTAAAGTATATTTAATAAGCCCTGGCATAATCATTAAGGAAAAAAATCACAAAGTATATAGTGAAAAATTCATTACCAGAATCACAATGTTACATTATAAAATATTCATTTAAAGCAGAAGGAAGCAATGGAAGACCAAAAGAGCAAAAACACACAGAACACAAAAGAAAACCCATGGATAGAAACCAGATATGTTAAAAATAACATGAAGTGAATGGATTAAACAACACAATAAAAGCAGAGGTTATTATATTTGACTATAACAAGGAAGGACCAGTGTCTATGTGGTCCACAGGAGCTTCATCATGGATTCCAATGCACAAGAATGTTGAGTGGAGAGGCACAGTGGACAACAGCTATAAGACAATTAAAATGGGTATGCTTATATCAGGTAAAGTACTTTTTTAAGAAAAAATGTTCCTGAGAATAAATAAGATTTGTAATGTTAACTCAAGTGTCAAAAATATATAACACTTATATATTCTCTGAAGTCAAAGCTATTAGAACTCAAAACATAAATCAACAATTCACCAGCAATATGTGGGGACATGGATACATCACTGTAATCACAGAACTAAGAAGATTAACAAATACATAAATACATAGAGGGCTTTAGCATTAAATATGTAACAATTGGCTCAATAATACCAGTGTATAGAATCCTGTCTAATGTCCAAGAACAATTCTCCCAAAACAAAACAAAACAAAAAGGTCATAAGGTCAGTGAATGAAGTCATAAATTATCTCAGAGACAGATTTGGGGAATTCTCAAAGGTTTAGAAATTAAACAACACCTTTTAAAATATTTTATTTAATATATTACATACACACACAAACACACACAATATAATAGTTTATACGCAAGCAGAGAAAGAAGAAAGGGCATACCAGGGACTTTTGCCACTGCAAACGTACACTAGATACATGTGCCACTTTGTGCATCTGGCTTTACATGGGTATTGTGGAATCAAACCCAAAGCACCAGGCTTTGCAATCAAGCACCTTTAACCACTGAGCTGTCTCTCCACCCCATGCAAAACACATCTTAAATACCCAATGGGTAAGAGAATAAATACAAAATGAAATTAAAGAAATTAATTGAGATCAATTAAGATGAGAAATATGAAAATAATTCTAGGATGTAGTGAAAGACATACTAAGAAAGAAATGTATAGTATAGCTATAAATAGTAAAATTCAGAAGGAAGCAGGATATGCTGGCAACTGCCAATAATGTCAGTGTTGGGGAGACAGAGGCAGGAGTATCAAGAGTTTCTGGACAGGTATGCCTAAAAAGTCAAGGGGTAAGGACTTGGCTGAGTGGTAGTGTGTTTGCCCAGCTGTTCAGTAGCCTGAATTCAAACCCAAACACCTCAAGAAAAAACACAAAGTAAAAGATCTGAAACTGCAAACCTAACACCTTCATATACTATAAAATCAGGGTAAATTCAATCACAAAATAAGACGAATACAAAATAATAAATATTCAATGAAATACAGAGTGGAAAAATTATAAGATCATAAACTTGTCCTTTGAAAAGATCCACAAAATTGATAAACAATTGGATTGACCAATCAAAGAATGAAAAATATTTGCCTTATTAAAAATAAAATAAAATAGGATTTAAGGATAGAAAATTACTATAAACCTTGTAAAATTAAAAGTATCATGGGGAATACAATTAAAACTTGCCAAAAAAATCGGTTATCTCCAATTAAATGGACAAGTTTTTGGAAAGACTGAAGTACTAAGACTTATTCAGGAAGAATTAAGAAATCTGGACCTGGGCAGATCTTAAACAAAAAAGATAGGGTAAATAAATGTAGGAATCTCCAGGACCACACTTAAGAGTGATTAACTTTTTTGGAGGCCTCATAGATATTATATACAATAGGACTCGTGATTGTGACTTCTACAGAAGGGATAACAAACACAATCTACAAAAAAGAAAAGGTGTATGGGGCAAAGATAAGAACAGCACACACACACACACACACACTCACAGACACACATTATTTCATCGTTCATTGAAAATCAGGGCATGCTAATTCCCTCTACAACATGTGAAATGGTGTCAAGTATGAAAGCTCATGGTTTAGTCATACACACAGCCGTTGATTAATTTGCACTGAAATTCCAAACTCCTTGAAGGAAAATAAGCATTCAGCATACACTGCACTGTTCATCAGATGGTGAAAGCATAGAGTCACCCTTCAGCTCTGGAGTGGTAATAATACTTCCAAAGTCCAAGTTTGCAAGCACCAGACAATCATCAGCAGTGTCTATAAAGATCTTTGTCAGACAGCTGTGGTAACACTTGATACACAATTAAACATTACTTTCTACAAAACATCTTTAGGGCTCATGCTTTGGGGGATTGAGGTCTATCAAACATTAAAAACAGACATTAATATCAACTTTCCATAAACTCATCCCTCTAAAAAAGATGGAACCAACCCCAACTTATTATGAGGTCAGTAGTACCTTGATTCTAAACATCATACAGATTGAAAACTACTAATTATGTAATGAATATATATTGTATAAATATATAATATATATTCAGAAAATAGTTCTTTTTAAAACTTAATATGAAATCTGTGGTGGTTTGAATAGAATAGATGGCCCCCAATATATTTAGTTGTTTGTAGTTTGCATCTGCCACCACCTGGCTGGAGTCAGTGCCATTGTGTGGATCTTAAGGTGTGGTGGTGGGTTTCAGACTTCAATCTAAAGATATGCAAATTATGCCTAAAAGGAGTTCCTGAATTGTGCTGTGTGGCATTTTGTTTGGTGCTTCTCTCTCTGTGCTTGGCCCTGTGAAGGCAGGCCAGCTTCTTCTGCCATTTATGGAATTTCCCCTGGATCTGTGAGCTTCTATAAATATCCCTTCCTCCATAACTGTGCCTGGTCTGGAAGTTCATCTCAGCAAACCTGAATCTGTCTGCTACAAAATCTTTACAAAGCTTCCCAAAATAAAACAGGGAAAAAATCTCAATTCTTATGAGGCTAGAATGACCAATTCCAAACATCACAGAACTGAAAACTATTAACTAAATCTCTAATGAATATATATGCAAAATTTTTAAAAAGTGATTCTTTTCATTCCTAGTTGATGTGGTCCACAAAATCCCTGAGAAAACTGAGTGAGTGAGCAATGAATTGTTGCTCTGGGGAGAAATGCAGGGCTAAATTCCCATGATCACACATATTCAGAGGCAACTAGTTACTTCACTAACTTTGAAATTATGGCCAAAAGCTCTATAATTCATGTCTAAACATTATGTAACAAATGCATGTTCTGCATAAGCACATTGTGTGTAAAAATCAGGTGATTGAAAATAATCCTAGAGACCATTTCAATAGCAAAATTATTAAAATAAAACACACAAATGCAAAATGAAAGTTGAAATGGACATCTGTTTACAATATAAATATTTAAACAAAAAGGCAGAACATGGCCTTTTAAAACTTTAGCTGGTAACTCCATAGTGAGCAGTTCTATAGAAATGCCCACAAAGACCATTAAAGGAATACAAGTATTGTTTTGGAGATTATAACTACATTTTATAACTGGGTACATCTGCAAATTCAGACAGTACAGCTTATAAGATTAACCATATTCACAAATATATTTTCAGCAATAATTTTAAGGGGAGAGCAACATGATTAAATGAGGTTTATATTGTGAATGTCAGTTGATTTCACATCCAATACCAAGTAACATGCTATGTGATTACAAGAAAGACAGAGAGAGAGAGAGACAGAGAGAAAGAGAGAGAGGGAGAGAATCCTCTCAACATCTTCAGAAGATGCATTTGATAAAACTTTCCATCAATTCCTGGTAAAACGAGTGAATGCTACTGGCACAAGAGGAAATTTCTATTTCCACAGCCTAATGGAGAGCCTGGAACTGCACTGAGTACTGAAAGACCGAAGCTCTGACTAAGGTCAAATGTAAAAATAGTATGTCCTTTTTGCACATTCCTGGAACTCGAGTTTCTAGTTAGGTTAGATAGGTAACAAATTAAATGTAAATCAACTCTCTCTCTCTCTCTCTCTCTCTCTCTCTCTCTCTTACAGATGACAGGATATTACATATATAAAATATTAAGGAATCAACTTAAATTTATTAGGACTGATAAATTAGTTCAGCACTTTTTCAGTTTAAACCAAAGCATGCATATATAAGTTGTAGTTCCATACACTAGAATGAGCACTCTCATAATGAAATCAAGGAAATGAGCTACATTATAATACTCTGAGAATAAATGTAATGCATAGAAATATGTGTACTCTGAAACCTATGCACATTGCTAAAATATTCAAGAATATCAAAATCAATTAAAGGATATTCTTATTTCATAGATAGACATAAGATGAAATATTCTCCAAATGTTCCTACAGATTAATTAAAACATAAGAAAATCCCAGCAGGATTCTTCACAAAAATAGGCTTTTTAATGCATGTGTATGTGCTTGTGATATGAATGTGCATGTGTATGCATGTCTGGAGTGCATGGGTGCCTGTGTGCATGCATGTGTGTGTGTTTATATGTGTGTGTGTGTGCATGTGTGTGTGCAAATGTGTACATGTGCATGTGGAGGTCAATGTTAAATGTCTTCTTCAAGCTCTCTCTTACTTTCTTTAAATATTTTATTGTATTTTCTTTATTTTAGAGAAAGAGAGAGAGACAGAAAGAAGGAAAGGCAGATAGGGAGAGAAGGGGTGTACTAGGGCCTCTAGCCTACAAACTAATTCCAGATGAATGTGCCACCTTCTGCATCTGGCTGATGTGGGTACTAGAGAATCAAACCTGAGTCCTTAGGCTTCTCATACAAGTGCCTTAAGAGCTAAACCATCTCTCCAGCCCTTTCTTATTTTGGGGGGCATGGTCTTACCCTGATCATAGAGCTCACTGATACATCCTGATTAGCTAACCAGCCTGCAATAGGGACCTAACTTTCTCTCCCTACCCATCACTGGGATTACAAGCATGTGTCATGTACCTGAAGTTACATGGTCCTAGGGATCCATAATCAGGTCTTCATGCTAGTGCAGCAAGCATTTTACCCACTGATCCATCTTTCTAGCACCAAGATCTCATAACTTGTATACACATTCATGTTACTCAAAGTAGAAAAAACATTCTTGAAAAAGAATAACAGGGTTAAAAGTGTATGCTCCTCCAATTTGAATACTTGTCAATGCTACAGTTATTATGGCACTGTGGCTCAAATAAGAATGAATAGGTGGGACTCAAGAGATGGATTAGTGGTTAAGGCACTTGCCTGCAAAGCCAAAGGATCCAGGTTTGATTCCCCAGGATCCATGTTAGTCAGATGTACAAAGGGGGCACATGCATCTGGAGTTTGTTTGCAGTCACTAGAGGACCTAGTGTGCCCATTCTCTCTTTGTCTCTATATACCTCTTGCGCTCTCTTTTTAAAAATTTTTTTGTTCATTTTTATTTATTTATTTGAAAGTGATAGAGACAGAAAGAGGTAGAGAGAGAGAGAGAGAGAGAGAAGAGAGAAAATTGTCGCGCCAGGGACTCCAGCCACTGCAAATGAACTACAGACACTTATGCCCCCTTGTGCATCTGGCTAACTCCTGGGGAATCGAGCCTTGAACTGGGGTCTTTAGGCTTCACAAGGAAGTGCTTAACTGCTAAGCCATTTGTCCAGCCCTCTTGCTCTCTCTTAAATAAATAAACAAATAAATGTGAATTAAAAAGGAATGAACAGGAGATCAGTAGAATAGAAATATATGTCTAGAAATAAACACCTACATACTAGTTAATTACTTTTGGATAAATGTATCATATCAATTTATTTGTTTTTAAATATTTTATTAATTAATTTACTTGTTTATTTAGGAGTGACATAGAAAGAAGCAGAGAGAGAGAATGAGAGGGGAGACATGCCAGCACCTGTAGCCAATTCAAACCAACTCTAGGGGCATGTACCACCTTGTGCATCTGGCTTACATGGGTATTGGGGAATGTAACCTGGGTCCTTAGGCTTCACAGGCAAGTGCCTTAACCATTAAGCCAATTCTCCAGGCCTCATATCAAATAAATTATGAAGTGATGTCTTCTTAGCTAATGATAGTATGCACCTATATATCTACATGTATAATAATGAAGCTAGGCACTTCTACATACCACACACAAACTTTAATTCAAAATGGATCGCAAGTCCCCATGTTTGCAATTCCTTAAAAAAACACAAGGTTAATCTATGTGAGTTTGAGTTAGACATAAAAAGCAACAGCAAGAAGAGAAACAAAGAGATAAATTGGAATTCATTAAAGTAAACTTACTTATATTTCAAAGCTTATCAAGATGATAAAGAGATAGCTCATAGAATGGAAGCTAATATACAAGCATAAATATCTAATAATGGATTTGCATTCAGAATATATAAATAGCTTTCATAATTCAATAGTAAACAAAATTTTCAAAGGGGGACAAAGTTTAAATATTTTCTCAAAGAATAAGTACAAATTGTCAATAAGCACTTAAAATATATTCAACATCACCAGTTTTTCATGAAATAATTAGTAAAACAATAATTATATTATGTGTGTGTGTGAGTGTGTGTGTAGAATGAACTAGGAAGATCATGAGTTTGAAGCCAACCTGACCTATATTGAGACCCTGTCACAAATGAATAAACAACTCACACTGAGATACAATTTCACAGAGATGAGGATAGCCAAGAGAAAATAGAAATTATGACAAGTATCATAAATTATTTGGAGAAATAAGAACACTCCTACACTATATGTTATAATTTAAAATGGTAGGTTATATTGTAAACATCAGTAGAAACTCCTGAACCTATTCAAGTGAGCATACTTTCTAGGAAGTCAACACCTCAGTTTATACCAAGTATAATGAAAACACAACCATAAGAAAATTGTATACAAATATTTCTACAGACAATTCATGGTAGCAATAAAGTAGAAGTTGTCCAATCTTTTGAATGACAGTTGGGCAAATAAAATGCTGCATACCTACACAACAATATTATTTAGGAATTAGGAATAAAGATCATGGAAGTAAGCCAGGCGTGGTGGCGCATGCCTGGGTTTAATCCCAGAACTCAGGAGGCAGAGACAGGAGGATCACTGAGTGTTCCAGGTCACCATGAGACTACATAGTGAATTCCAGGTCAGCCTGGGCTAGAATGAAACCCTGCCTCAAAAAAAAAAAAAAAAAAAAAAAAAAAAAAAAAAAAACCTTGGGCTGGAGAAATGGCTTAGCGGTTGAGCGCTTGCCTGTGAAGCCTAAGGACCCCGGTGCGAGGCTCGGCTCCCCAGGACCCACGTTAGCCAGATGCACAAGAGGCGCATGCGTCTGGAGTTCGTTTGCAGTGCCTGGCACGCCCATTCTCTCTCTCTTCCTTTCTTCCTCTCTCTCACTCTCACTCTCAAATAAATAAATAAAAAGATAAAACAAAAACAAAAAAATGAAAATAAAAAAATAAAATAAAAAAATAATAAAAAACCCAAAAAATAAAAGATTATGGAAGTGTTGATTATGTTACAACATGGATAAACAGAAAACATGCTAAGTGAAGGAAATCATTCATAAAAGACCAGAAACTACTAATTTTACATTATGCTGAGTGAAGGAAGTCATTCAAAAAGACCAAAAATAAAAAATTTCACATGTATGAGGAGTTCCAATATTCATATCTGTTCAGAATAGATGTAGACCACATTTGCTTTAGAACTTTGGTATTGGAGAAAAATACAGAGTTAATTCCAAGATATATACTTTTGCAGAATTTTTAATAAGAATATGCTCTAAAACTTATGTTGACTATAATTGAAAAATTATAAATTCACTAAAATGATTAAGTTATGCATATTGATTGTAGATAACATTTAAAGTATGAATTTTTCTTCAAAAGCTATTTATGTTTAAAATCACATTTCTTTTTTTCTGTTCATGTCAAGGTAATAATAGCAATTGCTCACATATTCTTCAATGCTATCTCCTAGTTCATATCCTAATCACCTCTTACATAGATTACTATATGGATCTACTTTAGGGACAGTTTGCAGTTGGGGTGAGCCATCTGTGGCACTACTTTTATCAAAATACCACTTTCATTAAATCACTCCTTTCCTCAATGTCCCTAATCCCTCCAATTGCTCCATTATGGCACATAATCAAGTGACCCATATTATTGGTTGTGTTAGGCAGAATACTAGCCTGGCAAAGATGCCCATGTTGTAAGAATATTGAAAATGTTACTCTACATGGCAGAAGACATGGCAGATGTGGTTAAATGCTCTTGAGACGAGGAGATCATCCTGGATTATCCATGGAGCTCAATGCAATCACAGGGTGGTTTCATTTTGCCCTCTCTAGGTGAAAATGGGACACAAAATAAAGCAAAAGACTGAGTGCTATGCGTCCATAATCTAAGGAGTACAGGAAGATCACAGGTAATAGTAGAAGCAAGGGAATGAGTAGAAGAAAGGAAATCAATCCTATCCTAAAGCTTTCATATGGAATGTAGCCCTGATGGTCACTTTTTATTTTCTTCATTCACCTTTGAAAAGAATAAATTATACTGTTTTAATCCACTAAATTTATAGCAATGTGTTCACAACAATAAAAGAAAGCCAATGTACTGGACATGCCATTGTTTCCCTCTCTGCCAAAGCAATCAGGCTTACCTGAATATATACATATATATATATATATATATATATATATATATATATATATATATATATATATTGTCAAGAAGCTTTCTCTCACTAAACACATCACTTTAAGATTTTTGATTGTGTGTGTGCACAAACATGAATAATAAATAATACTGCAGCATGTGTGTGGAGGTCAGAGGATATCTTTGAGGTGTTTATGGCCCACTTTATTTGAAACTGGTTCTCTTGCCATGGTAAACAAACTGCCAGACTGCTAGTGAACATCAGACTAGTTTGTGGAGGAAGCTTTGGATTCACCTTGCTATGCCTCCCATTCTCCTAGGCCCTTCAGGATCACAGATTTAACATCATTTTATATGTGTGCTGGGAATGGAACCGGCATCACCATGCTTTGGAGGCAAGCACATTCAACCATTTAGCTATCTATCAAGCCCAAGAGATTTTAAGTTCTAGATTTTTTTTTCAAAAGGTACTTTCTAACATGCATAAATTTGTAATGTGCACATTCATTGACTAAGTCCGGCCATAAATTGTAGGTATACTATACTGGTAAGTGGGAGAAGACAATGTAGAATAATCACATCACCTAAAGAATATCATTTAATCAGGAACTTTTTCTCCTTGAAAGCAGACTAAAAGATTTAACCCATAAGAGGGAGATGGTGGAGGGGGGGATGAAAAGAAGGGCCCTGGAGAGGGTGGAATGATGCCTAACCTTTAAAAATTTGGGGTCTGGTCTGTAACTCCCAGTACCAGAAATCAGGGCTACCCACACTGAGCTATTGATCAGAGAGACCTAAGAGGTCTCCAAAACAAGACAGGCTCCTGTCAAAGCACTTAATCACCCACCTAAGGTAAAGGGTAAGACCCTGTTGCTGAAGACACCATATGCTGCCAAAACAGAACATGGAGAGACCTGGATGAAATCCCGAAGACACCCAGTGCCCAGACAGACAGCCCATCTAGCTCTGCAAAGTGCTAAAAGGGCCACTGGGGGAAAGAGGCAAACAAAGGTAAGAGCAAGCTCTCCTGGGCTATACAAAATCCATAAGCTACATATTACTTAGCAGTGAAATATGTTCAGATATGTGCCCTGGGCCACCTGACTCTAATACTTCACAGTTCTTACTCAGTGTCACTGATAGGGGGCCACAGTTGCATAAGCAATCGATTGTAAATACTGTCTCCTATTGGAGAGGATCCCCAGTGGGACTGAGGACTCATCATGATCCAAGTCAAACTTTTTGTCTTTTGTCTGACCTAATTTGATACTAATTTTCTCTTCATTCTGTGTGTTTTTATTCTTCACTGTTACACAATATTGTCTCATTTACCCAGATGGAATCATGTAGTCAATTTGTATTCCTCCATTTCCTTCATTCCTTTAGGCATCTTGGAATAAAATTTTGACAATTATACTTTTAGGAAAGCACCTTAATGGTTCAATCATCTCTCTAGTCCTCTGTTGATTCTACTTTTAATGTATTAGTACTCCATCATGTCTACATGTTCTTCTGGACACTATTCCAGTTTCTGCTCTCCTCTGCGCCGGTACTTATGTTACACTATATATGACTTTGCTATTTCTTCACAGTTAGACTCCCTGACAGTTTCTTAGACCTTTCAATGGGGATTCCATAGTAGAACTAACCCAACAGAAGGGTCTAGGTGCCATTCCATCACCACCAACAATGGGATGGACAGACACTCTTGTTATTTCCTCCTCTGAATTGATAAAATATCTCATTCCTTTCAACAAGGACCTTCTTACAATAAATACCTAGTTCTCTCTTCTCAAGACACTTCTTATCATTGATGTGCCCACTGTATGGATATGCATGCACTTCTTTGCACATACGATGATATTATATTCTATAATCCTAGGAGACCTAGGAAGCAGTGAGATCATTTTCTTATTCTGAAAGGGTGTTTTCCTTTTCACTTCTATAAAACAAACAAACAAAAAACAAGCAATAACTTCCTTAAGACTTCCAATCAAAGACACTTGCACATGTGTGAAGTATTTCACATCAGATGGCATTCTCTTGTTCATTATGAGTTTCTATGAGGCCAGAGACTGTGTTTCTTCCTAACCTAGAGACCCTGCTCTCACAGAGATTATAGCACATGGTTTAGCACTTATTTTGAGACAAGTAAATGATTACTAGACTTAATTTGAAGAACTTCACATTCCATAGTAAGATATTTTATTCTATAGGCAGAGTTCTGAAGCATGAGTTATTTATATTATAATTTATGTATTAGATTGAAAACAGGGTAATGGATAGACTAAAAAGGATAGATTTGGTATAGGGAGGACAGAAATTTCTGGAGACATAATTATGAACTTATTGGGGTATTAGCTTGAAGGATGGCAGTCTACTTCAGGCACTAATTTATGTAAGGGTTGAAATACATTCTGAATATACAATATGAAAAAATCATTATAATCATCTTCCTATTCATGACATAAAATTCCACCCATTACTGCAATTCTGATAACTGATATTAGGCATGAAAGTATGATCCCTTTGCTCAATACTGATTTAACAGATATAGAGTTTAAGTATTTATTCATAATTATTTCTGTCTTCTTACAATACTCAGATATGAATAGACTAATCATGAATTTATGGAAACCAAGTTGTACATGTTTATATTTAAGCTCTCAAAGAAATATATTCCACAGCTTATTTCACACTCTATTTGGAAATTTTTCTAAAATGTTCTACGACTTTACAATATTGACATGTAATTCTGAAAATTATTGAAACGGTTCATGAATACCACAAATAAATATTTTTAAAAATATTTTTTCTAAATTAATGCAGAAAGATCAAAAAAATTAAGCTTTGAATTGTCTAGGTTCTGCTGTATCCGCCAAAGATTTTATTTATCTTTTCTTAAATTTTCTCAGAGATGAGTTTTAAGAATTTAAGCTAAGGCTGGGGAGATGGCTTAGCTGTTATGGCTCTTGCCTGCAAAGCCAAAAGACTCAGGTTTGATTCCCCAGAACCATATAAGCCATATGCACAAGGTGACACATGCATGTGGAGTTCGTTTGCAGCAGCTAGAGATCCTTGCATCTTCTCTCATTCTCTCTCTCTCATATAAAATATTTTAAAAAGACTTTAACTTAAGAATGTATGCTTGAATGAATTTAAGATAACACCATGGATTTTTCTTACAGTTTGCAACCTAATCAAATCCAAAGACCATTCCACACTTTTTAAAGAATTAGAACATACAAAATTGTAAGGCCACATTTTTTTATGTGCTTCATTTAGAAAATGAATGCAAATTCAGGAAAGTCAATGAAAATATGGATGATTGCTACAGCTGTGACAGAGGTTTAATATGTAGAATCTATAAAGAACTCAAAAGGGCTGGAAAAATGGCTTCGCAGTTAAGGAACTTGCCTGTAAAGCCTAAGGACCCAGGTTTGATTCCACAGAACCTACGTAAGTGACATGTATATGCTGTCGCATGCATCTAGAGTTTATTTGCAGTGCAACTAGAGTTCATTTGCAGTGCCTAGAGTCTCTGGTGTGCCCATGTTCTCCCTCCCTCTTTCTCTCTAATACATAAATAAGAATAAAATATGAAAACAATTTTTAAAAGAACTTAAGAAAATAAGCAATAAACAAATCAAACAATCCTCTCAAAAATGGGCCAGAGAACTAAACAAAGAATTCTCACAGGTAGACATACAATGGCCACTAGTCACTTAATCAAATGTTCAACATCCTCAGCCATCAGGGAAATGCAAATCATAACAACTTTGAGACTCCATCTTTATCCAGTCAGGATGGCAATCATCAAAAAAATCAAATGACAATAAATGTTGGCAACAATGTGGTGAAAGAAGAATCCTTATTGACTGCTAGTGGGAGTGCAAAATTGTATAAAAGTTACATGGAAATCAGCATGGAGACTGCTGAAAAAGATGGACATAGGTCTACAGTCTGACCCAGCTACTCCATTCCTTGACATTTACCCCAAAGATTCCAGTCTTCATAGACGTCTGACCAACCACACTCATTGCCATTCTATTCATAATAGCTAGGAATTAAAACCCACACAGGTGCCCATCAACAGATAAATGGGTAATGAAGATAAGGTACATATACACACAATGGAATTCTGCTCAGCAGTAAGGACAATTTAAATAATTAAATTTACAGAAAAATGGATGGGCTTGGAAAATACCATCTTAAGCAAAGTCACACGGTCTAGGAGAGTCAAATGATGCATTTTATCTCTCATATTTGGCTCCTAAAATGCAATAGCTGAAGAGAAGGGCAAAATGCAGTAAGCATTAGGACTACGGACATATAACTATGAATGGGAACAGAAAAAAGTAAAAACAGGGAGGAAGGAGAAGAGGGGATAACAGACAAACTAATAGAGGGAAAGAATGTTGGGGGTGGGAGGGTGGGTGGGAAAAGGAGTAGGGAGGAGAACTGCACAAAACTAAAGACTAAAGTAGCTAATACAGTAGCAACACCCTCTGTGATACCAGTATGCAAGATACAACCCCCAGTTAAGGGAGGTGGATGGACCAGACTGAATTGCCCAGTAGAAGGTAGAGAAAGCTTTATCCTAATCACAAACTGTGGTTTGTGAATTCAAGGGCCAGAAGTAGGTTACCCCACCACACACACTGTGAAACTGGCCAGAGAGATCACTGAGGTCCCTAAGACAATGTAGGTTATTGTCAAGCACTTGTTTACTAAACAGAGCTAAAAGGCAAGATTTTATTGCTGAAGACATCACAGGCTGCCATCCCAAGACACCAAGAGACCACGTAGAAAGTGGCAGGAAAGCCAGACCTCACCTGATAAACCCTCATGGCACTGAAAAGTGCTGTGGGAACTACTGTGTGACAATGGTCACCAACAACACGAATAAGCAGGAGACCCTGCAAAATACGCAACCCACCAGACCAACAAGGCTCACACACTTGTACAATAGTGGCACATAGGCCATGGGGGTAATCAACTGTCCTCTGATTGGACATGAGGCCCACTCAGTGGGAGAGAGTTCATAACTGGTACTGGCAACCAAGTCAGCACCCCATAGACAGGAAACTCCCAACCCCCAGAGAGAAGGCCCCATTGTTCTCTGAACAAGTTGAGTGGGTAGTCTCATCATAATGTCTCTCAAGATTATATGTATACCCCCCCTAACCAAAGCTGCTCTCATCCTTGGTTGGCGAATCTGTTTTATTTTACAGCTGGCAGACAATATTGAGGAGATCTAAGATCCACCAATTCAAGAAGGAAAAACACCACCAGATATGCCACCTCCCAATGATCTAGGAAAAACAGCAAGAAACTTGGAGGTGAAATGCACCATATTGTAATAGAAATACAGAGGCTACAGAGTACTCGACAATAAAAACAAGCTGCTAATGTCCCCAAGTGCTTCAGAGGAAGGGGCAGGAAGATTGTAAGAGCCACAGTGTAGAAAAATATCCACAGGTTCAGCCCTACTCCCTCTCAGAAACTAATAGAGGACCTATCTCACAGTGAACACCAATGAGAAGGCACTCAGGGAAATGGAGATGGGTGGGGGTGAGGGGGTACCAAACTGTAAACTATGTAAAAAAAAAAAATATATATATATATATATATATACATGTTTAAAAATTCTGATTCACAATACCCAAATTATCTGTTTTTGCAAACAGATAATTCAAAATCCATAAGATTTTTGCTATAAAGTATCATTAAGTATGTTCTATCTGTTAGGCCTTTAATATAAAAATGAATGAAAAAAAATAAAATGAATGACATTCATGAACTTCTAAACTTTAACATGGAATTATTATCATCTAAAAGAAAAGTTGAACCTAGAAAGGAGGGAAAGGTTATGGTAATACATTAAAACTGAAAGGAACAAGAAATAAATAACTCTGAAATTACATGAACTATAAGTGAATAGCTCAGCAACAAGGTGATGGCATTCCAAGGGTTAGCATGGAATCTTTTACTCCATGAAGGGTTGTTTATGACAATCAATACTGCCACTCATTTTGCATGATCTTTTGTGTCCTCTTTGCCTCACATTAAATGCATCAACATGTTTGATTTTTAATTTAGCCTTGTTAAAGTAATTTACTTCAACCTTCACTGAGGAAATGGTGTTATTTGCAGTGACAGGAGATGCCATTCACCCTCTTAGGGCAAACGGACTGTCAGCATCATTGCAAAGTATTGAGCTGACATACTTAAGGAGTTACTGAAGGTGGATAGTAGGTTTTCCCAGCTTTTTGCAATATTAGGAGGACTCATAGCTCCATAGTCATTTTGCTATTAGACCCCTGTGCTTGATTTTTTGAAAATTTCTATTCTTATATTAGGTCTAGCATCTCAGTTATTTTTGAATTATCTATCTGCCATAGTCAAAATCATATCAACCCACTGTTCATATCTAAGTCACATGTCTTCATCCAATTTCACCATTGCCAATTTACAGCTGTGCATTTTCAGAGCCATTATAAGGCGTTCTCTCACCTGGAGTGTCTGAATAAGTAAAGCTACTAATAGTGACTATATTAATCTTTGTTTATGGCAAGGGGCACAGTGTTTCATTATGTAGGTCAGGCTGACTGCCAACTTGTGATCCTCCTACCATAGCCTCTCCAATAGTGGGCTTACAGGAGGGAGCCCCCATACCCAGCTTACACATACATCTTTGAAAAGCCTCATATCTAGTCATTAATCTACAAAACTTCATTTTCACCTGACCAACAAACTAGTATCCTGCTTTTTTTGCCTAGCTGTCATTGCCTAAGTGGGTTAGTCTCCATAACAGTTGTGAACTCCTTTATATAGGCATGTCTCTCTGCTGGACTTCACACCATTTCTTTACCCAGAATGCCCTCCTCACACTTCCCAACTTTCAACTCCCAACCATCCTCAGGGACAGATCTGCAGGACTACTTCACCACTCTGACATCACTGGACACATCATTGTGTGTAAAATTCAATAGTAAATGTTTCTCTCATTAGCGTTGTCTGTGGATATATAAAATAAGGAATGTGACACAATGATAGAGGGCTAGTCGTGTAGGTAATAGGACATGGATTCAATCCTTAGCACAGTAAAAATGGAGGTGAGGTTTCTTGATTGGATCTTGATTCATTGAACCTAAGGATATTTTATTTCCTCTTTAACTATATCTACAAGATCCTGATGATTTTGATTATGTCTGTTATTAATTTCTAATAGCTATTGTTAAAATGGAGCATACAAAAATTTCCTCGTTCTACAGGAATCAATTCAAGTTTTCCAGTAATTAAAGACAGTTTGTATTTGTGTAAGTGTGCACTGCATACACAAATTATAAAGATGTAAACGCAATTTAAAATTCAAATAATTTCAAGAATCTCTAAATATAGCTAAGCTTTATTAAGTTGGATATCATTTGTTAAACTGCTTTTCATCTACCTTTATTCTTCTCCACAAAAATATGAACTCCATGGTAATTGAAAATATGTTTATCTTGTTTATCATGGCCTCTACACTGAAATTCATTATCTAGTAAGTTTTCAAAAAAAAAATCTACTGAATGAACAAATGTATCCCCATTATTTAGAAGAATACTTGGTGTTTAGTAACTCATCAAGAAATATTGATTGAGCAGCTAAAATATGATATTGCAAACATTACATACCAGTATTAAGGATATGTGAAAATATCATTTGGAGATTTGGAGAACAAGGAAGCAGGAAGAAACCATTGTATAATTAGGGCACTCAATGAAAAATTAAAATGCAGATCTCCTCATTGAAAAAGTAAGATAAAAGTATCATTAAGGTTACTAAAATATATAAAATTCATCATTTTCTGTGAAGCCTGCCACTTCCCTCTTAGAGTACATTTTCTTTGATATTTATGACCTTATTCACTTAGCAGGAAGTATTTGCCCAGAAAGTTCAGAGCATCGCGGGACACTGGGGACTTCACCTGCAACCTAGTGCACTCCCACACATTGCTGCTGCAAATCCCAGCTGCAGACAATTGTGCTGGATACACCACTGCTGAGTTGCCAGCCTGGGCACACACAGATGTGTTCTTATCTCAGCCCCACTAAACACCTAGGCCCCAGACTACTGCAGAGATCAAATTTGAAGTGGAGAAATTGTCTTAACCATTCTGTTGCCACCTATGGCAGAAGGCAGGAGCACTCACTACCAAGATCCAGCAAAGAACAAGCAAGGGGCTGCTAACCCATGAGAGTCACTGGCCCCAAAGCCACCCTAACCTAGAAAATTCCTCACAGGTGACTGTAGGTCCTGTCAAGTTGACAATCAATATAACCCATTGCAGACCTATAAAGTATTCTACTATAGTTTCTACCACACATGAGTTGACTGCAGTTTCTATAAGACACAAAGTATTTTGTTCGTATATTAAAAGTAACAAAATGAAAGAAGAATGTAATAAAGTAAATGCCTATTTTTGTGATTTTTTTTTTTTTGTGGTTCCAAATAAGATCAAATTTTAGTCCAATCTAGACAACAGCAAAAGGGAAGTTGCTTACAACATGTGAAATCTAAAATAGGGGTAAATCTTTAACCTTTTGGAGTTAGTGTGTATCTTAGGAACTTTTCTAGCTTTATATTTGTTTTTGCATACATATACAACCAAAGGCAGACATTATCTTCATTTTCTAGATAAAGAAAGGCTAGAATAGTCATTCTAGGTTGTGGTTAAGGGCATACAGCTAACAAATGAAATGGTAGAAGAAAAGAAAGGGAAGAAAAAATGCATTATTTACCTGAGGAATTTTCAACAATGTGCATATAAAACTTGAATAGGACTTATGGGTAAGATAACAGCATAGGAGTCATGCCAAACAGCATAGGGAGGGATTCAAGCAAAACCATAGCAAAATGCACTCATCTGAAAAGTAAAGGTGTATAGGTTATTACCAGTCACAGAAGAAAAGCAGGAGAGACCAAGATATACCCAAAAGGAGGAATCCTGCCAGAATCCCACCGAGGCTCTTGAGGCCCAATTCCAAGTGGCCTCCTGGCCTGGCGCCAAGCTGCAGGAGTAGAGACCAAACAAGGGGATTTTCCAATCATATCAGCCTCATTGCAAAGTCTAGAAACCTGAAGGGGAGATAGCACAGACCAGCTGAGGAGCTGCTGAAGGGGACACAGGCAGGGCCAGCTGAGCAGTTCCAGTACAACTCCAGGCTTCCTGCACTTTCCCATCCCCCAACCATCAGAACCCCTGTGAACCTCCAGAAAACTCATTCAGCCTCCAGTGGCAGGGCAACCAGCCCAGCTGATTAGAACACAAGATCCACAGTGCAATACAGAAGGTGCGAGGTAGGTACTCAGAATCAGTGAGATTGGAAGCCACCCCAAAAGGTAACAGGTCTGACTGACAAAAAGCAGGTACATACGCCTACACTGGAAGTGCTACTCTCTTCTTCCATGTCAGGGCAGGTTATGGGTTACATATTCTTCGTTGGCTTTACCATTATCAAGTAAGCTATATTTGGGGGTTAGATACTGTTGCCTTTGATGCTTTCAGATTTACAGGGTCTTTGTCTTTTTCTTCTGTCATTATTGTGGCAGGATCTGATTCAGACACAGGCTGACCTGGAACCCATTTCAGAACAGAAATCTTAACCTTCCAGCTGACAGGATTAAGGATGTAGAGCAACACACACCCTTAGAGATTTTGGCATTACAAGGTTATCTGTTTTAATTCCCCACAATTGCATACTCTGTGCTGGTTTTTATTGAGTGTGTATATTGTTCAGTTGAATTTTAGAACTTGCCAGTAAATTGTTCCACCCAGCCCACCAGAATACATTAATAGCAGGGAAATGCAACACCTAGGATTACTTCTGCTGTTTTATTGAGCACAAGAGCTAATCTTGTCACCTTAACTCCTACCCTGAAGGTATAAAAAGTTGGATTTCTATGTCTAAGAACACAGCAGATAATTTAAAAATGTAAGCATCATATCAACTCAGTATGTAAAAATCGCTACAGTATAATACAAGAAACACAAAGAATCAAGACA
Organism: Dipus sagitta; assembly: GCA_036346955.1. Taxonomy (NCBI): domain Eukaryota; kingdom Metazoa; phylum Chordata; class Mammalia; order Rodentia; family Dipodidae; genus Dipus; species Dipus sagitta. The sequence continues at coordinate 131,937,675 of CM070771.1, forward strand.
ATACAATCACACCAAAAATTATAACTCCATCAGAAATGACCCCCAATGAGATTGTTTTAGATGAAACACCTGAGAAGATTAAAAAAAAAAAAAGATTTTTATCTAAACTTAAAGAAATCGAAGGTATCAATGAAGAAAACAAAGGAATTAAGGAAGAAAACAAACTCCTGAAGGAATTCCAAGAGAACACAGGAAACTAGCTTACAAGACATCAGTAAGGAAATAGACATACTGAAGAAAATTTAGGCAGAAATTCTAGCACTGAAAAGCACAGTCAAATAAAAAATAAAAACAACAACAACAAAAAAAGCTCAGTGGAAAGTCTATCCAGTAAAAGGAGAGAACAGACTATATAAACTAGAAGACAAGGTGGCAGAACTAATACAGTCTAACAAAGAGAAAGATAAGTTAATAGGAAAGTATGAATGAGAATTTCAGGATATCCAGGGCACTATAAAAAGATCAAACATATGAGTTCTAGGTATAGTAGAAGGAGAAGAATTTCAATTCAAAGGCATAGTAGGCATTTTCAACAAAATCATAGAAGAAAAATTTCCTCAGTTTGGGAAAGAAATGTCAATACAGATACAGGAAGACTTTAGAACACCAACCAGACAAAACCTGGAAAGAACCTCTCCTCACCATATTATAATTAAACTACCGAGCACACAAACCAAAGAAAATATATTGAGAGCAGTTAGAGAGAAAAATCAAGTTACGTACAAAGGCAAGCCCATCAGGATCACAGCAGATTATTCAACACAAACTTTAAAACCCAGAAAGGCTTAGAAGGTTGTATTCTAAGTTTTGAAAGTAACAACTGCCAACTAAAATTACTTTTTTCTACAAAGCTATCTATCCATATTGAAGGAGAAGTAAGGACATTCCACAACAAAAACAGGCCAAAGAAACTTATAATAACTAAGCCACCCCTACAGAAAGAACTAGAAGGAATCCTTCATGCTGAAGAGAAAGCAAGGCACACACATGAGGGAACAGGAAAAAATAAACCATACTCAAATAATACTTAAAACAAGATGATAAAGGAAATCAGGAAGCACTATAAAATAAGAATGATGGTGAGAATAAACACATATCTTTGAATAATAACTCTTAATATTAATGGCCTCAATGCCACAACCAAAAGACACAAGCTTCCAGACTGGATTAAAAAGCAGGATCCTAGCGTTTGTTGCCTCCAGGAAACTCACCTCTCAATAAAAGATAGATACTGTCTTAGGGTGAAAGGATGGAAAATGGTATTTCAAGAAAACAGGCCTAGGAAACAAGCAGGTGTGGCTATCTTAATATCTGAAAGGATAGAATTCAAACCAACATTAGTGAGGAAAGACAAAGAAGGTCACTTTATACTGATTAAATGAACACTTCAACAGGAGACACTGCAGTCCTAAACTTATGTGCACCTAACAGTCAATATCCCAATTTCATCAAACAAACACTATTAGACTTAAGGGCACAGATAACACCAAACACAATTGTAGTGGATGACTTCAATACCCCACTTCCATCAAGTGACAGATCATCCTGGTCAAAAATAATCAGAGAGTGAGACTATGTGGCGATTTTTTCTGTGATTGGATAAGTTCACTGAGAATGATCTGAGAGACATCTGGATTAAATGATATCATGGGACAAATGGACTTAACAGATATCAACAGAATACTCCATCCAAATGCTACAGGATATACATTTTTCTCAGCAGCATGGAACATTCTCTAAAATATGCCATATATTAGGACACCAAGCAAATCTTAAAAACTACAGAGAAATTGAAATAACCCCTTGTACTCTATCTGACCACAATGGGATTAAACTACAACTCAGCAAGAAGAAAAACTACAGAGCATACACAAATTCATAGAGAATAAATAGTACACTATTGAATGATCAAGGGGCTATTAAAGAAATCACAAAGGAAATCAATAAATTCATAGAATCAAATGATAATGAGAATACACAATACCAGCACCTTTGAGACACAATGAAGGCAGACCTAAGAGGGAAATTTATAGCTCTGAGTGCCTATATTAAGAAACTAGAGTTTACAAGTAAACAATTTAATGCTTCACCTAAAGGCCTTGGAAAAACAAAAACAAGACAAACCAAAAATCAGTTGATGTGAAGAAATAATAAAGATTAGGGCAGAGATTAATGAAATAGAAATGAAATAGAAAAAAAAATCACTGAAACAAAGAGCTAGTTCTTAGAAAACATAATTAAGATTGATATACCATTAGCAAATCTGACCAAAAGAAAAAGAGAAGAGACAAAAATTAATAAAATTAGAGATGAAAAAGTCACCATTACAACAGATACCAAAGAAAATCAGAAAATCATGAAGACATGCTTTAAGAATATATATGCCTCTAAGTTTGAAAATCTGAAAAAATGGATAATTTCCTTGACTAATATGACCTGCCAAATTTAAATCATGATGGGATAAACCACTTAAACAGACCTATAACAAGCATGGAGATCTCAGCATGTATAAAAAGTCTCCCAATTTAAAAAGTCCAGGCCCAGATGGATTTACTGGTGGATTTTATCAGACCTTCAAGGAAGAACTAAGATCACTGATTCTCAAACTTTTCCATAAAATATAAAAGGAGGAATTCTATCAAACTTCTTCTACAAAGCCAGCATTATCCTGATACCAAAACCAGACAAAAACAGAAAAACAAAAACAAAACAAAACAAAAAAAAAAACAAGAAAATTAGAGACCAATCCCCCCAATCCCCCTCAGGAACATAGACGCAAAAATTCTCAAGAAAATATTGACTAACAGAATTGATGAATATATCAAAAAGATCACTCACCCCAACCAAGTAGGCTTCATCCCAGAGATGCATGGGTGGTTCAACATATGCAAATCGATAAATGTAATACACTACATAAATGGTTTGAAGGACAAAAAAACACATGATCATCTCAATAGATGCAGAAAAGGAGTCTGACAAAATCCAACATCCCTTCTTGGTAAAAGTCCTACAGAAACTTGGAATAGAAGGAACATATCTCAACATAATGAAGGCTACTTATGACAAACCAACAGTCATAATACTAAACATAATGTTAAATAGGGCAAAACCTAAAACTTTTCCACTAAGATCAGGAACAAGACAAGGCTGTCCATTGTCCTCAATCTTATTTAATATAGTACTGGAAGTCTTAGTTATAGCAATAAGACAAGAGACACCCATAAAAGGGATACAAATTGGAAAGGAAGAGATCAAATTATCATTATTTGCAGATGATATGATTCTATACATAAAGGACCCTAAAGACTCTACCAGCAAACTGTTAGAGCTGATAAACAATTTTAGCAACATATCAGGATACAAAATGAATACACAGAAATCAGTAGCTTTTCTATGTACTAACAACAAACCTGCTGAGAATGAAATCCAGGAATCACATTCACAATTGCCTCAAAATAAATGGATAAATAACTAATGTACCTTGGAATAAATCTAATTAAGGAAGTGGAGGATCTCTGCAATGGAAACTTTAAAACACTCGAGTGAGATACTGCAGAAGACATCAGGATACCCCATGTTCTTGGATTGGAAGAACCAATGTTGTGAAAATGTCAATCTTACCCAAATCTTACTCTACACATTTAATGCAGTCCCCATTAAAACTCCAGTGGTATTACTTATGGAAATAGAAAAAAATTCTAAAATTTGTTTGGAAGCACAAAAAAGCCCTCAAATATCCAAAACAATTTTAAGCAACAAAAATAAGGCTGGTGATATCACCACATATGATTTTACACTATATTACAAAGCCATAGTAAAAAACAAACACACAAACAAACAAACAAACAAACAAACAAAAAAAGCAGCATTGTAATGGCACAAAGAAAGTGGAACAGAATGGAGGACCCAGATATAAATCTATTAAGCTTCAGCCAGCTGATTTTTGACAAAAATGTCAATAATATGCATTGGAGAAAAGACAGCCTCTTTACCAAAAGGTGCTGGGAAAACTGGATATCTATATGTAGAAGGATAAAAATAGATCATTTTATCTATCCATGCACAATAATCAAGTCCAAATGGATCAAAGACCTTAATATTGGACATGAAATTCTGAAAGTGCTAGAGGAAAAAATAGGGGAAACTATTCAACATATCTGTATAGGCAATAATGACTTTTTGAATATAATCCCAGTTGTTCAGAACAGAAAACCACTTATCAACCAATGGGATCTCATGAAATTGTAAAGCTTTTGTACAGCCAAAGATACTACCTACAGAATGGGGGAAAATCTTTGCCAGATAGACATCTGACAGAGGATTAATATCTAGGATACATAAAGAACTGAAAACTAAATAATAAGAAATCAAATAATCCAATTAAAAACTGGGCTAAGGGACTGAATAGAGAGTTCTCAAAAAAAAGAAATATAGATGGCATGAAAGCATCTCAAAAAGTGTTCTACATCCTTAGCCATAAGGGAAATGCAAATTAAAACTACTTTGAGATTTCATCTCAAATGACAATAAATGTTGGCAAGGATGCAGATAAAGAGGAACCCTTCTACACTGTTGATAGGAATGTAATCTGATACAACCATTGTGGAAATCATTGTGGATGTTCCTGAGACAGCTAAAAATAGATTTAGCATATTACCTAGTTATGCCACTCCTCAACATATATCCCAAGAACTCTTCTCAGTTCTTTAGAGATACTTGAAAAACCATGTTTATTGCTGCACTATTCACAGTACCTAGGAAATGGAACCAGCCTAGATGTCTTTCAATTGATGAATGGATAATGAAGATGTGGTACATTTATACAACAGAATTCTATTTAGTGGTAAAGAAAATTGAAATTATGAAATTTGCAGGGAAATGGATGGATCTGGAAAGGATTATTCTAAGTGAGGTAACCCAGGCCCAGAAAGCCAAACATTACATGTTTCATCTCATATATGAATCCTAGTTGCAAATGTTCAGACTTGTGTGTGGGTTGGAGTAAAAATTGGTAACAGAGGCCAGTAAGCTAGAAAAGGGCTATAAGGAAGGGGAGAGAGGGATGCACTTAAGGGGACGGTACTTTGTATATGTAAGTAGATGGACAAATTACTATGGGTTCCCTATGCAAGGTCAGGGGAAGAGAATGAGTAAAAGGAGTGTGGGGGGAGGGTAACTCAAAATTCAAGATGTTTTGAATAAGCCACACGATAACCTACTTTTTTGGATAATGGCACATCCAGAAGCCATAGACTGTTACTAGAAAAAAAAAAAATAGTGCCAGGGATGGGATACCTTCCAGTGAGTTGTTGGCCAGGGCAGTCCCTGATGCCCATAAAACATTACAGGCTATTGCCAAGGCTCTTGGTTTCTCGCCAGGAATAGATGATAAGACCCTATTGCTAAAGACTCCACATGCCTAGACTGTAATGTCACCAAGAAATCAAACTGGGGCTGAGTTTAAAACCTTCTCCCATTAGACCAGCTGACAGAAAGCTGGCAAAAACTGCACTACATGTAGTCTTATGGGAGACAGAAGCCATTATTGTTGCAAACAGTGGGTACTGCAAGCCTCAAGTTTGTTTAGCCAGACCAAATGACTGCATGGGTGCAATAGTGGCATGTCTGTTATGGGGGAAACCAACTGCTCTCTAATTGGACTAGAGACCCTCTCTATGGGAGGGAATACATACCTGGTATTGAAAACCTACCCAAAAACCTATGGTGGGGGAGGTCATGAGCATTAGGAATGTAATGCTTGCTCTTGTCTGGCTAGATGCAAACATTGTGCTCAACAAACTGCCCTATAAGCACTTTACTTAATGTTCACACCCATATATTAATGCTACTCTCACTTTTGGTTATATAATCTTCTCTTTTCAGATAGTAGTAACCACTGGGATGACCCAAAAGGCAACGTAGTGTAGAGAAGACTTGATAGAGGAATGTTCAGGCCTGAAACAACCCTATCACACCTTTGAAGGCTCAGGGTCCATTGCAGAAGAGGGGGTGGAAAGAATATAAGAGCTGGAAGAAGGGTAGGATTGCTTACAATGCAATTGACCAGACATAAATTGGCCTTGATATCCATGACCTCACAGTGCCTAGTACTATCTTCACAACCAATGCATAATATGAGAAAAAGATGATGACATCAAAATAAAAGAGAGACTAATGGAGAGAGGCAGGGGATATGATGGAGTGTAGATTTTTGAAGAGGAAAGTTGGGCAGGTGAGGAAATTATCATGGTTTATTGTTTGTAAGTATGAAAGCTGTCAATAAAAAGGAAAAAGAAGAGAAATACATGCCTAGTCCGTATAATCAAGAAAAAGAATTATAATCATCTACTTAGGCTAAGAAGGTTATGTTTATGAAGAAACAAGGAAAATAATATTCGGAGTCATTTATTAGGACTATGTTACTCATTGTTCTTTGTTTTCCCCACAAATCTCTGAAGAAAATATCTTTAAAAGAATATAAATCTTTTTTAGACAAATATATTTTCACCTCACATAGTTTTACATGCAGAATGAAAATCTTACCCACAGTAAAAAGAAAAAGAGCAGATTATAATTCTTTTGCTTTGTAACTGTGCTCTCTCCACAAATTTCAATGAGTATTATAAAGAAAACCATATAATGAAAAATTATGAAAAAAATCTTTAACTTTTAATTTCCCCAGAGGATTTACCCCACTTTACAATGCTTCACTGTCATTATTTTGGCCTAGAGTTCTTCTGTCTATGGTTTCTAAGAGATTTTTAGTATGTTTAAAAGCAAGAATTATTGCTTTACTAATCATTTTTATTTTGAGAATATTTTAATTCTATGTTTGAAGTAAAACAAATCTATTCTGTAGTTACTCTTCAGTTATGAGAGTGAAGAATAGTCTATTGGCTCAATTAAAGAAAACTTGGTAGAAAATGGCTTTATAATTTGCCTTAGGTGACATCCCTAGTCATAAATATGGACTGAAACTAGTACTAGAAGTCTGAGGCAAGAACATCACATGTTTGAAGTAAAACTAAACTATATAGTAAGACACTGTCTCAATAACAAAAACAAAATAGCAACCATAACAAAAGAATATGTTGAAAGGGCTCTATTTGTTTCAAAATATTGATAAATACATAGTTTGCAAAACATATTAAACTGAGAAATCTGAAAGGACAATTTTTACAAAAAAATTTAGTACATTTCCAAAAATTCTAAATTGAAAATGTTCTTTAATGTAGCTACAGTGACAAATGATATTAGTTTACTCCACAGAAGACATAGTAACACATTAAATATCCACTTCTAAAATTAAAATTATCACTTTAATTTATTGAATGCCAAATTCATTGTATTTTAACCAATAATATAGGATATAAAATAGTTTTTTATCTTAGTAAACAAAAATCCAATAATTACAAATAGGCTACTGTTTATCTGTATCAATAACAGAATATAATGCTTTTTACTATTAAATCATCTTGCTAGAGGAATTCCAGAAATAGTGTTGAGGCAAATATCAACTCTAACAGCATTAACTCAATTTATTTCTTAAGATATAATAATAGGGCTGAAGAGATGGCTTAGCTGTTAAGGCATTTGCCTACAAAACCAAAGGATCCCAGTTCGATTCTTCAGGACCCACAGAAGCCAGATGTACAAGGGGGCGTATGTATCTTGCATTCATGTGCAGTGGCTGGAGGCCCTGGCATGCCCATTCTCTCTCTTTCTCTCTTTCTGTCTCAAATAAATAAAATAAATATACTAAAAGAATAAAAATAAAAAAGATATAATAATAAAAAAGGAAAGTGGAGTACTGCTCAGTTAAGTTTTTAATTACAGTTGAGTAATATTTTTAGGGGGAGCGTTAAAACAAGTTCTTGCTCTATAGAGGAGGCTGACTAGTAGCTGAGTCAACTACCTGTTGTGTCTTACCCAAGCCACATTTGTCACCATTCCTCAATAACAAGTCATAATGGAAAGAGAAAATATGCGGCAGAAATTAAGAAATGAGGTAGAGGAAGGATTAACTCTTGGCCTCTTGTGCCTTTATCTGGAGCATGTCTCTAATCCCAAAATAGATTGCCTCGCCATTAAGAATGATTAAAGGTGGTAATTAGACTAAAAGAAACCTATGACTTTAAAATCAGGCAGACTAGACTAAGTCTTCTAATGGACTGAAACATTCATACAGACACACAACACACACACACACACACACACACACACACATTCACTCACACACATACACACATGAGTTTTATTATCTCCATAGAAATTCAAATGATGATTATCTTATACAAATATTTGTGGCCAAATAATTTATATTGAACAAAACTAAAATTTCTTGGTAAAGGCCAGAGCTCTCTTCCTCCATTTGCACATAACTGTTCAAGGTTTGGGATTTTGGAACGCCTTTTTTATGATAAGTAAGGATGCCTCCATGCTGAGAAGTGAGAATGGCAGCTTCCACCAGGCCCTATATCTGCATATCACCCAGAGCTCCTCCCTTGCACAGAAGTTTTCCTACTCCTCTTTCCATAATCCTTGAAGCAGTCTCTCTGGCCCTCTCATATTATATTGAGTTCTCTTCTTCTTTGCTTGGCTAAAGGGCACCCAACACCCCTCCCCCCCCACACACACACCTCCTTTTCCTTCTACCCTTCCTCTCCCCCTCCCTTCCCTCCTTCTTTCCTTCCTTCTTACCTTCCTTCCTTTCTTCCCCTCTCTTTCTTTCACTCTCTCTGAATTTTTTGCTTCTTGGCGTACATCCCCTTTCTACATCTTTCCCTTCCTAATTTCGTCTTTTTCTTCCCCATCTTCTTCTTTCTCTCTCTTCTTCCTTTTCCTATTATCTATGACAATAAAGTCTTAACCTCAAGAAAACAGTTTGTCCTGTTACCTCTATTTTAACTCGCAAATTTCATGAGTAGATTTTTAGGTACTCATTTTAGTAACCAAAAAGTGGGCCATCACCAAACACTAAGTCTGCCCAGGCCTTGATTTGGGCTATTTCTATCACCAGAAAAGGGAGAGATGAATTCCTACGGAAATTCACATGGCATGCTTCAGACAAAGCTACAGGCTAATTTCTACAGAAAGCCACCAAGTTTATAGTATTTTGCTAGAAAAGCTAAACTGACAAAGACAGTAATGTCATTGATTCTTCTTGACTTCTTGAAGCACACATTTCATTAGCATATGGTCAACCATCTATGTTTCTTTCCAAACCTTTTCTTTTGAATTTATTTTCATCTATGTCTTCACTACTGAGTTGTTACCTGCATAACTCTGCCCTTGAACCTGAAAATCTGATCCCAACTTATCCATAAATTCTCTTCCCATCTATTTCACTGTCTCTCACCCCCTATTTCCCTCTCCCTTTCTATCTTCTCTCTCTCCTATCTCCAACTTGTTTCATATTCTTTCATTGCTGTAATTATTGTTATATAAGAACAATAGCATACCCATGTTTATAGTCCAGGCCTTATCCAGCACAGCAAATTCACACAACTCATTACCAGTCGTGCATATGCATGTGCATTTCCTCTATTTATCCCCAATTTAGTAGACTTCAATCTAAACTCCTCTTTCTTTTCAAAATCTCTTCATCTAATGACACTCATAGGGAAATGTTGTTCTCCTTATTAGGTACGTAAGATACACATTTGGGAACTAACTTTTTACTCTTTGCTCTCCATATAAAATGATTCAGTTAATAATTGTGATTAATTCATCTTTAATGGCCCTCTCTTGTCCATCCGCTACTGTTCCTCTGGTCGTCAGTGTCTTCCACTTGCAATTATGTAATGGTATCTAGTTTTCTATTCTCTGTGCCACCAAGAAAACTTCAAATCAGTTCACGTCATTCTTCTGCTTAGAACTCTGGAACCTAGAGTTCTCTTGGGTATCAAATTCTTAGCTGTCTAAACTCCAGACAACTGTCTTTCCCAAAGTCCAGATCAAGTTTTCCAACACCATCATCACTTTCCCTAATGCATTGTCTTGTCCATCCTATGCACCATTCATGTCTAAATGTAAACACCGACAAGGGCTTTAATTCTTTTCTTCCCCTAAGAGGTACCATATTTGACACCATGTTGCCTTTTATCACGTTAAATCTTAGATGTCTCTCCAAAGAAAGCAGCCTCTTAAAATAAGAACTACTTATCACACATGCCTCAATGCAGACCACGTGGAGAACATTCAGTCAATATTTGGCGGCTGAGTGGTTGTCTATCCAATGATAATTGGGGTATGTCAATAATTACTTCAAGTATCAACGTCAGGTGAGACATCTTCTTCTTCAGAATTCTTTTATTAAATATTTTCGTGTACAGATTGGTACAACCTGCCAAATGACAGAAACTTGGCAATGATATAAGCTGCTGCATCTGAGACATGCTATTTAGTATGAACACCAACATTTAGAAAACTGAAATCCCTTTCAGAAATCTTTTAATTAGGTAGTCTTTTTGTTTACATATGATATTGCACATCCTGTCACTAATAGAAATTAACTTGGATTTCATTTGGAATGAACACTGATAATTATTCTTCCTTTTCAGATAAATGCACAAAGGACAGTACTGAGGAAGTCTCACTTTAAAATTGAAATTGGTATAACTCCAAAAAAGCCAGAACATTTATTACAGTCTCAAAAACTATGTTATTTCTAAAACCTGCAGCCAGGATTGAGTACCCGTGTCAGCTATTTTTACTTCTAATGTATCAACAAAACCACCTTCAGTCATAGTAAACTGTCACTTAACCCACAATCTTTCCTTCTTCTAATTCTAGGTTATCATAAGTATTCATAGACAAACTTTTATAAAACCATAAGACTAATTTTCAAAATTGTGAGTGTGGGTTGTGCATTTATCTGGAACAGAAGCCACACCATTTATCAGGTTCCTCAAATGTATTTAAAAGGCAAAAGAAATTAACAATTAATAATAATCATTTTATAGATTAAAATATTGAAATCCATTTAAATATTCCTATAATGTGAACAGATAATTATTGGTACAAAGAAAAGAGTACTTATTTGTTGAATCAGATAAAACAGTCATAGTTTAGATTGTTTTCCATCACACTAAATAATAATCTGGTAGCAATAGAAATAGGAGTATATTATTCAGACTTGTCATTGCTGTGGTCAAATATCTGAGAGAACACAAAGGATAGATTTATTTTTGCTCATGCTTCCAGAGGTTTCATTCCGTGATCTGTCAGCTCCATTGTTTTTTAGTCATTGTAAGACAGAACACCATGGCAAGAATGACTTGATAAAGCAACATTGGTCACCTCATGGTAAGCAGAAGACAGAGAGAAGCAACCAACAGCTACATTGGTGGCCCTTAGTACAAACAATTATGCTGCCTCCAATCTGGGCAGGTCTTCCCTGTTCAGTTAATTCTTGGTGGAAACATCCTCACACACACTCTGCTAATCTCCTAGGTGCTTCTCAATGCAATCAAGATAAATCATTACAAGAGATGATAGTTTTGAAAGTTCGTTTTATGTGTGCAAATGAAGGCCAAAGTAGTGACTCTTGCTGCCAGAAAATGGGGAGAGGGAAGGGAATCTAGAACACTACCAGTATTTGTTTTAATTCTAAAAGGTGGCTATTTATTTATTTAAGAAAGAAATAAAGAGGCAGATACAGAGTCAGTATGGGTGAGCCAGTTTGCCACTGCAAAAAAAAACTCCAGTCCAATGCACCATCTGGATTTACATAGGTGCCTCCACTTTGTGCATCTGAATTTATAGGGATTCTGGGGGAACCAAATCCTGATTGTCTCAAGTAAGTACCTTTAACCACTGAGCCATCTCTCCAGCCCACTAAATGTTCTCTTTTCAAGACCTGCTATAATACAGCCTTAATCCATTCTTTACTTGCTCTGCTGATTGGTGAATTCCTAATCTTTCCTTTATCAGTCTTTTCACTGCCTCTGTCTTTTATAGATTGTTTTTCTGTTCTTTTAATATTTTGTTTATTTCTTTATTCATTCATTCATTTATTTCAGAAAGGGAGAGAGAATGGGTGCACCAGGGCCTCTAGCCACTGCAAATGAACCCCCAATGCATGTACCACCTTGAGCATCTGGCTTTCTTGGGTACCAGGAAATCACACCTAGGTCCTTTGGCTTGGCAGGCAAATGTCTTAACCACAAAGCTATCACTTCAGCCCCAAGATTTTTTTTTAAAGGCTACTAATTCCTTGCTTGAACTAGAATCTAAAGTGTCAAACCAAGCTGGGCATGGTGGCACATGCCTTTAATCCCAGCACTTGGGAGGCAGAGGTAGGAGGATCGCTGAGAGTTTGAGGCCACCCTGAGACTACACAGTTAATTCCAGGTCAGCCTGGACCAGAGTGAGACCCTACCTCGAAAAAACAAAAAATAAATAAATAAATAAATAAAAATTAAAAAAAATAAAGTGTCAAACCAGAAGAACAGAGAAATAATTACAGAAGAGCTTTGCCTACAAATGTCTTTTATAAAATAATATTATTTTATTATTTATTTAATGAGTTTTTATTCATTATGTGTGTATATTGGTGTGACAGGTCTTCTTCCTCCTGCAAATTGGCTTCATATGGGTGGTTGGTGAAATGTTTTATTTAAAAACATGAATATATATGTGTGTGTGTGTGTGTGTGTGTGTGTGGTGAGAAAAATTGCATGGACAGCTTAAAATGTCTGGCATAAAAAAATCATCTCCAAAAGGAAATATGGACTTGAAATAATATTTCAATATTTTTATTTATTTTCATTTGGCATTCGGAGATTTAGGTGATATTCATTCTTGCATTTTCTCAAACAATCTGTTTAAGAGGATTATCATCCCCCTTCCTCTCATCAGTTCCTCTCCTCACTTGACTCCTCCCCCAGGATCCTCCTACCTTCTGTTTACATGTCATTTGTGTCCTTTTGGCCTGTTCTCATCCCTTTGCCTACGCTTCTCTTTATACACATTCTTGGCTACCATTCCATCTTTATATATTTTACCCCCCATTCACCTCTCTATATATACATACTTACACTTAGAAATATTATGAGATAGGACCTGTACATCAGAGAGGAAATGCAGCTTTTGGCCTTTCTGAACTTGGGTCACTGCATTTAATAAAATACATTTTAGGTTCATTTTCAGGAAAAATTTATAATTACATTTTTCCATATTTCTGAATAGAATTCCATTGTATCACATGCGCCAAGTTTTCATTATCCGTTCATCTTTTGGTGGGCATCTAGGCTGATTCCAATTCTTTTTTTTTCTTTTTTTGAACATTTTATTGACAACCTCTATTCATGTAGACAATGTACCCTGATAATAATCCCCTCCCACCACCCTCCTTTGTCTCCCTTTCTTATCCTCCCTTACAAATCCCTTTTCTCCAACTACTCCCTCTCCTATTTTGATGAGATTTAAATCTTAACTATTGTGAACAGAGAAACAATTAGCATGGATGTGCAAATATCAAACAGTAATGAGTTTTACCATAAGTAAATATAGCCTTTAATTAGCACACTTTCCATTTATGATCATTATATCTTAAATGAATATCTTGCAATTTCAGTCCCAAATAATGGAAGAAACCTTGAAAGCTTCCTTAAGCTACTCATGGTTTCTACTACTTTTAATAACCTTGTCCCTGAACTTCAATGAGGTATTTTGTGCTCCTCTCCTGAATGCTATAGTTGAACTCTGGTGCCATGGAAAAGCGGAAATGTGAAAACTTTATGGAGATTATTTTAGAAGAGTTTATTGAGATGATCAGAAGAAAACTAAAGATCAAAATAAGGATGCCATGGCCTAAGGCTGATCTTAAAGATACTACATTAAGTTACAGCTCACATACTTTTTTATTTTATTTTATTATTTTAGTATTTATTTATTTATTTGAGAGAGAAAGAGAGCAGCAGTGAGAAAGAATGGGCAAGCTAGCTCCTTCAGCCACTGGCAAACAACAAACTCCAGACTTGTGCACCCACTTGTGTACATGTGCAACATTGCACACTTGAGTCACTGTGTGTCTGGCTCATGTGGGACCTGGAGATTTGCACATGAGTTCTTAGGCTTCACAGGCAAGTGCCTTAACCACTAAGCCATTTCTCCAGCCTTCAGATGCTTCTTTTTCAAAAAAGACCACTTGTTTTCTTTGGATGATCCTCTGAATACTGATTACATTTTGCTACTGAAATTGTCATATTACATAACATGGAAGCGAAGCATTTTAGATGGCTTATTGTCAACACTAACTGATACAGCGACTACTTAAAATCCAAGAACTTCATGAAAATTTCCCCCCAAAAGTAGCATACACTCTCCTGAGAAAAGATGTGAAAAGAAAGAAAAACTTTATTTATATTGTTAGTCTTCATTCATATTCACACATTATGTTCAATCCAGAATTAAATCAATTGGTTCATAAGCATTTTATTGGCATATAGTAATTGAACAAATTTGTGGATTTGATTGTACTATTTTCATATATGCATACAATATAAAATAATCATATTGACTATCTTCATAATCCTTTCTTATCCCACTGTTTATATTGATTCTATTCCTTTTCTCTAGTAGACCTTTGTTATTTAATGTCTTTTCCTCTAGATTCAACATATTAAAAACATATATCTGACAATTAATTTGCTAAGTAATAGCTTATTTTTCTTAACATGATACAATCCACTTCCATCCATGTCTTGTAAATTATTTGATGCCCTTCTTTATGGCTGAATTTCACACACACACACACACACACACACACACACACACACACACATATATATATATAATGTGTGTGTGTCATTTCTCTATCTATCCACTAATTGGCTGATGAACACCTAATTCCATTCCATAATTAGTATATAAATAAATTTCCTATAATAAACAATGACATCCAGATATCTGTGTTTTGTTGACTTGGCATTTTTCAGGTATATATCCAGAAGTAATACAGTAGTCATAATTTTAATTTTTAAGGAACTTCTATTCTCTTTTGCATAATGTCTAAACTAATTTACATTCCCACCATAAAAGGTTTTCTTTTCCCTTTATATTCTTACAAGAATTAGTTGATTTCTGTTTAAAGGCATTGATTTGCAGGGAAACACTAGTCTTGTAATTGGCATGATTTTGTGTGCTTACAATACCAGCTGTTGGGAGGTTAAGGCTGAAGGAGGGTGAGTTTGAGGCCAGCCTTGGCTATGTAGTTAAACCCTACTTCAAAACAACACCAGAAATTATTCAGTCTAGAATGTGAGGACTGAGGTCCCAGTATTAATGAACCTGCTCTGAGCATAAGCAGGCCCCACATAGCTGAAGTGAGGGAGATGGGCAAGGCACTGATTATGAATCAGATTTCATAGACACTCTTGGGCACTCAGATCATAACACTCCTAGATGTGTCGTTTTTAAATATGAAGGGCAATCAGTGAGGCACACATATTTCTGCATTTACACATACATACAGACATGAAGGTTACACTGTACGATACAGTCTGTTGACCTACACATGGCACTAGGTCCTTCAAATATTGATTCAGTTTAGTCGGTCTTTAATGAAATGAAATATATACTACGTGTTAGCTTAAGGTCTGGGCTATGGATGCACTTCTGTAAATTGAAATAATAAATTAAATATGTTTCTTGTAGTTATGTTGGAGATAATGGTGGCTACTTTCCACTGGAAGAATGTGTCATCTCTCTATGCAGCTTTGCGCTTCTTCCTTACCCTGAAAATGCAAAAAATACTAGATCTTTTAACTCCCAAGCCTTAAAAATAGTTACCTAGGATTTTCTAGTTGTCATATGTTAATGGTGCTCTATAATTGCAGCTCCTGATACTTTAAACCATTCAGACCATGGGAATAATGAAGAGAAAGTGAAAAAGCAGAAAAGTCCACTTTACTAATCAATTTACTGGTAGCTAAGTAGAGACTAGTACAAAGGGAAGAAATGCAAGATGCATTTTTAAGGACTTCAAAGCAAATGCATCTTTTTTTTCCCCTTTTTAATCCTGTATTTCTTTTCTAAGTCTAAGATATTAATGTTTGTATAGCAACAGCAGAAAATAAAATCAAAATAAAAATGTGTAATAGGAGCCGGGCCTGGTGGCACACGCCTTTAATCCCAGCACTTAGGAGGCAGAAGTAGGAGTATCGCCATGAGTTCAAGGCCACCCTGAGACTACATAGTGAATTGCAGGTCAGCCTGAACCAGAGTGAGACCCTGCCTTGAAAAACAAAAACAAAAACAAACAAACAAAAAAGTATAATAGCTCTAAGGTGTTTCTTGCAGTGCACACCTGTGTTGTGTTGCCCAACCTCGCTGCAGCCTTGATTCCTCTGAACACACATGAGCACCGCTCATGCTTCTATGCTGCACAATGCCAACAAACCCTGCATGAAGCACCGGGGGCTCAGATTCCAGATTATTGTATGTCACGATGCTTTTACTGTACATGCAACGATTTTTTTTTGCTGTTAATATAAACATAATATTTTAATTACAGAAGACAAAACCTTTCATTTGTTTGTACCATGATTCATCAAAAAGTATCAAATAGCTGTATCTTCACATTGTATTTTGTTAGAAATTTCATTTTTAAAATTTGTTGTTGGAGAGTCTGATTTGGGTTTCATAAAATATTGTTAAATGAATACTGATTTGGAATTGGGGCAAAATTTCCAAAATCTTATCAAATGATCCTCAGCATACTACTGCAAATTTACACTATGTTTTTATGAGAAATGGGATTAACAACATTAGTGATATATAAAATCAAAATATTCATCAACTCTGTAACATGCTAAAAATTCTATGTCCTTTAGTATCAAAGTTTCATCCAAGGGCTGGGGAGATGGCTTAGTGGTTAAGCGCTTGCCTGTGAAGCCTAAGGACCTCGGTTCAATGCTCCATTCCCCAGGACCCACGTAAGCCAGATACACAAGGGGGCGCATGCGTCTGGAGTTCGTTTGCAGGGGCTGGAGGCCCTAGTGGACCCATTCTCTCTCGCTCACTCGCTCTGAAATAAATAAATAAATATAAACAAAAAAATTTTTTTTTAAAAAGTTTCATCCAAGATTTAATTCTTTATGTAAAACCTTAAAAGGTATATTAATAACCAAATTTGCTTTCATCTTTAATAAATGTTATGTATTCAAAAGGATCATTTTAAAATAAATTTCTTTATGGCTTATGATGAGTAAATCATTTGTATGCTTGTTCTACATACTAGCATACCTGAGGTTGTGTAAAAATTTCTGAGGAATTATAGGGGTTACAAATGGAACAAGTTTAAGAAATCCTGCTCTAGGAAAAGGATTTCCAAACACAGTCTGAATGGTGTCATGCCAACACACAGTAACAGCAAAAGTGCTTTTAGAGAGTAGGAGGGGTGGTTTTTAAAAATGAGCACCTTGTCATATATGTGTTTCTTTGGCATTTATAGAGCTACTTGCATATATATATATATATATATATATATATATATATATATATATATATCCTCCAATTTGCATTAACTGATTGCTTGAGTGGCTTCCTGTTTTCTGAATAAAAAACCCATGGGTGTATGGAATTATAAAAGGAAACAACTATAGGGAGCGATACAACAGAGAATTGGGGCTTTGCTCTAGAAAGTTGTCTTGATCTTGATGAAATTTGCTGATGTTTTCCTTTGTTCAATTACTGCACTACAGTAAAATTTCTTTCCTAGGTCAACTATTTGAACATTTTGGCCTTTAGCCTCTTGTCATAATTTGAATGCCTTCAACTTTTTCTCCAGAAATTTAAAGCAAGAATATCAAGCCAAAGGTTGTCTTAGATGGAGCATATTAAAGCCCTATCATGGCTGTCATTTGACTTCCCATTGAGCTTTTCTTTTGAGAATTTCAAAGTCTCTAAAAATTTCAGATGACTTCAGAACAGCACTGGACTATGTGAAGGCCAAACACCCTTTGTACTATGAGCAATGACATTCTGGACACTGAACACTTGATTAACTTTCCATATGGCATCAGGCCCAGGTCAGATGTGTTTTGATTGTAAACTTTAACTTTATCTATAGGATGAACAATGATCTTAATTTAATCAATTGATTTCAAACAAGGCAATTAAAAATATAGCTGGCCTCTGAAAAAGCACTGATCATTCTATATGAGCAAGATTTGAAATAATAAAAGTCACATGTGTTCTCCAAACTTGTCACTGCCCCAGGACTTTCCCTTGGCAAGATTTTCCATTGTAATAAAATTTACTATTTTTAAACCTAAAGAATTTTTTTAATATTTGCTTTTGCTTTCTTTGAAGATATGTTGAAAAATACACCTTACGTGATGCATACTTACTTGGTTGTGATTCCATTTCCAGAAAGAAAATGAAAGTAGTGGGTGTTGTGTTGGTGTTAACATATTCACTGAAGTATGTTGTTAGGCATATAGTATCCAGGATTTTTTTCTTGCTTGTATATTTTAGGTGGAAAATGCTGGACATGCATTTTATGTATATAAAATATAATGTCCAAGTGGGGACCATGTGTGAGGACATGAGTACTTTAAAGCTAGATGTTGTCAGCAGAGATGAGTTTTCAATGTGGAATTTTAGACTTCATTTTATTGTCCCATATAGTATTCCCCAAAAGCAGCAGGCAAAAAATCAGGAGTGTTCAAATGAAATGATCCTCAAGGGTGTGAGATGTGCTTTTTGCCTGCAAATTGTCTCTATTGACAGAGTTGGCTCCACTTTGCCATTGAACTCTGACAAGGTGATTATTTTAAAAAACTAAAATATGGTGCATAATACATTTTAGCCTGCAGCTAAAAGTTAAGTGTGAATATTCATTCACTCTTGCTCTTCAGTGGGAAGAAGGGAGAGAAAAGAAACAACCACAACACAAAAAGGTAGCAAGAGTTGCAAATTGTTAACCACTATCAATTATGTGCAGTTAAAAACAATGTTTAAATAAGATAATTTTTAACATGAATTCTTTTTGTTTTGATGTGGAGATATTACAGCATGCTTTGTTTTCCTTCACAATACATTACAGATTCAGGGTAAAATAGCGAATTTAAGTATAGTAAAGCACATGGCTCCTTACACTGAAGACACCTTCTCACACAAAAATGACAAACATAAGTGCACCCTGTTACAGAGACATGCTTCATAGCCACAAATGTGTGCCAAGAATGTTAAAACCATCTTTATTTTGTGTCTTGGCTCTATATAGTTATTTCTCAGATAGAATGGATTTAGAAATAATGTCCCCCTTTCTTTGATTGTGCAAGTGGCTTGAGCCACATTTAATGGCATGGCTTGGTTTTGGGTGGGTTTTGAGACAAAGTCTCTCTATATACCTCAGGTTAGCCTCAAATTTGCAATTTTGCTATCCTAAATTAAACTGAATGCCTGGATGAAGCTTATTGTATATGAAAGAGGAGGAAAAATTCAGCATTTGAAATGGCACTATGATAAATGTATTTTAAGATATTTACTTAACCTTCATTAAATTCAAGTTTGTTTAAATCATATGAAAATTAGGTTAAAGTTTCCCTTTTCTTTCCCTGTTGGAAACTATCTTTAAGAGTAAAATAGAATTGGAGGACGATCTTAAAATGATTCAAGGGGTTGTACTGATTTTTAAGAACTTACATGGTACATATTTACAAGTGTTAAATGCTCCAAGTCAACCATTTTATACCAGTATTGTAAAATGACTTGAGGTGAAATACAATTAATTTATATATGACGTGACGTTTCCAATGGAGAAAAGATGGCTTGGTCATAAAGGAAAATGCTGACAACGTTGTGCCATATAAAAAAACCAACAATTAATGCCTGAAATAAATAAACTGTATGCACCATAATCAAAATCCAAATGACAACTTGGGAACATTTTCAATTCATATTATAAAAATTCATTTTCTCTCTGTATATGTAAATTGATCCTTTCAATGTGATCAGAAGAATCAGTCCAACAGATGAAAGGTCGAATGGCTCCACAGTAAAAAGGATGTTCAATTTCACTCATCTTCAGAGAAATACAAATTAAAACCATACTTACAGCAGTTTTGCCTAACAATATGACATAGATCAAAAATCTGATAGCATGCTGCATTGCTAAGGGGAAAGAAAATAATCTTTTTTTTACTTTGATGAAATAAGAGCAAATTATAAGAACCATATGAAATACAATTTGATTCTAGCTACTGAAATTTAAAACTCACCATCTTTTGAAATAATGTATAACTCTTAAGGGTTTATATATTAAACTCAATCATATTCAAATAGCATAAATAGGGCTGGAGAGATGCTCAGTGGTTAAGGTACTTGCCTGCAAAGCCTAAGGACCCGAGTTCAATTCCCCAGTGCACATATAAAGCCACATGCACAAGGGGGAGTATACATCTGGAGTCCATTTCCAGTAGCTAGAAGCCCTGGCATGCCCATTCTCTGCCTCTCTCTCTCTCTCTCTCTCTCTCTCTCTCTCTCTCTCTTTCTCTCAAACAAAAAAATCAATAAATAAAGTAAATATTTAAAGAAAAGCAGCATAAACATATTAGTAATTGAATATTTTTAGTAGTGAAATAGAAGCAAAAATATTACTCATCAGCTGAGGACTATTACATAAATTATGCTTAGGAAATGGTACACAATTCAGCCATAAACAACAATGAGTATTTTTTTTTTTGGTCTATTTGTTTGAAAACATACTACTATAGGAGAAGAAAAATAAACCATGATACACTGTAAAACATTTCACATCTTCAGTATAAAGAAGGGAGGGTAACTATATTAGAAATACTTGTGTATGTTTGAGTTATGTCTGAGTGAATACAAAATAAAGAATGATATAAGGTCATAGATGAGTCAATAAGCAACAGAGGGAAACTCCGGGGGACCATTTCTGTCAGAAATAGCATTTAGATGTACAAATTAAAGAATTTATGAGAAAAGCATGTCTTTCTAAATTGTAAGTCCATCAACATACTTTAAACACAGGACCTGTGCACTCTGAGGTAAATAGGCCATGGCACTGCTCAAGAGACAGAACTCCACCAACAGTTCTGAGCTGAAGCCTTAGATGGAACACAGAGTTGTCTCAACTTGGCTATGACTCATTACATTGCCCAGTGCTCCTGAGGAGATGGCCCGGGAAAGGCCAATCAGGCTGTCCATGGCCACAGGAAGTCATGACCCAAAGGTTATACAATTCCATGTGCTTCAGTAGAGCAAGAACTCATTCATCACTGGGAGTAGAGGTTGTAGTCTCCACTAGTATGACTGCATTTCCTGGTTATGATGTCCTTGTGTAAAAATGTCATGCAATATAAAAATGGTTACTGAGGTGCAACTTGGGACAGAAAACAAAACAAAGATACCTAGTTTATACAAGCAAGGAGCTAATTATATTTGTGTCATTAGTCCATACCTCTAACAAAAACACTCAGCAATGTGGGGAGTTGTGTTGATCATTTTATGGGATGAAATACAAATCCTCTGAAGATTCATAAATCGGAATTAAATAGAGCTATATAAAAACATGCTGATATGAAAGCCTTATCACTCAATGTGTTTTCAGATGTGTATTTTTAGTTCAGTAAAATTAAGATAAATATTGTTTTACATTCTTTTCAAAAAGGTCTTTCAATTATTGATATCATTGCATGTAATGTACTAAATCATGTAAAAAAAAAACCTGCAATTGTTAATACTTAAGGAGACTGTTTTAACTCTTTTCATGTGTAGCCCACATTTTGCACTCTGATATCTCTCTTATACTCTAACTATTGTATTCTTGAAGTCCAAAATTGAATAACTTTGAAACTAAGATTGAGACACTAAATTCACTTGTATTAAAGACTCTTTTCCCATCTTTCCAGGCAGAAATAATCGCAGATGCTTTATATTACTAGTTAACTTTTCATTTCTATATCATTCAATTTCATCAGCGAGACTTCAGACTACTTAAGGAAAATGATTTAGTTATCACCTTTCCCAGAATGTGTAATACATGGTGTAACACCTTGTCCATCATAGTTTTTAATAAGTATGTGTAGATCACCAAAAAGAGACATGTAGAGAGAAAGCAGCCAAACATAAGAGAACAAAATTAAGACATAAAACAGAATGCATTAGTCCTCAATTTAAAACACATGCATTTCAATATGCTATTCTTCCAGGCATATCCTAGAACAATTCAAAGCCTGAGTGAAGGACTCTGACATCCCATTTGTTATGACTTGAAATTGAAATGTCCCTCTAGGCTCAGGTTTAGCCAACTCTGCAACCTAGCATGTGAGACAATTTTGGAGGCTTTAGGAGACCGCTGTAGAAGTAGGGGTGAACCTTTGAGAATTATGCCTGCCCTTTATTCCAGATCTTTCCACCATGTAGAGGTCTCCACCACATATACCCTTCATTAAAGCTGAAGACATTCCTACCACACCTTCCCTACTATATGGAGTTAATACAAACTTCTGAGATGGGGCCCCAAAGCATATCTTTCTTTGCTTGTGTTGCCTCCACCAGGTACTTTGTCATAGTGGCAGAAAAGTAACAAATGCATCAGTGAAGGTGCTACACCTCCCCACTTATTATTGAACTGGCTGCTGAATTAGTTCCTTCATCCCAAAGTAGCTGCTTTCAAACCCAAATGATCACTAGATACAATTAATTTGAATAAAAACACAGATTTGTTAGTATGTGTGGTGTTCCACACATTTCATAGGTGGTCAAATGCCAGCCTAGGATATAAAGACTTTGTCTAAGGAGGGGAGAAAACAGGTAGATAATCAATTCCAAAGAATCACTGGTATGTATTATGATCTCATTAAGTATTATATACAGTTAAGAAATACGTGTTAAAACAAAACAAAGCCCAAATCTACTATGGGTCTGATATGCACATATATGTAAGAATCTTGGGCTTTAGGCCTTTGGCTGTGATCAATGAGTCTCAAAACATGGTTCCCAAACCATTATCAGCATTAAAATCTAGGTATTTTTCTCCTCCAGTCCTGTAGAATCAGAAACTCTGGAGCCCTAAAGTTTGTTTTCTCAACCCATCAACAGTGAGCTGTGCCACTGCAAATTCCTGAGGTGCCTTATTTAGAAATACTAGAAACATGTGCCATTCTCTGTTTAATACACCAACAAATTACATGATGAATAGGGTTTTCAATATTTAAGTTTTGTTAACCTTAGTGATTATTTTAAATGTTTGGTAAGTTTTGCCACTTATGTGTCCATATTATTGACAGAAAATTAAAAAAAAAGCATTTTTAACATTTATTTATTTATTTGAGAGACAAATATTTTTTTAAAAAAATATTAACTTCAAACTTTAAAAAGAAGTAAGCAATTAGATCTGTTGAATTTAGAATCATGTCTTATGATGTGTTGATTTTCTATTGTGTTTTAATTGCAAAGTTAGTCAAATTCAACATTTTATAAAAACACACATTTTAAAACTTAAATAATTAGATATATAAGCTTAAATCAATATCAGAAGTATAAAACTTCTTTTCAGAACTTAATGCTCATTTATTAAATATTATGCATCAGTACTTATCAGTTTATAAAATTTTGCTGGACAACAGACACTATATGCTTTATTTGTGTTAACTAATTTCATCTTCTTGATAGAAAAGTCTTATCTTTTAGTGAGGCTCACAGAATTAAGGAGCACAACTAGTAAGATACTGAAATGGAGTACTCTTAGAATATTGTTCTATCAAGTACCATGTGTAGCCTTCCTGTTCCAATTCTAAAACTTGTCTAGTCTGTAAATATGTTTGACAACCATAGATGTAATAAACTGGCCATCCTGGCCTCTGATGCTGACAATGAACCAATTTGTGAATTTAAACATGGGTAAATGTAAAAATGAAATATTGAACCTCCTGCCAACACAAGGGCAGTGAGGATGAATCAGTTAATAAACAGTTCTAATTAGAAGAATCATGTACTAAACTATGTAATACATTGTTTAGCATATGTGGAAATTGCTCCATCATTTAGAAGGTGTAATATTCAATTTAATATTATTAAGAGAACTTGAAAAATATGCTTACATTTCATCTCTTGTTCAAACAATAAACAAACTTCACTTTGCCATGCAGCTAATCCCTCATGTGATCTCCATTTATCCAGCTACTCTCTCAGTGTACAAGTCTTACCAAATAGTGCAGTTCAAAACCCATTGTTTCCCTAGTCCCTTGCCACCCTCAAGCTCACACCTACCTGATTTCTTCCCCCATCATCACAGTAATTCTCCTTACCAGTCTAGGAGTGCATTCATTCTAGTATTCAAGTGTTAACCACAAGATGTGAGGTACTATTATACCACTGAACCAGAATTTTTTTCCCTCGTGAGCTGATGATGAGAGTGGCAAAAAAGGGGAAGTAAAATAGAGCAACTATGGAGAATGTGAGGTGAAATAAAATGTAGGAACTTATCCAACCAGGGTCAGGGAATAGGCATCAACCGGGGCATGTAGCCGTGAGCATCATTTACATATACTGTCAAGAAGGAAGGTTTCAGAGAAAAGGAAAGTCCTGGCTACATGAATACATGTAGGAATGCATTTTCAACGGAAAACTGGAGCAAGACCTGGTGGTATGAAAGTGGTTGACATGCTCTACAAGAGAAAGTATGACAGCCTGTCTGGCACAACGTGCAAGACAGTGAGGTCAGTGGGACAGCATGAGCAGATTGTATGGAGCTAAATCTTTTAGGTCATGCAGGGCTTTAGATTTTAATAAATGAACTGGGAAACTATTAGAGGCTTGCATCATAGGAGTGACATACTCTGAACAGGATTTTTTAAAATCCACTGGCAATAGACAATAGGAATATTAGTACTTTAAAGGCACTTACTTAAAAACTAAACCCTATAAAGGCACTGGATACTAGACAATGTCATTGAGTAATAATAGAGAATATATTAAAAATTAAAGTCCAAAAAATTAAATTGCTTCAAGGAATTTCAAAATAAATGGAGAGATAATACTTTGTGGATTGGAAGTCTTGTTGTTAATTAAGGTGTCATTTCACCCCCAAATTATCTATAAATATTACTTCCAAGTAATATCCAAGTAAGTTTTTATGGAAATTAAAAATTCTAATCTAAACTTCATGTGGAAATATAAAAACCCTAAAATATTTAAACAATTAAAATAAAAACATTTTCGTATTTATTATAATGCTAACATTAATCAAGACAGTGAAAAAATTACTTTATAAAGAAATATAGACCAAAATGACAGAATAGTGAGTCCAGAAACCTGCACACACAGAGAAACAACCTCAATTTTCAGAAAAAGTTTCAATACAACAATACAATGGGGACAAAAATCTGTCTTTTCAACAATCAGACCTGGAAAAAGTTGAATGAAAAGTCCAATAAAATGAAAAGCAACTTCACAACATTCAGTCTATTAAATTCAAAATGGTTCACAGAAATAAATGTTAAACTGAACTGTTAAGTCTTCCAAATGAAAAGACGGAAAAAATTCTCTACAACTCTGGGCTAAATAAATATTTATTTAACAAGAAATACACATTCACAAAATACACTATCCAAAAGGGGGGAGGTAAATTGGTAATTTATGCTCTTTGAAGGACTATGAAAATATAAAGACATTGAGACTCTGCAGATGGCTCAGTGATTAAAGGCACTTGCTTGCAAATCTGCCTGGTGGGTTCAGTTCCCCCAGCACACAAATGATAAAAGTGAGGCATGTGTCTGGGCCTCATTTGCAGCAGACCCTGGTGTACGTCTGTGTTGTGTGTGTGTGTGTGTGTGTGTGTGTGTGTGTGTGTGCTTTATAGGGCCACGTGCAAATTAACTAATTGATTCATCAACTAATAAAAACATATATAAAGAAATAAAAGCATTAAGATTAGATATTAACTATATGTAGACACATATAATATATAAATTACATATGCCTAAGAAAACTGTTTTTTTCAACGAATATACAGATTATTGTTTCTCATAGTCTCTGAGTTTCCTGGACTGTGTTGGCTAGTTCTGATCCATTTGGGTTTTGGCCTATGGCCATTGGTATGACCTTTGCTAGGAACCCAGCCACTGGGATCTAACAAAGTATATGTGGCCAGAAGATATGTAGAACATAATTCAATAATAGAGCAAACCTACTAAACTGAGCAACAACTTTAAACAGATACAACATGTGAGACAGAAATGATGAATAGGGCAATTAAAAAAGACTGAGCAGACTTCTGATTAAGATGGCAGAATAGGAGCCATGTGAATGAAACCAGGAGTAAAACTTCACACAGGACAGGACACCCTTTCTCTCCATCTCTCTCTCTCTCTCTCTCTCTCTCTCTCTCAAAAAAAAAAAAAAAAAAAAAAAAAGACAAGGTGTATGAATAACCAGCAACCTGGAAAAGTACCTGTCAGAGAAGCAAGAAACTTGCTGCCACATAATTTACTGTGTTTTCAGCCCCATTTTCCAACACAACCAGGGGAAGGGCCAGTGACAAAGGGCTCAAGCAGGCGAGCACCTGGGCTGGGCGCCATACTGCTGCAGCCGCTGGGGGCGTCCAACCCAGACAAAGGGCCAGCAGCAAAGGGTATGAGAGGGTCTGAGTCTGGGGCTAGGCACCATTCTGCAGCGGCTACTGGGGAGCACACAACACGGGGGCCTACCCAGCAACAAAGGGCATGAGTGGGAGTGGTGCCAGGGCTAGGCACCATTCCGTGGGGAGTGCACACCTAGGGGACGGGCCAGTGGGAAGGGTGTGAGCAGGGCTGAGCGCCAGGGCTCCGTCCCACTCTGGCCCTGACTGATGGGAAATACATAAATGCAGGGGAAGTGCCAGCAGGAAAGGGCAGAGGTTGGGCTAATTGTTAGACACCAGGCATTCACCAACCCGCACGAGGGGGAAGCACCGAGTGCTGGACAAACCTAAAGGGGGTGGGGAATCAACCAAGTCCCAGCAGAGAAACGCATGAAGGGGCCAAGGTACTAGAGACATAGCAATTGGGAAGTGTTTCTACTTGCTGGGCCCAGCCCGGCCTTAACCAGCAAAAGCTGACCTACTTGGAAGAGATTCTACTACTCACACCCACCTTACCAGCCAAATAAAGGGAAATATATATACATATATATATATATATATATATATATATATATATATATATATATATATATATCTGAAGAAAGCTGAAGCAGATGGCAATTGCACACTATTGCCCGCCCCCAGGCTGGACTTGTTGCTGACCTCACTCCAAAAATCTAGCCAGGGAATAGCACTCCAAAAACAGGACCCGGCCTGGACACCAGGCAAGCCAGGCCTACCAAGGTCTTACCCAGATTTGCCTGGAGGTGGCACAAAGTGGACCCTGCTCAGAATCAAGCACACCCACCCCAATCCAGCGGATACACTTCAATTCCACACCCAACAGTAATCAAATTAGAGCATGCCACCCAACACAGGCTATACAGCAGCTGCTATTGCTGCATTCTCAGTGAGACAACTGATCTCGAGGTGGGCAGATAACAACGCAAAGCGAATAACACACGAAACCAAGCAAAGGGATCCCACCAAGACACCCTAGTCCCACAATGAAATAAAAGCTTAGAGGAAACCCCAGACATAGAATCCTGAAGTGCAATCATGCCAACCATTTTGAATAAGCTTTATGAGACTATGAATAAAAGGCTGGATGAAATGGAAGAAAATGTATAAAGAGAAATCAAACAAAAACTTTCCAAGAATGGCTGAAGGAAATGTCAGAAAATCAGCAAAGAAAAAATAAATCAAATGACAAATCAAAAAATATCTCTGAAATGGAATAAAAGTGACATAAAGGACTCAAAGGATGGATGAAGAAATCAGCAAAAACATCCCAACTGAAGGCTGAAGAATAACAAAGAGGACTAAGAACCAGTATCCCATGGATGGCTCAATGAAATAAAGACAATCAAAAAGAGATCAACAGAGTGCTGAAGGAATGAGCTCATGGGCTAACAGAGTAAGTTCAGCATGTCCAAATGCAGGAATGAATTATAAGAAACAATAAAAAGTCAAATTCAGAAATGAAAATAGAATTCAAGCAAGCAATGGAAATGCTGAAGAAAAGCATAACAAAAACAGAAATGCAATAACTCATAAAAAGAGCTAACAGAATAGACCACGTTCAAAATTTTGGAACTTGAAGACAAGACAGAAGAATTAGATTGGTACTCCAGAAACAATGTCAAGTTCAAAACAAAAAAATGTGAACAGAACATGAGGGAACTTTTGGACACTTTAAAAAAGACAAAATATTTGGATCATAGGCATACAGGAAGGGAAAAAGTAAAGATCATAGACATTTTCAACAAAATTATTTAAGAAAAAATTTCCAGCCTTACAAAGGAAGACCAATCCAGGCACAGGAGGTGTACAGAACATCAAGAAGACAAGACCAGAGAAGCAACTCCCAACATCACATCTCAGTCAAAACACTAAACACAGAAAACAAGAAGATAGTACTAAAAGCTGAAAGAGAAAAACAGCCTGTTACATAAAGTAGTAAGCCTATTAGAATTACCTCAGATTTTTCAATGGTAATTCTTTTTTTTTTTTTTTTTTTTTGGTTTTTCGAGGTAGGGTGTCACTCTAGTCCAGGCTGACCTGGAATTCACTGTGTAGTCTCAGGCTGGCCTCGAACTCATGACGATCCTCCTACCTCTGCCTCCTGAGTGCTGGGATTAAAGGCATGTGCCACCATGCCAGGCTAGTAATTCTTAAAGCCATGAAAGCTTGGAATGGAATATTTCAAAAGCCAAAAGACATGGATGCCAATACAGAATACAATACTCAGCAAAAACTATTCCTCATAATAGGAGAAAGAAAACAGCTTTTCACAATAGAAATTAGTTTTATACATATATGAACAGTAAGCCAGCCCTGTATAGAATATTACGTGGAATACTGCACTCTGAATGTATGAACAAGCGTTCACATAGGCTAAAGGAGAGAAAAAGAAATAATCAAAATTAGTATAGACATAAAAGCATAAAAACACAAAGAAAACTTCAAATTCTACAAAGTCTTCAACTCAATGAGGACGAACTCAAATCTCATGGCTATAACACTAAAATTAGTGTACTCAATTCCCCAACCAATAGACATTTGCTGTTTACAAGAAACCTATCTTACCATTAAAGATAGATGTCACAATAGGGTGAAAGGATTGAAAATGATATTCCAAGCAAATGAAAATAGAATCAATCAGGTGTGATTGTTCTAATATCTATCAAAATAGACTTTAAACCAAAAGTAATTAAAAGGTGTAAAGAAGGCAACGTCATCATACTTATTAAAGGAACGATTCAACAAGAGGATATTACAATCATAAAGCTATATACACCAAATATAGGGGCAACAAATTTCATAAGGAAAAATTTACTAGACAACAAAAACAGATATAAATCCCAAAACAATAATACTTGGTCAACTTAATACCCCACTGCCATCAATAGACAGATCATCTACACAGAAAAGGACAGAGAAAAATAATGGAGCTAAACACCATAAAGCAAATTGTTTTAACAGACATCTACAGAGCACTCCACTCTAATTCTGTGGAATACATACTCTTCTCAGAGATCATGGAACTTTCTCTAAAATAGATCATATATTAGGGCATAAAGCATGTTTCCACGCATTCTAAAAAATTGACATCAGGGCTGGAGAGATGGCTTAGCGGTTAAGCGCTTGCCTGTGAAGCCTAAGGACCCTGGTTCGAGGCTCGATTCCCCAGGACCCACATTAGCCAGATGCACAAGGGGGTACACGCATCTGGAGTTCGTCTGCAGTGGCTGGAGGCCCTGGCGTGCCCATTCTCTTCTCTCTGTCTCTCTCTGCCTCTTTCTCTCTCTGTCTGTTACTCTCAAATAAATAAATAAAAATAAAAATAAATATTTAAAAAATTGACATCATTCCCTGCATTATATTAGACCCCAATGCAATAAAGCCATAAGTCACAACAATAGTAACAACAGAAAACATACCAGTTCCTGGTGATTGAACAACTTACTATGAAACAATGAATGGAGAATTGAAGATTTCATAAAGGAAATCAATGAATTTATAGAGATGAAAGGCAATGAAAACACAATACATCAAAATTCATGGGTCATAATAAGAGGGACATTTATAGCACTAAATGCCTCCATTCCAAAAACGGAGACCTCACATAAGTTACTTAAACATCAATCTGAATCCATTGATAAAACAAGAATATTTGAAGCTCAAGAGTGCAAGACAAAAAGAAATTGTCATTTTTGAAGCAGAAATCGATGGACTGGAAATAAAACAATATAAATAATGAAACAAAGAGCTGGTCCTTTTAAAATATATGAAAGATGAAGCCGGGCGTGGTGGCGCACACCTTTAATCCCAGCACTCGGGAGGCAGAGGTAGGAGGATCGCCGTGAGTTCAAGGCCACCCTGAGACTCCATAGTGAATTGCAGGTCAGCCTGGGCTAGAGTGAGACCCTACCTCGAAAAACCAAAAAAAAAAAAAAAAAAAAAAAAAAAAAAGAAAGATGAATAAACCACTGGCCAAATTAATAAAAAGACAAAACAGAAGACCCAAATAAGACAATTAGAATGAAAATGGAAACTCAAAACTGATGAAATTGGAAGAATCATCAGGCCATATTTCAAAAATTGGAAAGCCTGGAAGAAATGGATAATTCATTGACCCTACCAAAACTAAACCCAGAATAGATAAATTACCTGAACAAGCCTATTACTTCTAATGAAATTTTTAAAATGAATTAAAAATCTCTCAACAACAGCAAAAAAGTCTCAGCCAAGAAGGATTCACTGAAAAATTCTACCAAACCTTCATTTAAGAACTAAAACCACATCACAAGTTATTTCACACAATTGAAAAAGAAAGAAGGTTCCCAAACTCCTTCTATGAAGCCAGCATTACTCTAATACCTAAACCTGACAGAGACAGAACAAGAATAGAAAATTATAGACTGATATCCCTGATAAACTTAGACACAAAAAACACTCAATAAAATCCTCACAAACCAAATCCAAGAACACATCAAAAACATCATCCACTTTGATCAAATAGGTTTAATCCAGGGATGGTTCAACATAAGAAAATCAATAAATGTAATTCAACACATAAGTAAACTTAACCACAAGAATCATATAATCATTTGAGTAGATGCAGAAAAGACCTTTGACAAAATACAACACCCCTTCATGATTAAAACACTGGAGATACTAGGAAAATAGGGACCATATCTCAGCATAGGAAAGGTTATATTTAACACATCTAAGTCTCAGATCATAGTAAACAGGAAAAGAAAAAAATTGAAGCATTCTATTTAAGGTCTGGAATGAAACACTTCCCTTTGACCATTGCTTTTCAGATTAGTACTAGAAGTCTTAGTTTAAGCAATAAGACAAGAGAAACTAATAAAATGGATACAAATTGGTAAGAAAAAAAGTCAAATTAGCCCTATTTGTGAATGACATGATTTTTATATACAAGTGACCCAAAAGACTCCACAAAATCAAGCCCTTTTTTAGATGGTAAATTCCTTCAGCAAAGTGGCAGGATATTAAATCAATAAAGAAAAATCAGAAGCCTTACTATATGCCAAAGACAATCATATGGAGAAAGAGATACATGACCCTATTCCATTTACAATAGCCACAAAAATTAAATAACTTTGAATATCAGTAATCAAGGTGGTAAAATACCTATACAAAGAAAACATTAAAATACTGAAGAAAGAAATAAAGGAGGACAGATAAGAATGGAATGACCTCCCATGCAATTGGATTGGAATAATATTATGAAAATGGCCAGCCTACCAAAAACATTATACAGATTCAATGTAATTCCAGTAAAAGTTCAAGCAACATTCATCATGGAGATAAAAAAAAATTGTTCTCAAATCCATACAGAACAGAAGGCCTCATATAGCCAAAACTGTCTCCAATAAAAAATACTTCTGGAGGTATTACCAAACCTGATTTTAGAATATGTATCAAAGCCATAATAATTAAAATAGCATAGTATTGACATAAAAACACACATATAGATTAATGGAAACAGAAAAAAAGATCCAGGCCTGATTTCAAGCAACTACAAGTACCTGATCTTTGACAAAGGAGCCAGTAACAATGCACACTAGAGAAAAGACAGCATTTTTAACAAATAGAACTGTAGAAATTGGACAACCACAGTTAGTAAAACAAATCTAGATCCATTTTTCTCACTATGCACAAAAATCAACTCCAAATGGATTAAGAACCTCAATATACGACCTGAAACTCTAAAATTATTGGAAAAAAATAGGGAGAACTCTCCAAGATAGAAGAGTGGGAAAAGACTTCCTTAAAAAGTCACGAGTAGCTCATGAAACTAAACACTCAACCACAGGGCTCTCATGAAACAGACAAAAAAAAGTGTGGGGGAAGGGAGGGTGGGGAGAGGAACTACGAAAAACTCAAGACTAAAGTACTTCGTTCAATAAGAACCTTGCTCTTGGATGCCAGCATACAAGATATAATCCCCAATTAAGGGAGGTGGACAGACCAGAGCAAATTGCCCAGTAGAAGGTAGTGAAAGCTTAACTGAAACCATAGGTGTGGCTTGTGAATTCCAGCACCAGAACTGGGTTACCTCTGGCAGTTGGTCAGAGTGATCCATGAGATCCTCAAAGCAATGCAGTCTGTTGCCAAACACTTGGTTACCCAACAGAACTAAAAGGTATGACTCTATTGCTGAAGACACCACAGGCTGCTATCTCAGGACACTGAGAGACCACAATGTAACCGAGAAGAAGGCTTCTGCCTCCAGACACTGAAAGAGGCTCTCATTACCCCATAGGGAACAAGGCACCTGCTGAGGAGGACCCTCTATGAAATGGGGACCAAGGATGAGAGGGTATCATATAATAACCTATGTAAAAATATTTTTAAAAATCATTAATTGGCCTGGCATGGTGGCGCATGCCTTTAGTCCCAGCACTCAGAAGGCAGGGGTAGGAGGATTGTCATGAGTTTGAGGCCACCCTGGGAATACAGAGTGAATTCCAGATCAGCCTGGGCTAGAGTGAGACCCTACCTCAAAAAAATCATTAATTGGGGACTGGAATGATGGCATACTGGTTAAGATGCTTGCCTATGAAGCCTAAGGTGCAAGGTTCTTTTCCCCAGTACCCACTAAGGCACATGTTCTCTCTCATATGTGGATTCTAGCTATAGATGATTGGACTTCTGTGTGAGAAGGAAGAAAACTCAGTAGCAGAGGCTAGTAAGCTAGAAAGGAGATATAAAGGGAATAGAAAGGAAGGGAGAGGGGGATTTAACAGGATGGTATTGTATATATGTAAGTAGAATAGATTAATTGGGGTGAAAAGGCATAAGTGAGGTCAGGGGCAGAGATTTAAAGGAAAGATGGAGGGTGACTAATCAAAACATAAGAGGATAGAAATAAAACATATGGAAACCTACTTTTTTGAAAAATGGAATACAAAGGAGCCATAGACTGTTACTAGAAAATTTTCAGTGCCAGGATTGGGATACCTTCCAGTGAGTTGTTGGCCAGGGAGGTCCCTGATGCCCCCAAAACATTACAGGCCATTGCCGAAGCCCTTGGTTTTCCACCAGGAAGAGATGGCAAGACCCTATTGCTAATGACTGCACATACTTGGGCTGCAAGATCACTGAGAAATCCTTCTGGAACTGAGCTGAAAATTTCCTACATGTAGATCAGCTGACAGAAAGGTGGAAAAAGCCACAATGCATGCAGCTCAATGGGAGAGAGAAATCACCAGTGAAGATACCCAACAGTGGACACTCCAAGGCTTATATTTGGCCAAACAGGTAAAATGAGCCAACGGGTACAATAGTGGCACGTCTGTTTGGAGGAAACCAACTGCCCTCTAATTTGACTGGAGGCCTGCTCCATGGGAGGGAATATATCCCTGATACTGAAAACCTACAACAGGGGTAGTCATGAGACCTAGGTGTGTAACGTCTGCTGCTGTCTGGCTAAATGCATATACTATGTTCATTAAACTGCCCAGTAAGCACTTCTTTTAATGTTCATACCCATATATTAATGCTACTCTCACTTTTTCGTTAGAGAATTTTCTCTTTTCAGATGGCAATGACCTTGGGAGGACTCAGAAGGCATTATGGTGCTGAGAAGAAGTGACAGAGAAGTGCTCAGCATTGCAGCAACTCTATCACACCTTCCAAGGCCCAGGGTCCATTGCAGAAGACGTGGCAGAAAGAATGTAAGAGCTGAAGGAAGGGTAGGAATAATTGCAACGTGCTCCTCCAGACACAAAACAGCCTGGATACCCATGACCTCACAGTACCTGACACTACCTACAGAAGACCATCATAATAGGAGGAAAAGATGATGACAGCAAAATAAAAGAGAGACTGATTGAGAGGGGGAGGGGATATGATGGAGTGTGGAGTTTCAAAGGGGAAAGTGGGGGGAGGGAGGGGATTACCATGGGATATTGTTTACAATCACGGAAGTTGTGGCACAGGTGGCACATGTGTCTGGAGGCAATGCCTGGAGGCTCTGGCGTGCCCATTCCCCCTCTCTCTCTCCCTCTTTCTCTCTATATCTCCCTCTCTCTCTCTCAAACAAATAAAATAATTTTAAAAAGTTAACAATAATCAAAATGCAAAAATTAAATTAAATTTAAAAAATAAAGTAAAATTTAAATAAAATAAAAAAATTTAAAAGACAGAGATTCAAGGATAACAAATTCAAATCTTCAGGGGAATGAAGCTGCTCTCTTCCACCTACTAAGACAGGGGTGACATTCGGGTGACATTCGGCCTCTGCTCATGCCATGCTTTCCCATGCCATCCTGAAGCTCAAGACTGTAAACCAAAATACAACCTTCCTCCTATCAGGTGCCTTTGCTTAGGTACTTTTTCCCAGCAATGGGAAGCCAACTACAATTCCCATAGTACACATTTCTCAAAGAATTTTCAAAATCAATCTGACACATGTCAATTTCATATTGCTGTTAGCAATCTTTACATTTACTACAGAGTACGTTACATTCATGTGTCTTAAAAACTAAGTTGCTGCCGGGCGCGGTGGCGCACGCCTTTAATCCCAGCACTCGGGAGGCACAGGTAGGAGGATCGCCGTGAGTTCGAGGCCACCCTGAGAGTACATAGTTAATTCCAGGTCAGCCTGGACTAGAGTGCAACCTTACCTCGAAAAACCGAAAAAAAAAAAAAAAAAAAAAAAACTAAGTTGCCTTAAACAGAATAGAAAAATGTTAAGTTTTAAACATTAGTTTAACATAATTTAAATATTTTATCATGTGAATTAACTAAAGAAACAAACAAGTAGAATGTTAACTTATGCCAATGTACTTCCACATGCCTTTTTCCTTCTTCACAGTCGACCTATTAAATACTGGCATTCTCAGTTTTCTGTTTTCTTGTTGTTGCTGTTGAAACAGGATCCCTCTGTGTTTTTCAGTTTGACCTGGAGTTAGCTTTGTAGTCCAGGCTAGACTTGAACTAATGCTCCTCCTACCTCTTTCCCCTGAATCTTATACAACTACAGCAAGCATTTTTTATCAAAAAATTTTATTCCTTAAGATATTTCCCTTATACATTGGTATTTAAAAAAAATATTTCTCTTTCTGTATGTATACATACATATTATATGTGTGTTAAAAGGCACACCTATTCTACCTCACATGTGTGCTGACAGAGGTGTTTCTTTGTCCTTTCCCATTTCTCCATCTTTGAGACAGAGTCTCTTGCCATTGAAAGCAAATGTCAGTTTAGCTGGTCTATGAGTTTCAGAAATCTGGCTCTATCTCCCATTGTTGTAAGTATGTCGGGACCATAGTTTCGTGTGACACTTTGCATCCAGCTTTTACGTGAGTGCTGTGGATGATAGAACTCAGAGCAGCAGGCTTTGCAAGAAAGCATTTTTAACCACTGAGCCATCTCCTCAGCCCCTTCACTGAGTTTTGATGTCTCACTAGATGCTTTCAAAAGAATTTGTAAATCACTTTCAAAACAACTTGTAAAATGTCTTTCCCTCTTTCACATATGTGATCAACAAGGTTTGTGAAACTATCCTCAAACATCTGTGTTAAATTTAACAAGAACACAGGAGACATGCAAAGAGAAAGAGGAAGGGGGATTTTGGAGGGGAGAGGATAACTTTGGGGGAGAGGGAGTTTGAGGAGAAAAGGAGGGTAAGAGAATCAACTAAATCAAATTGTTTTTGGAAATGTCACAGGACTGTTACTTTAATCTCTGAATGTCTACTAAAAAATTTTTTTTAAATCACTGGTCTTTATTTCCATTTCTCCCTTATCAGTCCCTTTATGTCTCCTATATCAAATACTGTATTTGCTTCCTAACTGATTACTGTATGACTGTCTATATCCTCCCTATTTTTCACATAATCATAAAAGTATTACTCCTAATGTATTAATCAGATCATGCTTCTCTCTGTTCAAACTGGAATAGCCCTATATGCACTTCAGTCATATCCCTGAATATTGTAATCAATGTTTCTCAAAATTCTCAAACAAACTTTTGAGATGTGATGCACACTGCTTCCTGTTCCCCTTCCTTCTGTGGGTACAGATGTGTGAATGTATGTGTTTTTTCATGTACATGAGCATGCGAATGCATGTGTATATGTGTGTGGAGGTCAGAGGGCAACTCGGGTGTCCTTCCTCAGGCACATTGTCTTACAGATTTCTCCAAATATATAATAACTTTACCAAAGAATGATATATTTTTATATTTTATTTATTTATATATTTGACAGAAAGAAAGAGGGAGAGAAAGAAATAGAGAAAGAATGGGAGTGCCAGGGCCTCCAGCCACTGCAAACGAACTCTAGACCCATGTGTCACCTTGTGTATCTGGCTAACATGGGTCTGGGGGAATTGAACCTGTGTCCTTTGGCTTTGCAAGCAAATGCCTTAACCACTACACAATTCCTCCAGCCCAACAATAATATTTTTAATCTCAGCTTGCAAAACTCATTTTTATGTTGTTGATAAAGACATGGACCTATACAATATTGTCATGAATTAGAAGGAAAATACACTTGGTGATTATTAAACAAAAGAAAGCACGTTTGCATGGATATGTCAAACAAAAGACAAATACAAAAGAAATTATTAGACATAAAGATCATTACTAGAATGAATGATGTATCTGGAAGATGTTAAAGATGATGAACGTGCAGCAAGCTAAGAACTAAGATGCATCTAATAAGATGTACTCAATACATGATTATGCAACCATAAAATGACATTACATTTATGTTTTTTTTAAAAATAAAAAATTTCAACTTTATTCCAATTAGTAGATCAAGTATTACTGAAATTATGTTGATGTAAAAGTAAAATCTATGCAAAAAATATTATGAAGAGAATGTCTTTTCTTGAATTAGTTTCTTCTTTGCTTTTAATGTTAGTGAATCTTTTAAATATATATTTGTGTAATGGAAATTACTATGTTTTAACCCTACCTGTAAAATAAGTGATTGTTGAGAGTCTAGTAGTGCTTGAAGTAAGAAAAAAAATCAAGTAATCACCTATCTTCTTGGATTGCACTAGGCGCTTTGAAATTTTTTCCAACCATTTGCTTACGTGGCAAATGCTTCTGTCTTTAAGACCCAGTGCAAATGTCATCATAACACTGATACTTCCTTTTTTATTACAACAAGTAAGTGGATCCTGTGATCTTTATGCTGTTGTTTGTTTATTTGAGTAGAATTTACATAAAATACACAGTCTTTAGGCATACACTTGATACACATTCTGAGTTACAAGTACACATTTAAAATATAAAACTATTTTTATTACGTCCACTCTATGCTATTATGGAGAGGAAACTACTCTTCTGATCCTTTCCACCATATGTGAATTTACAGAATTTTATTCAAGTGGGACCATGGCAAATATATATATAATTGAATTAATATCCTTTCAATAAGAATATTTTGAGATTCATCTATACTATTACATAACTCTACTTCTTTCTTTTATTGCTGATTGTATTTGCATGAAAACTGCTCTCTCCTTATCCATTTACCTCTTGCTATATTTAATTTGTTTTATATTTTTGAAGATTATGAACATGCAGTAATGAACAATGCTATGGAATTATTTTGTAGACATGTTACCATTTCTTTTTTTAATTTTTAAAAAATATTTTTATTTATTTATTTGACAACAACAGAGGGAGAAAGGGAGAGAGAGGATGGACACACAAGGGCCTCCAGCCACTGCAAATGAACTCCAGATACATGTGCCA
This sequence comes from Dipus sagitta, assembly GCA_036346955.1. NCBI lineage: Eukaryota > Metazoa > Chordata > Mammalia > Rodentia > Dipodidae > Dipus > Dipus sagitta. The sequence continues at coordinate 131,976,025 of CM070771.1, forward strand.
CCTTGTGCATCTGGCTTACATGGGTACTGGTGAATTGAGCCTCGAACCGGGGTCCTTAGGCTTCACAGGCCTGCACTTAACTGCTAAGCCATCTCTCCAGACCAAGTTACCATTTCTTTGGTGTGATACTTAGGAGAAATTACACTTTGTTGAACCATTTTATATTCCTTCCTGCAATGTATGAGTTCTCATTGCCTCAAACACTTGATAACTTTTAGTTATGGTGACTTTAATTTTTCTGAGTTGGAAGGTATGATATGAATACCTCATCGCTATCATAATTTACATTGCCCTGATGGCCTCTTATTGAGGATCTTTCTGTACTCAGCAATCATTGGAATAACTTTCTTTGCCATGTCTCCCAAGTTCCTTTCAAAGAAAAATACTGGAAATGGTTACCTGGTCTTCCACTTACTCGTTATTTGTATGTTTATTATTTTGATTTTTCCTACTTGTTAACTTTTATAATTATGTATTTTTATCTTCCATGCAAACTTTCCTAGTCTAAGGTTTTAAAAATAGTTATTTATTTGCCTTACAAATAGTCCTAGGCTATGTATTTAGGTCTATAATTCCTCCAAAATTAACCATAAATAGTGTGAGAGAGGGATTGAGGTATTTTTTCCCATATGATTTCCTGTTTTTTTTTTTTCAGTAACTTGTGTTAGGATTATTTTATTATTTGTATTTATTTATTTCATATGGAGAAAGAGAGAGAGATTGAGAAAGAGACTATGGGCCCATCAGGGCCACCTGCCATTGCAAATGTACTCCAGATGCTTGCACCACTTTGTGTGTCTGGCTTTTACTGAGGAATAAAACCCAGGTCATGAGGCTTTGCAAGCAAGTACCTTTAATCACTGAGCAATCAGTGTAGCCCAGACATATTTCCTTTCCTTCCATTTAATAACTTTTACACATCCACCAAAAACCAACTTCCTCTTTAAATGGTTTTCCTATTTCTGAGATCTAGATTCTCTACTGTTGAGGTAGAAATTTTGTCTTTATGATAATAGCAGTTTTCAATTACTGTGTATTAGTTTCTAGTTGCTATCGTAATAACTTATCAGAAGAGAGAAAACATCATTCTCTTACAGTTCTAGAGACCAGATGTCCAAAATGAGTCCCCTTTTACAAATGTTTTAGTGTTGACCAGTAGTATTTTTTCCATCGGCTCTGTAGAAGTCTGTTTCCTTGTATTTTCCAGCATGTGGAAACTTGCTGAACTCCTTAACTCATGACCCCCTCTCAGTGCAGCATCATGTGAGTATACCAGCACTTTTCTCATTCCGGCACTCCTCTGTCTTTTCTATTTGGACCCACCAGATTAGACTGGAGCCATCTGCACAACCCAGGATACTCTCCTATCTCAACATACTTTGTCAACATTCCTACAAAGTCCCTTTTTGCCTTGCAAAGTAGCAGGTTGATTGGTTATGGAAATTAGGACATGTGATTTGAGCAGGTACAGGGCCATTATTCCAACCACAACATTCTTCCCTATGACTCTTCCATATTAAGTCTATCCCAATGTCAATTGCACTAGTCACCATATCCCTCATAGTCTAAATGTCATCTGTTTTTTTTTTTTAATCAACTCAAGTGTATCAATTTTATTTTCAATCAGATACAGTGAATCTGGTTATAATCTTTCACAGGGCTAAATTGCGTGCCATCGGAATAGCTGCATTCAGAAGACAAGTGCTCAGGTCATCAAATATGTTTGTGGCAGATCCACAGGAAATCAGCTAGAGTGTCCATTTATACAAAGTATACAAAAAAAAGACACCATCAGATAAGCTATGTGCTTTCAAGGTAAGCTTTTATTGTTAAATTCAGAAACATACTCGTGAAGTTTGGGCTATTCCAATTCTCTGGCCTAACACATAAAATTTGCAACAAACATGATTACTTATACCTTAAAGATGTTCTTTGGAATTTGTGTTTGGATCTCAGTGAAATTTAAAATTAAGTTGAAAATATGGAAAATTTAAAATAGAATTTTAACTCAAGTACATATTTTATCTGTTCATGTATTAATTTTTAACAGGTCATTTAATTTCACATTTTTATCCTTCATAGCTTTAATAAAATTATTTCACATGTTTATACCTTACATGGTTTTAATAAAATTATCTGTCTTACATGGTTATAAAGAGCATTTTTACTTTAGTTTTAGTTGTTAGATCTAGTTTATAGAAAGTCTCTTTTTTTATTTTCATAAACCTCATTGGACTATATATTGGTTTTTTGAAGTAGGAAGGAGGGCTTTGCTTTAGCCCAGGCTGACCTGGAATTCACTATGTAGTCTCAGGTTGGTCGTGAACTCACAGCAGTCCTCTTACCACAGCCTGCTGAATGCTGGGACTAAGGCATGCACTACCATGAGAAAATGAATGCATGCATATGAATTCCAGATACATGTGCCACCTTATCCATCTGGCTTTACATGGTAATGGGTCATCAAACTCAGGTCATTAGGCTTCTCAGACAAGCTCGTTAACCCCTGAGCCATCTCTTCAGCCCCATATTTTTGTTATTAATTTTTTTTCTCTATTGGCTTGCTAGCAGGTCATAATTTTAAGGGTGACCCATGGCTATTTGCACAAATTCCTCTTTCATTAAGAGATAATATCAAATAGAACTTTCATGATGACCTTCATAGTTCTAAATGCCTAAATCAATTTGCTTTCTCTTCCTTTCTATGAACTTGGCACCATTTTCAAGTATATTTCAAGATGTATAACTCACTCACCTCTATATTGTCAATTTTGGGTAAGGTTGGCTCAGTTGTGTGCTGTTTCTATTGTTCTTGTGCTTGCTTGCATTGCATACAAGCACCTCAAAGCATTCTTCTCCCTAATGCATTCTCTGTTATTTCTAGTATGCTAATTATATTCTTCATTTTTAAATTTTCTGGAAGTATATGTTGGGAGTTACTTTCCTATATCATTTAATTGTTTTTGAATATTTGATGTTGATGTCTTCTGGTTTCCACTGTTTCTGTTGAAAAGTCATTTACAAGACATAAAATTATTTTAGAAGATAATTTGGCTGATTTTACATTTTGAATAAGGTTTTGCTTTTGCCAAAGGGCAAATTTACAAAGTACTTCAGGAGATAATTGGGCTTCTTTTTCAATTGCATTTGTTTTTCTAAAGGAAACTATACAGTGGTATTTTCAAAGGCTTTTGTTTTTGAGTTTTCTTTACATTATTCAGCAGGAATATTGAGTTTTTGGCTAGAGTCTTCATAAAATTTTGGAAATTGTCAAGTTTACTTTTTCAAATGACACTTACTCTCATTTTGTTTTCCTTTTCCTTTTAGGAATGAAATGAACAAAAGTTTGCTCTTTGCTTGACCACACCCACTAGCCTCTTTTAAGCCTGTATATTTGTTTTTTTGTGTGTTGTATGCATGTGTATGTATACAAGTTTGTACATGTCTGAGTACATATGTGCATATGGAGGGCAGAAGGAGATATTATCTAAGGGAATCATAATGCTCAGAAAGCCTACAACCAAATCTATTAGGGCAGCATCCCAAATAGTTTAAAAAAAAATGGATTTCTAATCAGATATGTTCAGGAAGAAAAAATTTGAAGATAATCTTTAAAATAAAACAAACATTTTAAAAGAATACTTTCTCTATAATAAAATTATAGTTAAGTGTACTTTATAGAGTTTATTGTGAATATATCTTTGTATTTTTCACAAGTAGTACTTATTAAATATATCTAGCTGTTAGATTTAAGGTCTGCCAAACCATTTATCGTGCAACTGGCTGCCATGAAAAAAAAAAAGGTATTAATGGACCTTCTCCCCCTTCAGCTTCTTGTCTCCAGCCACTGTGCTTAGCTGCAGGACTCCCATTAACATTAATGGGAGTTCTATGCACACATCACCTGGAGAACAGACCCCTAGAAGCTTGATCATTATCTTCCTAGACAGGTAGGAATGGCATCAATCAGGTATCCAGCTTACTTTCACAGTGTGTACTATTAAAGGCATCAGGGCAATAAAAACATAGCTTTTTAATACTTTCTTTAAAAAAATACTAAAATGTGGAGAACAACCAAGAGAGAAGACTTTAAAAGCATACAAGGGAGTGCAGTTTTCCTGCATATCCTTTTATAATTACAAATGACCTAAAACTAAGGCATACACATTATTTCTTTTCTAAGACAGCTATAATGGGATAATAAAGACAAGCTTCATTATGTAAAATGGATTTGATTTACTATAAAGTAGCCAAATGGCGAAGAGATAGTGGAGTTTACATAGAAACTGCTTGACCTCTGTTTTCTTTTTATCCTTTTAACATTTTCCCACTTTAGCGTTAATAAATCAAACACTTTTGTGTGGTTAGGAAGAAAACAGCATGAATGATTAATACTAGTATGGGAACTCCATAAGGTTGGAAGTGATGCTACAAAAATAAAAGCTTGTTGTTAATTCAAATTTGCTATACATTTAGTAAAAGACATGACAGTGTAGGAGAAAGAGCAGAGCAAAAGAAAGCACAAATAAAATTTGGAATAGGAGAAACATGACTATGATTTTACCAGCCATATAACTGAGGACAAATTACTTAACCTTTATAAAACACTTTTTTGTTTCTAAAGTCAGCATAAATATATATATATATATATATATATATATGTGTATATATATATATATATATATATATATATGACTAATTAGGAGGCTTAAGAAGACATTCCAAATAGCAGATGGCAATTAGTAAGTACTTCAGAAAAGTGACTATTTTTTATGTATATGGTTATTAACTACAGAAAGTACTATAGTACTACAAAAGAAGCATTAGCATCAGACATACACAGGATAGAATCTCATGTTTTTAACAGTTAAACTTGAGCTACTGAGCATTTTTTAATTATACCTTTCTTTAAAATATGTATGTGTGTACATATAAATACACACATAGATATATCCCCATTTACATATAAATACATAAATTTCTTGACTAATAGCCAATTTTCCTATTAGATCCCATGAAGTTTTATAAAATATAATATTCTATAATCTGTAATGAGATTTTTTTTTTTTTTTTGGTTTTTCAAGGTAGGGTCCCACTCTAGCTCAGGCTGACCTGGAATTCACTCTGTAGTCTCAGGCTGGCCTTGAACTCACAGCGATCCTCCTACCTCTGCCTCCTGAGTGCTGGGATTAAAAGCATGCGCCACCACACCTGGCTGTAATGAGGTTTTTTTAACAATAGAGTTCTAACTACGCTTGGCTATCTCAACCCTGGAGACTAAGCCACCCCACATGGCATTGCAAAGGGGACTGGCTGAAAAGTCCAGGATAAGGACACAGGAAAGACAAACTTATTTATTTACAAAGTCATTTGTCTCTATGAAGGTCATCCTGCATTACCTAGTTAGTCTTGAGGATAGTCTCCTATGGAAGTATTAATAGCCCAGTCTTACAACTGAGGAAACCAAGGTTCACTTAAGTTGTTTTCCCACTATCTCCCTGCATTTGAGTGGGTAAGACATAGCTCAGTGATTTTGATCTTCTATAGCCCTTTGTCCATGTTGAATGATGTTGCGTCTAGCCTGTCTTTATTGGGATCTAGGTAAGAAAGGTAGAAATAGACTTCAATGGCACAATGTGGCAGCAAGTCAAGTGACAGGTGTGGTTATTCCTGTTTTTACGGTCAAAATGCAAAGCCAATCAGGCCAAAGCTTATAACCTTGGATTTTATTGTATTTTTTTAATCTCTGCAATTATTAGTTTATTAGGATAATCCAGGACTCAGATGTTCAATATTCCTCCTGAAATTACATAAACAAATGCAAATGGAAAGAATCCAAGTCAAAATTATATAACAAAACCATACTCCATTACAAAAGTGTGTAAAATTATAAGAATGCTATCTTAACACTGATACTTTAAGAGAACAATAATCTCAAAACCACAAAATTTGCCAAATTATTCCTTAAACTTCTCAGGAGATAAACGTGACTCAAATGAGTGAGTTTGGGTTTTGGAAAGAAAAATAAAATCAACTGGGTAACTAATACTAAAATGTCAAGTTTGTCTTTCTTCCTCATGTCTGATTTATTAAAGGGAAAATCATAATATAGGAAAATATATTCTACTTTAATTTTAAATGTGGAATGATTTTAAAATCTGGCCCAACTAATTAAAAATACTTATAAAAGCCTCAAGTTTTCTGAGCAATCCACATTTAGACAAATGGGAAAGTGTATAGCCACACTTTCACAGCATTCCCTGGGACTTATGTCAAGAAAAAGTTTAATATGGCAGTCTTGTATTTCAAGCTCATGCTTTTGGGGATACAGTCTCAGGTCTTCTTTCATGTGGGAAGTTCAAAATATAACTGTCACTACATGATGATGTGAATTAATGAATACAGAGTACTCACTAGAACATACTTTCTTTTTTAAAATATTTTTATTTTTATTTATTTATTTGAGAGCAACAGACAGAGATAGAAAGAGGCAGAGAGAGAAAATGGGCACACCAGGGCCTCCAGCCACTGCAAATGAACTCCAGATGTGTGCATCCCCTTGTGCATCTGGTTAACGTGGGTCCTGGGGAATCAAGCCTTGAACCTGGGTCCTTAGGCTTCACAGGTAAGTGCTTAACCACTAAGCCATCTCTCCAGCCCTAGAACATACTTTTCTATTAGTCATTCAAGGACAAACTTTCAAATGTTTGATTCTAATATTCCCATGTTATGAAAACATATGTTTACTCTTCGTGTTGAAAACTTTAGAGGGTTATGTGAACTCTTATCTACTGATCAAGATTTTGGAGTTTCAGTTATGGGTGAAAATGTTTTCAAAGTTTTTATTACCCCTATCATGATAAGCAGGGTATGTGGACACAAGTATTTTACTCAGCCTAACTATATGAAAAGATAAGCACTGCAATAATCCAAGTGACCCAAAATGGGCAAAAGCAAGATACTGGCTTCCCCTCAAGAAGAAAAATCTTAGACCTATGAAAAGTACAACCATACTAACAAAAAAAATTGCATTTAATCAAAAGCATTCATAATCTCACCAAAACAACGGCAATTATTTTTGCAGTTACAGAGTGGTATTCACTTAACAGAACAACAATTCCTTCATATAAGCTACATCAGAGACAATTGAAAATGAAAAAAAATAAAATTATCGTCCCCATATGTAACTAATTTGTGCCGTGCACCAACAAGAACCTGCTTTAAATTTCCATGAAAATTTACAGCCCCCATACTGTACCAGGCAAGGTTAGTGGCTATTGAAAATACCACCAGGGCAGGGCTATCTAAAGACATACTCAGTAGTGTGTTAACTATACAAAAAAAAAAAAAAAAAAAAAAAAAACTCTACAGTTTAAAAACAAATTTTACACAGCCTTACATTTCAATTTTTTTTTTCCCCTTAAAAGGAGTGAATTGTGTACAGGGGGTTAAATGCTTTATAGGTAAGAATAAAAACGGTAGAACCAACTGATTCATTAACATCTTCATCTTCACCTTCCACTTCTTCCTCATCCTCTTCATCTTCCTGGTCTTCCTCCTCTTCCTTTTTTGTCTTACTCTTTTCAGCCTTGACAACTTCTCTTTTGCTGCATCCGGTTTTCCTTTAGCTCTTTCGGCAGCCATGTCCTTTTCATGCTTTTGCCTCAGCTCAGCAGTTTTCTTTCCGGAAGGCTGCTTGCATCCGCAGCAGTGTTGTTCCACATTTCTCCCAGTTTCTTTTGCAACAACACCAATGGATAGGCTGAGGTGTTTTCCTTTGATTTAGGGGAGATATTCAGAACAAACAAGAAGGCCAAAGGAGGCTTCTTGGGTGCACTGGGATCCTTAAACTTCTTTTTTGTTTCCCCTTTAGGAGGGATAGAGGGTTGAATTTCTCTCTGATAATGATCCTTGTCCGTCTTGGCCATGTCTTCAAACTTTCCTTTTTTTATTTTTTTAAATTTTATTTTTATTTATTTATTTGAGAGAGAGAGGCAGAGAGAGGGAGAGAGACAATGGGTGCACCAGGGCCTCCTGCCACTGCAAAAAAACTCCAGATATATGCGCTCCCTCGTGCATCTGGCTTACATGCGTCCTGGAGAGTTGAACCAGGATCCTTTGGCTTTGCAGGTGAACACCTTAATTGCTAAGCCATCTCTCCAGCCAAAACTGTCCTTTTTCTTTAGCAGAAATGGTATTCCACGTCTCTGAGCACCTCTTGAATTATTAGAAGTTGACAGAAGCATCTAGTTGCTTCTTCTTGTGTTCCTCCCAACAGATTTGCACTAAGAATGCATGTAATGACATTTTGCCTCTTGGCTTCTTAGGGTCTCCTTTTCCCAACTTCAGTTGACTTTTTTCCTCAAGGAAGCACTGAGAGTGGCCCAGTTGCGGTCAGACTCACTTGCCCCACCGCTGTCTCTGCGGAGCTCAATGTACTACAATCTTGAATTCTTGATCATGGATACTTAATTCTTAGAGTATTGGCTCCAAGAAATTTTGGAAAACTATTATTTAAAAGCATGGTTAGTTTTTAAGAATAATTGGCAAAACAAGCAAGGGTGCTGTTTTCTTGGTGAACCTGGTACCAGCACAAGGGGGAAGGAGATCAACACAGAGAACAATCAACTCCTACCAAATCAGATATCCAGAGACACAGAGGCTCCCCAACACCTCATCACTGAAGCAGACCCAAAATGAACCCAACAAGGCTCAGGGAAATTTTTTTGGAAGAGGGGGCACAAAGAATGTCAGAGCCACATGTTGGGTCATGATACACAGAGACATTTCTCCTACCCATAACTGTGGGCTAACTCCAGAATGCATGACCCATATACCTCAACAAGGAGAGGCCAGGGGGAAGGGGTAGGACATGGATGAGACTAACAATGGTACCAACTTGACTGTATTCACTGACTACAAAACTAATTAATTAAAAAAAAATAAATTTCAAAAATTTTAAAGGTAAATTACATGTACTCTACCCAAGTATTTTCTTTAGCTGGCAGCCACAGGATCTCAAGTCACAATCCTTCCTGGGTAAAGGATGGGTTGTTAACAAAATGCTCCATAATCCTCCACAGAGGTTGTGTTAAGGTGAAAATACTGCCCACATTATCTAGTAACAATGAAAAAGATCTGTGAGGATGACACAAAGATATTTCTATTACAAATTAAAGTGACTAATGGACACAGAAGTGCATCAGACTTCAAAAACACTATTAAACTATCTTAGGCTAGTCTGTAAGGCCACTACTTTTTTTCCTCAGAGGAAAATCAGAGAATTCATTCACTACCATTTTAAAATATGTAATTTATAATACAATAACAAAAATTTTGACCACATGATAAAACTCATGGCCCCAGAGGTAGCCTATCCTCTCCAAGTCCTAGTTCACATACTAACTGCCTAGTTGCTTTCATGTGAACATGGTTTGAGTGCGTCCTTCAAAAGCTGATGCACTAGAAACTTGGTCCTTGGTATATGTGGTGGTAAGAGAGTGAAACCTTTAAGAAGTAGGACCTAATGCAAGATTATTGCACACATGGGACCATCACTGTTGAAAAGAAATGATGTTAGACTCTTACAGTGGACTAGGTTTTGTGAAGATAAGTTGTTATAGAGCAAAGACAGCCTGCATATGACCGCTTCTGTAAAGAGGTTGTTCTGCTTTTCTGTCATGTTTTGATGCAGGGTAGATGCTCGTTAGATGTGGTCATTGGGTCTTAGACATTCAGCCTTCAAATCTAACAAAATAACCCTCTTTATAAAGTACCCACTTTAGGTATTTTGTTATAGCCATATTACATGGACCAATAAACTTTGCAACCTAATTATCTCTACCCTTCCAATATCCCAGTTTTACATACATCATAGTGCTATTGCTGGTGTTAAATGAAATACCATATAAAATCATTCAGATTTGTATCTGAAAGATTTTTTGTATCTAATAACTATTGATCATATTATAAAACATAAAAAATATTTAGTAACTCAAATATCTATGCATGTTTATTCAACAATTTTAGAGCATCTCCCAAATTTCAAGTGGCACTAGTAGAAAGACTATAAATATACAAACAAATCACTGAATAAATTCTTTTTTATTTCTAGGTAAAATCTCATTCTGATAGTCCAGGCTGATCGGGAACTCACTCTGTAGGCCCAAGCTGCCCTCAAACTCACAGTGATTCTCTTAACTCAGTCTCTTCAGTGCTAGGATTAAAGATATGTGCCACTATGAATGGCCAATAAGTAATTCTAAAGGTGGAGAGAGAGAATGCTGACTAGATAAATTGCTCTGAGCTGGCAATCATTGATCTGAATCTTATCACAAAGTGAAGAGCCTTGGGAAGATGGAGCAGAGGAATCTCTGCAGTGAGAACAAGGGGCATACCTTGGGTGAAAAGTCTGATGAGTTATACCTCTCAGTTATATGGGGAAAATGTTTGATTAACTTCTATGGAAGTATACAAATTCCAATTGAAAACAATATAGCCTTTAGTGAAAATATAAGACTAATAATATGCACTTCCAGGTATTTTTAAACAAGTCACAAGTTCTCTCTTCTAGATGCATTATCTGTGGCTTATGGCCAAGTTTCCATTTTTCCATACATATCTGAGGAAGTGTGAAACTGGTATAGTCAAGGAGACTTTTCAACCATGTGCAACAAACATTGTAAATGAAAGTTGCCACTCAGATCTAAGATTATGAGAAAGAAATGCTTTCAACATATATGCCCAGACAGGAAATACATGACATCACATTTTGAAATCTAGGTAGTTGTCTTGATAACATTTATTCTTTTTGCATAGCCTTCCGTGACTGTCATATAAGAGCATGTTTTTCACATTCCTGCGCTGGTGGGTCAGTTCATGTGACCCCATAAACTTAGGTCTTCTGAATGCCATATCCCCAGCTGTTAGCAATTTGGGAAATAAAACCTCCTTGAGGCACAATATTGTTTGGGGCGGGCCTATGGGTGTTATAGCCATATTTCTCTTGCCAGTGTTTGGCACACTTTCCTGTTGCTGTTGTCCATATGGTGTTAATCAGAAGGAGATGTCCACCCTCTGCTCATTCCATCATTTTCCCCTGCCCTTATGGAGCTTCCCCTCAACTCAGTAAGCCAAAATAAACCCCTTTATTTCCATAAGCTGGTCTTGGCCAGGTGTTTTCTGCCAGCAATGTGAACCTGACTGCAACACCGATACAAGACTAACGTCATGGTAGATGTGAAAATTTGGCCATTGTCAGATGTTCTTAGTTCCTTAACCCATGAGTGATACTTATTTGAGTTTCTTTTGATACCTACAGTGGGATTCATGCCTTGAGGCCTGCTAAGAAAGAACCTTCAGATGTTCTCAATGTGCCTGGCAATTATGTGTCCCCAAAAAACATACATTAAGTGAGAAACTCTACGATAATTCCTCATCTTGTTTTTACTTAATTTGTATGTTGGAACATAACAGTATAAGTTGATATGACCATTCCCATTTTGTACATGATGACATTAAGGCTTAAGTGATTACATAATTTTTTTCATTAATTAGTTTTGTACTCAAAGAATACAGTCAATTTGTTACCATTATTAGGCTCATCCATTACCTACCCCCTCCCCTTGGCCCCTCCTTGTTGAGGTATATGGGTCATGCATTCTGGAGTTAGCCCACAGTTATGGTTAGGATAAATGTCTGCATATCATGACCCAACGTGTGGCTCTGACATTCTTTCCGCCCCCTCTTCCGCAAAATTTCCCTGAGCCATGTTAGGTTCAGTTTTGGTCTGCTTCAGTGATGAGGTGTTGGGGGCCTCTGAGGCTCTGGCTCTCTGATTTGGTAGGAGTTGATTTTTCTCTGTGTTGATCTCCTTCACCCTTGTGCTGGTACCCGGATTTGCCTGCCTTAATAATTGTAAAACAAAGTCAGAAAATCACAAAGTTTGAAGAGAAAAGGACTGCTGCTTTCACCATTTGGCCACTTCAAAGAATATTTTTGTTCTGTTGGTACTGAATATTTCCATTTTCAAAGTGCTTTTACAAACAGTGCTGGATCTTATTAACCTAATTAAGTAAGCCTGATGCAGCGCTCTGATCTCAGAGCTGAGAATAGTAAGATCCAGAGATATTCAGTGACTAGGGGCCTGTTAATGTGCTCTGTATTACCTATTGTTTGTAAGAAATTCATCTAGAGAGGGTATTTGAACTGGGTGTGCAGACCTGGCCTGAAAGAAAGCATGCCCCTGCAGTGCAGATCAGTACCTCTTTACTACCAGTGGTGTGATTTAAAGGCAGTAAGATGTGCTAGGATTTTCCCTTCCTCCCATCAAGTTTGGGCCAGGAGTCCTGTGAATTCCTTCTGAAATAGGAGGAGATAGCTCAGTGGTCCAGTCAGCTTGAAAAAAATCTACATACTCTAGGATTTGTTCACAAGTGTGTATAGGGTTAAAGCATATGTGAATACATGTTCAAATATGTGAGCCCACATGCGTGGGGCTGTGTGTGTGTACATATGCATGAGTACAGCAAAGACCAATGTCAGGTATCGTCTCTGTGACCCTCCTTATTCTTTGAGACAGTTTCCCCATAAACCTGGAGATCACCAACTGGGCTATAGCAGCCAGCCAGTGAGCCACAAGGATTCCTTGCCCCTATCTCCACAGCACTGGGATTATAGTTGCATACCACCATGCCTGACTTTATGCTTCATGGCAAGCCCTTTACTCACTGAGCCATTTTCCCAACCTTCTTGCTAGAGTTTTAACACTACAATTTCTTTAGTAAATTTACAACTCTGAGAAGTATTACATATAAGAAGCTTTGAGAAGTATTACCTACAACAAGCATCAGAGAAGCTTTTTATCATATGGGAGAAGCCAAGTACTGCAGTGTTCTGGGAGAAGGTTGATGAAGGAAAGGAATGATGAGAAGACCTTGGCCAAAGAAAGAGGGAATGAGCTAAAGGTAGCAAGGCTAACTTCAGCGGAGATTTGGGCTTCCTACTTGTCACCTTAGCATGGTTGTCCTTGAAGGGATATAAAAAAATAAAACAGATTACTATTCTGTAGACAATGTATGTGCTTTATGGGGACTGTTACAAAACATTTACATTTTATTAGTTTTTGAATTACCAGTAGTCACACTAAATATCATGGAAGAGAATAAGTATATGTTCATGAAGCCAACACATTAAAGTGCAACAGGCTGTGTTTGGAGGAAAGCCTTATATTTTTCCTCCTTTGTTCTTTTTTTATTTCACTCTCAACTTATCTCACCTTCTTCTAGTCTCTTTCCTTTCTTTTCCTTCTTTTACGTTTTCACAATATAGTTGCTAAGTAATTTCTCTTGATGTGGTTTATGGTCCTAAATGTCTACATTTCCTGAAAATAATAGTCAGCTGCAAAATATAGCAAAACTACATCCATATTTCAAGAAATGTTATGAGAATGAACCACAGACATGTTTAACTGCTACACTAATTTATGATGGAGGTGATGAGTGAACAAAGATAAAAAATAATTTTAAAAATTGACCACCTTGGGATAAATGAAGGGTTCATGCATACTCATCAAAAATGTAGCTGTCTCAGTAAATGTAGCAATCCCAAATTTTATAAGCAACTTAACATTAATCTTCTATAAAGCTTAAAGTAAAATCTCCTTAAAGAACATAAATGAAGAATTTAATGTATTGATTCCCATATTGTTTTAATTCTCAGTTTTCTACAATTTAATGAAGATGCTTAAGGAACATACAAATAATTGAATAAACAATAATGAAGTACATAACTAATAATAAAAAATAATGAACTATTGATTCTTTTATTGTGAATGTATTCCACTATATGACTCTTGCTTTGATACCATAGCATATGAATGAATTACTTCATGAAGTTGAATGTGAAAAATAAGTGACAATCTTGGTTCTCCCATTAAAATCAACCTGAAACAATGCTAACATTCAGAACTAACCAAGCCTTTTTAATGTCTTAATTTTACAATGTTAGTTACCATTAGAAGTCTATTAATTATATCAGCTTAGAAGCCCCTTGCTGTCACTCAGAATTTTAGTATTTTTTCCTTAATGATGTTAAGTAAACAACATAATTAAAAAGATGCAAGCAAATATGAAAATATATTAGCGAATTTACAGAATTCTCAACCTTACCCTTCTTCATCCTTATAGGTTCAGTGGGAACAAATGAAAAAGGAGAAAGATACTTTGTAAGACTCCAATCATGCAGTGACAATATATAAGTTTAGCTTCTTAAGATAACTTATTGATTTATTTTGTATTATACATCCAACGTGTGAAATACCTGGAAAATATCCCTAACTATTTCTGTGAGCATTTGTAGTTACTTAGGTTAGCCTTTCATTCAACGAGGTTAGTGTATGGTTAAAAGACTCAAAGTGCAGCAAACCAAAGATATATATACACTTAAAAGGAGGAGTCTGAAAGGATATTGATTAAGGTCTTTCTCCCTGTTTATAGCATTGTGTGTAGAGAGGAACACTACTCTTTGAACTAAGACATTTTTCTTCCTTTGCTTTTCTTCGTTACAAACATCCAAGCTTTCTTAAATATCAAAAGAGCCCAGAACTATACCTGAATAAAAACTGTTTCCCTTTATGTAATTATCAAGGGGCTTTTAGAGTATCTCTCCCCAGTGATTACAGGGTATCTCTACATAGGCTGTCATTTTAAGGTGAAAAATTTGCAAGGACAGTCACACCATCTGTCATCAACTGGGTTCCCTGACACTCTGAGCTGCTCTAAAATGGCCAGCAGCTTCATACATAACAAAGACCTTGCCCCTTGGCATTGTTTATTTCTTGACCTGTGCAGAGAGTCCTTCAAAGGAGCTTTACTGAAACCATTTCAGGCCTGCTTTTCAGGGGCAGTGTTTCTAAAGAATAAAAATTATTTATGCATATAGGAAATTTGAAATGCTCTGGTGTTAAGTCTAAACCAAGTGAAAAAAATCTCAGAAAGAATTTTGTGCTTAGCTTTATTTCCAGGTCCCTTAAATGCAAACCTACTTAAGATTACATTTTTTCTTTATACTTTTGAAAATATCTTTAAGATATAACTTATGTGTTAAACGACCTATATATAAAACCTGAATGTGTACATTAAGTGCAACCAGACCATTCAAATATAGAGGCTGTTCCATAACAAATGAAAAACAAAACAAAACAAAACAATAAAACACACCTCTGATCAACAAAACCCTGGTGCTTCTTACTGTGAAGGCATAGACTGGCTCTTCTTATTACCATGTCAAGCACCACTTCCAAGGTTGCAATTTCAATGCAGTACAATCACACAGTAGGTCACTTGTGCCCAAAGAAGGATTATGGCTGTAACTCACAGTTTTTATGAAAGAAACACACACACAAAAAGAGAAAAGGTCAACTATTGTGAAACATTTCTACTATGAAGGGTATCTACTTCTATGCTTGACAAATAAAGGCATACACTGAAAAGTGAACTTTTACATTTTTTCCCTGGCAGCAAAATGTATGTTCCTCCACTTTGAGAAATCTAAGCTAGGGGACCTTGAAGAGATTGGGATTGAAAATTGGGGAGATCATTGTTAAGAGAAGCTGCAGCCATTTCTAGGAGTGAATGAATAAACACAAAAGGATATTCCCTCTGTCAACATAATTAATGGAAAGATTTTATGAGCTTCATTTAGTTCCCAAGATGTAGTTATATACAATGCATGGATTGTGTATTTATGTGCACATAGTATAAATATGTAAAAATCACATCATTAAATCTTTCATAGGTCTGTATTCATAATACACAAAGATGTTTTTAAATTATTTAAAGATTTATTCTCTCTTCCATATACATTAATACTAATAAGAGTTGCTGTCAACATCAAAGGAAAGCTAGACCCCTAATTAGAGTTCCAATCTGCCCTGAGAGTTGCATTGCAGAGAGCACAAATATAGAATAAGTTGAGCATTAAGCAAACTGATCATCAGTGCTCATTCTCTACTTCTGATTACTGCAATAATCCAATGATCTTTCAACAAGAAAATATACTCACTTCCTATCATAATTTTGAACCTAAACGTTAATATGAATTTACTATTTCCAAAGAAAAAGACTGTAATTTAAATAAATAGAAATGCCAAGTCCTTATATGTTAAGTTATGGACAGTTAAAATAACTCAAGAAATTTTATGTAGATCTTGATTTTTAGAGTAGTTAATATTGCCTCTTTCTATTCCTCTGACCCTTTTGATTAACATTTGGTTATATGTGTGCTGTCTTTCATATCCTAATTCCCTATTATAAGCTCTTTGAGTATCTATGAGATCACTATTGGTAATATCAGTCCTTAATTAAGCAAATATTTGGTAAGAAATCACTATGAAACTGAAATTTGGCTAGATAATGACAAGTTTTTGAAAGTCATTTCTCTGTTAAAAGTTAAAGAAGAAATAATCAGATATATTGAGTATATGATGCAAGCTATTTAACATCACATTAATACATACAAATGTTTTAAGAGCTTAAATGAAAAAAATTATCTGATGACTTTTTAATTTTTCTGTTGTCATGGATAGTCACTCAAACTTAACTGTATGACAACTTGTATATATTCACAAAAGATAGAATAGTTTAATGGATGGGCACACATAGATGCAGCTCTTTTCCTGATTATCAAACCATGTCAATGTTGCAGATCTATAGTATCATTCTTATCTTTAAATATTCTGAAGACGAAAAACTTTTAAAGAACTAATCAAATGTCTTTCAAATTATTGCAAAAATTGAAGGCAGTGACCCTTTCCAAATTTATATGGTGTGGCATTTCCTGGTCCCACATAACAGACAAACCACAACAATAACAATGAAACTGCAAAGCAATATCTCAGATGAACATGAGTGAAAAAAATCTTTCACAAATAAGTAAATTGAATTCAACAGTACATTAAACAAAAGTTACACACCAAGATCAAGTTTATTATTTTTTCCAGGAATGGAAGGAGAGGAAAGAAAGAAGGAAAGAAAAGTCAACATATGGAAACCAATAAACATAACACAACATACCAACAAATGAAGAATACATGTTCAACAATTCAGATAAAACATGTGATGAACAAAACTTACATACTGCCATTAGTAGATATAAGACAATAAGTCTCTTGCATTTTTAGGTTCCCACCTTGCTCCTGCTTCTCTTTCTTGTATGCCTCTTTCAATTTCTTACATGAAGGAACTGGAGGATGGAGGATTTGTTTCTATAGACTTTTTCTAGAGTCTGAATTTTGCTAACTATATTCTTGTTATTTTGGAAGTTGTCAAAATAAATATCATTATTCTAAAAATTATCAAAGTAATAAAGCATTAAGTAGAAAAATCATGAGTATATCCTGCCTTTCTGGGATAAAATAATTGATTTCAGATAATTCTACTCCACAGATGAATAGTGCTAATAAATGCAAAAGTGAATAATTGTATCTAAGTTGCAATCATTAATGGCTGTTAAAATCATTTGTGTTGACATAATTGGGGAACTTTTAATGGATGAATGAGGTTGAGAACACCTGAACCCACTCATTACTATTAACATCACCAAACCTAAACAAGAAGAAATTCCATGCATTGTGATGTGATGAAGGGTGCAGCATCTCTCAATTTTTTCTAGGTAATATAAAACTGACCAGATTGAATGAAGTTTCTAGATCCACTTTTTTTTACATATGATGGAAAACATAGCAGAGCATTTTAATATTACAAATGTAATCTATATGTCCTTAATGTGAGAAAGGTTAAAGAAAATTAAAGAATCCAAATTTTTCAACAGGTACATGCTTTGAGCATAATGGGGGAGAAGGAACATATATTAGAACATGCTTAAGAGATGAGTCAACATAAAGTGTCATAAAAATTTTGTGGGTGTTCATTCAAATGAATTCACATTCACTGATTTGTGATTTTAAAAAAAGGAAAGTACATTTTTGAAACAAGTAAAATTCTGGCTTTGTTATCATTACACTGTGCTTTTTTAAAGCTCTTGTTAAAAATGCAATTTGAAGTATGTGTAGATGAAGTTATAAGCATGTGAGAATCTTTTTAAAACATTACAATAATTAGGTAAAGTAAGAGGGATTGCAACAGAAAATAAAACAAGAAATCCAAATGGAGATTATTGAGATTCTCTAATGAGTATATGGGATTACATCTCTATGTTCAAATATTTTCATATTAAAAGATAATAATTAACTGATAATAATTCTCCACTATAGATTTCTTTGTTTCCTTAAGAGTGAGTAGATTTAAGGATGATTATTCCTTGAAGGATGTTTTCATGGTATAGAGAAAGAGGTGCCCACATCCTATGGAAGAGTTTGTGACTCTTTCCAGGACATTGGGATTCCAGGTATCCTGTGAGACAACAGCATTGCCATTGACATGATCATTTCCAGTGCAGAACCTTAGGTCTCCATTTAATGTTATAATGAGTTACCTAGATAAATCTTACACACATGAAAGACTGAGACATAATGGTCTACATTTATTATTTTCATGATTGTTTTCTTTTTAATTACACATTTCCCGGACCTATGTTAAATCTTTCCACTTCAATGGCTCCTTTGTACACACACACACACACACACACACACACACACACACACATGTATATAAAATTAAGCTGAAATATATTTTATCTTAAAACATAAAGTGATAAACAATAACAGTAAAACATCTAATCATCCTTGATTTAGAACACTGAGCTGCCATAGAATATAATGTTCCCTAAAATCAGATCCCCTCTATCATTGTAAACTTGGATGGATTCTGTTATATGCAGCCATAGAACACACCCAGGCCCATCCTCTCTTCATATCTATTTTTGGTTATATTGAACACATGACCAGTTTTTGTTGCTTTCTAGAGCTGAGAATTAACAAACCTCAGTGCTAGCATCATTCCTTCTTCCCAGGCCACACATACTAATCTATGTTGGCAATCACTTCCAACCCAGTATATTCAAAGATGAATTAATGTATGATTTCCTAAACTTTTGCCTCTTCATGGACTGTTGCAGTCAGGCTCAAATTGCTGGCATGAAACACCTGACCAAGAGCAGCTTGTGGAAAAAAAAGGTTCATTTTGGTTTATAGACTAAAGGGGAAGCTCCATCATGGCAGGGGAAAATTATGATATGAGCACAGGGTGGCCATCATCTCCTCGCCAACATCAAATAGACAACAGCAACAAGACAATATGTCAAACACTGGCAAGGGGAAACTGGCTATAATACGCATAAGCCCAGCCCCAACAATACACTGCCTCTAGGAAGCATTAATTCCCAAATCTCCATCACCTGAGAACCTAACATTGAGAACACCTAAGTTTATGGGGGACACTTGAGTCAAACCACCACATTATGCCCCTGGCCTCCATAAACTGATAACCATAACTTAGGTAAAATGTAATGTATTCAGTCCATCTTTTAAAATCCCTATAGTTTTTATCAATCCTAATGATATTCAAACATTCCCAAAGTCCAAAATCTTTTAACTGAGCCATAATACCAAAAAAAAAAACTCCCCCAAAAACCCACAATAACAGAGAATACACATTCACATTGCAAAAGATGGCATTGGGCATAGCAAATAAATATTCAACCAATATAAGATTTAAATAGGAAAAACATCAAATTCTGTAGCTCCAAGTCCAACAACTCTAGTGAGTGACAAATCTCCAAGTCCTATAATTTTAACCAGCAACATGTCTCTGGAATTCCAATTCTGCCCTCCAGCTAGGCCACTCACAGCCCTGGAAAACTTCATCTGGGGCTGGCAGTTCTACTTAGCTGCTGTCTCGTGGTCCTGGCATCTCCACTGGATCTCCACTACAACCCACAGTCCATACTGACGGCTCCATTAGATCTCCATGCAGGCATTCAGCAAACCTGCTTCACACTGCCCATAGCCATTTCCAAAACACAAGACCCTGTTGCAAATACAGTGACCCTCTCTTTCCTGCACTTCTTATGCTCTACGATACCAGGTAGGGTGCCAATTTGTTAATCCAGGGAAGGAAATAAAGCAGACTTTGAAGAAAAGGGCACGCCTTCAGAATTTAGGCCCCTTCAAAAGACTGCATTCTTCCTGTTGTCCTAAAGTAGGTCACCCAACCAAATCTTAATGGTTGTAATCTTTTAATTGCAGGTAAATGGGCAGAAGTTTCACCCAAAGATTTTATTTATTTATTTATTTATTTATTTATTTATTTATTTATTGCCATATCCCTCTGCTCACATCAGTCCATTTCCATGAAATGAAAACCTGCACAAATTCTCAGGACAGAGTCATAACAGCAAGCCTCTCACACCAATTGCTTCTAGCACAGTCCAGGCAAAGCTCTTTCTCACCCTCACAAGCCAAACCTCACAGTCCATAGTTCTTAATGCATTCAAGTCTTTCAACTCTGTTCAGAATAGTCCATGCTTTACTTATAGCACTGTAAGCCAAGGTTTCAAACATTTCCACATTCCTCTTGAAAATCAGCTCCAAAAGATCAAAATCATGCAGTCAGGTTTCTAGCAACAACAACACAACTCCTCTGATAGCATGTTTGCCGGTGGAGTCTGGTTGACATTGCTTGCAGAATTCACTTGACCAAGAGAAGCTTGTGGGAAAAAGGTTTATTTTGGCTTGGAGAATTGAGGGAAAGCTCTATAATGGCAGGGGAAAACAGTGGCATGAGCACAGGGTAGACATCACCTCCTGGCCAACATCAGACAGACAACAGTGACAACAGGAGATTGTGCCAAATACTGACAAGGCGACACTGGCTATAACACCCATAAGCCTACCCCCAACATACACTGCCTCCAGGAGGCATTAATTCCCAAATCTCTATCATCTTGGAACCAGCATTCAGAACACCTCAGTTTATGATGGACACCTGAATAAAACCACCACATGGATATTTCATTTAATTTGTAATAGCATCAGCCAGGCAATCACAGGAGTCTTAAAACTGAAAGTCATCCTTGTTATCACATGCATGTCACTACTATAACTCAAATTCTAGCTGTCTCTCATATAGATTACTTGATACACCTCTGTTACTATACATGGCTGGGACAAAACACCTATGGTATCAATGCATAGACCTCATTTATTTTTCCAAAAAAATATTTTAATACTTGTTTATAATTGCTCCTTCTGTGATTATGAATTCTTTGAAGACCATATTATTCTTAATGAAATGCTTTAAGTTCTTCTATCTACTCAGCCCATAGAAGTTGTCCCCAGCAGGTACATATCCCTCCAGATAGCCCCTTGGAGAGGTTAGATTGTGGGCACAGCTTCATTGACATTACTACAATATGACAGTTTAAGAGTGTGTAGTACTTACAGACCTAGGGGTTATATACCATGACTGTTACCACATACATGGGAGTCAGGGGAGTTCCGGCTAGGAAAGAGAGTACACATACATGACAGCCATGATTATAATGGAAATCCACTGTGGGTCCTTTAAATTGTCAGGAAAATTCCAGTTAAGGGAAAAATTGGGTCTGGACTGATAACCTCATGTTGCACTAGTAATGTTTATCTCCACCCACCAGCTTGGACCATTGGAGATCTGAAAGCTGTGTTAAGGATAACTACATCCTGTCTCTTGCTCATAAAACAATTATACATTCAAAAATGAATGCTACAGCAAATGATTGTAAATGTTCACTGTACATACTGCATCTGTTCATGTTCACTATAATACTGCATCTGTATGTGATCACTGCACATACTGTACCCATATATTTTCAGCCTTTGCCACAATAAGTGCTAAGTAAGAAAAAGGGAGAGAGCAAGCCAGGGAGAGGAATTCAGGAAGGGAGGGAGAGAGAAAAGAAGCAATCAAACAAGAAAGGAAGGACAGAAGTAAAGAAGAAAGGAAGGAAGGCAGGAAAAAAAAATAATGGAAGGAACTGTAGGCTCTACATTATTTCAAATCCAAAATTGTATTGGAGACAAAAGTGGAAAAATTATTCTAAAACAAAATGGAAAAATGTTGATATTATCGTGGGTTGAGAAGTTTAGAATATAAGCAACAACATATAGATGATTATAATTCCACGGAAGCACCCCCAATGAGACTTGGTCTCAGTATTGTTTACTATAATTATAAAACATCTATACTAGGATTCATGTTAGCATATCTTTCATTTATTTGTATATCATTAATCAACCATCTTGACGATTTCTAATAGAATGAGTCACTGGAAACACATTGAATTAGAAGGCAGAATTTATGGATCCTTGCCTTGTGAATTGAGGTGACTCACAATCTCTTAATTGCTAGTTTTCTCATGTAAAAAATGAAATTCCTATAACTGACCGGTTGATTTTACAAAGTGATTTTGAGGATCAAATGGGATAACATGCAAAGGATATGTAAGCTAACAGCCAAGCTACTACTAGTGAATAGGCAGTGTTTATACATTTCACTAAAAATTTTCTGCATTGCTCCCAGTTCACACTGGCCTTGCTATGTGGCTGACATTAAAGGGATAATTTAAAATTTCCAAACCTCAGCTTCCATACATCTAGTGATAGGATAATAACATCATGAAATTCTTCCAAGGCAAAATGGAAATCAAAAGCATTTTTAATTCTATACCATATCATTTAATTGTAAGAAAATTTATGATCCTGGGGAAAACATAAAACAGTATATTTGCTCATTGCTAAACAACAAGGTATAGATGTCATTATACATTTTTTTGTTTTATAAAGCTCCCTGTAATATATGGTAATTTTGGACGGTGTGCTTTTCAGTATACTAGTCTTTTATCTTTGCTCCTTTGTCAAATTAACAAAGACAAACATTTACTAACTCTATTGTTTAAGATATTATTTACATTCATAACATTTTGAAAGGATCTGAAGCATATTTTCTGAAAGACATACTTCAAGAAAAATAAGGCATTCACTGCCCATATCATTTTTGGATTTAAAAATCTACTTCCCATCATTTTATAAGCCTACATGTTGAGAACTCGCATATGGCTGTAACTTATGAAATGTAAAAGAGAACATATGAAGAGTAACCATGCTTCTGAGAATATCAGTGAAAAAAAAAAGGAGCTGTCCAAGTAAGGGAACTTGCAAGCAGCTTCCTTTAGCATTCAGGTAACATAACAGTATTAGACCCAACAAGAATATTTCAAAATTTTCACTTATTTAAATGCAAATAGGAAATGTACCAGTCATCATTGTTCATTCAACAAAATATAGCTATAAAATCCATTAAAAATTAATGCTCCCAATTCAATAGTATAAAACAAGACATATGATGTTAGTGTAGAAGTTAGGGGGTTGCTGTTTTCTCTGAGGATTCCTGCTTTGGTTTAATTAAATAATTCAGTCCATAACAACGTGTTAGAACTGAAACCAAACTAAAACATTTTCTGTGAGGTATGATTCCTTAATATAGTGGAGTATACTAAATGGTAAAGTGTTTAAGAGCTATTTTGATAGGTTATTACTGAGGAGATTGGGAATGTGAAGTACTTTTGCAATGACAGAGCCCGCTTGAAAATACAGGATACTCATTTTTTGGTTTTTCGAGGTAGGGTCTCACTCTAGCCCAGGCTGACCTGGAATTCACTATGGAGTCTCAGGGTGGCCTCGAACTCACGGCGATCCTCCTACCTCTGCCTCCCGAGTGCTGGGATTAAAGGCGTGCGCCA
Organism: Dipus sagitta; assembly: GCA_036346955.1. Classification (NCBI taxonomy): domain Eukaryota; kingdom Metazoa; phylum Chordata; class Mammalia; order Rodentia; family Dipodidae; genus Dipus; species Dipus sagitta. Next base: position 131,999,761 of record CM070771.1, read on the forward strand.
CCACGCCCTGCTCTCAACTGCTCTTCTAACATCACATGTGAAGGTCGTATAGGATCAATGTCTGCTGGTGACATTAGGTAGAACATTTGGGAAATCTTTTGTGAGTTTCCTGTTGAACACAAAAATGCTGACTCTTTTAAATGAAGTCTTAACTCTGCTCTTACTTAAATTCTTTGGGATCTTGATTTTTATCTAAAATTACTGTGTCAGAACATGTTATTTGTAGAGATAGATGAAAATTTGAAATATTATGTGGTTCTGTGTACAAAAATGCTAAAATAAGCAGCATCTACTATTTGTTGATTATTGTTGACTAATTATAATGTTCTAAATAAAACAAATTCCTTAAGTATTGGTTTTAGGATGCTATCTTATGTATTACTTTCAGATAGTTCTAAAATTAAAATAATTTGAAGCTTCCAAGACCTTTGAAAATGAAGTAGAATCTGCTCAAATATCCTGCAACAGACTTTTAAGGAAAATTAGTTTCACAAAGTCTTTCCTAATTTAGGTTCTAAGTTTCAGGAGTATAGCAAAAATGAGTTTTTTGTTTTCTGATAATTATAATTTGTTTTTATCATGATTATGAATTATAGGTAAAGTTACCAAGCACTAGAGGGCTCTTCAGTTTCATATGCACATTTTATTGAACAAAAGAGTCCATCTCATATATAATATGTAGTTGATATTTGTGTTCATTCTAAAGAATAAGCAGCATTATTATACATGTTTATAGTTCTTTTACAATTACTTGCATGACATATTTACTGAGTACTGGCTTAGTGATAAAGCTATACTTACACCATTTTGATATGAAAGTACTACCTAGTTTATTAAACTGTGTTTTGTATCACTGTTACTTGACATATATTAAAGGGCTGAAAGAGATCTGTGTCAATCTGGTAAAGTCTAAATCAACATAAAAATCAGGTTACATAGTGCTCTTTTTAGTAACCAAAGTATTCTACATAAAGACTTGGCAACTTAGCACTTAGAGAGATGGAGGGGGCATGGAGGGAGAAAGGAAAGAAAGATAGAGAGAGAGAGAAAGAAAGAAAGAAGGAAGGAAGGAAGGGAGGAAGGAAGGAAGGAAGGAAGGAAGGAAGGAAGGAAGGAAGGAAGGAAGGAAGGAGGGAAAGAGGAGAGAAAGAGAGAAGGGAGGAAGGAAAGAAGAAAGAAAAAAGGAAGGAAGGAAGGAAGGAAGGAAGGAAGGAAGGAAGGAAGGAAGGAAGGCAGGCAGAAGAAAGGATTGGCCCATGAGATTTGGTCAGTTGGTCTTGCTCCACAGAAGAAGAGAGAGAGGAACATTAGAACCTCACCTGAGATCTCAGCTGTGCCTGAGCCAGATTTATGCATTGATGCATGAGGGTTTTGCAGTTTCATGGAAATATAGTGTATATAAAGAATAGATATCAAGGAACTGGGGACTCAACTTACATAGCTAGGGAGAGTCATCATCCACGCGGGCAAGAAACCTTCCAGTGCTGTGTCTGTTTTGGTGTCCCACATTCCTATACGAAAGCCCAATAAATTCATCGACTCACTAGGTTGAAGTCGGCTGACATCAGCCATTAGTTTTTAGGGAACGCACTGCCTGAGGGGCAGGTACTTGTAAGTTCACAGGAATCAATCTTGGAGCTGGAGACAATGCATAATAAGTAAACAATTGATAGTGTGAATGTTCTAAGTTACAATATACTTGTACTTGGAGGTCACATTTTTGCCATATGGCATACAAATTTCCAAAATATGGAATGCCCCTGTTGATCCATCATGTCACATCTTCCCAATTGAAAGTAGAAATTTCTATATATTAAACTCTGTTTTATATGAAATACAATATCTGTTCTAAGTGGCATTTTGCCACTATGTCTGGTTGTTGTCAACTTCGCTTTTTCCCAGTAAACAAATTCGCTGGCACACAGAGAAATGCCAAGAAGTGTAGGGAGTAGGAAGGGTAGCTATCGCTTTTATCCCTGAGTTGTTTCATGAATATGCTCTTGTGGACATCCTGCTTGTGTCACCAATTCAAACCTGTTTGACCAGATGTGATCATATCTCGGTGGAGTTTATACAAGATTTCATGTGGCTATATTTCTATCCAGGCCTCCACAGGTGAAAACCCTCAGGCTGGGGCAGGGGCACCACATCAGCCAGCTCCTTATTTCCATGTGTGCTGAGGTGTTTTGGTTTCCCTGTATGAATTCCAAACTTTGAGGTGCCATGTGACCATGCTCATAATATCATTTAATTTTTTCATCAAAATATTCTCCCTTTACCAAGACTCAGGCTCGCTTGCTACCTGTGTCCATTGAATCTTAGTTTGAGTATGTTTGCTCCACTGACTTTCAGTTCTGGTTAGCTACCATTTGGCTGTTCACATCGTTCTGTGATTCACCATCAGGTGCTGAGTCAGTAGAGAGGGTGTAAAGATAGATTAGTATTGTCAGTTTGATAGGATTCAGATTCACACTGGAGAAACACCTTCTAGGCTTGCCTGTGAGGGAATTTCTAGATTAGGCTAAGTGAAATGGAAAGGTACACCTGAACCTAGGGAGGTACCATGCATAGGCTGGTGTTTCTGGACTGGATAAAAATTGAAAGGCAGCAGAGAAAAAACACTTATCTCTCTCTCTGCCTGCTGACTGCAGCTGCATTGTGATCAGCAACTTCATCTTTCTGCCCTCATGCCTTTCCCCACCATGACCCACACTAACACCTCAAACTATAAGCCAAAGTAAATGCTTTCCTCCCTTAAGATATATTTTGCCAGGGTTTTTCTTCTAGCAATTAGGAAAGTAACTAACACAAGAGGGCTTTGGAGTTTGGAGACAGGATTGCAGAGATATTTACTCTCCTCAACAATGCAGTTTGGCTGAAGTTTCTCTCATGATTCCCTCCATCATTGTTCCAGGATTATGGGTGGTGAAACAGAACAGAAACAAGGGGTAGATTGCCAGCATCTGCTTCATGAAGCTTGTATTCTGTCATTACAATTTGTGTTTATTTGAGACTTCTGAAACAGTTTTGACCACTTAACTACTGACAAACCAAAAAACATTCAGCGAAAAAATGTCTGCAGAAGAAAAGAGTTAGATTTATATCTTTACCACATACAACTATCAATTAAAGGTGAATCAAAAATATCAATTTAAAACATGAAACTGTTAGACAAAAAGATAGGAATACACATCAAGTTATAGGCATAGGCAAGAACTTTCTAAAAGGTCTCCCATAGCATAGGAAATAGTCCCAGGAATTAGCAAATCTGACTACACAAAATTAAAATTTCTGCACAGGAAAATAATCCACTGGAAAAGCTAACAGCGTACAGATTGGGAGAAAATCTTTTTTCACCTATACCTCACACATGGGGTTAATATCCAGAATTAGAAACTGCAAGCATTAAAACACACACAGGCACACACACACACACACACACACACACACACATCTATAGCCAGTCAACAAATGGGTTAACTTTCATGAAGACACAGTTTACACATGAAGAAAGTCATTTAAAGTATTCAACATCACCATCCATGAGACAAATGCAAATTAAAACCATTCTGAGATATCATTTCACCCCATTCAGAGGGAATATCATCAAGAAAACCAACAGCCAGTGTAGTAAAGGTGTGGGGAAAGGAACTCATTTATAGCTGGCAGGAGTGCAAACCAGTATAACCATCATGGAAATTAGTATGGAAAAAACTAGAGATAGAGTATGAATACCACTCCTAGGTATAAACCCAAAGTTCTCCATATCCTACCTACTACAAAGACACCTGTACCGCCATGATTATTTGTATTCTATTCACAATAGCAAGGAGATTGATTGAGCCTAGATGTCCATCAACAGATGAATGGATAATGAAAATATGGTTACATATACACAATGGAATTTTACTTACAACCAAAGAAAATGAAATTATGAAATTTGCAGGAAAATGGATTTACCTGGAGGGAATTAGGTTAAGCAAGATGGTCCAAACTCATAAAGCTCCAAATCATATATTTCCTCTTATATCCTGACCCAAGCAAGCAGTATTTATATGTACACATAAATGGCGGGGGGAAATATGGGTAAAACCTTAAAAGCTATACAGGTGAACAAGAGATGGCAAAAAACAGATGAGAATGAGGAAGGGGATAGATTGAAGGGTGAAAGGAAACATGTGAGATATAATCAAAAAGGAGACTGGGGAGAATACAAAAGAATTTTGGAGATGAGGGTGGGCAAATTGTGTTTGAAGCTTCCATAATGAAACCTAAAATTCTGTATGGTAATGAAAAATAAAATTTTAAATATTGTTTTTGTTATAAAAAATAGATTAAGGGAGACTTTTGTGCCCTTGATGTATCTTATATGGATTCACAGTGGAAATAGTCTTTATTTATCCAATACCATTTTGACTATGACCCCCCCCAAAAAAAATAAACATAATATTCTTTGCCCTTGAAGGAACTGTCAAAAGACTTGGAGATGTAGAAAGTAAAATCCCAATATCTGAGAAAGGTAGACAGTGTTCCCAATAATAGAAGGACAATTTTAACAGTGTGCTGACTCCATTAGTTTTTTAAAAAAATTCTTCCTACAGTTCAAACCATGGACAGAGCTCTAATCTCAGGACTGTGGACTCTACTTTCTTCCTATCCAGGTATGCAAACAGCTGAAAGCCCAAAAGAGGCATGATGCAGGAAGATATTCAAAGACTCCAAAGGCTAGGGAGGCAAAGAGAGCACTGAAGACCCTCAGGACAAGGCATTCCACTAAAATCTAGCAGAAAAGTTGTGTCCATGCACTGAGGAGCGAATGTGTTTAACAGGGCTGGAGAGATGGCATAACAGTTAAAGGCACTTCAGCTCCCCCCACCCAGTACCCACATAAAGCCAGATGCACAAACTGGCACTTACATCTGGAGTTAATTTACAATGACAAGAGGCTCTGGCCTGTCTATGGTCTCTCTCTCCCTATCTCTTCTCAATCTCTGTCTCTCTCTCCCATCTGATTGTCTCCCTCAAATAAAAATAAATACATACACACATAAATAATTGTGTTTAACATAGTTGCAAGTCTTCCAGGTCATTCAATTTTGTAGATTTCTTTAAAGAAAAAAATATTATTGAAGATGAAATTCCAAAATAAAAACAAACATTGATTTGAAATTCTTCAGAAACTCCATTGTTTATCCAAAATATAGCCTCCATTTTCTCCCTCTCTTTGGAAATTACAATGTATGCTTCTAATTTTTCACAAACAAAAAGCACAGGTTGGAACAGTCAATCAAAACTTTGTTACTCACTCTGCCCTTCTCTCTCAATGATAGTCGTGCTGCCAGACTTACATTTAAGCACACCAGCCATCTTACTATTAGAACATAAACTTAAGATACCATCCTTTTCTCCAGTATTTATTAAACTTCTAATGAGGTTTATAATGGATTCAGTATCTACTGGGGACTTTTCTTGAAAAATTAAACTTCCTCTATACTTAATGACCCTTGTACAATATACTGGTTTGTAGATATATTTATCTTTGGTAGCATACTTTCAAACAGATCATGAATTGCCATGTATCATTTATTTAGAGGAAAATATATGACCAAAGGTAAAATATTATACTAGTGAGTGTTCATTAGCTAATTTACTTGGAGTTCTTTGCACATGTATTTATTATGTTGGGGAGAACTCTCATGATCCAAGTTTGAGATAAATATAAGGCAAACGACAAAACACGCTTGAAAAATACCTTCACCTAAACTTAGAGTTGTCTGATATTAATTTTCAAAGATTCTTTTCCAACATCAGCCATGGATTTCATTACAAAATCATATGACTTTGTTTGCCCATTTGTTTATTTTCTGTCAGATATAGCCAGATGTTCTATTTACCCTCTAATATAGATAAAACACCTGATAAAATTTTGTGATTCTTTGGTGAACAGCTGTTTGATCTGGAAATATACTGCTGAAGAAGCTATACTGATCTGGTCATTCTCTTTACATAATGTCAGAGTAATTGTCTTGATCCTGGAGAAAACTGCTGCTGTAGGTATTATAAAGTCTTTTATTACTTCATGTTAGATCTCTGTAAAATTGCTAATGTCTAGTCAACACATGCTTAATCTACTCAACAAGAATTTATTAAGTATATTAAAAGGTAGGAAGAAACAGCTGATGTATTTCTATGGGAATGAAAATTTAAAGTGAGTGGCAGTTTTATTATATTTTTCAACATTATAAAGTAATGTTTCTGCAACCTTTATGCTATGTGTGTTAATAGCAACACACCCTAAAGTATTCTAGGCTTGTTAAACAAGGCAAAGAATGATGTTCTTCATTCTTTTTCTTTTTATTCCTGACTAATATAAGCATATCTCTAACATTACTAATCACTGGATATGATTAAAGTAATTAGTAAGGCAATAAGATCCAGAGATTTAACTGCTTAAAACTGAATAAAAACTATGTTAAACATGTATAAAATGTCTAGCATTGATACAAGAAAAAATACCTAATCTAAAATAAATTAGTTGGCATGTTTCAGAATTTTATCAGATGAGAATTTACGGGTGATTCTAACAAACATTGGCCAGGCTCCTTTATTTTAGATTTCTCACTTTATGACTTAGAGGCTGTAGTATTATGCAAAGTAAGTTCCATGCTAATGACGATAAATTATCATAGTACTAAATAATTCAGAGATGTGTGTTTACTACTTGGAAAATTAATATATTTTATTTAAAATGTATTTATGTTTTATTACATTTTAGCATTGTTAGAGAGTTAAGAGACCTTTTTAGTTTAGTGAACAATATTTATTTTGATTATAAAGATTATATTGTGCATTTTATACATACATACATATTTATTTGTTTCATCCAAATTGTTTACTTCTATAAACACAATATTTATGATTTTGTCAGCATCATTTCCCCTCTTGAAAGATGGTGAGCCATTTCTCCTGAGCAATGCCCCTCTGTGCACTTTCTAACAAGCCGTCATCTTCCAGGTGGCAGCATGATCAGAACTGAGCAGTGGCAAACTTCTCTAACACAGACTGGATTTGCTAGGGTTTTGGTACTACAATGCTAATTCAAGGGCTATGAGATTGTAAAATTCACTGGCATGCTGCTGCCTAAGTCACTAATCAATAAGCCAAAATCTATCACTTGGTATGATTTAGAAGGTGATCAAGAACTGAAGTGTTCTCTGCTGGCAGTGAGTTAGAATGCAGGTACCCTTCAGAGTACAGACTTAGCCTGAATGACAATGGTCCTGCAGTAGATAGAAAAACATTCCTGAGCCATGGAAGCCAGGAGCAGTATGTAATTGTATGATACATGACACTTGTTGACATTAATGTTCTTGTACATGTGTGTATAAATACAAGTATCAAAAGTGGGGGCTAAATCTTCTGCAATGGTGGGGGAAACCATTTTTCATCTTAGATCTCATTTGGTAACTTACTCTTCCTACCAAAACAAGTGGATTAGAAACCCTCCTTTCATCACACCCTGGAGAGTGACCCAGTCATATAAGGGTGATGACAAATGCAGAGATTAAAGCCCCAAGTCCACACAGGTATAAACTCAAGCCATTCCCCCAACAGAAAGTACACAGGAGCGAGCATTTTGAAGAGTAGGACAGAGGCCTATGAAAACATTCTGCACTTGAGATGAGCTTTGAAGACATCTACAATTAATTAGAAAGCAAAGACAATCTCGATGATGAAAGGAAGGAAACCATTCAAAACAGGCTGGCTGGGAACGGCTACCCCGAACGGTTCTTAGCAGGACGTGAAGTGAGAAAAGCAGACTGCACCACATCAGGGACATTACTCATAGCTCTGCCTGGCTAAGGAATATTTCTCACCAACTTCTAATGAAGGTAAATTGGAAATGACCTCAGTACCCTCATATATCATTTATGGGTTAGCATATATTGCATTTAAATCAACTCTGTAAGTAGTTATCATTCTAGACAGTGACTCACCCATCCAAACCTAATTATTTTGTAATATTCTGAGCTAAGAATTCCTCCAGGAAAACAAGTTTTAAATAGACTAGTGCAGTTGAAGGTTTGATACCTCATTGGGGTAGACGAAATAATTACATTTATAGCATCCAAGCTAGCTGAGCAAATTTCACCCACCACACCTGCCACCCTGGAGCTGTCTTCAGAGCAGGGAGCTGGGAAGAGATGCTCTGCTCTGAAGGATCACAGCACTTCCCAAGACAGCACATGAGGGTCTCTTGTCAAATTGTATGTAGAGCCTCCAGTGAATACTTTCTTAAAATAAGTTTTATTTGAAACTTCAATATAGAAAAATATAACAAATTGGTCATAGTCCCATCAGGTTATCATCTTTGGTCTCCTCTCCTTTGCCTCCATTCCACAGAGGCCCTCCTTTAATTTTGTAAATACACAATGTTTTCTTTTGAGAATATATTGAATTAGAATGGATAATGGTTAACTGGCATTCTGAAACAACCCCAATCAACAACCTGTATGGTCATCCCCAAAAAAGCACACATTCTCATAGATAAGAGCTGTGATACATGAATAAAGCAGTCACATGATCTTGGAGAAACATTTGGCAGGATTTTTTATTTCAAGGGCTACCAAGTAAAAAGTAAGTTCAGAATTGTTAAACACACAATATGTAATGCACTATTATTAATAGCATTTGAAAGTGTCAAGGATAAAGAGTAAAAGGTGGACTGTGGAAATTGTGGTTAAATTAGTGGTTAAAGGCACTTGCAAAATGGTTAAAGGGACTTGAAAAACCTTCCAGCTGCAGTTCAGTTATCCAGTTCTCACATAAAACCAGAATCACAAAGTAGTACATGCATCTGAAATTCGTTTACAGTAACAACAGTCCCTGGTGCACCCATTTTCATTCTCTCTCTCTCTCTCTTTCTCTCTCTCTCTGTCTCTCTCTTTGACACTCTCTCTTTCCTTCAAAGTAAATAAATAAAATATTAATAAAAACAAGCAGAAGGTGAGAAACATGCCAAAATAAAGCATTATATCAGAAAAGCAGGTTACTTAACCTTAAGACAGGTAATAACAAAATTTAATGCATTCTGTTGCTATGAAGAGCAAGTGAATCTACACCTGCACATCTGTATTTGGGTGTTCTGACACATGATTCTTACTAATAGCTATGGTAATAGTGATAATGACTTTATAGATTAACATGTTTCCATTCTTTAGTAATAATTATGTTTTCAAGTTGTTAAATCCAAAAGATCCTGCTCATGTAGCCCTTCGTTGATCTGTTTTGATCTTCAAATATCAGAAAGCATTGTCTTAGTAGTTTCACTGATTTTACTACTTGGAAGATAAATATCTGCTACAGAAATTTACAGGTTTGGCCAGCGGAGCTCCATAACCATTTTAGAAACAGTTTCATTATTCAGCACAATTGCTTCAACATGAAGGTGGACCTCTGAGCTTAGGATATGTTAATTTATGTTGCAATATGCTACAAAGTTGAGCTAATTTGAAAACTAATTAATAATGCCTCACTTAACTAACATAACTTCAGCATTTATTTTATGTATATTTGCAAGAAAGGATTTAGGAACATTATTTTTGCAATGGCATTTGCCTTATCAGGATGTCAAGTCATCAGATCATCTAAATGAAGTTCCAAGATAATGAAATTAAAGCTGTATGAGCACTACTTTTCCAATTTTTCCTGAGTTTTATGGAGATATCACACTCTTCAATTCTCATTGATCTTGAGTATTTGCAGTATATTCTTCTCCCTGCATATATCTATCAAATTCTTTGCGTCAAGCTTCCAGTGAGTAACGGGCTTAATGAATCAAGATATCTCACATATGTGAAACATTTACCTTCAAGAATTGACCAAAAGGCTCACATCAACCATTTCTATCATACTATGTATTCAATAAATACATCAAAATGTTGCCAATATATTTATGCACAAAAACATAGGCAGCTTCAACATAGAACTAAATGAATGAAATTATTAGATTAAAACTGTGTAATAAGGATTAGAATTTATATACTACCAACCATTCCATTCAAACACTATACTTGAGGCATAAATAATTTTTTCTGATGCCTTAAACATTTAACATGAGTAGATTCCAAACTCTGGCCTTTCATATAATATCTTTTACAAAAAGTTCAGCTCTGTGTTTCAATAACCCAATAATACTAAGAATATTAAAGATATATATGCATATATAAATAAAGGTCTGAAGTAGTCAGGTGCCTCTCCAATATACTGCACATCTTGTACCTATTAAGAAGGATTCAGAGTAGAATCAGTACTTTGTGTAAATATAATTTCAACTCTCAAAAGCAATAAATTTTGGGAAGGTGAACCACACCTGGAATATATTTAAAAATAATAGAATCAGTACAATGATTCAGTATCATCTTAAACTAAAACTGGTAGCCTTTCACAATAAGAATTATTTAACCCACTGTAAACAACTAGGAACCAGAGTAAGAATACAAATCACATTTTGCTGTCTTTTCATAAAGCAGCTGAAGAATATTATGTTGCTATTTCAATAAGAATAACACCACACTGATAACAGACTCTATTCAAAATTTAATAAAGCATTACTTTCTTAATCAAAACATGACTGTGAGGTTTGGACTGACACTGGAATGTAGAATAATGTGAATAAAAGAGAAATGGAACTGTGTCTGAATATTAACACTACAAATCAAACATCATCTCATTACACATGCAACAATTAAAGGCAGGAACTTAGAGCCGTTCTCACTTTACATTTGTCAAGTCACTCCCAGGGAAAACTTGCAATCATGAAATCAAAGTGTATGAGAATATTCAATCCAATAAGGTGGCATGAGGAATATATATTCCTTTGCTTATATGTTGCAGATGTTTTCTGTATACAAGTTGTATCCAAAGCATGTGGATATACATTTTTCATAAAATTAAAATGGATTATAAAAGATTATAATAAATATAGAACAATAAACTTTTACTTACAATTATTTATCAAATTAATAGCCACCAAAAGTTTTCTTCTAATTCAACATACGTAATATATAAGAAACTCTTAGAATCAGAATTCTATGGTCTTATTCCCAATTCTACTACTTGTGGATTAGACTCAAGGTGAGATAGTTGAACACTTTTATCCAAGGTAAAATTAAGATAATAAGCTGGGCATGGAAGTACAAACCTTTAATCCCAGAATTTGGGAGGCAGAGGTAGGTGTATCTCTGAGTACAAGGCTACCCTGAGACTACATAGTGAATTCCAGGTCAGCCTGGGCTACAGAGTGAGATCCTACCTCATAAAACCAAAAAGGAAAATTAAGATAATAATAGTACATTTTCTACAGAGTTATAAGGCTTTGGTGAGAATGATTAAGACTGATAAATTAACTCTCACTCTTTAGAAAATAAAATACACTGAAAGATCTTAGAGATAAAATTTGTCTGATAATACTTTAATTCTATTTATGAATATATCTTAGAGTTGTCAAAGCTATACTTGGTTATTTTGACTCATTCCATTCCCAATAACAATTTTTTAAAAGATTTATTTTTATTTATTAGAGACAGAGAGAGAGGGCATGCCAGGGCTTCCAGCCACTGCAAACAAACTCCAGATGCAGGTTCCACCATGTGCATCTGCTTATGTGGGACCTGCAGAATCGAACCTGGATCCTTAGGCTTCACAGGCATGCGCCTTAACCACTAAGCCATCTCTCCAGCCCCTCAATCACAATTTTTTTTGAAATATCATTATACTTTGGGTCCTCAAGGGAGCTATCATATTTATATAGTTTCTAACAGGTTATAATAATACTGTTATAACATCTGATTCTAGTTTACAAGCTGACTTTCAGATTTCACCTGCAGGTCATGAGTTAACTATACCACATTAGCAATCTAATATTATATAAATACACAACTAGTATTCTCTCGGTTTATACAAAGTACTTCCTTTATTTTCTGGCACTGCTCTTCTTAGATGTTATGGTGCTAGCTAGAAGTATCACACATTTTCTTGTAGGGTATAATGGTGCACACCTTTAGTCCCAGCTCATGAAAGGCAGAGGTAAAAGGATTGCTGCGAGTCAAGGTCAGCCTGAGATTACATAGTGAATTAAAGATCAGCCTTGGCTCAAGCAAGACCCTACCTCACAAAATGAAAGAGAGAAAGAGAGAGAGAGAGAGAAAGAGAGAGAGAGAGAAAGAAAGGAAGGAAGGAAGGAAGGAAGGAAGGAAGGAAGGAAGGAAGGCAGACAGAAAGAAAGAGAGAAAGAAAGAAGAAAGTCCTCTTTGAGGCTAAAGAGATGGCTCAGTGTTTAAGGCACTTGACTGCAAAGCTTAATGGCCCAAGTTCAATTTCCAAGTATGTATATAAATAAAGATGCACAAAGTGGAGCATACATCTGGAGTTCATTTGCAGTGGGTGGAGGACCTGGCATTCCCATTCTGTCTCTTATTCTCTCTCTCTCTCTCTCTCTCTCTCTCTCTCCCTCCCTTGCAAATAAATAAATAATATTTTAAAAAGAATCACACATTTTTATCCTATATCCTTTCCCTATGGCATGAGCAAAGATCAATATTTCTGTTTAAACTTAACCTCACTGAAACATCAGCTCTCAGTATTAGAAACAATGTCTTTTAATAATAAAAACAGTAAAAGTCATTCTGGGGAAGGATTAGAAAGCAAGCAAACAATGTGGGTAAAGACATACAACAGCCACAGCAGCACAGAGCACAGGGCCAGGCCAACTTATTATGAAAGTGAAGATGAAAGACATTAAATCTAAGCAAGGTCCTGAGCTCTCTCCCCTCCTGCACAGGAATGAAGCAAGGCCTACACATCAAAAATTTGACAGGTATTTGAGGGACTTTAATAGGAGAGATCTGTCCTTATTACATTAAGGATGAAAGACACTTGTGGGATTCTTGCTTCCTCCATCTGCCAGGTCTTGAGTTAAGGTCCTATCTCGTGTATGCTTCAGTCTTCTGGGATGACAAATATATTTACAACCCTGAAGTTGTGGTTGTTCAGCTACTTAGTTGTAGACATTATCATCCTTCTTTCTTCATTTTTCCTCTCATGCAAACTAAGCTAGAGTTCACTATTCTCAGAACTCTTTGACCTAAAATTATCACAGCTCTATTCTTCCATAGGCAGGATTTGAGCAAGTTTCCTTTAAGCAGACTTAGCCTGCAACAGTTTGGATCCTGAATATCCTCCAAATGTCCATGTGTTATAGCTGAAGATATATTAAAAGATTTAACCCTCAACAGGAACATGGGGCAAGCACCTGAAAAGAAGGGCCCTGGAGAGAATGGGATGAATCTTAACCTTAAGGGTTTGTTTTTTTTTTTTTTTTTTTTTTTTTGTCTGACTTGTATGTCCCAGAACCAGAATACTGCTGCTACCCACAATGAGCTCTTGATCAGAAAGAGCTATGAGGTCCTTAAAACAAGGCAAACTTCTGTCAAAGCACTTTATTACCCTCCTGAGGGTAGACACCATGTGCTTCTGGCACAGAAAAAGGAATGACCTGGCTAGAATATGGAAAGGAGCCAGTCCCCAGAGAGTTAGCTCATCTAGTGCTGGGAAAGTGGCCCATAATGGTCAGAGCAACCAAGGGACTAAATTACACAGAAGCAAACACCCAGACAAGTATACACACAAGTGCAATAATGGCATGCAGTCTTGGTGGGTAACCAATAGCTTTCTGGTTAGCTAACAGATCCACTAGGTGGAAAGAAGCCAATATCTGGAAGTGGTAAAGAGATCAGAATCATATGGAGACTCTCTGGCAAAAATGGGCGCTATATTCTTCAAATTATACCTAAATTAATAGGGCATATCAGAGATAACCTGTGCTAACTCTCAGTTGGAGACTCTGTTTTTTTCTCATTCAGAAGGTTGCGGACCCAAGTAGATAAAGTACCTTTTGGACTTTAGCCAAGCCCCAGGTGAAACCACAGAGTAATTGGTGAGATGAGCAAGAATCAGCTTCCATGGTGAGCCTGGCAATCAGCACCAGGGTGAAGGAGAAAGACTCTGAGGATACCGAACACTTACCAAAGCATATATCCAGAGGCTCCTAAGAGCTCATCACTGAAGTAGACTTAAAACACTCCCAACATGTCTCAGGAAACCTTGCAGCAGTGGGGGCAGAAAGATAGTAAGAGCCACAGGATGAGACATCATGCCCAGAAGCACTGCCTCTCTCAAAACTTGACTGCTGCTCCCCAAATGCATAGCTGACAAACCTATGGGGAATACCTCACCCCACTTGGAGGGATCCCAGAGGAAGGGAAGCAGGGATGAAGGAAAGAATTGCAACAACCCATGATGTATATGGATACATATAAGTACTAAGTATGTCCATAATTAATAAATAAAAATAAATGAAAAAGAGGTGGACATGCCTTTCTTTTCAAATGCTCCCCCCATGCCCCTGTTGAAGGTTAAATCTTTTAGTCTGCTTTCAAAGAGAATGTTTTTATGGTATTAGTTCATTTTGGGCTTAGTTTTGTGTTTATTTCCCCACAGAATCTGTCTCCCTCACCCTCAATCACTTCCATCCCTATGGTCTGTGCCTCAGGTTGCCTAACTGGTGAAGCTGATACAGGTTAGGATCCATAGATCACTGATAGATTGTAGTGTTTGTCTTTCAATGATTATGTGTGTTTGCTGAGTATGATCTGACCTAAGTCCATCCATTTTCCTAAAAATTTCGTTGTATCACTTTTTATTACTGTTGTGTGTTTACTATGTAAATGTTCCACAACTTTGTTATCCATTTATCCAATGATGTCCACCTGGGTGGATTCCAGATCTTCACTCTTATGAATTGAGCATCTGTGAACATGTTTGAGAAAATATCTCTGTAGTAAGGCATAGATCATATATTAGGCCATAAAGTATGCCTCCATAAATTCAGGAAAATTGACATAACCTCCTTCACCAGATCAGATCACAAAGCTAAAAATTAACAACAAGAGACAAATCAAGAATTGCACCGCTTCTGGAGACTGAATAACACACTTTTAAACAACGAATGGGTTGTGGAAGAAAAAAAATTATAAAATTTCTACAATGGAATGACAATGTAAATAACTTACCAAAATTTATGGGACACAATTTATGCAGTCCTGAGGGGGAAATTCATAGCACTAATTGCCTTCATAACAAAATGGAAAGGTCCTAAATTAATAAGCTAATAATCCACCTACTAAAAGTGTTGAAAAAAGAAAACAAGAAGAATCCAACCCTAAGAGCTCCAGATGGAAATAAATAATCAAGATCACAGCAGAAATTAATGAATTGGAATCTAAGAAAACAAGAAAATTGATGAGGGCCTGGAGAGATAGCTTAGCAGTTAAGACATTTGCCTGCAAAGCCAAGAGACCCAGGTTCATTTTCCAGTGCCCACATAAGCCAGAAGAACAAGGTGGCCCAATAAATAAATTAATTAATTAAATTAAATTCAAAAGAAAGGAAAGAAAATTGATAAAACAAAGAGCTGGTACTTTGGAAAAATAAATAAGATTGATACATTCTTGGACAGTTTGATCAAAAGAATAAAACAAAAGTCTCAAATTAACAAAATCAGAAATGAAAAGGTAAAGGTCACAACACACATCAATGAAATTGAAGAATCATCAGGACATACTTCCAAAACCTGTTCTCCACAAAATTGGACAACTTGGAAAGGTGGATGCATTCCTAGACATTTACCACCTGCCAAAACTAAGCTCAGAGCAGATTAATCTCCTAAACAAACCTATCCCACCCATCAGGATTGAAAAAGTAATCAAAAGCCTCCCCAAAAAGAAAAGCCCAAGACCAGATAGCTTCCCAACTGAATTCTATCAAACCTTCCTTAAAGAAATGAAACCAATTGTTGTCAAACTGTTTCACACAGTTGGAGAACAGGAAATGCTCCCAAAATCCTTTTATGAAGTTAGCACCACCCTAATACCCAAACCAGAGAGAGGTACAAGAAAAGAAAACTATAGGCCTATATCCCTGATGAACTTAGATGCAAAGATCCTGAACAAAATCCTTGGAAACCAAATTCAACAACCCATCAGAAGGATTATTTACATTGATCAACCAGGATTCATCCCAGGGATGCAGGGATGGTTCAACATATAGAAACTGGTCAAAGTAATACAACACATTAAGAAACCTAATTATAAGAACCACATGATCATTTCAATAGATACTGGAGAGAATAGGCATGGAGTGTATATATCAATATAATAAAAGGTATATATAAAAC
Organism: Dipus sagitta; assembly: GCA_036346955.1. Lineage (NCBI taxonomy): Eukaryota > Metazoa > Chordata > Mammalia > Rodentia > Dipodidae > Dipus > Dipus sagitta. The sequence goes on from CM070771.1 coordinate 132,016,055, forward strand.
ACCTAAGGCTAAAATATTACTTGCTGGGGAAAGACTCAAGGAGTTCCTAAAGAACTTGGGAAAAAGACAGGGGTGCCCACTCTCCCCACTGCTTTTCGACATACTACTAGAAGTCCTAGCCCAAGCAAGGAGAAAGAAATAAAAGGATAAAAATTGTAAAGAAATAAGTCAAATAGGTCTACTATTGGCAGATAACAGGATCCTTAACATAAGTGACATGAAAGCCTCCATCTCAAAATTTCTAAAGGTGATTCTTTCCTTCAGGAATGTGGCAGGATACAAAATCAACACACAAAAACCTGTAGCCTATCTATATACAAAGGGAAAACATAAATTGACAGATATAAGCAAGTCTGTCCCATTTTCAATAGCCATAAAAATTAAATACATTGGAATAACACTAACCAAGGATGTGAAAGACTGATAAAAATAAAACATAAAAACACTTAAGAAAGAAATTGGGGAGGACTTGAGAACATGGAAAGACCTTCCATGCTCCTGAATAGGTATAATTAATAGTGTAAAAAGTATAATTCTACAAAAAGCAATATACAGATTTAATGCAAGACCAATAAAAAAATACCAGCATCATTCTTCATAGAGAGAAAAAAATTATCTCAAAACTTATATGGAATGGAAGCAGGCATTGGATATCTAAACATATCCTCAGGAAAAAAACAAACAAACAAACAAACAAAAACCTCTGGAGGTATCACTATACCTGATCTAAAGTAATACTTCAAAGTCATAGTAACAAAAACGGGATAGTACTGCCATAAGAACAGAAGCATAGACCAACGGAACAGAACTAACAATATACCCCAGGTAACTAAACAATCACTCAACCAATGGGGTCTCATGAAGCTAAAAGGTTTTTTCACAAACATACCATAAGCATAGCCAATAGATTATCCACAGAATGGAAGAAAATTTTCACCAGCTATACCAATGACAGAGACCTAATATCTAGAATCTACAAAAAAACTCAAAAACCTCAATAAAAAATAAAATAAACTGCTCAAAAATGGGGTATAGAACTGAATAGAGATTTCTCAGAGGAAGAAATACAAATGGCTAACACACACTTAAGTAAATGTCCAACATTCCTAACCATCAAGGAGACACAAATTAAAACAACCGTGAAATTCTACATTATTGGAGTTAGGTTGGCAATCATTAAAAAATCAAAGGACAAGCCAGCCGTGATGGCACACACCTTTAATCCCAGCACTCAGGAGGCAGAGGTCGGAGGACTGCCATGAGTTTGAGGCCAACCTGAGACTACACAGTGAATTCCAGGTCAGCCTGGGCTAGAGCGAGACCCTACCTTGAAAACTCCCCAAAAGATAAAAATTTAAAAAAAAATAAATGACTACAAATGTTGGCAAAGTTGTGGAGAAAGAGGAACCTTCATTCACTGAAAAACCACCATGGAAATCAATATGGATATTCCTGAAAAATGACGAATACAGAACTACCAATAGACCCAGTTATTCCCTTACTGGGCATTTACCCTAAATGCTCCATGCCTTACTACAGAGATATTTTCTCAAACATGTTCACAGATGCTCAATTCATAAGAGTGAAGATCTGGAATCCACCCAGGTGGACATCATTGGATAAGTGGATAACAAAGTTGTGGCACATTTACACAGTAAATACACAACAGTAATAAAAAATGATACAATGAAATTTTTAGGAAAATGGATGGACTTAGGTCAGATCATACTCAGTAAACACACATAATCATTGAAAGACAAACACTACAATCTGTCAGTGATCTATGGATCCTAACCTGTATCAGCTTCACCAGTTAGTCAACTTGAGGCACAGACAATAGGGATGGAAGTGATTGAGGGTGAGGGAAACAGAAATTGTAGGGAAATAAACACAAAACTAAGCCCAAAATGCACTAATACCATAAAACCTTTCTCTTTGAAATCAGACTAAAGGATTTAACCTTCAACAGGGGCATAGGGGGAGCATTTGAAAAGCAAGGTCCTGGAGAGTAGGATGAAACCTAATTTGGCTGTGACTTGTAACTCACAGTACCAGATATAGGTGCCATCCACATTGCTGATAAGAGAGACCTACAAGGTCCCCCAAAACAAGACAAGCTTCTGTCAAAGTGCTTGATTACCTGCCTGAAGTAAAAGTTAAGAACCAATTGCTGAAAACACCATATGCTGTCGACACAGAATATGGAAAGACCTGGCTGGAATCCAGGAGGACAGACAGTCCCCAGATATGAGATGGGCTCATCTCATGCTGCAAAGTGTTACTTGAGCTACTGGGGGAAAGTGGTCTACAAAGGTGTGAGCAGGCAAAGGTCTAAGTTACTCAGAAGCATACTTGTGGCATACAGCCTCGTTGGGTAAACGATGGCTTTCTGATTGGCTAAGAGATATGCTCAGTGGAAAGGAACCCATATCCGGAATTGGGAACCAGATCAGAATCCTATGGAAACAAAGATAATGCTCTCCAATATCAAGTTCCCACTAATGTTTGGCTAAAAGAGAAACTACATCTATCAAAATATCCCTAAATTAATAACACTTATCCAATTTAACCTATGCTGACTTCACTGTCATCAGAGAATCTGTATTTCTTTTTCAGAAGGTAGTGAGACCCAAGGAGATAAACTAACCCTCACATTTCGGCCAAGGCTCAGGTGAAACCACAGAAGAACTGGGGAGACCAGGAAAAGTGCTGCTTCCATGGTGAGCCTCACAGTGCCAGGTGAAGGAGATAGACCCTGAGGATACTCAACACATACCAAACACAAATCCAGAGGCTCCTGAGAGCTCATCACTGAAATATATTTAAAAAACACCCATCAATGCTCAAGGAATTTTGCAGAAGAGGGAGGCAGAAAGATTCTAAAAGCCACAGGTTGGGATGTCATGCCCAGAGGCACTGCCACCCCCAATAACTGACTGCTGCTTCCACAATGCATAACCCACAACACCATGGATATTAACAGCAACTCCACTGAGAAGTGCCCCCTGTGGAATGGGGGCAGGGAAGAGGGAAAAGATAGTATATGATGTATCCATACAAAGTTTGTTCTTTTTTAAATTTTTCTATTAATTAGTTTTGTACTCAACGAATACAGTCAGTTTGGTACCATTATTAGGCTTGTCCGTGACCTACACCCTCCCCTTACCCCTCCTTGTTGAGGTATATGGGTCATGCATTCTGGAATTAGCCCACAGTTATGGGTAGGATAAATGTCTCTGCATATCATGACCAAACATGTGGCTCTGACATTCTTTCTGCCCCCTCTTTCGCAAAATTTCCCTGAGCCATGTTGGGTTCATTTTTGGTCTGCTTCAATGATGAGGTGTTGAGGGCCTGTGGGTCTCTGAATCTCTGATTTGGTAGGAGTTGATTTTTCTCTGTGTTGATCTCCTTCACCCTTGTGCTGCTACAAGGTTCACCAAGAAAACAGCACCCTTGCTAGTTTTGCCAATTGTTCTTAGTTTCAGCCGGGGCCCTTTTGAAGTATGATGGGGTGGCTCTCTCCTTAGGATCTACATATATCTGAAAAAGAGAAGCAGATTCTCCAATGGAGAGTAAAGTTAGCACCAGACAAATGAGATAACCCTTACTTTTTCATATAGAGAATTTAATAGGTGTAGACCCTCTTGTAGCCCATGATTGATGGTAGCCTGATAATGGAGAGTGGGCTTATGTTTAGATATGGTTCTGACTTGTTTCCCAGCTCCAGCTATGGGCCCTGTTCCACTGAGGGGATCAGTTAGCCAAATCGAGAGCAGTTGGTTCCCCACCATGGCTGTGCACCACTATTGCACTTGTGTGGGCATCACAACAGGTTATTTGCTGCTAAGTAAATTAGACCATGAGTTTCTTGGACAGATATTGGTCATTTTCAACAAGTGTCCCATGTAGCACCTTCTGGCACTAGACACGCTGACTGTCTGGGGACTGACTCTCTTCCAGCTTCCAGCGAGGCCATTCCATTTTATGTGTTAACCACCTAAGGTGTCTTCAGCAGTAGGGTCTTACCACTAACCTTTGGTGGGTCATCAAGTACTCTGACAGAAATCTGTCTTTCTTTTAGGAAACCTTGTAGGTCTCTCTGATCAAAACCTCATTGTGGATGATAGCCACATGCTGTTACTGGGAGTTACAGGTCAGTGCCCAGTAAGAAAAGGAAGAAAAAGATAACTAATACAAAAGAGTTAGAGAGGAGAGACAGAGAGAGAGAGAGAGAGAGAGAGAGAGAGAGAGAAGCTGTAGAAGATTAAGGTCAGTCTTCATCATACCCTCTCCAGTGTCTTGTGGTTCAGGTGTTCCCTCTAAGGGCCTGGTGAAGGTTCAGCCATTTGGTCTGCCTTTTAGGAAGTAGAATTTTATGGTACCATTGCCATTTGGGTCTAGATTTGTGTTTCCCACCCCCTCCGTTGCCCTACCCTCCATCCCCACCCATCCTATTGTCTAGTCCACGAGATACTTGCTGGGTATGCAAAGCATCTTGGTTAGATTCAGCTTAGGTGCTGTAGATGAGTGAGACTATGTGGCAATTTTTTTTTTTTTTCTGTGATTGGGTAAGTTCACTGAGAATGATCTGTTTCATGTTCTTAATAAAAAAAAATGTTAAAACAAACAAGATAAAAGTAATGTGCATGAACATGTGAAGAATTTAGAAACCTTATTGTTGCTAAGAATTTAAAATAAGTCCATGGCCTTTGAAAACAGTTGATGATTCCTCATAAAACTAAAGACATAACTATAATACTAACCAGAAATTTTATTCCTAGGTATGTGTACTAAGGAAAAATAAAAATATGTGTCTACACAAAAGCTGGTAAACAACTGTCCTAGTAATATTTTTCTTAATAGCTAAAAAGTCAAGTATCTCAAATGTTTATTAACTGATGAATAGGGAAATAAAATTTGGTTACTCACAAAACAAAATGTTACTTAACTATAAAATGAACTTATGGTACATGCCACAACATAAATAAAATTTGAAAGCATTGTATTGGGTTTTTAAAAATCCAGACACAATAGGCCAAAAAATGTGTGATCGTGTGTTTCTGGATTTCCCCGCAAGCTAATCCAGAAAGACAGAGAGCAGATTGGTGAGTTCTAGAGGTTGAGACAAAGGGAAGTAGGAGAGATTGCTTACTGTGGGCAGGCTTTCTTTACAGCATTTTAGTAGTATTGCTTGACAATCCTGTGAACATATGAAAAACCATTGAACTGAAACCTCAAAATGGTTAAATGATGAATAGTTTATTGAATTTTACAGCCTTTTTTTTAAAAAAGTAATCAAATTCAAAGAAACTTTTAGCAGGCTCTAACAAATTGACTATTATATATAAATGAACTTCGAAGTAAAAAAAAATACTAAAGTGTATTTTTCATATATTCTCTATGATGAAATGAGTCTCCAAATGACTATATATATATATATATATATATATATATATATATATAAACTTTCACCATTAATGAAGGAGAATGCTTATTGATTATCTTTTTGTCTTCATCAATAGAAACCATGCTGCAGGAGAAGATAAGGCTCTACAATTAGTGATTGGTGAATTTTTAGGCTGGATCACAAATTCTGGCTCTGAATTCCAGCTTTCCTCAGGTATATGACAGAACACCCTGCCGATCAGCGTAAGCCCCGGTGAATCAGTTCTGTCACACATCAAGATTCTTGGACCCAATCTCAGACCTACCAACCTGTTTTTGCATTTGAACAAGGTCTCCCTGTCAATTCACAATCACATCAAACTTTAAGAAATGCTGCACTGTGTCAGTGATCCTTGTTAATGTGGAAAAGCTACATTTTTTTAACTCAAGCCTTTTTATTTTAGTTAGTATTCTCCTATATGTAATCTGCTGTCTTTAGAAGTAAATATGGGACAATTAGTCTTTACAGAGTTCCCCTCATCTATCAGCTTTCTCAAACACTGTTTAAAAGAAGCCAATGCCTATGTAGAAATAAGGGAATACCATTTGGTTATCAATAAAGTTGGTACGTGTGCTAAAGATACATCATCAATATGAAATAGGCATTACAAGGATGCTTTTATCTCAGGATAAAGCTACTAATTCCTCTGCTCATATGTATTCCACCTGTCCTCATCTGTTCTAGAAGTTCTAGGCAAAAATAATAATAATAAATATCAGTTTTGTCATTTTTCTTCATGATGAATTTTGCAATTACCATTTAACTATTTTGCATATATTGTTATTAGTAGTGTTATTCATGTGCAGTTTCTTCATCTTAGGACAAATCCTGAGTTATGTGGTTGATAAACTCTGTCTGCGAATATTCCTTTCATTGTTTTTAACACATGGTCCCCTTGCTTTACTTTCCATATTTTGAGCAAAGGTTTCATCTTAATTGGGAATATTGTTTTAAGCATGTAGAATTTGAATATTTTTAAGAATGTTAAGAATTAAAAATCAAATTGCTAGTAATTGCATTGCTCCTCTCTTAATTGGTACTACTGCATTGAGTTAACAAAGCTTGTGAACTTTGAAACTTTCTGAGTTCTAACTTTCAAGTGAATTATATTCTCCAAACTCTCTTTTTATTTCTTTCCTAGATATTCTCTCAAACTGTACTACTCACCCTTTGCCTCCTCCTTCAGACTTTTTATATATAATTTCCCCTTTTTTATTTTGTTCTATCAGGTATACTTGGCATGTGTAACATCTTACATTTAATTAATAGGTTCATGTTTGTGTTCTTCATTTCTTTTTCTTTGAGTTAACAGCAGTCAGTTTTTTACACTAGCCAAGTACAAGAAGTCATCATGCAATCAATTATGTCTCAAAACAAATGTGTCAAAGGTGGGAAAAGCATTAGACTGCATTTCTTGCTCAGGAGCCAAGATGAGGTTTTAGTACCAGAGAAAGGAGCAAATCCAGATCTTCAGTCTCATGAAGAGAAACACAACTGTCACAGCTCTGTAAACTCAAGTCCACCTTACCAATTAAAGGAAGATCAATGCAATTAAAAAACATCCTGGTGTTATTTCTTTTTGTTTTAAACTCTGAGGAAGATATTCAAATAAAAAAGTGCTATGTGTACACTGAGAAATCAAGATGAATATTGGATACTTGAAATCAGAAAAATCAAATGTCAAAGAGAACACACACAGCAAATGATGAAAGGTATGAGTTTATTATCTGAGGTAATGGAGCATTTCTTCTAAGATGAAGGAACTGCAAATCAATAAAAATTTGAGGACATTCAACAAAGCAGCACGTTTTCACAAAGGAATAACTTTATAAAATCCTTGCAAAATGATGTAAAAGGATTTAAAAGTCAAAAAACAGATAAAAGCACCAGAAAAAAAAGAAAGTCACCCAAACATTCTGAACACATAGCTCAATTTATGCCCTTGAAAACAACCCCTAACAACTGAAAAGTGTCGACAATATGGACTGAAAACATTCAGTAAAAATTTCCTGACTAAGTCATCCTTAAATTATGTCCAGCACTTGAACAGAGGAAAGGAAGAAAAAAAATGGACAAAAAGAGAGAAGGAAGGTAGAGAGGGAGGGAGTTAAGAATTAGGATGTCAAATGACAGCAATCTAACTTTCCTTGAAAAGGAAAAAGCAGAAAGTAAATCACAAAAATAATGATTTATTTAGGAAAATACAATGAGAAAAGTAAAGGAATTTGATAATAACACTAAAACTAGAAATCACTCCAAGCAAGAGAATATTGAAACAACTCCATTTTCAGCCCATGGTTTCCTGTTGAGACCACTTAAAGAGTCCTCATGATAAATGCCCTTGGCTGTTGAGTTGGCCCTTACCTTTGCGGGAGTCAATCACTACTCCTTGGACCCCCATTATCAAGGCAATTTCAGACTTCGTGTTTTTACAGTGCCCATTATGATATAGCACAGGCATGTTGAGAACCTCTGGATCTTTTCACTACGTGCACAGTTGTCTAAGAGCTAGGACACTCAAACTCAATTCAAGCACACCTTGGTGGGATACCACAAATGTTCCAACTTTCAACCACCACTCTAAATAACTTCTAGAAGCACAGCTTCTTGTAGCAGAGCTGAGCATTAAAGAAATCAATAATATTCTCTTTTTAAGTAAAGCCTACAAAATAACATGTGGTAACAAGAATACTAAAAGGCTGGAAAAGAAGAAGAAGAAAAAAAAAAAAGAAATCTGATCCAAAAGAATGGGTCAAATAACAAATGTAGCTTTTCTTTTTACATTTAACTTTTCAGCTTTCTATGGTCATGAAAGTAACTTGAAAAATTACCACAGTGACTTATTTCAGTAAAAAGTTGCCTAAGAATACTTGTAGGCTTTAAGAGAAATATTCTGTTTGAATGGAAAGTTTTAATCAAAATTGTCACAAATAAATATAAGTATAACTTTTTAAGATTTAATACTAAAATATATTCAGCCTCTTTATTCTGAAATTATATTAAAAGTTAAATCTTACACAGGTGAATTTTGTTTTATAATTTTATATTCAGATTCTCAAGGGATATTTCAACAGCCTTTCTCTATTTCTGAGAATTTTTCATATTTCCACCTTAGACATCTCTCAAATAACTAGTTTGGCTATAATCAAAATATGGATTAGGCAAAGAGGACCTATTGAAATTTTAAGACCATAGCAATTCATCTTGGAAGAATTACCTTGGACATTGTATTTTGTCCTAGCATTCCTCTCATTATTTGTTACATATATTCTCTTTAATATTTTGATCTTGCAAATTTCAAGCAATAGTTTTATCCTAAATATGAATTTAACAAATATACTATGCTTACCCAAATAGAGCTTTCATACTCTTAAAGTACTTCTACTGCTAATGAATAGAGGTATTAATAGTATAGCTTTGTGGGGCTGGAGAATGGCTCAGTGTTTAAGGAACTTTTTTACAAAGCCAACGGGCCCAGTTCCAATTTCCCAGCACCCAAGTAAAGCCAGTTGCACGAAGTGATACATGCATCTGGAGTACGCTTGCAGTGGCTAGAGGCCGTGGGGCACCCATATACTCTCTCCCTCCCTCTCTCTCTCTCTCTCTCTGGTTACAAATAAATAAATAAAATATACTTTTTTAAAATAAGGGTATAGCTTTATTATTTTATTATTTTTCTTGTTTTTCAATGGTAAGTGTGGTAAGTTACATTTCATGTTTGACTCTAAACATGGAAGGAAATATTAGTTCATAACCCTAGTACTCCCGGGAATCACCTAAAAGCTTTTAAATGCTCCAGACCCCGGTCCATCCCCAGAGTTCTGATGATTGCTGGTCCAGTTTCTTCAAATGATTTTAGAACATATATAGAACTGAAAATATATGGTTCTGAAAAGTAAAAGGTAGCAGGGCATGGTGGTGCGTACCTTTAATCCCAGCACCCGGGAGGCAGAGGTAGGAGGATCACATGAGTTCAAGGCCATCCTGAGACTACATAGTTAATTCCAGGTCGGCCTGGGACAGAGTGAGACCCTACCTTGGAAAACAAACAAACAAATAAAAAACTAAAAGGTATTTATCCCTTTCCCTCTGAGATCATAGTCAACATTACAGGAGTATCTCATTCTTACAAACTTAGAACTAGGTTACTATACTATATGAGCCCTAAAAGCTAGAAAACTAAAAAGAAGCATGTCATTTTAACAGATGCCAGGAAAATGTTTCCAGAAGAAAACAATGGCTCCTTCTATTGATTCAAACTGTTAATGTTGTGCTGTTGAGAACAACATAGTAACAATAATAATTCAAACAACCATTATAACAAATTAAACCCTACTTTTATTTTATTTTATTTTATTTCATTTTATTTTATTTTATTTTTGGTTTTTCGAGGTAGGGTCTCACTCTAGCTCAGGCTGACCTGGAATTCACTGTGTAGTTTCAGGGTGGCCTTGAACTCATGGCGATCCTCCTATCTCTGCCTCCAGAGTGCTGGGATTAAAGGCGTGTGCCACCACACCCAGCTAAACCCTAATTTTAAATGAAATATTCTTACTTTTAAATGTGGCTATGCACCTTTCATGTAGTATCAGGTCCATATATCTCCTTGATTGCTATTGTCATGTCTACAAAAAAAAAAATCTTTCTTAGCATGTCCATCGGCAAACTGTATGAATGTCTATTAATTGCTAGCCTGATAAGGAAAATATGATACATATACATAGTAGAATTTTACTTGGACATAAAGAAAAATGAAATTATAAAATTTGGGGGAATACAGATGGAATTGGGGAAAAAATATATGAAGTGAGGTATCCCATGACCAAAAGCCCAGAAGTCACATGTTCTCTCTTGTTGGCATGTAACTTTCAATGTTTATTTGCACTTAAATAACTAGATGTGACACTGAGAACTATAATTTGAGATAAGAGACCATGAGAGGGGTAAAAGAGGTGATGAGAAGCGGGGTATGGACAAAAGGAAGCATGCATTATGAAAACAGAAAGAAGGCTAAGATAATGGAGACGGTATAAGGCAACAAGAGAGAATTGGGAAAAATTGAAAGGAGAAGCAAAAAAATATTGAAAATACCATAATTAAATCTAATTTTGCATACTAATAAATATATTTAGAAAAACGAGGAAAGAATATATTTAGTTTTTAAATAATGCAGTACAATGTGGTGCTTAAACTTTGACTGTGCAACTTCATGGCCCCGAGAAAGATACTTAGTACCTCAAACTGTGAAATATGACAATGGTAAATGGAAAAATAATAAAAATGTAAATATAGACAGACAAGAATACACACGACATGTGGAGAGCATCAATACATTTTAGCTCCAGTAAAACTCACCCCACTATTTAAAAATTTAGTATCATCTTAAGAAAATGTGTTCTAGCATCTTAAAATACTGTTTCAAGATATATGCTTCACTTTTTTTTCAAAGTGCTTTTACCCACATGACTTCATATAATACTTCGGTAATACAGTCATTGGAGACATAATAGCCTTTATTCTATATATCATATAGAAGCCAAAATACTACACGAATACTACATGGGGTGGTGGTGGGGCTAAGGTAGTAAGTCTAAGAACTCCTCATCCAAGTATCTCAGAAAATTCTTCAGTGCACAAATTCCCATGCAACTCCACAGATTGGCCAAATACAGATCTCAAGATGTATTACACTGCCGAAGTAGCATTCCAGCACAACAACACTTTAGAACTCAAGTGTTCAATAGGAATTTACACAAGGTACAAGAGAATTGTTTGTATTGTTTAAAGACCAAATGATCTAGGAATTGCCCCCCGCCCCCACAAATTTTTGACTGCTGCTCCCACAATGCATAACTCACAACCCCATGGAGAATACCAGCAAGCTCATTGAGGAGGGACCCCAACAGAATGGGGATGAGAGAAAGGATGGTACCAACACATAACATATCCATGCTAAGTATGTCTGTAATAAAAAAAAAAAAAGAAGAAAAAGAAGGAAGGGAGGGAGGGAGGGAGGAAGCAAGAAGAAAGGAAGAAAGGAGAGAAGGAGAAAGAAAAGAAAGAAATAAAGAAGGAAGGAAGGAAAGGAAGGGAAGGAGGGAGGGAGGGAGGAAAGAAAGATAGGGAGGGACCAAGTGTGTGTGGAATAGCCACTCACTTCAGAACCTAGGGAATGTATTTACTGATAGGAAAATCACTAAAGCAGATGAACCAGAGATAAGGTCCCTTCCATCCCAGAGATTCAGTTCCAAACAAAAATTTTCAAAACGTCAATGTTGCATAGAAACTTTCATAATATTCATATAATTCATGTAATCACCCTACAAGGAAAGTGTTATCTGAGAAAAATGAGATTCTCCGAAGTTTTGCTCAAGGTAAAATTCAACTTGATCCAACTTCAGTCCATTGTCCATTCCGGTCCTCTACACATAAAACACTTTCTTCTTTTGAACTTCCCTGTTTCTCTCTACTGATAGTCCCAGCCACTGAGTACCAAAGACTCCTTGGAAGCTGTATCCTTGCTGCTTCTTACTCTTTTCCATTTTTAATCACCCATCCGCTCATATTTCCTACATGTGTGCTATCCCAATTTGATGACTTTAAATCAAGTTCTATTATCTGTATTAGCAAGAAGCTCTTCTTTCACCATAATCCATTTTATTTTTAGCCACCAAATTAACCTTCACAATGAAAAAGCTAGAGAATGTTACTTCCTTGATTAAATATATTACATATTATCCCATTTTGAAAAAAAAATAAAGGAGTGGTCTGATTTTTAAACTAAATGAGCCATTCAAGAGTTTTATGGAAGGGCTCCCATATATCTTCCAGGCCTCTCTCACTGTATTTCCTTCAATCAAACCTGACTTATGAGCAAAATAGAACAGTAGTTTTCCCAGTTATACTTTTATTCCTCAGGTTCATCCTACACCCTTCCTTGACAAGCAGGAGCTGAAAAAACTAGTGTACCAGGTGCTGCGGAGCAAAAGTTGGGGGAGAGAATAGAAGCGACAGGATACACAAGGCAGGACTCTGAGAAAGAAGTCACCAAACGTTTAAAGTGAATATAGTTCATGTGAATGTATGGAATAGAAACCAAAAACCTAGCAGAGACAAATGAGATAACAACCTAGGATAGAAAACATTAAATTCCTGAAACGGAGGGCAGAGGAGAAAGCCTGGAAAGATTAAGTGAAAGTATAGGCTCCCCTTTTCTCAGTCTATGTGCAGAGAAAGAAAGCATTGCTCAACTCTTGTGCTACGGCCTGAATGTTTGTGTCCCCTCAATGTTCTTACATTGAAGTCCTAACTTTAAAAGTGATAGAATCAGGAGATGAGTTTCACAAGTTGATCAGTGTCTTCATCAATGAGATAAGTGTCCTTTAAAAAAATATAAGAGAAGGGATGGAGAGATGGCTTAACAGTTAAGGTGCTTGCCTGAGAAGCCTAGGGACCCATGTTCAACTCTCCAGATCCCACCTAAGCCAGACACACAAAGGTGAGGCAAGCACAAGGTCGTACAAGCCCACTAGGTGGTGCAAGCGTCTGTTGTTCAGTTGCAGTGGCTGAGGCCCTGGCATATCAGTTCTCTCTCTTTCTCTGCCTGTCTGTCTTTCTCTCTAAAGAAAAACAAAGAAACTTGACAGGTGACTGTGGTCATCTATAGTATTTCCCTTTTCTGCTTCCTTATTAGAAAAAAATATCTAAGAGAAATCTTGTTCCATTCACTATGTGAGGACATCTTATGAAGAAACAGTCTATGGATACTTTGGTCTTTGACGCCTTAGTCCCTAGAACTTTAAACTAATGTTTATTAATTACCCAGTCTATGGTACTCTGCTATAAATGCTATAAGAGATTCAGACAATTTGTTTGTTCTGTAGTTTCCCTCCTTTAATCATGCTAGTTTCTTCCTATCACTATCACAGTTATTAAGCATAACATTTAGCTTTTAGTAGCACTAAGAAATTGTATTTGTTATTTTTCTCATCTCTGTGATAGAATCCCTGATATAAACAATTTACAAAAAGGAATGTGTATTTGGTCAATAATTTCAGATAATTTCGTTCATGGTTGTATGCCCATGGTAAAACTATTAAGGTTTCATGTGAGAGCTCCTATATATCTTCCAGGCCTTTCTTTCTACTTCCATTCACCTATCACGATATATGACCAGAAATGCATATCTTATTGCAACACTTGTTATCCTTGGACTACATTGTTTTCCTTTTCCAACCAAGATCATTGTTATGAAAACTCTTCTGCACACAATTACAGCTGTGTTCTCTAAAAGGTCATTAATATTGCAACAGTATCTGGCTTGCAAAGCCTGATGGCCTGGGCTTGATTGCCCAGTACCCATGTAAAGCCTGATGAACAAAGTGGTATGTGCATTTGGAGTTCTTTTGAAGCCTCTCTCTCCCCTGTTTCTCTCTCTCTCTCTCTCTCTCATCTATCAATCTCTATCTCCTAAATAAGTAAAAATATTTTAGCAGAAAACAAATTATTGTAATTTAAATTACAGACTAGGATCACCTGCTGTAGTTAGCTCCCACTTCCCTTTAAAGTATAGCAATAACCAAAGCAGTATTTAAAAATATGCCCTATTAAAACATGGCAAATTAAGCATTCAAGTAAAAATTAATGAATACTAACAAGATATTCAGATGTGTTTTAGCTGGACACCAAGTGGTGATTTCTCTAGTATGCAAAGATCTTCCAATACAGCTCACTAGAAAGAGACAGAGAATTAATCCAGATATGCAACAAGAAAACTAACCTTAACAGAAAATAAGAACTGGAAAGACATTCAGTTTCATGACCTGTTGTCTAAAAAATAGTAATAATAATAGTAATAATAATGTGATTTAATAATAAAAGATGTGAATGTAAACATAAAATAAAGAAAGAAATGGACCATTTGCAAGTGATTAGAACATGAGATTGTCATACTCATGGCTTCCACAATGACCTGAGAGGATAAATCTGCCTCTGGCATTTCCTGCTTTTTGAGGACACAGCTTTGCAGAAGACATCTTAGAAGCAGAACCCAGGTCTTCATTAAACATGGAATCTGTTTAGTGTCTTGCTAAGAAGGCTCCAATCTTCCAGAACTGTGAAGAATACATCTCTCTTATTTATCAATTATACATTCTCAGGTATTGTGTTACAATAGTGCAAATGGGCTAGATAAGCACATTGACTAGACTGGTAGTTGGTAGGATCTAATGGAGCTAAATTACCCTGTAAGTATCCAGTGAAGGATGATAAAATAAAACTGTATGGGTTTTTCTTCCAAAAAAAAATTCTTTAATTTTAGACCATAAAGTGCTGCTCTTTTAACAGACAAATATCTCAGAACTTTTTTTCTATTTGGGGTACTGTGTGATGAAAAATAAGCACATGTAATAATTTGACCAAAAAGAGGCATCCTTCTACCCAATGGTAAGGTAAGTACCACAGTTTGAGTGGTGAAGTTAGTTTAATAAATTTTGAAACAATCTTCTTTGATTCTCCTAAAGGACAGTAGGACAAACCAATTTTTCTGTTGGCTCACTGACTTGTGAATGAACCAAGAGCAGAACTAAACTATAAGCCAGTTGAATCAAAAAATTATATGTTCATAAATATCCTATGTTAACATTTCCATAACACATGTGAATAAATAAGGCAAATGAAAGACAATGGTCCTCTGTGTTACTTTTTTGTCTTTGGAGACCCTCAGCTCCTCAGAGCTCTCTGTGGAACCAGAC
Organism: Dipus sagitta; assembly: GCA_036346955.1. NCBI lineage: Eukaryota > Metazoa > Chordata > Mammalia > Rodentia > Dipodidae > Dipus > Dipus sagitta. The sequence continues at coordinate 132,031,256 of CM070771.1, forward strand.
CTTCTACTCTTGGGAAGTATGCAAAATAGGACCTCACATAAATGGATTCCATGTTTTCTAAAGCACTCTGTGTCCTACCAAGAAGTACTTTTCCATGCTACTGTCCCATCAAGAAGAATTGATTACAAGGGACTTAAAAACAATTCACTTGCTATGCAACAAAATGTCATAATTGAACATTATGTGACCTCCCAGTGATCTGAACACAGAGCTTTATTTTTGACTCTCATCTGTCTTTCCCCCTTCCAGGGTCTGATTGTATTTCCAGATAACTTTATTTTTTTTGTCCTTCTTCTCAGTCTTGTCCTCCTACCTTAATCGAATATTGGTTTCTGCATTTGTTTGTTACAAAGTGCTTAGTGTAGGTTAAATAGAAGATTATAGGAGAATACCTCCAAGCAGCCATCCTCCATCTCAGCCCAATATACAGACACATAGGAACAACACAGTTTATAATAGATTTTCCTTGTTGATTCCTAGAAATAAGGATTCAGAGCAGGCAGAATAACACCTTTTCCCAAGGCCAGCAGTTGACAATGAGCTTCTCATTTTCCCAGATGATCTGGTCTCTGCCAGAAAATCACAGCTGCTACAACCCAAGCACATCCTTCTAAGTATGAGGGGCACCCACAGGCAGAATCTTTCTGCATACTTTGCAGCCTGTGCGGTTTCAGGTGAGCATTAGAAAGGGTGGGCAAAGACACTTTTTGATAAGCTGAAAGCTAAATGCTTCAATGCACCAAATAAGATTTGGCCAAATATCCCATAGGGAATAAACTATATATGTGCATTGTAGGCATACACATATCTGAAGGAGTTAGCAAATCTCTCTATTAAGGCTCTGAGGAGTTAGTCATACTTCTGCTGATCACCAAAAAGTCTGTCAAGAGACTTTTCCCCCCAGAGACCCTCGGGGAGCTGGATGTGTGTCTGGCTATCTCAGAAGAAAAAAGTTCAAAAGTTTGCTTCCTTCACACTTGCTAATGCTTCTCCCTTCCCTCTCTCCTTGGACATTAACCCCCTCTCCCTCCCACCCAATGTTAAGGGCTCCTTGCATTTCCAGAGTCTTCACTGCTGGCATGTGAAGGGTGCCTTTATGACTAGACTCTCCTCCAATAAAGTCTAATTCCTCTGTTGTAGATATTCCTACTTGCCTCCATAACATTAATAACATCTCTGTGTAAATATGTGTATGTATATGTATATGTATATATATAATAGGATAAAATATATATTTCCTAAAAGATTGTATTAATAGATATATATTAGAATATACATATATATGTATTAGAATATGCATGTATATATATTATCCTAGGAAAGATTTAACCTGCACATGAACAATGAATTCCTTTTTACTATATTTATTTATTTATGAGAGAGAGAAAGAGGAAGGGAGGAAGAGAATGGGCATGCTGGGGCATCTAGCCACTGAAATGATGAGCTCCAGATGCATGTGCCACCATGTGCATCTGGCTTAAGTGGGTTATGGGGAGTTGAATCTGGATCCTTAGGCTTTACAGGCAAGCACCTTAACTGTTAAACCATCACTCCAGACTTTATTTTTCTTTCCTACATTCACTTCCAAATGTCGCACAGATATCTTTCTGTGGGATAGGTTTATAAATTAACAGAAAGTACAAATGCTCTTGGTCAATTAGCTCTCTCAATTTTGGAACATAACAAGTGTTTCTTCCAGCAAATTCCCATCTTCAATGAGGATTATTTTGTTGTCTCTTTCTCAGTTTCATAAATTCCACGTAACAAGTCCAAATATGTTCTGTCCATGGTCTTTTGATCTTGTCTGTCAAAGTTTAAATAGAGATTTTTCCTAAACATACATTTTACGCTAAGATTTTCTCTTTTCCCTCTTGTACACTGACATGAAAGGTGATCCCTATTGTACCTGAGGTAGATTTGTGGCCATGGCCTCTTAGGAGTTCCTGAGCCACTTGGGTAGGCAGCTTATCTCCACCAGTGCTAAGCTCAGCTCAGCTAGCAAGACGACAATGAAACTTCTGGCATCCTGGGAGTTTGTATATGCCTCTCTTACATCTTAAAATTAACCATGGTGGAAGCATTTCATTTAGATATCAGCAAAGAACAATAAAATAGAATTATTTTTTTCAAGGAGCTGGTTTATCAGAGTAGTTTACTGAAAAAGTTTCTTTGCAAACTACGGTGGCATAGTAGCACACTGTGATCTTTAATCTAATTACTAAGGTTGAAACAACCATTTTCATGTGGGATAATGACGAAGAAACTTGTTTCCCAAATATTAACTTTATCTTTATTACCTCCCATCTCATGAAGGTCTTTCTTATAAAGGCAAAATAAAATGCTTTATAGAAACATGCAAAGAAACACAGGACTCAATAAATGTTTCTCATATTGTTGATATTAGTATGCCCTGCCTCAGCCTCCCAAGTGCTGGAACTACAGACGTGCTCATGTATAATTTTATTTTATGATTCTTTCTATCACCAAAAATAGATTATAGATAGGAGGGAAGGAAGGAATGAGAAGAAAGTGTTCACTACTCACTCATTCAAATGTTCACTTAAATATTAAGGGTGGTTGCATTTGACAATAAGTTTAGACTTTGGGAAAATGGAAGAATAATAACTGTTAAAAGGAGTTGTACACTCAGTTTGTAAGGGGCAGTTTTAAGTGTTTTATTATGTATACAACTGTTGTGGTTTGATTCAGGTGTCCCCTATAAACTTGGGTGTTCTGAATGGTAGGTTCCCAGCTGATGGAGATTTGGGAAGTAATGCCTCCTGGAGGGAGGGTATTGTTGGAGGTGGGCTTATGGGTGTTATAGCAAGTGTTTCCTTGCCAGTGTTTGGCACTATTTCCTGTTGATGTTATCCATCTTATGTTGGTCAAAAGGTGATGTCCACCCTCTGCTCATGCCATCATTTTCCCTTGCCATCATGGACCTTCCCCTCAAGTCTGTAAGCCCAAATAAACCCTTTGTCCCACAAACTGCTCTTGGTCAGGTGATTTCTGCCAGCAATGCAAACCTGACTACAAGAGTAAAGTTGGCACTGAGGCGTGGGATTGCTGCTAGACACCTGACTGTGTGGCTTTGGCCTTTTGGAGCTGATTTTCAAGAGGAATGTGGAAGGATTTGAAGCTTTGGCCTAAGAGACACCGTGCAGTTCTGTAAGTACGGCTTGATGGACTATTCTGGTCAGATTTGAAAGACCTGAATGCAGTAAGAACTATGGACTGTGAGGTTTGGCTTATGAGGGTGAGAAAAAGCTTTCTCTGGACTGGGATAGATAGAAGGAGATTGTATGAGAGTCTTGCTATTAAGCCCATGTCCTGAGAATTTGTGCATGGTTACAATGCATAGAAATGGAATGGTGGGTGCAGAGGGTTATGGCCCAGAAACAGATCAAGTTTTGAGATATGGCATTAAAAGTATCCCTAAAAATCAAAACATTACCTAGAGCCAGAACTCTATTTTCCAGTAAGGTAGTTACTAGTCACATTTGGAAATGTTCAGCCTAAAGAAACCAAAAAAACAAAAGTCGTTCCTTAATTGAAACAGTCACATGTCAAGAGTTCAAAACTTTTATGTTACTACTGAAGCTTTAGAGCAGCCTCATATTTATAGAGTACTATGGCCAGCACTGTTGTATATTCTTCTATCCTATTTCATCACAAGACCCCAGTACAGTGTCCCTGGGACCCAGTGAAGAGTTGTGTATTAGCCAGAGCTAGTTTGTAGTTGTTCATTTAATATGCTTTACTATCCTTTCTTTTTATTATTATTATTTTTTACATCAGAGTTATCCAAGTAAAGTTTGCTCTTTTCCCTAGAAGCAGGTCACAGGAGAGATGATCTCATACTTTATGGAAAGAAACATCCTTATCTCCATGTTTTGTTGTGTTTTGTGTATTACTTGAATACCAATCTATGAGGCTGTGCCTTGTGAGGGCAGGAATTTTATTATCACAGAACTGTGACGTTTCCCTCTATGGATAGCTCATTGGAATTTTAGAAAGAATAATTTGACTGAAATTCTTACATTTATTGTATAGACTTGATCCTTCTTCCCTTATATATTTTGAAATAAGACTATGTAATTTTTATTTATGAAACAGCTAGGATAGAGCTTTCTCTAGAATATGGACAAGGAAGTAGGGTACTGATTTCAGTAATGACTTGGAATTTTTCAAATGGATATATAAATAATGGTATGGATCTTGTTAGGTGAGCTGATTCTTGAGTTTTGAATCTTGGCTCCAGAGTTTACAATATCTGTGGATGAGCAGATTACCTAAAATGCCTGTTTTCTTCTTTGAAAAGTAAGATGATAATTGTATTTACTTATTGTTGCAGTCAGGTTTGCATTGTTGGTAGAAACCACCCAACCAAGAGCAGCTTGTGGAAAAAAATGGTTATTTTGGCTTACTGACTTGAAGGGAAACTCCATCATGGCAGGGGAAAATGATGGCAAGAGCAGAAGGTGGACATTACCCCCGGGCCAGCATAAGGAGGACACTAGCAGCAGTAGAATGTGCCAAACATTGGCATGGGGAAACTGCCTTAAACACCCATAAGTCTGCGCTCAACAAAACACTTCCTCTAGCAGGCATTAATTCCCAAATCTCCATCAGCTGTGCACCTAGTATTCAGAACACATAAGTTTATGGGGGACACCTGAACCAAGCTACCACATTCTGGCCTGGCCCCCATAAACTGATAAGCATACATACTATAAAACATAATGCATTCAGTCCAACTTTAGAAGTCTCCATAGTTTTTATAATCCCAATGATTTTCAGACATCCCTGTAGTCCAAGGTATTTTAACTGATCCATAATACCAAAAAATATGCCTCAAGAAAAGTAAACACGAGCCGGAAATGGTGGTGCACAACTTTAATCTAAGCACTCGGGAGGCAGAGGTAGGAGGATCACCATGAGTTCGAAGACACCCTCAGACTTCGTAGTGAATTCCAGGTCAGCCTGGGCTAGAATGAGACCCTACCTCAAAAAACCAGAAAACAAACAGTCCAAAAACCACAATAACACAATGGTTAATAAACACTCATATTTCAAAAGATGGCATTGGGCATAGCAAAGTAATATTCAACAAATACAAGATTTAAACAGGGCAAACATTAAATTCTGTAGCTCCAAGTCCAACAACTCTAGTCAGTGATAAGTCTCCAAGTCCAATAATTCTAACCAGCAACAAGCCTATGGAATTCCAATTCTGCCCCTCCAGCTAGGCTACTCATACTCCTGGAAAACTTCATCTGGGGCGGTAGATCTCCTTAGGAGCCATCTCGTTTTCCCAGCATCTCCACTGGGTCTCCACTGCAACCCATGGTCCATCCTCAAGGCTTCATCAAGTCTCCATGCAGGCATCCAGCAAAACTACTTCACACTGCCCATGGCTGTTTCCAAAACTCAAGACCGTGTTGCAAACTCAATGATCCTCTCTTCCCTGCATTTCTCATACTCCACAATAACAGGTGAGGTGCCAATTTGTTAATCCAGGGGTGAAGGAGATTAAAGCAGACTTTGGAAGACAGGACATTCCATGACCATTCAGCCCCCTTCAAAAGAGGATACATTCTTCCTGTTGTCCCAATGCAGGTCAGCTGGCCCAGTCTCAATGCTTATAACCTCTCATATAATTGCAGCTGAGCAGGCAGATTTGTTGAGGGCAGACTTATGGGTGTTTAAGGCAGTTTCCCCATGCCAATGTTTGGCACATTCTACTGCTGCTAGTGTCCTCCTTATGTTGGCCCGGGGGTAATGTCCACCTTCTGCTCTTGCCATCATTTTCCCCTGCCATGATGGAGTTTCCCTTCAAGTCAGTAAGCCAAAATAACCATTTTTTTCCACAAGCTGCTCTTGGTTGGGTGGTTTCTACCAACAATGCAAACCTGACTGCAACAATAAGTAAATACAATTATCATCTTAATTTCAAAGAAGAAAACAGGCATTTTAGGTAATCTGCTCATCCACAGATATTGTAAACTCTGGAGCCAAGATTCAAAACTCAAGAATCAGCTCACCTAACAAGATCCATACCATTATTTATATATCCATTTGAAAAATTCCAAGTCATTACTGAAATCAGTACCCTACTTCCTTGTCCATATTCTAGAGAAAGCTCTATCCTAGCTGTTTCATAAATAAAAATTACATAGTCTTATTTCAAAATATATAAGGGAAGAAGGATCAAGTCTATACAATAAATGTAAGAATTTCAGTCAAATTATTCTTTCTAAAATTCCAATGAGCTATCCATAGATTGAAAGGTCACAGTTCTGTGATAATAAAATTCCTGCCCTCACAAGGCACAACCTCATAGATTGGTATTCAAGTAATACACAAATACACATCTAAACATGGAGATAAGGATGTTTCTTTCCATCAAGTATGAGATCATCTCTCCTGTGACCTGCTTCTAGGGAAAAGAGCAAACTTTACTTGGATAACTCTGATGTAAAAAATAATAATAATAAAAAGAAAGGATAGTAAAGCATATTAAATGAACAACTACAAACTAGCTCTGGCTAATACACAACTCTTCACTGGGTCCCAGGGACACTGTACTGGGGTCTTGTGATGAAATAGGATAGAAGACTATACAACAGTGCTGGCCATAGTACTCTATAAAGATGAGGCTGCTCTAAAGCTTCAGTAGTAACATAAAAGTTTTGAACTCTTGACATGTGACTGTTTCAATTAAGGAATGACTTTTGTTTTTTTTCTTTTGGTTTCTTTAGGCTGAACATTTCCAAATGTGACTAGTAACTACCTTACTGGAAAATAGAGTTCTGGCTCTAGGTAATGTTTTGATTTTTAGGGATACTTTTAATGCCATATCTCAAAACTTGATCTGTTGTCACCCCAACCAAATATTCTAGAAAAGAATAAGAAAATAATCAAGCTAACATTTAAAAAGAAATAGTTTTTATTCTCTTTTGACGAATGGATAAAATAACTGTATCTTGAGAAATAATTTATATTGATGTGAAGTTGTTAATGAAAATATAAAATAGCCTTCAAATTAAATATTGCCATCTTTAAAATGCCATAAACGCTTGTACAGTTATGTCTGATCTTCACGCCAGCCTCACGGGAGGCTAAGGAAAGGAAGGATAGTGCCCATATACATAGCACAGCGGTGATAGCCAGAGTCACAGATGACTAATGTTTGGTATAGACCTATTTCCTGCCAATCCCCATGTCCGTGTGAGCGGGAAATGCTATGCAGAAGTGAGCTAGTACAGAAATAGACAATGAGAGATGTGGAGGTGTAAAGCCAAGGTGAAGCGGTCAGAGAAGCCTGTAAACGTGCATGTGCTCTGGTTTCAGCTCCATGAGCAAGCTTTGAACCTCTTAGCAACTTGGTAAAGTTCATGAAGTGTTATATTATCTTTTCTCTTAACATCAAATGCTAGAGACAGGTCCACATTCAGAGTAGGGATAGATTATGGTCCACATTAAGGTTAATAGGGGTAAAAGGAACCTTTGTATTTCCAGTTATTCCAACAAGAAAGGAAAAGCCCACCCGCATCCATGTAGTCTGCTAAGGAGTATAGGTGTTTATGTGTGAAGTAATCACTTTAATGTCAATGTGCGCTGGTCTCTGACTATTTCCTTCTGTTTAGCAGGGGGTCTCTAGCCTGTTCAGAGGTACAATACTTTGCACACAAAAAAAGGTATTTCCAAGTCCTTCCTAAAAGTAGCAGAGCCAGAGCCCTCCTGCAGGGCTGGGCTCCCCTTGCCTACCATTATTCATGGGCAGGCGCTTCAGAACCACTTCCACCATCTGCCTCCAGCTGTGTTGGCATAACAGAAAGTCAAATGTGCTGCAACAAGCTCCAACCCCGAATTTATTGTAAAAGCCACCATTTCTATTTCATTTGGCTAGTAAACAATCTCTTACTATTAGGATGGTTAATTATAAATAACAGTCTAGCCTCTTTTAATTGAAATCTACGTTTATTTAGAGCCTTTTCATGAGACTAGAATTAAGAAACAAAAAGCATTAGTGATGAATGGAAATGGACCACACTATTCAAATAGAAAACCTCAGATGTGAAGCATTAAAGTGCCCTAAAAATTAAAAGTATTTTGCACTTAGCATATTTTCACTGTCGGTCGAAAGCTGCATTGCCAATGCTAGCTCTTCTATCATTCAAGAACTGAAGAAATGTTACAATATAGTTTACACTGAAATGTATAGGAGTGATGGTACTCAGTGGGGTCTTAAAGCAAAAAGGGCATTCACAGAAATCCACTCCTTTGTTAAAAATTTTTTTGATTACTTACTATGTACAAGTAACTGAGGTAAATGTTGTGGGATAGTAATTTTGGAAGTTATGGCTAAAAAACAATAAAGAACATATTTTATATTTCAACAGAGTACACAGTACTACATTTTTATGAATTAAGTGAAATTTCATAAAATGACATTTAACCTTAGCAAATAATGTGCATTCTGATATTTCTGTCATATTCTAATTAATAACTTCTTATAATCTATTTTAGACAAAATGATTGGCTCACTGAAATAATTTTAATAATCATTAGTGCATTAAAATCTGCACTTTGGAAAACCAAATTAGGGAAGACAAGATAAATCATGTTATATTTCTTGCCCTTAAGGACTTTATGTTCAAATAAAAAATAAGACAACAAATAAGATAATAGTAACAAGACAATAATAAACAGCTTGAGAGTTTTAAATGGGGGAAGGCATTACACTAACAGTATTATGAACATCACTATCGAAAACTGAAAGTTGAAAGAAGACATTTATCTATTCAGCCAAGAGGAAAGTTTAATGTAGAAGTTGATGTTTATGATGGAACTTGAAAGCAAGCATTACTTTCAGAAAAAAAAATATGCATAAAGGTGGAAGAGATATCCAGATGGAGTTCACAGCATGGGCCAAGGCACACAGATGAATGAGGAAGGGAGGGGTGGATTTGGGAAACAGTGAGTCATCCATTTTGGCTCGGGAAAAATATATAGACTGAAGAAGCAGAAAAGAATGTTGGCAAGATAAAGAAAATCCCGAGTGTCAGTGTGAATATTATTTTAAGATTCAGTGAAGGTGTACAACTACCCATCCACTGATTGATATAACCATTCATATATTACCTATTAACAACCCGTTGTAAAGAAGCCATAGTCAAGGCAATTATGCAAGGTCCAGGGAAAAAAAGGCAGAAAAAAGCCTGTGGCTCTCTTCTCTTTAGGAAATAGAAGTATGTTGTCCCATTAAATGAGCATAAGAGAAAAAAAATATGCTGCCTTGGAAGAAAGTTTGAGTTGATGATTTCGAGACCTTACAGACAGAGGGAAGCTCTGGAAAAAGTGGACACTAGAGTTTTAAGAAATTCTAAGAATAAAGGGAATCATAATTTTGTGTCTGCCTCTGTGTAGATCCAAGAGAAGATAAAACCACTTATCAATAAAGAAGTCACCAGGTTAAAGATGCTTATCTTTTTTTTTTTTTTTTTTGAGGTAGGGTCTCACTCTAGCTCACTATGTAGTCTCAGAGTGGCCTCGAACTCATGGTAATCCTCCTACCTCTGCTTCATGAATGCTAGGATTAAAAGTATGCACCACCATGCCTGGTAATGTGCATGTCCTAACCACACCTCGGTCAGACCTTCCTCTCTCTGGATATTTAATATTTAAGGCTAAATTCAAAGTCATCTACTACTGAGAATTACTCAACTCTGGAGATCTCCCATGCCAAGATCACATGAGATAAAAATATTCTTAAATTTCTATCTGATTTTTTCTTGTTACCTTCTCTCTATTTATTGGGTTCCATCCCAACTATAAACTATGAAAGGTAAGGAGAAAGTTTCTTTTTTCTTCTTCAAACAACTGTTGCATATGTGTAAGAAGTACAGGGCTGCTACTTCCTCTATACCATGAAGTGTAGAAAGCTTTCTTCCATATAATCCCACTGCCATGATAGCTTTTCCAACCACATGGGGCCAAGCAACCAAAGACTAAATCCTTTGAAACCGTGAGCCAAAATAAATCGACTTCTCCCTGTTTATGTCAGTAATTAAGACACAACAATGATGAAATTGATTAAAACACATACTGTGCCTATGTTGAGCACTGTGGTAGTTTAAATAGATGGCCTCCAATATACTCAGTGTTTTATTAGTTTGTAGTTTGGATCTGCAGCTGCCTGGCTATAGGAGGTGTCACTGGGCAGATCTTAGAGTTCATCCATGAGGTATGGTGGTGGATTTACAATTTCAGCCTAAAGATATACAAAGTGCCTGGAGTTCCTGAAGTGTGCTTGTTTGTGGTGTGGCTTTGGGGTTTTTGGCTTGTGGCTTTTCTCTCTCTTTTTGCTTGGACCTGTGAAAACAGGCCAGCTCCTTCTGCAATTATGAAACTTTCCCTGGATCTGTGAGCTTCAATAAATATCCTTTCCTCCAAAGCTGTGCCTGGTCTGAAAGTTCATCTCAGCGATCTGAAGCTGTCTACTACAGGCACCAAAGAAGTAAGGTTGTGGGCTGGAGAGATGGCTTAGCAGTTAAGGCACTAGCCTGCGAAGCCTAAGCACCTATGTTTGACTCTTCAGATCCCACCTTAGCCAGATGCACAAAGGTGAGGCAAGCACAAGGTTACACATGCCCACTAGGTGGTTCAAGCGTCTGGAGTTCTATTTCAGTATCTGAGGCCCTTGCTTGCCAATTCTCTCTCTCTCTCTCTCTTGTCTCTCTCCCGATCTCTCTAAAAAATAAAATACTAATAATATAAAAGTAGGGTTGTTAGTACTGTCAGGAAATCTGACTTTGTAACTGGATTGTATCTAAAGTTTGGAAGAGTTTAGAAAAGCAACTGAGGAAAAAAAAGCTTAAATGCTGTTATCTGTGGTTAATAGATGATTGTAGTGAGAGTTCCATAGGCCAGGATGTCAACAGGAATGTTACCATAAAGGCCAGGCTAATGAAGTTTCACATGAAAATGAAAATTCTTTTGGAAAATGTCTATATTACATTGTGACAAAACAAACAAACAAAGACTTGTTTACATGTCATCTGTGCCCTGAGGCCAAAAAAATAGCAGAGGAACTAGTTGGAAAAAAAAGAGTTTAGCAATGGAAATGGGATAGGAGAAGGAGATGAAAGAAAATAATGGGAGGGATAAATATGTACATGTATGAAAGTTGTCAATAAAAGAAAAATTTAAAAGACAACAGGCTGATGGTTGTAAGACAATTCAGCATTCAGACTTTGGCAGGGTTACTGTTGTCTTCTTTTACAGAAATTTATAGTGAGCATTAGGAGCAAAGAGCAAAGGATAAAGAATTGAAATCTTTTCAGTTTGTTGCAAAAAGGCTGTTAAGGAAGTCGTGATTTCTGAAGAGTTGTTGTTGTTGTTTCCCCTTGACTAGAAGTGGGAAATGTCACTAACCTACAGGGAAAACCTGGGTTTTTTTTCCCCTTATCTCTTTCTTCCCTGGAAAGTTACACCTTCCAAAAAAGATTTCTAGATTAAGCTTGTACCTTTCCTACATAACAGAAACTCTGATCCCTGCCAAAGATTTCTGAAAGTACCGAAACTAGGTCTTCGTCCCTAGAGACTGTGAAATCTGCTCATTGTCACATAGTGACCTGGCCCTTAGCATGTTACAATCTGTGACCCATAAAAATCCACAACCTGAATCTCAAGGTGTGTTTCTTAACCCTCCTCTTGACCCTCCCTGGGCAAGAGCTCCTCCATGCTTCCTTCACTTACATCTGGGTTTAAGCACCTCCTTCTGTTCTCCCTCCTAATGTTTTGAGCTACAATAAAATCTTTCTGAGCCATATACTCTGGTCTGTGGATTTCATGTTTTGAACTTATAAGACAAGGATCCAGGAACACTGAAAATTATCAGTGTGTTGGCATACAAGGAACCCACTAATTCCTTTATCAATATGGAGCTACAGGGTATTCTGATGAATTTTAGTATCACTTTGGCCTAATCCTTCCCAGCTCTTCTACTTTTGAATGAAAATGCCTACTTTGTGCCATTGTATCTTTGGGATATGTAGCTTGTTTTAGATTTTATATAGATCCACAGCTATCAGTTTGTCTTGAATATCAGTGGGGACTTTGAACTTAATACACTTCTCAACAATGTTAGAAATATATATATATATATATATATATATATATATATATATATATATATATATAGAGAGAGAGAGAGAGAGAGAGAGAGAGGAGAGAGAGAATAGACATGCCAGACCCTCTTGTCCCTGCAAATGAACTTCATACACATGTGCACCATGTTACATTAATTACATTACATTAATTCTGGGGAGTCTAACCAAGGTCCTCAGGCTTTGAAGGCAAGCACCTTAACCCTTAATCATTAAGCCATATGTACAGCCCAATGTTAGAAACTTTAAGACATTGCAGGCTCTTAGAGATGGAACAAACACATTGCACACCTCAGATGACCATGTTTTTAGGGGGGGAGGCATTTCAAGGTGAGGTCTCACTGTAGCCCAGGATGACCTATTCACTACATAGTCTCAGAGTGACCAGGAACTAATGGCAGTCCCCCTATCTCTTCCTCCCAAGTGCTAGGATTAAAGGTGTGTACCACCACACCCAGCAAGAATGTTTTTTTTTCCTTTTTTTATTATGAAATGTCCTCTATATGATCATCTATTAAACACTTAGACCCAGAATTATGGCATTACTTGGTGAGATGGAAGAAACTTTGGGAGGTGGGGCCTCACTAGAGGAAGTGGGTTTAAAGATTTTGAAGCAAGTTTTAAAGATTTTATCAGGTCCCCAGTCCCTCTTTCTCTTTGCTTCCTATCCTCCAGGGCGAGAAGCACTGTCTCCATGCCACACTCCCCCTCTCATGATACTCTACAAGCAATCATGGACTGAACCCTATGAAACATGAGCCAAACTAAGTCTTTGCTGTTTTAAGAATGTATTAGCCTAACATATGAGGAAGACATTTGAACTGTTAGTCTCTTGGAGATCTTCAAACTATAGACACTGAAAACAAGGAAACCTATTATGAGATGGAAAAGATTGTCTAATAAGATCAAACGTAAAATTTGACTCTATAGTTTGATGTGCTGGTAAAACCACCTTTGGTCTTTTACTGACAAATTTCAATGAGTTTGGCAGTTAACCATACGCCAAGCCAGGTCAACATGCCTGGACTATAATGTACTTAGACAACCACCTCCCCATTCTCTGCCTTTCATGTATCTCTATATAGCATCATGCATTTATTGGTGCCTCTTTTGTTTGACAGGACTCATTTTAATATTATTATATAATCATTTTTTCCATTCATGAGTTCTACTTCAACTATAGTTATTCTCTCTTTTACCTGCCATTTTTCTTATTTTTTTATTGTGGTAGAATTTTTTTTTAACATTAAAGCCAGGATATAAAATTATTAAGCAGAATTTTTTAGTTCACTTCACCATTAAATGAGCTCTCTCAAGCCAACCATTCCTGAAATTTCCAAATGCCATGAGCATTATAGTAAGCCTGTAGCACCAAGGATAAGTAACCTTAATTTTTACCTACATAATTTATATTAAAGGTGATTATTATTTTCTTTTTCATTTTCCTAATCTATTGTATGATTTTTCTCTGAGTTTAAAATAAACATTTTATGTCTTTTTACTTGGGGTAGTTGTATTTGGTCATAAAAGGGGCCAGTTGGTTTCACAACAACCTCACATATTTGCTTAATAATCCCTTTTAAGTAATCTGGCCCTTTGTTAATGGCTTATTTTTAAGCCAGTCATATACTTAGAATCAAAATTAGCATCTAAATGAGGATGTTTTAAAACGCATGCCTAGGGGTTGCCAGTTTCACCTTTTTTATAGTTTGCCATGTTAAATTATGTAAAATAGAAATGGTATTTTAGTATTTAATGAGCTAATGCAGAACCTATTGAGACTGTCTCCCATGCCCCAATTTTCCCTTACACAGCCCCCAAAATGCCTTTTAAGGTATGAGGAATGGCCATGAATTTTAAAGCATGTATCAGAATGTAGAGAACCTTTTTTAAATTTTTTTTTCTCAATGACTATCACACTTTACAAGCAAGGTATTCCTAGGATAAGTGATAGTTATTAAAATGTGGACTAATCATTAAATATTTTTTACCTAACATTATATAAAATAAACCCAATTAGCTTACCATTTGATTTTTACAGGAAAATTTATTTTTGTTTATATAATGTTATTTATATTACTAGTTCAATTAATGAGGAACTTTGCATAAGTTAAATCAAGGAAAGATGATACAAGCAGAAGAAACAATGAAATATCTATGTAAAGATATCCAAATACAGAGAACATTGTATAGAAATTGCAAATATCACATAAAGAAAGGGATAATTAAGTCAAAATTACATTTAGAGATTAATAATTTTTCACTTGGCTATCACAATTATGAAAAGAGAATTAGATATACTTTCTAGTAGTTTGGTTACACAAGAGAAAGTGGAGCCCTTTTGTTTTAAGTTATTTAGAAACAGATGACAAGAAATGATAAATGATATAGTTTGGAGCATATAGGTGTGAGGGAATGCCTAGATAACATGGCATAATATTTCTAAATCCTCAAGATCCTGTTTTATAATATCGAAAGTTGAAGTAGAATTTATATGTGGGATTCAGTAATTATGATGACCTTTTATTTAAATAATAAAGTTGAGCAGAAAATAACTAGAAATAAAATACACATAGCAAAATAAAGGAATTGCTAGTAATGAAAATGTAAGAAATCAGTAATATGTGGAATTTCCAAGCACAAGGATCTAAGGTGACTATTTCTTCTATTTCTTGTTCCCTTTTATGTCCATTGTTAGCTATGCCTGCAGCTTCATGTAAATTATTTCTCCTATCTTTTGACCAAATTCCTGTTCACCTGACAAAATCTATGCATCTTTTCATTTAATGACTTTTGTTTTGCTGAGTAGGAAGTTAAAACTAGTGAGCCCATTTTTATAAGAGAGTCACAATGTGTTTCTTCTTTTTAAAAACTTTTACCTAACTTTATTTTTAATTTTGTAGTGTTGTGATAGATGGCTAATCTCTTTTTAAAAAATAGATAAATTTTCAACTATGTTTAAGTAAAAAATAATACTTTTCATTCAATGTGTAGAGTTATTTGTTGCTTTCTATTTGCATTTGTTTTACTTCAACAATATAACAGGTAGCCCTTTGGTTCATTTTATCATGTTCTTGTAAGTGCATGAAAGATCCTTATATATGATGTATTTTGGTCCATTTGTGTGATGAACTATTTTTAGATTGTGATTTGCTTTTGACAGTTTTATGTATTATGTTTACAGTTAAATTAATGAAACCTGTTTGTATTCACAATGCTTATTTTACAAATTGTGCTTAAAAGACATTTATTTATTTTTATTTATTTTTATTTATTTATTTATTAGAGACAGAGAGGGGAAGAGAGAGAGAGAGAGAAAAGACATACCAGGAATTCTAGCCACTGCAAATGAGCTCCCAACATATGTGCCACCATGTGCATCTGGTTTATGCGGGACCTGGAAAATCAAACCTGGATCCTTAGGCTTTATAGGCAAGCGCCTTAACCATTAAGCCATCTCTCCAGCCCTAAAA
Source organism: Dipus sagitta (assembly GCA_036346955.1). Taxonomy (NCBI): domain Eukaryota; kingdom Metazoa; phylum Chordata; class Mammalia; order Rodentia; family Dipodidae; genus Dipus; species Dipus sagitta. The sequence goes on from CM070771.1 coordinate 132,046,902, forward strand.
AGACATTTTTTATGTGCATGATGTTTGAGGTGTCTATGCATGTAAGTATGTGTGCTTGTCTGTGTGTGTGCACCTCTGGGTATATATGTGGTCATATATGTGTGGGCACATGCATGTGTTTATATGTGCAGGGTACACATGTGCATATGTGTGTACTTGCATGTGGAGTCCAGAGGTTGACACAGATTTTTTCTTCAGTAATTCTTCATCTTACTTTTCTGAAACAAAGCCTCTTTCCAAATCTAGGACTTACTGATTTGGCTAGAATACCTGTCTAGTAAGCCTTAGGGATCTTCCTATCTCTACCTCCTCAGCACTGGGATTCTAGACATGTGTCACAACCCCCATTTTTTACATGAGTGTGGAAGTGTTGAAATCAGGTCTTCATACATATGTGGCAAAAAGTTGACCCAAAACCCATGTCCTCAGTCCCACAGAGACATTTTAGCATAGTATTTCTATTTTCTTTTTTTTAATAAATAATTTTTTAATATTTTTGGTTTATTTATTTATTTGAGAGCAACAGACAGAGAGAAAGAGGCAGATAGAGAGAGAGAATGGGCGTGCCAGGGCCTCTAGCCACTGCAAACGAACTCCAGACACGTGCACCCCCTTGTGCATCTGGCTAACGTGGGTCCTGGGGAATCGAGCCTTGAACCGGGGTCCTTAGGCTTCACAGGCAAGCGCTTAACTGCTAAGCCATCTCTCCAGCCCAGTATTTCTATTTTCAATAGAATCACTCATTACTTATTTATATCAGCACTACCTTTTCTGTAGGAGTAGCATGCACTCTGCTTTTAGATTGGATAACGAGTTCCAAGAAGGCAAGGACTGTGTGATATTCACTTTCATATTCTTGATAACAAAAAGCCAAAATGTCATGGCTTAGAAACCATAACCTATAAATGAATGAGGAAATTAGCATGAATAACTGAATGAACAAACAAGAAGTTTAAAATTTAGTACCAATTATAATAAGGAGTTTATTTTCCATGTCTATATAAAATAAGTCAAAATCATAGCAACAATAAATAGAGAATAAACAAATAAATATAAGAAAGTGATTAATTGGCCAGATATGGTATAATAGTCAGGGTTCTCTCTAGTCTAGGTTCTCTTACAGAACTACTAGAATGAGTTATTTTTAAAAGGGGATTTATTGGATTATTTTACAGTAGTCCAACAGCAGTTGCAGGCCCGAGAATCACCAAACCTGGTAGCTGCTCAGTCCACCTGGCCAGATGCCTCAGCAGTCCCAACCCGGCACTGCAGATGGTGCCGGAAAGCCTAGAGGCTTCCTGAGGAGCTGCTGGGTTTCGATCTACGCGGGTCTTCAGTTGATGCTGGTCTTCAATCCACAGCTGGAAGGCAGCGAGCAGCTCCGGCAGCCAAGTGGGAGGAAGGAAGAAAGGGAGGAAGGAAGGAAGGAGGAAGGAAGGAAGGAAGGAAGGAAGGAAGGAAGGAAGAAGGAAGGAAGGAAGGAAGGGGCTTTTTTAACCCAGAGCTTCCTTATATAAAGCCCCCTCTGAGCCGGCTGCCCACTCTGAGGGAAGGGCTCACTCTGAGGGAAGGACTTCCTCCTTTAGTTGATCCTTCCTGGAAGCAACCTCTGAGACCCCCGCCCCAAAGGAATTTCTGTGGATTACTAAACAGATCAATTGACAACACCTTAACTATCACACATGGGTTATGTAGATGCATCTTACCATAATCACTGTGTGATGGTTAAGTTCTGTTATTAACTTGATCTGATTAGGAATACACAGACTTGAGAGGAACCTCCATGATAGCAAGGAAAAACAATGGAAAGAGCAGAGACTGAATATCACCTCCTGGCAAACATCAGGTGGGCCAAACACTGGCAAGGGTAAGCCTGCTATAACATCTATAATGCCATCCCCACTACATTGCCTCCAGAGGTTTCCAATTCCCAAATTGCCATCAACTGAAGACCTAGCATCAAGAACTCATGAGTTTATGGGGGCACCTAATTCAAACCACCACAAGTGATAATGATGGTGATGAGATACAGTGTTCAAATTATTACAGGGCCTATGATTACTGAGAAATACATTCTGCTATCAAGAAAGGTAAAGTAAGATAGAAAATATCTCAGTAAGAGATTGTTCTGCCATTGTTGGACATAAATGCAGACAAACCTGGATCTTTTGTGGTTTGTTACTGAACTGAACTTCAGTTTCTTCACATGTAAATGACAATAATAATAGCATATACCTAAAAAGGATGTTATAATAAGTATTATTTGGGACTGCAGTGATGGCTCAGCAGTTATGTGTGCTTCTTGGGCAAGCATGAGGGCTTGAGGTGACTGAGAATGTCCAGAATCCACATAAACAGCTGAGCATGACTATATATGTCTGTAACCCCATTCCTGTGGGGGAGCAGAGACCAGAGAATTTCTGGGGCTCAGGAATGGCAACTCAAGAGACTTGATTGCAAGGAAAGTAGGTAGGTAAGTGATGGAGGAGATGCCCAAGGCTCTCCTTTGGCCACTGCAAGTGAGCTCATGGGGTGTAGCATCAGCACATACACATGCATACAACATGCACACACATACACACAGATGATCATATCAACATATTACTACCACACACATGCACAAAGAAAATCTATGACCTAAGTATTTATGAACCTTAACTTCTCATTATCATCACTGATAATCATCTAAGAGAAACCTAAAAGACCTTAGAGAAACTGAAAAACATTTTACAAAGGAAATTGTATGAGTTACTTCTTGATCATAATGACAAGCTATCTGGCATAAACAACTACAGATTTATTACAGCTAACAGTTTCAGAGGTTTCCATAAGGCTTGGCTCTACTGATTCTTGGTAAGGTAGGACATCATGGCATCAAGAGCATTTGGCAGAGGACATGAACATATAAAGGGAAGGGATGATGGCCCAGGTATAACCTTCAAATAACCTCCTTCCCTGCATCCACAGTGACTTCTTCCAGCCAGGCCCTACCTACAAAATTTTTGATCACCTCCCTGGAGAACATCACAAGCTGGCTACCATCAACTCATTAGCCTATGGGAAGCACATCATAACAGAAATGAACTGAAAGTATTAAAAAAAAAGAGCATGGCATGCAATTTTGGCTCCCAAAAGGGAATTATAAGATACAAGTACTTCTCATACTTCGACACTTATAACAATAACTGCAAATAATTAGCCCCTTACTATTCTGCTAATCACTCTATGTATATCACCTCCTTTAATCTCACAACCCTATGAGACTCCAAATAAGGGCTTACACATAAAGAAACACTAATCAAGAAAACAAATCATTATGAAAGGCACCTAAGAAGCTTAGATATAACAATTAAATATGTGTAGTGTAGCTTTGCCTAGTGAACCTTCTAACAACTCTGAGATTTCATTTTGCAGCCAGTCATTCTCAAATAGTGCTCTGAGGAAGTTTGACACACTCCTGTCTCCTACTGCTTATGGAGCTGGGAACCATGTCTTCAGCCTTTGGTCTCTGGATAGGGATTTGTGGCTGGTATGAGATGAGTACAAGTTGTCTGTTCTGACGAAGACACCCAGAGTAAAATATGAGCCCCACAACAGGCTAATGTATAAAGAAGCAGAGAGCAAAGCCAGTGAACAAAGGCCAAGAGTATGTGAAATTCGTATGTCAGCTGAAATAACAAGGTTCCCAGAAGACAAAGGAGTAAATGCAATGACAGAGAGACACTGAGGCAAACAGGTAAACAGTTGCCCATCCATATGCTCAGTGCCATCACAGCTACCAAAAAAAAAAAAAGAATAAAAGAAAAAAGAAAAAAGGTTTTGAGTGTACTGTCAAAAAATTTCTGACTTACACTTGTAAAGGAAGTTGGTTTCCTGTTGTTTATTTCCCTGTCAGCCCTTACAAACCCCATTCACTCAAGAAACCAGGTGATTTCTATAAGCTGAAAGCAAACGTGCAACTATCAGTCCTACATACACAAGGATGAACATTGGAATTAAAATGCTTTTATTTTATTTTATTTTTTATTTTTGTGTGTGAGTGAGAGAGAGAAAGAGAGAGAGAGAGAGAGAGATTGAGAATTGATGCACCAGGGCCTTTATCCACTGTAATTGAACTCCAGATGTGTATGCTACCTTGTGTGCATGTGTCACCTTGGGCATTTGGCTTATGTGGGATCTGAGGAGTTGAACATGGCTCCCTAGGCTTTGTAGGCAAATGCCTTAACTGCTAAGCCATCTCTCCAGCCCTGAAATTGCTTTGAAATATTAGATAAATGTACAGTTGGATATGTTTATAATTAAGGGATATAGGAACAATATGTGTTTAAAGAGACCAAACATCAATAATGATAAATAATTTCTTAAAAAAGAATCCAAAAGACTGATTTTATTCTGTTACCTACATTTATAAATGGGTAAATATGAAATTTAGTAGAAAAGCACTTTAAGGTTCTGAATTCTTTTTAAGTTGTAATGAAGATAATGGTTGGAAATTTTCTCAAAAAAAAGTAAGAAGAAACACATTAAATTAGCCAGTACAGCTTCCATCAAAATATCTCAATTTCCCCAGACTGGATGGAAGCTTCTTCATTTGGAATATTTTAATCTGCTCTGGACAAGTTCATTAAAGGATGCTGGAGGGAACTTGCCAGTACTATCCTGGGGATGGTAGACTTGACTGTAAGTCCTTTCATCTTTACTTAGGCTCTTCTGTAATATATTTCCTTTCTGAGAATGAATTTATCTCTCTCCAAAAACATGCTGGGGAAAATGGCAATACCAAACTATATCATAATGTAATAATCTATGTAATTAAATTATTTCATGGATCAATGGGAATGTGCAAATTGTAAAAAACTGTGAAATGTAATAATGTGTCTGACATTATAATTTCAGATGGCTTATTTATTCTTCAAGGGTTTTATGCATTGATGCTCATTTGATTTCCCTGAACAAAGAAATGTTTCCGGGTCTGCTTTGGTTCTTCATTTCTTATACAAATATATATGAGAGAAGATTCTATGTAAAGCATTGTGTTAAGAGTTGTAAAGGGTAAGAGGAAAACTATGGGGCCTGCCTTTCAGGTGGATACATTCAGATATAAACAGGGAGATTGCATAGTATAAAGGAAAGGACCCTAGGATTGTGTAGACCAGGTTTAAATTCCATCTTCTCTTGTTGCCAGTTGTGTCTCTGGATTTTATATGTGCAACATCAGGATAAAAATGTCTTTCTATAGTAATTGCTATAAGAATGAGGAGATAACATAAAGTGCCTAGAAAAAAATCAGTATTCAGTTAATCAGTGTGGCTTTCCTTCCTCCTTAGAGAACCAAAAAACTATAATCAGGGTAATATGTGCAGAATGTATAAACCAATTATATAGAGAATAAGGCAGGAGCTTTGCTATATGATTTTTTGAAAAAAAATATCATGGTTGCCACCTACACGGAAAACATATCTAAAACTCTGGGAAGCATTTTCAACTTTTTCAATAACCCAATTAACTCAACCCCTACTTACCCCATACACCTACACCCACACCCCCCACACACATACCTACAGAGTTAAACATGTCAGAAACACATGGAGAGTAAGGCAAACAAGCTGAAAGATGCTGGCATGCTAGAGAAAAACCTCTGTCTCACAAGCCCAAACCCATTTCATTCTCCTCAGTCAACAGGCACAGCATATGAATCCAGGGAAACCTTTCTTTAACTTCACATTCTATCACTTAGTAATTTGAGCAAAATCATTCAATTCCTTAAGTAGTATATCACGGCAAAAACAATGATCACAAATGCTTTTCATCCTCATTAAATAATAATATGTTTGTCCTGTATGAGGCACCCAGCAAATGTTTGCAATTTGACTAAATAAGCTGTGAAATTAGCAAAGATATTTCTAATTTCCACTATTATTGTCAATAGTTTTTTTAAAAAAAATCTATGAAACATCTTGTCAATGTTCCAGGCCTCTGGTATTTAGTAGCAGTTATCAAGACTGGCAACAGCCAGGAAAGACACCTCAGAGGAATCAGCATTACAGAGTCTAAGGGGCCTGACCAACTAAGTTAATGAATGCTTGCCAGTAGAGGAACTTTTTTTTTTTTTTTCTGCCGTAAATGTTTGTTTCATTAGCTTTCAAAAATGGGCTCCTTGGATGGCTAAGCAGTTAAGGTGCCTGCCAGCAAAGCCAAAGGACCTGGGACTGATTCCCCAGTACCCACGTAAAGCCGGACGCACAAAGTAGAGTTCATTTGCAGCACTGGAAGTCCTGGTGAACACCTATTCTGTCTATCTCTCTTTCTTCTCTCTATCTGTTTCTGCTTGCAAATAAACACATAAAATATATTTAAAAATAGGCAAGTGAAGATTTGGTAGGCTCAAAGATATAATAATACTTGATGTACAAAATGGAAATGCAATTGTGGTCATTGTTATTTTCTAGTCTCGTATTCTGTTACGTTTGAAAGGTAAAAATACCTCAAGGTTCCTATTATCTGTTGTACAAATGTCAATGTAATTTAGCATTTGAAGAAATTAGGGTGAATTTTGACAAGAGTGGATGGTTGGACAGATTTTTCTGGCATTGGGAGTAGCAGATGCTGAGGCAAGTTCATCACAGTCCATGAAAATCCTTAAAGATGTTGGAATTGTATACATCATGCAAAAAGTAAGAAAAGTGATGAGATGTGATCCGTCAATACTTCTTTTTCAACAGATTAACTTGGCATTTGCATACAAGATGGGAAAACAAACCCCAGTCAAACTTGAGCTCTTAAATAATAGCCTAGTAAGCTGTTAATTATAGCCTTTAATTGGAGGCAGGGGAGGTGGTGGAAGGATTAATTCAAAAATTCTTACAGAAGATACAATACTTGACAGAATATGGTGAAGTAAGTTAAGCAAAGAAGAGAAGACAGTTCAACATGTAAATCAAAGTTTTGTGACTGGAATAATTATCCTACTTACATATGTATAAATGCTAACAGGAGAAACTGCTTTATCAAGGGAAACTATTTACTTAACAAAAACACTTTAAGGCAAGCAGGGAAGATGGTTCAGTGGTTAAAGACCACATGCTAAGGGGACCAGCCTAGATTAACTTCCCCAGCACCTATATAAAGCCAGGCACAAATAGTGGAACCTGTCTGGTATTCATTTGCAACAGCATGAGATTCACACTTGCATGCATGTACATGTGTGCATACATGTCCTTGCAGACACACACACACACACACACACACACACACACACATATGCACACACACAAATAAGTAGTAAGGAGATAGGTGAAGTTCCATTCAGTTTTGAACTTACTGTATCTGAGGTAGCATGAAAAAAACTTCAAAGAAGTAGCTATAGATGTTTTCCTGTCCTTTCCTTACCTCAACATATTATCAAGCTTTGTTGCTTCTTATCTTGAAATGCCTCATGACCAGTTTCTTCCATGACTAGAATGATACCAAGAGAAACAGAGTCTTCACCAGGAAGCATAAAGGACAGAGCATCAAAATCTCTTCCTCTGTCTGGGAAAAGAAAAGATATGCTTGTTCATAAAAAGAAAACTATTCTAATTTCATGAGTGAAGGATAATACTTGGACTTAATTCAAGTATCTACTTGTAGCTTCATAGTTATGTCATAGGAAATGAAACACTACTGATTGTTTTTATTTTCAATGCATATCAATTCCTAAAATTATCTTTCACATAGGACTAAGCTTATAAATGTCCCCAAAATGAGTTTCCTATCTACTTCATTGCAGGAACATTGTGGTTATTTTCCTTAGGTTCCTCTTTCTTTTTTGCTCACACATGGGGTATTGTTAGCAACATGATTCACAACAGTTAAATTTTCATTTATGTAGATATATAGGCTTTGAAAATAGAGGGACAGCTGCATAATCGATCACAAAACAGATCTTCTTTTAACTGCTAGAATTTTGACTTCCATTCTACTAAGGAAAACTGCCTCTTGTGAAATCATATGGAAATGATGTATATTATTGCCATATTTAAGTAAATTATCATAAGAGAAATTTTTTGATGTGTTTAAAAGCAGAACTGTGCCTGTGAGTGATCTAATTTAACTTTTCCAGACATTTTATTTGAATAATAAACCAAAAAACAGCATTCACTCCAGGAATTTTCAGGGTGAAGATTGTGACAAATAGAAGACCAATATGTGACCTAACTGCATGAATTAACTGGAAAAATATCTGGAAGGTAGTAGAATGACCATGCAGCCCCATATTTCTGTGCTCACCAAACTTTCAGGCAGTAGGAATTCCGACACAAAGAAAAAAATTATATTGAAGAACTCATGTGCTGTGTTTGATCAGGGAAGGTCCAGTGCTTCCAGACTCAGGGCAAATTTGCTTAAAGACATTTCTAGTTTCAAGTGAATTCTAGTTTCTAGTAGTAAATATTTGAATTGAGACCAGAATAGAGAAAAAGGAGAAAGGCAGTATAGCAAGTCACTTGACCTCTTTCCAACCCTAAAGGTGATCATCTGTGAATTAGAGAATGTAAACTTGATGACATGTAAAGCCTTTGCCCTACTGAAAGTCCAGTTCCCTGTTTGATTGGCCTCTTTTGTACACCCCATGCACCTTTCCTTCCTTGGTCCTTCTTTGCCTGGTGAGTTTCTACTTGACCTGAAATAGTGTGCTCAAGGCATCTTTAAGCTTCCTCTCAAAGCATTTCTTGAATTACTCCATTACTCCAGGCAGTGATGAAGTCAGTGTCTTGGCCCCAAGGTGCAACTCGTTTTATCCTGGTCCCAGCAAGAGAGGGCAATGGTTAAGAGCAACAACTGGGTCATATTTACCTTGACAACTTAGCACCTCTTCATCTGGCAAATAGCAGATGTTCAGTGAATCTTGAATAAACAAGCACATGTATTTAAGAATCCTCCAAACAGTTTTGAGTAGAAAAATGTATTGGTTAGAAATAGTATCTATATGTTCAACCACAGAAAGAGCTCTGTGGGAGGCAATAATGACCTTATTTTCTTGAAAATTGAGAAATTGTCAAGAGAGTTTTCGTATATCATGGCAAATTTCAGAGTTGCATCAGACACTACTGGGACTTTTCGGACCAAATCTTTATCAGAACCCACAGTGGTCACTTTTTGAGGATTATCATGCTTGAAAGTACAATTATCTGCTTAAGATAAATTACTTTTACTTATCTCCTTACTTCACCTTTATTTTTTTAATCACAAAACTGCCCTATTATTCATAGTAGATTTAAAATCAGCTATGCTGATAAAAGAACAATCAATCAGTAATTAAAAGCCTCAATCAAACTGATTTGCACAACATATAAATAAAAACACACCTTAAATAGTGACTTTGAATCACACATTTTGATAGTGAAATTCATATGTTAGTGTTTTATGTGGGTGATGAACGATTAAAACTTTGGTTATCTAATTCAGTTTTGGTGATTAAAAAGTTATCTCTTAATATGTGGGTCATGAGTTTTATAAACCGAATTAGCAGGTAATTTTTATTAAGCATTGATTTAATACTGTAGTTTTCCTTTATCTAGCTCCTTGATATGCTTAGTGTGATTTCTGAAAGTACTTTATCAACAGAAAGCAGGTTTTAACGTTAAGAAGAGTCCTTCACATGCCTTGTCTGACAAACCTGCTCTCCCAAAAAGGCCAAAGGAAAATGGAAAATTCAGTTGTAAGGAAAATTACAGCCTGCTTGTTTTAGCTCATTTAGAGGCCCTTGAGTGTTCAATGACGTGAAAAGTGACACATATCTGAATTAAGGAACTTTAATTACACCAAGAGTGCACTTCATTATATAATACATAATTCAGAAGACAATTCCCTATGCTGAAAATTCAATCTAACTTTGTGGTTCAAATTTATCCTTCACTTTCAGTTATAGCCAAAGCATTTTTAAGCTTGAATAGAAAAAAAAAAAAAATCACTTGTGTGTGTGTGTGTGTGTGTGTGTGTGTAGGCCAGAGGACAACCTCATGCCTTGTTCCTCAAGAACAAAGTCCCCATTTTGGGGACAGGGTCTCTAACTAACCTGGAGCTCATCAAAGAAAGCTAGGTTGTATGGCCAGAAAGCCCAGGGATCTTCTTGTGTCTGCCTGCCCAGAGCTGGGATTACAAGTAAACACCATCATGCCCAGAAATTTTAAGTGGGCACTGGGGATCAAACTTTGGTCCTCATGCTTGCAAGTGAAACACTTTACCAACTAAGCTATCTCCCCAGACCCTAAACAAAAACTTTTGAGACTTACTACTTAAGAAAAGACACAGTAGACATGACCCCTGCAATTCAACTGCAAGAATAGCTATTGTTTTAGCAACCTTTTGAGTGAATCTATGGTATTCTTTAGCATTCTAGATTTCTGCCTTCAGAAACACTGATCTCTGAGCCAGGCCATTCTCTATTTTAAACTAGCTTCTGACAATTCTTCAACATTACAATGAATTTTACCATTCACCATTTCAGAAGCAGGGAAAATATTAAGTTCCCTGGGCTAACTAGGAAATTATCAGCATTAATTATTTCTGTAATTAGTGTGTAGTATTCACTGTTGAAACACAATCAGGAAAATAGCCATGCAAGTACTCATTCTCAAGATGAAAAGATATCCTCATGTCCAAAACTCAGAAATGATATACAAAGGTTCAGGCAAAGTTAAATATGGAGCGCTTAAGGCTCAGCTTCAAAATTAATCGTTGGGAAATAAATTTGTTACTGTATTAGTTACTTTTTCTTATTGATATGACAAAACACCCTGGCAATAAGCAACTTACTGGATGAAGGATGTAATACATCATGGTCAAGAAGGAACAGAAGGAGGAGGAGACAGCTGGCCATATTGCATGTATAATCATGCAGAGAATGTGAACAGGAAGTGGGACAAGGCTGTAGAATCTCAAGGCCCACCCACAGTAACCTGCTTCCATCAGAGAGGTTCTACAACCTTTCCAAACAGAACCATTGTCTAGGGACCAAATAAATATTCAAATGCACAAACTTATGAGCAACATTTCATATTTAAATCAAAACAGCTATAAGTCATTATTTATTTTGTAATCCCCAGTACTTCCTGTCTCATGAAGCTCTGAATGGTAATCTTACTGCTGCTAAGGTTGTGATTTAGCCAAGTGCTCTCCAGAGATTGTTTCTCCTTCTTTTGTAAAAATACATCTAGATATTTTCCACTTAGGATGAGACAAAAAGGTCCAGTGGAACATACTTTACAGACCCCTGCCAAGTATATGTGATTCCAAGGAAGAAAAGGTGATCCTTTTGAAATGGATTTCGGTTAGATTCTCAGTGCAGAATCTTCCAGCAGTTTGCACCTTTCTCAGAGGAGAGGCATAATTTTTCCTACAACAAAGGGGACACAATGGGTAGAAGCACTGTCATGTGAATCCTCACCCTCTCACACCTCCTTTGGCTCCTTGCCTTTTCTCCATTATCCTAGGTAGCCTTCTGCCTCCAGGTTTGGGCATCTGTTCCTTTTTCTCTTCCTAAATAGCTTTCTGCTCTGACTGCCAACTGGTTACAGTGTTCTCACAGTTCTTTTAAGTCTTTATGCAAGTTACTTTTGGGTTGAAGAGAAGGCTTGCTTTTTTTAAAGCATTTCCCTTGCAAGCATTTGGGCTTGAGGAGGCCTGAGAGACTGCTGAAGTTTGATCTCCAAGGACCCACTGAAACAACTGGGTGTGGCCACAGCAACCTGTAACCATGGTCTTATAGGGGAACAGAGTCCTGAGAATTACATAGCTCTCAAAATGGCAAACTCTGAGTTCAGAGATTCAGTTAGCGACTCTGGCTCAAATACGAATGGTCAGAAGAGTGATGGAGCAGGACACATGATACCTGACATTCTACTTTGGCCAACGAAAATGAGTATATATGTAGCAGAGCAGTACATAGGGTGCCACATGGGCTCATGAAAGTGCCCAAATCAAATACTTCTCTCCACACATGCAGAAAAGTAAGCTACCTTTACAGAAGGGTTACTATCTTCTGGATAGCATATGTAACATTATCCCCTTATCATGAAATTTCATCTACTTTTCCATGCATCTTTGCTCTTTAGAACTCTTTTATCTAGAAAATTTTATATTTAACTTATGGATTTTGTTCACTGTATTTATCAGATTTATATCACTGTGTTTGTAAAAGAACATTTGAATCTGTCAATTTAAAAGAAAGAAAGAAAATTTTGTTTTGGCTCATGGTTTCAGAGGTCTCTGTCAGTGAGTTTGTTAGTTCCATTGTTTTGGATCCATTGCAAAGCACAACACTACAGTGGTTAAAAGCTGCTTAACATGCAGTTTCTGGAAAGCAAAAGAACGAGAGAGAAAGGAGCTGAGGTCCCAAACACCATCAATGACTTAATATCCTCCATCTAGCCTTCCACCTCCTAGTTTCTACCATCTCTCCTTAGAGGTAATCAGCACAAGAAACAAATCAGGCTCAGCTGTCCTTCTATCTCCAAGAATTAGAATATTACACTAGTGTCAAAATGAATATCAACAGAAATCTTGATAGGCTGTAGAAGACAAATAAAACATGTCTCATGGGATACATAAAGCCACAGGGGTAGAGTACCTCTTTCATGGCTAAGATAGTTAAAGATATTCAAGAAACATATATGTGATCTTTGTCCTTTAGGGTCCCTCAGTACTTCCTCTCTTACTTCCTTTCTATGTAATTATATTTCTCAACACACTGTCATAGTTGTGGTATGACTGTCTGCTTGGCTCTCTTCCAGCACTCTTTTCTTTTCAAATATTTCCATGTATTTAAAAGTCCAAATGTCCATTAAGAAAATAATTAGTCTCAAGAATTAACTTTATCAAAACCCAAAGCATGCACAAGAGAAAATACTAATTCTTCTGGATTTGCAATGAGATCTATTTTTCTCTTTCAAAAAGCCATGCCAGTGTAGATGTCATCCCAGATGACTCATCACTTAAAATGACAGCTGGGCAAGACTAGAATATTTCACATCTGTTTACAATGTATTTGTATATTATTAACACATTAAAGATAATTAGGGGAAATAGGAAATTGGTAGAATATATTGTATTGTCCTTAAACTTTAAAGATTTCAGCAGGTGCAGGAAAACATGAGTTTAATTATGTTCTTCCTCTTGTAAAATGTTAAATAACTTGGCCAAGGTCATGTATACAATAGTGGTAGAACTATGCCTATAGCTGTTGTTGTCTTACTTACATTGCTATCTGCTCATACATCCCTAAGATTAAGAGACCCATGCAAGAAAAAAAAATCCACATGTAAAATATGCTCAAATAGTTTAAGAACTACCTCATCATTCAATTCCTTTATAAATTATGTGTGTGGTACCTGAAAACAGCAATAGATTTGAGGTATACTCACGGGAATGGAAATATGTATTAAATATCAAAAATGCATGGGCTAGAGAGATAACTTAATGGTTAAGGTGCTTGCCTGAAAATCCTAACAGCCTGCATTTGATTCCCCAGTACCCATGTAAAGCCAGATGCACAAAGTGGCTCATGCAGCTGGAATCTATTCGCAGTGGCTGGAAGCCCTGGTGTGCTTATTCTCTCAGTCTGTCTCTCTTCTATCACTCTCCACTTGCAAATAAATAAATAAATAAATACAAACTTAAAAATGAGAGCACATGGGCAGTGGAAAGCTGATAATCCCAACTGCTGAGAGAACTCCAGAAGAATTCGTAGCCTAAGAACTCTGGAGCTACTTTCAGTTGTGGTTTATGAATCCCAATAGTATGTGTGTGTGTGCATGTGTGTGCATGTGTGTGTGTTCCCATACTTTCATGTGCATATGTGCCCATAGAAGTATACATATGTCACTCAATTTACAAACAGAACTCCCCCCCCATTAGACCTATTGTGAAATGAACATGCATTCAACACTCTCATCCTACCACGATGAATAACAGTACACTGAAGAAATTTGGCTATTTCCCTTCTTGATCTAGTGTTTGCCTGGTGCTGCTCACTTCTGGTTCACATCACTATGAGTGTCATACTAGATGTCTCTATCACAAATAAAGGGCAGTATGGTTTCTACTGAACACTGGTTTTCACACCATTATAAAGTTGAAAAATCACCAAGTAAAATCGTCCCAAGAAAATACAGTACCACATTGACTCTAAAATACTAGCTCAAATTAATAGCCTATTTTTTTCTGTTCCAGCTAGATTCACAGAAACCTTCTCATTAGCAGGATACAGTCTTGAAGTCACCTCCTGCACCTGGAGCTAAGGCCCAGTAAGAACTGAAATGATCCAAGGAGCTAGAACCTGAAACAGAATAACTTTGAATAACATACCAGTTCCAATTGATTGAACGATTGATTCCCTTTAGTCAGATGAAGATGTAAATGTGATGGGGAAAATTAAACTGAGAGATAAGATCCAAGTCCTGACTTGGCTTTATAACCAATAAACATATATCTATTTTAAACTTTTACTTGAGACAATAGGATTTCTTGAATACCAAGCTCAACTTTTGTAACTTGCAGGATCCACTGCTTATTCAGACTCTAAATGACTTTTCTCCCCCAGCAGTTTGCATAGTGCTTTTCAGCACTTGGGCAGCTATACAACAGGGAGCTGGCTTCTGTCTAAATTCCCTTGATTTCTCTGTGTCCTGAAATGACAGCCTGTGAGGTTTTCAGTAACTAGTTTTGGTGGGTAACCAAGTGCTTTGATAACGGCCTGAATTGTTTGACAACCTCATGGCCCTTCTTGACCAATGTTGCTCACTGTGAAGATGGGGCAATGATTCAGTTTTGGCACTGTGATTTATCAGCAACACATTATTGTTTAAGCACTCAGAATGCTGAGGTAGGTGGAGCACTGTAAATTTGAGGCCAGCCTAGGCTAGAGTGAAACCCAGATTCAAGTAAATTATAAAGGTGAACTTTTTTTTATTATTATATCTGAATTTGATATAAATAATCTGACACTTAATGTCACCACCTTTCTATGTTTCTGTCTCCTAATCTGTAAGGTAGGGTTAATAACAAAAATAAGTCTTCTATTGCTGGATAAGGGTTCTAATTTCATTAAAATTGTGCAATAAATGTTAATTACATTATTATTCCCATAATACCTATTATTATCATCTTCTATTACTACCATCTTCCACTTCTGTCAACTCTTATCACTAAGAATTTCTGATCCAAATATTTTGGAACAAGTCTGAAAAACTCATCAAGTAAAAAGTCAGGGACTTTTTCATAGGAATGAGAGAAGTAACTATTACAAGTATACTATATCTATGTAGAGAGTGAAGACTGTAATAGTTCATCTGAGCACAGTATTCAACATGAGATTGTGGCTTTCAATAAATGTTACCTGATTAGGTGGTGTTGCAACTACTTTCTTGTTGCTGAGACAAAAGACCTGACCAGAAGCAGCTGGGATTTATTTTGGTTTACAGTCTTGAGGAGAGTCTTCATGATGGCAAGGGCAAGATCATAGAGCAGAGGCTAGATATCACTTCCTTGTCATAGTTGGTGTCAGACAGCAGCAGGAGAGTGAGCCAAACCCTAGCAAGGAGGAGCTTGCTATCACACCCCGAAGCCCACCCCCAACCACATTCCTCCTCCAGTAAGGCTCCACCTTCCAACTTTCCATGAGCTGGGGATCAAGCATCAAACCGCCACAGTAGTGATTTTCCTGTCATTACTATGCTGTTTAGAAATGGATCTACAGAGATATGTTGACTGTGCCATTGGTTTCTTAAAGGCAGCATGGGAGTTCTCCATGAACTGAGCTTACAGGGTCTGTGTGAACAGAATTTTATGTGTTAATAAAAATAATTGATTCATAAATTCCTTAGAAACTGATAAAATTCTAAACTGAAGCCATCTTTAATGTTATCACACCCAATGTGATACCCAGTGATTACTCATTCTTCAGTCAGGTCTAGGAAACATGTGTTGATGGATATGTTTTTGATTGTCATCATTAATATGACTACTGAGTTTACCTCTGGATATACCATGTTTGCATTTCATGGTGATTTGTTGAAAAAAAAAAAAAAAAGATCCCAGTCTATCAAAATCAGCTCAAGTTTAGCAATAACATTAGCAATAGTTCATCATATCATTTTTGTTTTATATATGAATGTAATCATTCTATAAATGGCCAAGATACATTTTATGTTGAGTTTTAGAAAAGAATGACAGTGGCCAAATTAGCCATTGAACTCATCAGTTGTTTTTCATATTACCCAGAAAAATCTTTAAATAATAGGTTATACTAAAAACGGTATACCAGTAAGTCACTTAAATGACTTAGAGCCAAGTAAGTTGGCACAAATTTATACTCCCAGTACATGTGAGGGTAAGGCAGGAGGATTAAGGGTTCAAGGAAGGTCTTAGACTATGTAGTAAGACTTTATCTTCAAACAGAATTAAAAATTATTTCAGGTATGGACCAGATATGTTTTAATATACCAATGAGAACAATTGGGACTCTCCCAAGTTGCCATGGTTCTAATATTCAAACTCATCTTCCTCCTTCCTTGCTTTACACCTACTCCACAAAAGCAATTTGTGTGTGTGCGTGTGCGTGCTCGTGCGTGTGCCCTCATGTCTGCACATGCCCTGCTCTGCATTGCCTGTGGTGCAGCTATGGAGATCTGAGGACCACCTCAGTTATTGGTCTACTACTTCCCCACTCCTTGTTTGACACAAGGTCTCTTTGTTACTTGCTACTACTGCATAGGCAAGACTAACCAGCGTTTGAGGTTCCAGGGATTCTCCTGCCTCTGCCTCCCATCTACTGGCTTTGGTGGGTTTGGGGAATCTTGTTTCAGCATCTTTCATGTGCACAGAAAGTGCTTGACCCACTGACCCATTTCTCCAACCCTATAAATTTATAAAAAATATCTCACTTCACTGACAAATATATTAAGACAAGGAGAATTCCAATACTATTCATGTGTAGTAGAATCCAAATTGTTAACAAGATCTGGTTTCTCAGTTACAGGAAGCAGCCATGGCCCTCCCCTGAACTTCTGCCCCTAACCACCAATGGAAACATATTTGATGGTTAATTTGTCAGTATTGTCCTCAAACAAAAAGTCCCTTTTTATTGGCAGGTGCAGACAAAGCTTAGAAACACTACACAAAAAACACTCAATAAAAAAAAAAGAGAGAGAGAGATGGCCTTGCTGAGAAGGTAGTTCTTTCTGATTTTCTGTAATAGACTTCATTTTGCCATGAAATTAAATTTATAGTATATCTGCTAGACACTGGGACTCCAGCAAAGCTTTGCTGTTCCCTGCCTTGACATTAAAGCAGGCATTTTCATGGGGAGGCCATTTCAAGCCAAATAACTGGTTATGTGAGCTGTTACAGAAAGCCTTTATTTAACAAGAAAATGGATAGGAGCTACCATTCCCAGCAACTGTCAGTATACAGGCACATATTCAGATTTTGTTTTCCCTTGAGAACATTCCGAAAACGACAGATGTAACATTAGACAATGAAAAGCTCTAGTCCTTACCACAACACCACTGTGTTTATTATTCTGACCTGTAATCTAGCATTTATCAGGTGGCAGGCTGCAAATGGAATAGCAAAATATCCTATTTCAACAGTGGGCGATCTCATCATAATAAAAATCCAGCCTGTGATTTTAGCTCTGGAGTGGATATTGCCTTAGGTGGTGCAGTGTTGAGCATTGTCCTTGAAGGAATCTCCCTCAAGAAACCACTCTTTTCAGGGGGAAAAAAATTTTCCAGCACATACCAGGCACCTGCAGTTAAAGGAGCTAAAAGAAGCCTTCAGTGTATGGGGCTTGTACTCAGGCTTCAAGTTTCACTTGCGCCTTTGATTCATAAATGTGTCATACCCAACAAGTCTGTGCTAAAAACCAAGTTTGCGGTTCACATCTCAACCTTCCTCTCACCAGAATGACCAGCTTCTGAAAAAGATCAACAATAATATTTGCTAGTCTAAGGACTTGAAGTTTTAATCGTAGTAAATTCAGAATATCACCTGTTAAATAGAGTGTATTTTGATCTCAGACCTAGTGAAACCCAAACATCCCAGTGTGCATGTTCCTTTTCTTATTGCTTATCACATTTTAAGAAAAGGGAAACATCCTAGAACATAGACAGCCCAAGAGCACGGAAACAATGACAAATACAATTCCTCCAGACAAGACTCAGGTGAAAAGAAGATGAATGGAGGAAGCCAGAGCAAACTGTTTTTATCAGATTAATCAAAATGGGTCCCCACAAGAAGAAAGCCTTTAAGGCTGTGGAATACATAGCCTGGGGCCTGGTGGCACAACTGTGAGTTGTGGGGACCTGGCCAGCTCACCTGGAGGGTAGATGTAATGAATGCACCTGCTCATCTGAGAGGCAGCTTAGGGCCAAACTTTGACATAGACACATGGGATGTGGGAAAAGGAAGATACCTGAGTGGAATTTGGGTTTATTGCTTCATTTTACCTGTGAGAAAACTAATGCTTCATGAGGCAGCGTGTGTTGCTTGAGCCACAGTTCACTGTGCACTTGATTTCCTTTATACAGAGCAACTCTAAGGCATGTACACACTCTTTAAACGAGAAATATGAAACAAGGAAAAGTTGACAAGTATTTGGGTGAAGAATATTATTTTCTGGTTGGCTCTGAGACCCAGTGAAAGTTGATGTTCTATAATTTCTGAGATACACATATTTAAGCCTTTTTAGTTCTTTAAAATGGTGATAATATTTTTGTTTCATCAATTTTAAGTATTAAATAATGGGTTATATTTACAAGAATTTTTAAACCACAAATGATAGAGCAAACTTGACTTTTTAGAACATAATTTCTTCGGGGATAATCCATTTTTAAAATAATATGTAATGTTATTTATGAGGGGGGATGGCAGGGCACAGTGAAGGACACAGGCAGAAAGCACGCTCATGGCTTTGGGAACAGTGCCATTTGGCATAGCTGCATGATTTTCTAGCATGACTGATGCACTGCAAGGATTTGAAAACATTTACTGGAATACATCCTCTCTTGAGTATTTGATCAATCTTCTGGACTCCATCCTCAAAAAAATTAATATTATGAACATATAAATATGAGATTTTACATGACATTTCAAAAAAGCTCAACTTAAGAATATGTACAAAACAGAATTCTCTGTGAATAGAGCATCATATGTAGAAGTTAGAATCCTATTCTAGGTGGAGAGGAGGATTGTTTCTTTGATTTATAAGAAAGGAAACTCTGTGCCATAAATAAAGTAGCATTCTATAAGCCATGCCCCAAACCCTACGCTATCCTCGATTTTTAAAGTGAACAGAAAAATAAAACATATGTTGTTACTACAGACCCATTGAGTAAAACAGGCAACATCAATCTTAGTAATCTTCTGAACTAGAAGTCATAGATCAGACAAAAAAGGGAAGTAAACAGAATTAAAAGGAATTTATGTAAACTAGAAATATTCTTAGAATTCAAAAGCATGGAGTTTTGTGGAAACATTACTAAAACACACCTTAAACTATGGAAAATTTTTCAAGTGAATAGATAAATATCATTACTACATTATTTCTGGAAAACAATAAGTCCCAGTATCATTGACAAAACACATTTTTATCTACAAATACATATTTTTATTTATTTATTAGAGTCAGAGAGAGAGGAAGAAGGAGGGAGAGAGAGGGAGTGAGAATGGGCATACCAGGGCTTCCAGCCACTGCAAAGGAAATCCAGACGCGAGTACCCCCTTGAGCATCTGGCTAATGTGGGTCCTAGGGCATTGAACCTGGATCCTTAGGCTTTGCAGGCAAGTGCCTTAACTGCTAAGCCATCCCTCCAGCCCAACAAATATATATTCTTAAATGTGCATGGACAATGAAGGATTGATTGAAGTTTCATTGCATAGTTCTGACAAATATACCTATTGTTAGAACTGATTGATAATTACTGCTCTATTTACTGTAACTGAAGTATCAGAATGGTCACTGTGGTAGTTTGAATAGACAGCTCCAATATATTCAGTGTTTTATTAATTTTTAGTTTGCATCTGCAGCCACATGGCTGGAGGCAATGTCACTAGATAGATCATTAAGGTGTGGTGGTGGGTTTGAGATTTCAATCTAAAGATATGCAAAGTGGACCTAGCTGCTGTTCCTGATGTGTGCTGTGCTGTGAGGCTTTAGGCTTGAGCTTCTTTCTCTGTGTTTGGACCTGTGAAGGCAGGCCAGCTTCTTCTGACATTATGGAACTTCCCCTGGATCTGTAAGTTTCAAGAAATAACCCTTCCTCCATAACTGGGTCTGGTCTGGAAGTTCATCTCAGCAAACCCGAAGCTCTCTGATACAGTCACCTTACTAAGATGGCAATTTGTAAGATCGCTTCAACATTTAGTTGAAGGGTCTTTTATTATGATGATAAAAGGACTGGAATCTACATTATATGATGAGTAGCTCAAAGAACTCTACTCAGGTAATACCATCATGAGCACCTGTATTTGCATGCCCTCCCCTACTCAATTATTTGTTTATGTATCTATCTCCCCATCTAAGCTGAGATTTTCCAGGATTGTGTTGGGTTCACCATTGCAGCCACACATCTGAACATACAATCAAACACATGGCTGAAACTCAGAAAATTGTTTAATACAAGAAAGTTAACCAATTAGTAGATATGTTATAAGGAAATAAAATTTCTTGTTAGTATAAGAAAGAGTACTATAAAACTTTGCTGTGCCATAAGAGAAGACACCTGTATAATCATGTAGAGAGTTAGTAGCTATATAATTAAGTTGGAGAAAACTAGAAATCCTAGTGTAGGCAAAGACAGTTTTGGAAGGCATCATGGTAATGCACAACACTGACGTTTCATTATTTTATAACACACCATGTATTAATTCTATACTGCATTCCCCCCCCCTTATCATTCACCCTAACATATTCTAAGTTTCTATGTTTTTTTTTCTATATATTATTCTTTATGTCTTTACAAGTTGAATTTTCCTCCACAAATTGGTAGTTAATGTCTTAAATGAAGCGGGAAAGTAACCATAAGTACTGTAAGAGAGTGAAATAAAAGCAGTGCAGGAATGTACCTGTTGCATAAGTAGCTTTCAATTTCTATCTTTGATGTCAAAATTTGACTTCTTGATCATACAAACCACAAGCTACTTAAATGTGCTTGATTGCAATTCTAAAGACTAAATAGATACAAATCTAAAGTGTATCAGTATTAGTATTGGCTTCAAGGAATAGTTTTATAAATATTCACTTGCTTCTCACATTCACTAAATAATAATAAGTTTGACAACTTTAGGCAAATGACTCCCCAACCACACAATGAACAGAAAACTGGACTAAAAGTTGAAAGGTATGCTTGTCTGCCCACTTGAATTCTTAGCTAAGCACACTTTAAACCTAGATCTTGTCAATTCAGTCTTGGGTTTTTTGTTTGTTTATTTGTTTCAGTAGGATCTCTCTCTAGTCCATGCTGACCTGGAATTCATTATGTAGTCTCAGGCTGGCCTTGAACTCACAGTGATCTTCATACCTCAGCCTCCAAAGTGCTAGGATTAAAGGAGTATGAGAAGTGAATATATAGAAGAAAAATAGGAGCGGAGTGAGACAAGGTGATTTAAAAAAACAGACAGAACTAAAAGCTGAGAAACAAAGCAAATGTCTTAGGAAGAACAGAAACAACCCAGAGGCTCAAGACAGAGGCCCCTTGACCACATTCATTTTGACTCTGAGTTAGGTCAGGGATTGTTGCTATAAGAAACCGTATCTACTTGCAGATAGACAGCAACAGCCTGGTGGCTTATGGTCTTGGAAAATAGTGGTGATTCTCAGTGGTAGATTAAGACAGAGAAGACCAAAGTGATCTAAAATCCCAAAGGTATGCTGACTTCCCATAAGCACACTCATTGGTGAAGCCTTCTGCCTTATTTCCTAAGGCAAGTGACATGACTTCTGAGCATGATCATTTTAGTCCCACAGGCAAATTTCATACTGTACCAAGGCTGGACCACTGGAATGGCATGATGCACTTAAAACTTGACATGACATATGCTACAGACTCCACTCTTGGGAAGAGGAGAGTATGGAGTGCTCTGTTTGCTGATAATAGACTCTGGGGGTAGTTTGGTATCATGTAGGTTGGCCCACAAAAGCATCTCTGACTCTGTTCTCAAATAAGAATGGTTTTCAAAATGCTCAATAGCTACATAAGCAAAAACAGCTATTCATCAGGGTGCACACTCCAAGCATCACAGCGGACCCCACTTATAAGTAACCAGTACTGTGGCTTATAGGGCACCTACCGTGCAGCCCCACATATGAACAAGCTTTGAGCATGGCAAGGTCCTCCCTTTTATTCACTGCTTCCCACAGCTCAACTGCTCACTGCTACCTGGGCTTGTTCTACTTTTGTAGAATCCTTGTGAAAAATCTAAATTAATCCTTCATAGCCTCTGTTAGAAGAGCAAGTAAAGCAGATAAGTCAAGTGGAATACAGGATCATTTACCTGAAGTTCTGAAATGCCTAGAATTATATATGTGACAGGAAAGCACACACATAAAAATAGAGGTGGCACAAAGGCCAATAAGAAGCTTTATGACAATAGCCAGTAGAAATGAGGAGGATTTATAATGAATATTTATTTGTTTGGTCGGCTTTTCTCAGTAAACTGGCTGAATTTAATGAATATGTATGGATAAGAATTATAACTATTTTACTTAAGAATCATTGAATCCTTGGTTTTAGAACAAAATAAAATATCTATACTCAAGTTTTTAACCAGTACACAATGCACACACACACACACACACACACACACACACACACACACACTTATTTCTATATCTGCCAGTAAAATTGATGAAATTGTTTGATTAATCATATACCTGGAAAGAAGACCAAAATGATTTTCTCATTAAAACATAGCTTTAAGTTAGTAAATTCACTAATAAACTAGCAAGAAAATAACAAGTAAAAGAAGTGGACAAAACCAGATTTCTAAAATCAAGTGAATTTGAACTTTGGTTTCAGTATTTATTCTCTTTCAGAGCATGGAAGGGACAAAGGATAAACTGCACAACATGCTCAAGAGTCATGGTCTAACAGACACATTGACACTCCACAAATTTGGTCTCAATTGTTACGACTTTAAGATACAGGTAAATTAGATGCATGCTCTCCTGTCACCCATCAGAACTTTATAGGACTTCAAAGGTGAATTTTGGACCATATATAGGGTATAAAATTTTCCCTAAAAATTAGCCATCTTGGGTCTATTAGTTGGTTACTTCTCCCTAAGTAGGAAGTTGAAAATAAAATAACATAAAGGCTAAGAAATAAGTTAAAATACAAACCAAGCTGCTGTCATAAAAATAAAAAGTAAACTAGAGTTCAGTTTTCCAAGAATTCTCATGGTATGTAAATATTTTTTAATCATAATAATCTAAGTTTATACAAAAAATTATAGTAAGAGTAGGAATGGTAGCAAAAAGTGTATGGTAAAGCTTTAAATATCAATATATTATAGTTTTTCCACTTTCAGATGCAAAGTGACAAAAATTCAAAATGAAAATTGTATTAGTGAAAATTTAAAACTCAAATGCAACACAAGCATGGAGGGAATTGTTTATTAGAGATCAGAAATATGATCTAGACTATATCCAGATAAATGATGAACTAGAGAATAAAAAGGGAGATTAAGAGACAAGTAGATAGAGAGTGTTTAAATACATGTCCTTGAAGACCTGGAAAGAGATAAGGAAGGAAATGAGAGAGAAATCACTTGACAAGATAATGACAAAACATTGGACAAAGCTGAAAAATCCTTGACCTCTGGGCACAAGGAACTCAACAAATCCCAAACAGCACATAGAAAAAGAACCTCTTATCTAATGAAGGAGAATGTCAAATCAGAAACAACTTTACAACAGTCAGGGAAAAGGATAAATAACCACCAAAGGAAGAATTGCTCTGAAAGTTGGCTTGTGCATAGTAGCAAGTGAAATTTGAAGTCTGTGGGTGATGTGGTAGCAGAATTCTGAAATAAAATTTGTCCCCAACAGATTCTGTAGATAATTATGACTCCCCAACAGGTACCATTAAGACAGGGAAATTATTCAGTTGAACCTAATCATCAAAGCCTTTATCTGGCCCAGGGATCAGAGACAGAAGAAGTCAGAGATTAGAAGCATGGAAGATGCCATACTGTGGTTATCTTAAAGGTAGAAGATGTTTCCTGGCAGGCTTATGGGTACACTCCATGTAATACGACAGCTCCTAGCCCCAAGATTGAAAGGATACAGATAAACTTCAAGGAACTGAATTTTATGAACAAAAATGAGCTTTTTAAAAAAATCAGAGCATATAGAGGAAAGTTCAAATGAGTCAACACCTTGATTTTAGCTTTCCCACACTGTGATGAAAGCATACCAGGCCACATATCTTACCTGTGAGCATTTGCAGATTTTTAAAGCTGTTATGTATGCTATATCCATCAAAAGATATAGTTAAAAAATAGTATCTGCTCTTGGTGGTGCATGCCTTTCATCCCAGCACTCAGGAGACAGAGGTAAGAGGGTCTTTTTGAGTTCAAGGCTACCCTGAGACTACATAGTGAATTCCAGGTCAGGCTAGGCTACAGCTAGACACTACCTTGAACAAACAAAATAAAAATAAAAATTAATATTAGCTCTATCTGCCTCTCTCTCTTTTAAGTAAAAAATACATGTATTTAAAATAATTCATTCAACTAAACTCTTAACTGCCTGGCAGAAAAAAATAGGAGCAACTCTCCATGATATAGGAGTGGGAAAAGACTTCCTGACTAATACTCTAGTAGTCCAGGAAATTAAACAATCACTCAACCAGTGGAATCTCATGAAGCTTAAAAGTTTCTGTACAGACAAACACCCACCATAAACAGAGTCAACAGACTACCCAAAGAATGGGAGAAAATCTTCACCAGCTATACCACTGACAGAGGACTGATATCTAAAATTCTACAAATAACTCAATGCACTAAAAAATAAGAAATTAAACAATCCACTCAAACAATGGGGCAGAGAACTGAATAAGGAATTATCAGTGGAAGAAATACAAATGGTTAGTGCTCACTTAAGAAAATGTTCAATAGCTTTAACCATCAGGGAAATGCAAACTAAAACAATTATGATACTCTACCTTACTACGGTCAAAATGGCAATCATTAAAAAATCACATGACATTAAATGTTGGTGAAAATGTGGGGTAAGAGGAACCCTCATTCACTGCTGGTGGGAGTGCAAACTTGTATAAGCACTATGGAAATCAATATGGAGAATGCTGTAAAAGATGAAAATAGAGCTACTAATTGACCCAGCTTTTCCTCTACTGGGAATGTACCTTAAAGACTCCATGCTTCAATGCAGAGATATTTTACTCAACCATGTTTATAGCTGCTCAGTTCACAATAGCTAAAAACTGGAATCAACCCAGATGCCCATTGTTTGATGATTGGATAATGAAGATGTGGTACATGTACACAATGGAATTCCATTCATCAGTAAGGAAACCTGATAGAATGAAACTTCTAGGAAAATGGATGAATTTGGAGCAGATCATACTAAGTGAACTAACACAACCACAGAAAGACAAATGTTGCATGTTCTCCCACATCTGTGGTTCTTAACCTGGAACACCTTGAGTTGCAGCCAAACCTATGGGGAATGGGAGGGCAGGGGAAATACACACAAAACTAAAATCCAAAACAAATTAGTTCCATAGAAGCCTTTCTCCTGGATAGCAGGCTAAATAATACAACCCTCAACAGGAGTATGCAGGGATTGTTGGGTCAAAAGCGTCCTGGAGTGGGTGGGATGAAGTTTAACCCTAATATATTTGCTTCTGGCTTCTAACTCCTAATCCTACAAATCAGTTGCAATCCACATTAAGTAGTTGATCAAAGAGACCTACAAGGTCCCCAAACAAGCCAGACTTCTGTTAGACCGCTCTCACATCTCATAACCCACAAACCCATGGTGAATACCAGCAATCCCCTTAGGAAGGCCCTCAGTGGAATGGGGTCAGAGAGGAAGGAAATGATGCTAATAACATATGATATATCCATACAAGTTTCTATTTAATAAAAAAAGTTAGGGCAACAGCTGAAGATGGGGCTTAGTGGAACACTTGCCTTGCACATACTAGGGACTAGGTTTAATTCCCATCATTACATTGAAGAAACTAAGTATATATAATTTAAAGTGAGGGTAACTTTAAAAACAGAAAGAAGTGTACCTGAGAGCTTTCAATGAACAAATCCTTATAATAGAATAAAAAATATACTTTGAGGTAGGCATTGTCATGTGGAGTGACATGCATAAGGGGAATGAACAATAATGAAAGTGGTCAATTTGTGTATACATTTAAATTGAAATTAACTGTAGATGAATTTAAAATGGTAGCATTAAAGTTATAGGATAATAGTATAAAAGGCAGAAAAATAAAGATAACGAAAAAAAATAAAGATAATGAAGAACTCAGTGTTAACTTTGTCTTAATTCAAAATTAATATATGTAAAACTTTTGCAGGAATCTCTAAGTATGCAATTAGAATATACAACTATAGTTAGAGGGAAATTTTTGAATGAGAAAATGGTCATAGCCATAAAACAATGCTAGGAGAAAAAGGAATATAGTGGAAGCTCAAATAAAAACAAAATGGTAGAAATGAAAATAATATTAATTCAAAGAAATGAACTAAGTAGCTTGGACAAAAGGAGAAGATAGTAATACTGAGTTATTGAAATTTGGTTAAAGTCATTTTCCAGAAATCTATCTAAAACATGAGGATACAGCTTGCAACAATGAAACATAGTTAAAGGAGACTGAGATAACAGAGGTAAAGAAGTTCGGCCAACACAATTAGATTTTTTTTTTAATTCCATAAAAAGATGTAGTCCCAGAATTTTATTTTGCTGTACAGAAAAATGAAATTATGAAATTTACAGGAAAATTAATTGTTCTAGAAAATATTATGCTACATGCAGTAATCCAGGCACAGAAAAATAAAGACCACACATTCCCTCTCATGTGTGAGTTCTAGCTTCTAAATTATATATTTATTTATTAGTTGGAAATAGAATCCTTACCTCTATATCCTCCATCGGGATTCCTAGGGAAAAATTTAAGGGGAGGGAATAGTACATATGAAAGTAGAGGAATAGAAAACTGGGGGTAAAAACTTTAAATGTGGATAGAGGAGGAGATAGAAGAGAGAATGTGTGCCGGGGGGTAAACAAAACTAGAGACTATGAAAAAGCCATATGGAAATCCACTTCTTTGTTAAAAAAATTAAAAATACAATTAAAAAATAAAAGAGTTTGAGCACAAGCACCCTGTGAATGGGTAGGACTCATTTCAGAGTCCATAGGTTGTTATATGAAAATCTCAGTAACACAAATGGGACACTGTCAGGCTGGTGCCACACACATTTAATCTTAGCACTTGCAAGGCAGAGGTTGGAGGATTGCTGTGAGTCTGAGAACAGCCTGAGACTGCATAGTAAATTCTAGTCATCCTGGGCTAGATCAAGACCATACCTCAAAAAATCGAAAAACCATAAAAAGAAAACATGTTATACTTCCCAGTGAGTTGTTAGTCAGGGTTGCTCCAAAACAATATGGACTATTGTCACTGCTCTTGGTTGTCTACCAAAACTAAATGATTAGACCCTGTCGCTAAAGATGCCACATCAGTAGGACATAGAAATCACCCTAGAGCTTAGCTGGAAGCCTCACTTCTGCTGAATACCTTCTCATAGTGCAAGCTACTGTGGTAGAAATTCCTTTATGAAGGATGAGTTAAGAGTTATTTTAACAAACATGAAAAATCCAAGAATTATCAAAGTAAATACATGTGAAAAGATGTAGAACTGGTTCGGAAGTGTAGAGTAGACTAGAGGGTGCTAGGGCTTAGGGTTGAGGTACAAATAGGCACACTATTTGAGATATTAGTTGAAGGTATAAATTGCATTAAAATAGAAAGGAGTTCAAAAGATCTGGTATATAATAGAATAAGTATAATTGCTAAAAACATGTATGCATTGAAAATTGTCACGAGTGGACTTTGTGTTCCCACCACAAGGAATTGTCATAAGAGGGAGGGTGATTTAGCAACTTCATAAAGCATAAGTATTATCTTAATCAACGTTTCTCCCTGTCAGTAATCACACCATAACTTCATAGGAAATTATTAAAATGACCTATTACTATTCAATAAGTACTTTTGAGATCATATTTTTCCTTTACAACCTTCATATTCTTATGTTTCCTCAAAAGTCGATTTTGTCTTGACTTATTTACTAGATCCTCAAAGGGAAGCTGTAATGGATTTCGATGCAAATTCAGCAGTATCTGTGTAGAATTAAACACGTCAAAATGTATACATTTTCCCAATAGCATGTGCTATATACAATTTTTATCAATTCAGAATTTTTAGTGATAATGAAAATTGGTCATAATAGAAGCAGTAAATCCTCAGCAGAGGCGCACACATTAAATGTGATCACAACATGAATACATTGAGTCATCAGATCTGATAGTACAGTGAAGGAATGGTGTGTGGTGGCACTGCCATGTGGAGGGTAAGGGTCTGCCAGTATTCAAGGTAAGGGATATGATGAGCAAAGACACATTAGTTCCTCTGTATTAGAAAAAAAAAGATTATCTGCACATGATGTGAGATGTCGTAGGTTGAAAGCTGGCCAGCAAAGGTGCTGCAAAAGCAGTGACTAATCAGACGATGAAGCTAGTGTCCAGATTGTTATGTGAGATAACAGCATATATTGACCCTGGCAAACAAAAAGACATGGACAGTATGGTTCTAAACAAGTACTGGCTGAACAATGTTGCGGTTATGGCAATAACTGTGGGCAGGTAGTATGAGAAGGATTTTTCTTGTTATTATTTGGGGGGGGCAGAATATGGAGGTTTGAAGATCATCAGACCATATTGATGTCACCCAATAGTCACCCGCATATTCACTTTAATAATCCCTATCTATTGTTGACCTGGGAGCTTTTCCCAGAGCTGCAAGAATTTGTATAGCTCATACACAGGGCAGATGAGAAGGGAGGGACTTCATGCCACAAGGACTAACTTCAACAGGAAACTGTAGATACATACTATATCTCCTCATTCATTAAGGAGAGATCCAAAGATACATTTTAAATGAGTTTTTAAGACCATTGCCTGTGGGAATAGACCCAGGTGCACACAATATTATCTCACACATTAGTGTAGAATTCATTGATTTACCCCTTCCCTTTCATTTCCCCCACTCCATCACTTGTACTTCCTGAGATCTTTTTTCCAATAAGCTATCTGTACTAACGCCTAAAATGTAGAGGTAGGGGAGAAGCAATAAAAGTACTTTGAGCCCTGAGATCAGTAGATACATATTTAGTGTTTGCTTTCTCTGCAATGTGCATGGTTATTTTCATGGGTTATTTACCTGTGACCTTATGAGATTTGGAAGAAACAGGTACTCCCTTACTGCCCAACACTAGGCCCACCATGCACACTAACACCTAAGTATGAAGAGTCATTGTGAGCAGACCACAGTGAAACATGGTTATGTTCAGCTTGAGTATGGTAGCTGTTAAAAATCTTTCTCTGAGAGTGGGGAGATGACTCATTCAGAAAAGCACTTGTGGGGCTGGAGAGATGGTTTAGCGGTTAAGCATTTGTCTGAAAAGCCAAAGGACCTCAGTTCAATTCCCCAGGACCCACATTAGCCAGATGCACAAGGTGGCGCATGCATCTGGAATTTGTTTGCACAGGCTAGAGGCCCTGGCAAGCCCATTCTCTCTCTCTCTCTCTCTCTCTCTCTCTCTCTCTCTCTCTCTCTCTCTTCCTCTTTTTCTCCCAGTCTCTCAAATAAATAAATATGAAAAGGAAAAAGAAAGAAAAGCACTTGTGTAAGCAAAAGATTCTACCCACAGTATCCACATAAAATATATTGGGCAACATGCTATTTGTCTGTAATCCCAGTGATGGAGAGCCATGGACAGTGAATACCAGGGGCTCAGTGGCTAGGTAATCTAGCTGGATCAGTGCACCAGCATTCCCTGACAGACCCTGTCTCAAAGAATAAGTTAGAGAGCAACTGAGGAAGACCCCCTCCCAATGTTAACGTCTGGCCTCCATACACATACACATTCACAATTCATGCATGTCTCCAAACATATCCACCCTCACACATCCGAATATGCATACATGTATGCATTTACATCGCACAACTGCAAAATAAGCACTTCATAAATCAATAAGTAAAATGCAAATAACTTGGGCTGGATAGAAGCCTCAGCAGTTGAAGCACATGCTTGCAAAGCGTAATGGCCTGGGTTCAATTCCCCAGTAGAAACATAAAGCCAGATGTACAAAGAGGTACATGTGTCTGGAGTTAATTTGCAGTGGCAAGAAGCCCTGGTATGTACATATTCATTCTAATTTTCTTCCACCCTCTCTCTCCCTCTCTCTCTCTCTTTCTCCTTGCAAATAGGTAAATAAAAAATTTTTAAATAAAAAATTCAAATAATGTATCAGAAAAATAGGTAGAAAACATGAGCAGACACGTAGAGAAGAGAAAATGCTCAAAACACATATGATATGATTCTAAACCGTACTAGGAAGTAGGGAAATGCAAATGAAAACCATAATGCAATTCTATTTCATGCTCCCTCAGTTTGGCAAAATTAAAGTTTACAAGTATTTTCCAGACTGTGTCACAACAACAGTACTGCTGAGAGGAGTGTACATTTCCCACCACATTGGGAAACAACAATGCATTGTAAGGTAAGTTCTATAATACTCATAATTTAAGATCTAGTGGTTACGTTTATAGCTAAGAAACATGGCACAATGCTGGTCATAGTGGTTCACATCTATACTCCCACCATTCAAGGGGCAAGGGGATCCACACTACAAGTTCAAGCTTATCTAAGTGACAAATTGAATTCCAGGCCAGTGAGAGCTACAGAGAACTTGTTTCAAAAACAAACAAAACCAGCAACAGAAAGAAAGAAAAAGCAAGCAAGCAAGAGGAGAGAGGGAGGGAAATAGAGCAAGGAAAGGAGGAAAAGAGGAAGGGAGGGAGGGAGGGAGGAAGTAAGGAAGGAAACCACCATTTTATATGAATATTATATATATATTTACTGCAACATAAATTATAATACCAAATCACTAACAATTAGAATGAAGCATCATTCATCAGAAGATAAATGGGGACTCTAAAGAGTGCTGAACGGTGCCAAACTTCTATCTTAACAATGTTACAGATGGCTTTGCTCTGGCCCTCCTCCATAAGGTGATGAGTCCATAGGACCAAAGGGGGCGAACATACTCCAGCCTGATGTTATCATTAAGGAAAAAGGCAGTTCATGACACCCACAAGCTTGCTTCCCCAGTAATGTATTTTTTTCTGTCTGAAAAGAAGAAAAACAAGCAACTTAATAAATCTGAGGAATGATCACAGACTTGCAGGTAGGCAGGAGAGGGACATGGTGCATGCAAACATGTGCTTGTGAGAAACAGTGAGAATACAGAAAGAGATGTATGTGAACCAAGTGGAAAGCAGTGGATCTGCTACCATTCCATGTTTCTGTTGCACACAGTGAAATAATCTTGGAATTATCAGTGTAAGCCTAGTCTTCCAGTTTTGTGTAGGGATATTGGCCTAGAAATTAGGATAGAAAGTTTAAAATGCATTATTAACTTATTTGTAAGTTTTAACTATCTGATTATAATGTTTGAAGACCTCCATTTGTACCATTGCCCTAGAGTCTGAAAAAAGTGACAAGTTTAATTATAAAAACAGAAAGGAGCTGAACTTGGTGGCACACACCTTTAATCCCAGCACTCGGGAAGCAGAGGTAGTAGGATCACCATGCGTTTAAGGCCACCCTGAGACTACATAGTGAATTCCAGGTCAGCCTGACCTAAAGCAAGACCCTACCTCAAACCTCCCCTCCCCCAAAACAAAAAACAGAAAGGAGAAATTAGGTTAGTGCTCTTCCACTGAGCTAAATTTCCAGTCCCAGAAAGTTTAATTGTTTTATATGATATTAATTCCCTACTAATCATATTGTGATAAATAAAAATCTATAAACAATAGAAAGTAATAATAGGAAGAGCCAATAACTCACCAAAAAAAAATCCTGATCTGGAGAGATTGATCAGTGGTTAAGGCACTTGCCTGCAATTTCTAACAGCCAGAGTTCTGTTCCCTGGTACCCACATAAAGCCAGATGTTCAGAGTGGTGCATGCATCCGGAGTTCACTTGCAATGGCTAGAGGCCCTGGCATACCCATTTTCTCTCTTTGAAACAAATAAATAAAATATTCTAAAAAAGAAATTCAGATGTGTTTACTCTTTACATATACCTTTGTTTTCAAAAACAATTGAAGAACATAGACATAGATGAGTAATTACACAATAGAACAATTGTTCATGGTCTGTGAAATTTTTTTTTATACTAGACATTTGTTGAAATTTCTTCATATTCAATTAAAAATGATAAAATTTGTGTTATAAGCTTAAGTCAAACTATGTGGATCAAACTCAAGAAAGGACTAGAGACTCAATTTTCTCAACTTTTCAACTTTTTTGTTATATGGTCTTTAAAAACTCTGTTTGACTAAAAAAAAAGATCACTTTAAAATTTTTTATTTTATTTTATTTGACAGAGAGAAAGAGAGAAAGAGAGACAGGCAAAGGAGGAGAGAGAATGGGCAAAGGGAGAGAGAGAAAGGCAAAATGAGAGAGACAGAGAATGGGCACACCAGGGCTTTATGCCACTGTAAATGAGCTCCAGACACATGCGCCACCTTCTGTATCTGGTTTACATGGTTGGTGGGGAATCAAACCTGGGTCCTTTGGCATCAGAGGCAAATGCCTTACTACTAAGCCATCTCTCAAGCCTGATAATTACTTTTTTTTACATTCAACAATCTCCTTATCTTTTAAGAATTTTCCCACTATAAATGTTTTTAAAGCCTTTTTTGTAAATGAGGGGAAATGTAAAAATGTTTAAATGTATCTTTTTTATTTTTTATTTTGCGTATGTAGAAATACATGATTGGGGGGGGTGGCATGTGTTTCCATGGCACATACGTGGGGATCTGAGGACAACAGACAATGTCAGAGTTTTTGTCCTCTCCTTCCACACTGTTCAGGAGTCTTCCTTGATATCTTTGCCTCTCTGTATGTACCCCAGTCTAGCTGGCCCATGGGCTTCCAGATTCTCCTGGCTCAGCCACCAATTGCCATAGGCACATGGGATTACAGATGCATGTGTCACTTTGAGGCAGCTTTATACGGGTGATGACAAATCAAACTTGGGCCAGAAGGCTTGCAAACAAATGCATTTAACTTCTGAGCCATTTGTTCAGGCCCTAACTATGAAGTCCTTTAATCATCTCACTGTCATTGGTTATATTGTGGGAAAAATGCTACAAAAGTTGTTCTCCAAACTCAAAGAATGTGAAAATCATCAATCATGACACAATATAGCAAATTTTATGGACATTTTCCCCAAATATATTCAAGACAAAATAAAATGAAAACCATGTTTCAGAAGGAATTTATAAAAGTGAAGGTTTCATAACCCAGTGTCTAATTACCTTATCATCTATCTTCCCACATAGCATAGAAGTCTCATTGTAGAGACCTGAATTTGGAGTGGTCCTAACACTTAGATTAGATTCTCAGTGGTAGATACATGTCAAATGAATGACTGAATGAGTGAATAAATGAATGTATGCTTCTTAATAGATTCATAGGGTGATTCTTTTGAATTAGGGCACAAAAACATTAACTAATGTTTCTTAAGTGCTGGCAGATTTTCTCCCTTCATTCTTTGTTTAGGATTTTCCTTCCTAATTTTCCACTTAGAGTACTTTGGTACATAGCTTATAGAAGTTAAGTACCCATTCAGATGGCTTAGTCATGGCTACCACTTTCCTCCTGTTTAAATAAAACTAGCATAAATAAATCTACCCTATTAAAATTAGCATCTTAAGTACATCTCTCCTTTTGAATCATCTTGCTTGATCTCTTGATCTTAGTCATTGTGTTTCATGTACCAAATCTGTACCAAGTTGCATCTTGGAAGGACAAATCACAGTTTAAATGCTTTAATAGAGCAACATGCTAATGTGTCAGGAAATGGACCACCTAATATCTAACTTTATTTTTTAATTCTGTGTTTAATGTTCTACAGTATGGGCTGTTTGCCAAGAATTGAAGGCAAAGAGGAAACTAGAAAGAGGATCTTTTAAAATAAAGTATGAGACAATTAACTAAAAGAGAACCAAAAGTAATGATTGCATAGAAGGAAAATATTGATGAAGTTATGAGTGTTGGATTACTTTCAGTCAAAGTTTAAAAGAAGCAGTAAATTTTTCAGATTTCTCTAAATAAATGCATAGCAGTAACCCATTCTGGCAGAGCTGGAATGTGGGTAAGTAATTAAGCTTCAGGTTGTCAGAACGACTGCTCAGCCATCATCCCTGTATCTTTAGTGGTAGAAATCCTAAAGGAAAACAAAATTCTTGTTACTGTCACCCTTATTTGTGGCCCCAAATCACATAAAGTATTTTTTTCTGCTTCTTTTTCAGTACAAAATGTTGTCTATGAAATTTATTTTTGCAGAATAATAAGATAGCTGAAATGCCTTCTGAAAGATAATATTTCAGAGTCCAGATTTAGATATTACATTACTTCATATTGAAAACCATTTCAGATGTTGTACTGATCAGTTGAAACATTTTCTAAATTCTTTTGGCTGGTTGCCATATAGTCAAATAATCATTTTGAGATTCTTAGGGATACTAACATAATAACTGACCTTCAGCATATAAGAGTTTTACATGTTCATGCATCTTCTCTCACCATGAGTATTTCTGTTTGGCATAATTTTTTTTTAAGTCATGAATCCTCAAATTACTTTTTTAGATTTGTTCTCCACCCCTGCTATGGTGGACATTGAATAAAATAACCCATGTACTTACTGAGAACAAAGCATCACTTGTATAGACAAGAAGTCATGAGATATTTGTGTTTTCTTCAAATATACACAACAAGAGATATTTCTTCTGCAAGATATATGAATCTTCTATTTCCTCATTTTAATTAATATTTTAATTCAGTTGCCATCCATTCATATGTATACAAAGAAATAGGTTGTTATTAGTTATATTATTATTAGTGAAATCCTATGACCTTTTCTTAACTATGAATACTTTTATAGTTATTAAGGTAAAATAAACCAGCACAAAAGAAGCCTTACTTCTTAAAACCAATGTTTCTAGTCCATGGAATCAATAACATATTATTAGTGTGTCTAAAAGACTTTCTGTCTAAATATTGTTTCTGTTACTTCTTTTCTGCAAGATTCAAATCTGCAAGATTTATTCATTTTTTAGTGGAATATTTAAGTCATGCATTGATTCTTTTATCAAGTTACATTCTCATTTTAAGACATTTAATAAACAATGACCCCATCAAAAAGACACAAAGCCACTGCACAAAGGAAAGGTTTAATAATAAATACACTATGAACAATTTTTAAGATTTTTAGATATGCAACATTTAATTTTTTTAATTTTTCCATTGAAAGATAACAAGAGCCACATATTCAATTCAAAAAATGATTTGAGGGTAAGAAAAGGCTTGTTTTATCTTGCCTGAGTAATAGATATTTTTTCCTTCTGCTGAATTCTCTGCGTGAATAACAAGAGTGGCAGCCATTTCTCCCAGCTCAACATCAAAACGCCTTTCATCTGCTGTCTAAATGCA
Source organism: Dipus sagitta (assembly GCA_036346955.1). Taxonomy (NCBI): domain Eukaryota; kingdom Metazoa; phylum Chordata; class Mammalia; order Rodentia; family Dipodidae; genus Dipus; species Dipus sagitta. The sequence goes on from CM070771.1 coordinate 132,082,760, forward strand.
AACAAAGCAAACCTTCCACCAGGCCTTTCTTTCCAGATAAATTAAAACTCTCATGTCCTGGGGCCTAAATCAAGCCTACAGGCCTTCCCTAGATAAATCCACTCTCAACCTGAAATCTTCTTGCCACACGTGCTCCTTGTAAGATAATTTTGCAGTAGCTAATCAATAATGCAACAGTAAATTGCATTTAAATAAACATTAGCAGCCCCTGTTAATGAATAAAACCTCATCTGTAATTTGTCAAAGTCAGAAATACTGGACTCTTTTGATATTCATTAGAATATTGGAAATTGGAGCTTTGACAGGTTTTATGCACGTTGCAATTACCATTGTATGTGTATGTACTATAAAAAAAGGCTTACTTTTATACAATCTGAGAGAATATAGTGGAGCATACAGCAAGTTTCTAGACTGAAATTCATATGTCTGCTACCACCCTGGTTAAAAATATATGGAGATAATCCTGCTTTCCATTGCAAATTATGAGGCAACCAAGTTGTATGTACCTCATTTGAATTTTCTGACTTTAGATGGAAAAAAGAAAGTAGCAATCTTTATTCGGAAATGATAAGAAAATGACTTGATTTCATACTTCATGTGCCATTATTCTCGTATTTCATCAAAGAAAGTTATTACTGCTAAAGAATTCAGAAATAATTATAGAAATTAAAAAGAACCATTAACTTTTAGGCATAATATTTAAATTTATGAAAATGCTTTCTAAAAATATACATTTTAAGGTAGATTATGAATGTTATCGATGGCTTAAGTATAGCTCCCTGATATTTACTGCTATTATTCTACAGAATGCACTATAGAAATTTGAATGGCTATTATTCAAAATCTACTTTAAATAGGACTAAATATAGTAAGACATACATTTGAGTGATACCATATGAGAAAGAATTTAAAACTGTATCCACATCTGGTCATATTTTGACATATCATATAAATTAAACAAAATTTTTCTTATTCCATATTCTGCACCCTAAATGAAGAAAGTTGAGAAGTCTAGATTAGAGGACTCATTTATAATCAAGATCAACACTAGTGTACAAGTACAGACATAGTGTTTTCAAGTTTATTGGAATTCCAAAAGTGGGAATGAAATGAAATAGTACTGTGATATAAAGATCTTCATGAAGAAGAAAGTGATTCTTTGGAAATATCATCAGAAATAATGTTGTTTTCATTCATATAATCTCTGAATAATGTCATTGGAGTAAAAAAATAAGGAGCTTCCACATTTTAACAAATGGGAAACATACATATCAAAGGACATCTAATCTATCAGTCAAGCTACACCTGTGTGCCAGTCTACAAGAGAACTATAAGTTCTTGTGCCATTCCCTATGGTTTGTGTACCAAACAGGTATTTAAGTGTGTCATCACAATAGACTGACAAAGAGAAATTAAAGCTGAAAATACAAAAATAAATCAGCATGCTCATTTTGACCCCTTTGAAAAGTCCTTTGAAACATTCACACTTTAATCCAGCAAATCATTGGTTAACATATGTCCAATGACATGTTCAGAAAGATTTATTGTAAACATGGGAAAATTACTAGTGGTCTAATTTATTAGCCTTTCTATCTACTGGAACCACAGTGGCAGGTCTTCTAATGTACATCATGAAGCCTGCCTAGTGTTAGGTGCTAAGCATCAAGAGGCATGCTCAACAAAAGTACCAGGTGCCAGTGAGAGACCTCCTAATGTGTTTATCATGTAAAACTTAAAGCAGATAGAGATAGAAAACCTTACAATGAGAAGTGACTATAACCAATTTACGAGTACAGGCGTAATCCCAATTAGAGGAAAAGAAGAAAAATACATGGGATGATACTCCATCCAAAAAAATTTTAAGCTCCACCCAAGACTACACTAAAATAATGTAGAAAAGCACCATACACTTAACAAAGCACAAAATGATGTTGAAGTATATCCTGACCTTTAATTGCTAAGAATGAAAGGGACTTAAAAAATGTACAATCTATTAAATATTAAAAGCTTAATATTGTTTAAAAAACTACACATTTTTAAGAGCCAAGGCTGTAAAACCATTAAGATGAAACAAAGAAGCAAATGTTTATGACTTTGAACTACACAATGTTATTTAAAATATGATAAGAGTACAAGCAATAAAACATCAATAGATAAATTTTATTCCATCCGTTAAGAGTGAATACCAGCAAGAAAGGCAAAGATGGATCAGTGGTTAAAGATGCTTCTTTGGAATCCTGCTACCCAAGTTCTGTCCTCCCTGATACCCACAAAAAGAAACTGATTGCAAAGTGGCACACAAATCTGTGATCCCAATGTACCAACAACAGTGAAAGACATACAGGAGACAGAAGAATCCAGAAGACAGCAATCTAGCCTGTCTGATTCACACAGAGGCACACAACAAGAAAAACTGTCTCAAAAAAGGTAGGTGAAAGCTACCTTGTAATTGTCCACTGACCTCCACACACATACCATGACATATGCATACCCATAAATATATATACACTCACACATTTACACACACACACACACAAAATCTTATAGAAATGAAAGGAAAATATAAGTCATAAATGGAAGAAAATATTTACAAACTATGTATTTGACGAACAACTCAAAACAAACTATAATTCAGTGACCGTACCCTTTTGATTTTGCATGAGACCTTGTGAGTTATCTCCATGAGTTGAGAAAGGGAAGGGGCACACAATAAGAATGCAATAAAGAACTTTTATCACTCAAGAACAACAACACAAATAACCCAACTAAATTGAAACATGGGTAAACAGTTTGAATGGGCATGTTTGCAGAGAAAATTCACAAATTGTGGCCAACAGCACATAAACGTATTCTTGACATCCGTTGTCAAGAAATACATGCACAAAAGCACAGTACAGTGCTTCTTCATGCCATGCCCAGTACTCTATACATAATCAAAAAGTTTGCTAATAATAAATGTTGGCAAGGATGTAGAAAAATCAGAACGCTGATACAGTGCTGGAATGAGTACGAGATAGTATGATAGCTACTATGGAATTTTTGACTACTTATCTGAAATTCAACATGTAATTGCCATCTGACTACATTCACATATATACCAAATGAAAAAGTATGGTTTTGTCTTTGCAGATAACTGCCTATTTATGATAACTTTTCAAAATTACACAACTTGCTTGATATTTTTTTTCATTTATTTTATTTATTTATTAGATACAGAGGAGGGAGAGAGAGAGACTGAGAGAGAGAGAGAAAGAGAGAAAGAATGGGCATGCCAGGGTCTCTTGCCATTGCAAATGAACTCTAGACTTATGTGCCACCTTATGCATCTGGCTTATGTGGGACCTGGAGATTCGAACCTGAGTCCTTAGGCTTCACAGGCAGGTGCCTCAACTGCTAAGCCATCTCTCCAGCCATTGGTTGATATTTTACTAGTAAATAAAACTTATGGTATTACGTAAGATCATTTTGATAATTTCCTCATAGACTGAAAACTATTATAATACTCTGTCTATATATACTATAAAACTTTATTAGTCATTTTCCCATAATGAAAAAATTGCAAGAAGGAAAAAAAAAGGTGCTGGTATATGTGACAGAGTCCTAAATGACAAAGTTAGCACTTAAAGCTAGCATCTTTTTACTCATATATTAAATGTCTCTCAGTTAACAGTGGACTTCACTGTTCACAGAAGAATTACTGGACTACCAAACACATGATAGTAGCTGTTCTTAGTAATATCTGTTGACATAAAGAAAATATTATATAAGTTGCCAAATTAAATAACAGATATTCTGCAAGCAGCAGTGAATATAATCAAGAATGAACATCGTGGGCTGAGGATATGGCTCAATTTTTAAAAGCACTTGTTTGCAAAGCCTGCTGGACTGGGTTTGATTCGCAGTATCCATGTAAAGGGAGATGCACAAAATATAGTAAGCATGCATCTAGAGATCATTTGCAGTGATAAGAGGCCCTTGAGCAAACATCTACACACACTCTCTCTTTCTCTTTCTTACTTTCTCTCTCTCTCACTCACAAATAAATAAAAATATTTTATGAGAATAAAATACTGTAGTTGAAGCAAAGGACATTTTTAAAGCAAACAATGAAGAACATTAAATAAGTTGTTTGAAACACTAAGAATCAATAAGCAGGGTGCCATCAATCTATGGTCACACAGTTATCAGACATGTATTCTTGCAGACATCGTTTCCATGTCACATTGTGTTATTCTTCGTGTGCAAGACTGTCAGAGACCTCTGTGATAGTACTTGATATCAGGTACACATGAATGAATGGGATTTAGTTTAATAACTTTTTAGCTTTATTTATTGCCTTTGTTTTAGGGTGTGACATAAGTGGATTCACTTTTAATTCTGACAACTATCACAAAATTCAGTAGTTCCATTAAAGTCTGTTTTATTAATGACATTAGTATCTATGTATATTTGAAAATGTAGGATTTGCCTTTAAATAAGCAGAATAGGCAAATGTGCTCCCTCAATCAGAAATCATCTTCCGAATTCTCTGCTAATTTTAATATCCACCTTTCATCCCAGGAAACATATTTGAGTTTGGTTTGACTTTATTTGAAGGACTGTAAGTGGTGGCTCTAGAACAGTCCAAAAGGATGGTAGCTTGAGATATTTCTTTTAACCTCCTAATGTCAATTTTTTTTCATTTAATTAATTAATTCATTCATTCATTCATTCATTCATTTGAGGGAGAAAGAGACAGAGAAAAAGAGAGAGAAAAAGAATGGGCATGCAAGGGCCTCCAGCCACTGTAAACGAACTCCAGATTCATGCACCACAGTGTGCATCTGGCTCATATGGTTTACAGGGAGTATGAAACAGGGTCCTTAGGCTTCACAGGCAAGCGCCTCAATCTGTTACTCATCTCTCTGGCCCCAAATGTCAATTCTTGATGCACCAGAAGTTCATAGGCCCAGCAAAGTTTCAAAAACTAAAATGAAGCCAGAGGACTGCATCCTTGGATTTGAGTTAAACGTGTTCACTGGAGGCACCTAACTGACTCCTTGACTAGAAGATACCAAACAATTGACTATAAAAAATTCAGTAGAGAAGGAAAACAAAAAGCATCAATGAAGCAATGATCATAGCAGGTAAGTCATATAGCTTTTGATATGAGTTTGGCATGGTTTCTTTGTGTTCATAGGTGAGGACACACTATTGTTATGGTTGGGCAGCTTTCCATCAATAGGGCAAGCAATGAGATGCAGAACCAGAATGCTGACCAAGCCATCTCTTACTGACTCCAAATCCCAGCTTATTTTTAGTATGCCATTCTGCCTTTTAACAACTTCAAAACACATAAGTGAACATGTAGGGCAGCTTCTTAAGCCCACCCACATGATTTTCCAATATGGAAGCTAACCTGAAGCCATAGTTGGGTGACTTCAATAAAGGTATAAAACAAATTCTTCCCAGAACAAAGAAAATAATCTCTGGAGTGTTAAACACTTGGCTTTTTGATTCATGTTTCAGTGGCAGACTGTCTTGGATGAACTCAGCTTTTGAACTCTGTGGATTCCTAGGAATGAAATAAGAAATGCCAAGTGAAAATCTAGACCATCAAACCTTCAACAGGTACTACTGAAAAGCATGTCCATAAAATCTGTAAAAACCTTTAGGAGAAGGACAAGGAACTAAAACCAACATTCAGGGATCTTTGCATGATATGAGGGCAGAATTTTAAATTTGGCTTAAAGAGTAGGGCTTCCTATTACTCTCTCCCAGAGAACTCTGATTAGCTTCCTATTCAGGCCAAGATACTTTCAATTTCTAATCCAAAGTAAAACAGTGACATGCTTATGCATTTATTTTTCCAATAAAAATCAACTAGTGATAGGATATCCTTATCATTTATTCTTTGACTAATAAATTAACTGTTTCTAAAAGTGTTAGTATTATAACTAGAGATATAGATTTTGATGTTTAAAATCTATAATTGTGTGCTCTCTTCGGCAGCACATATACTAAAATTGGAACGATACAGAGAAGATTAGCATGGCCCCTGCGCAAGGATGACACGCAAATTCGTGAAGCGTTCCATATTTAAAAAAAATAAAAAATAAAAAAAAAATAAAATAAAATCTATAATTGAAACTTTAAACATATTGCCATATGTTTACATATAAAATATTTTATTGTATTCAACTCCTAATGGACTTATAACTTTACCATTTTTATTTCTGTGGAAATAAAATCAATAATAAATAATCTAAGACTACTAATTATTTCAGCAATCTCAGAAGAGCAGTCTATGTATATCACCCTTAGTAAATTATCATTCTTTCAAGCCCATTTATAGAGAAAGGGGAATGAACTAGTTTTAGTTATTTTATGGACATATTTGTAAATTGCTTTTGCCAGGAAATTACTAGATAAAATTATTTTAGTTGCACAGTAATGGGAATTTATTGAGAATCACATGTTTCCAGATATACAGAGTGTCGACAAGGGTACTATGTAGTCAAATAACTCTCCATTTATCTTCCAACATCTTGGTGACTTCACCTAAGTCCCATCTAAAGTAGTTGTTGTAGATTCTTGCCTGAGTTTTTCTATTCCAAATGTTATTCCTTTAGAGAAGGAACAAGTATTGTATGCCCAGACTTCTTGGAAGGAAGTGAAAGTATACTTATGGGTTTTCTTTGGCGCATTCAGGGAACAGCTGGGCCGACTTCGCCATGAGATGGAGCAGGACAACTGGTAGGCTCTCTCAACCCTTTTGTTGATTTTTTTTTTCCTTGCAGGGTGACAGTCCCAACCCCCCCCACCCCCATCACACTTTTCTTAAACTCTTTCCTAATCTTCTGCTATAACCATGGTCTGTTTGGTGTGACACAACTTTCTTATTCCACCATAAGCACAGTAAGGAGCCAGGAATGCTGCTTCAACCTTTCAAGAAGCAAAATAGTAAAGCTTATACTGCCAAATTGTCATGAATTATCCTGATAGTTATGATAGCCTTTCTATAGGTTTCATATGTTCATCCAGAACTCTCTTCTTTGATTTCACCTGTCCTTAAAATTTTTCAGACGGGTAAATAAAAACTTTAGACATGTAACTAAAATGTGTCTTTTTTTCTATTTTTTTTTTAGAATAAATTCAGTACTTTTCCAGGAAAACATTTCAAATTAATTGAATAATCAGTTGACAGTGCAAAGAAAGTCAGTTTATAGAAATTTGAAAGTATTTTTTTTTCTTTTTTGCATTATCTAATGTAAGCCTTTTGAATACGGCTATGTGAACCATTCTCATTATATGTGAGTCAAGGTCACATTTCATCATCGGATTCCCCAGTACATCATTTATTTACTAGGCGAATATTTTGTCTAAGAAAGCAATACCTATTAAGTATATCTTTGTGATAATATGCTTTCTTTCAGGTGAGGACTGCTTATTTATTTATGCAGGTCTCCCTGTGCAGATGGGACATCCCTTTTCAAGAGTTGTCTTGAATAATAATGATGAAAACAAAACCAAAAATCACCAGTGTTTAGATTACTGCCCTTTCATTCTTTAAATATCACCAAGTAAAGCTTATCATGCATTTGCATTTTTTAAAAACAGTATTGAGAAGTTAAAAAATGTACAATGAAAGATATTATTGAATAAGAAAAAAATTGACTTTTGATCAAATTAATTCACCTTACAGGACCTGTTTTCTCATGTGGGAAATAATGAGGAAGGATAAAATGAATTCTAATGTCCATTCATTATTCTAAGCATCATAAATGACTCCTTCTGTTGTTAATGGCCTGGGCTTGATATGAATAAGTGTTGGTTTTATTTTTTAGATTTAAATTAGCATCTAAAATGATTTTCATAATACTCAGATGATATAAATTGTGACATTTATTGGGGTTCAAAAGTTTGCAGCTTCCAGGAAGCTTCTGCATGTTTCCAAGGGGAGTTTGTTGGTTACCCTTCACTATTAAGGAGATAAATCTGTGCTTCTCTGTATCAGTGGAGTCTCATACTTATGTGACCTATAGATGTGCAGATCTGCATTACAATATCTTACACAAGACCTATTACATTTTATTAGGATGAATATCACTGGAATTAGGCTCTTAGAACAAAGACATGTTTCCTAATAGATTCATTGCTTTTCAAAAGAGAGAAAAGATAAACTTTGAGATAGTAAAGAATGATAAAAGTTATTTCAAATCAGAACCTATTTTTATCATTAATAACAGTTTCTCCTTGAACCACAGTTTTAGTGCATCTACTGTGTGCTGAGGTTACCGGGATGCAAAATTTTCTCTAAGCCAATTAGGACTCCCAATCCTGATTAGCTGAAGGAGGTCAGATCTAACAACTGTATTTACCCAGTACTGCAAACACCTTAACACCTACACATTTATAGAATAAGCTTATTTATTTTATTAAGTAAGTTTACTGAGATTACTATTGAAAATAGACTACAAAAGGACCGTGAAACATTTCTTTGTTTTCCTGAGATATAGTAATGTGTGCTCTTAATGTGAATGAGTAAATGATAAATATTCTTTTATAAGATTAATGTCTTTGGTAAGTTTAAATTATAATCAACTTGCATGATTTTCAATATGTTGTCAAAATAAGATATATCATATAGGAAATAACTTAAATACCAGTTATTTAAGTGGTGAGAACCTCAGAATTATTTTCACTAACTGAACAGCAAATGAGAATAAATCACAGCTACTAAACATGTGTTTGCCTTTATCCTTTAACCTTACGTAAGAGGAACTTGCTAATGTAACTATAGGTAACCTGATTTATTCCTCTCTTTTTTTCTTGTCTTCTCTTCTCCTACCTTTTTTTTTATTTTCTTCTTTCTTTTGTGCTTTCCCCCATGTTCCCCTTTTGCATCAGTTTCTCAGTGAGTAAGCCAGTTCCATGTGGCCATTCAAATTCTATTAGCACTAGCACCTACCAAGGACTAGGGAAACTATCAGTAAAGCTTAAAATGCACAAATGGTACTTCTTAAAGGAAGGATGCTTAAGCCCTAACCTTTGGAATAATCACTAAAGAAGAACATGAAGAGCACTAGGGATGATTTGTTGAGCCAGTAAAGAGAAGCAAGGTGGCAAAATCTGTGGCCCTCTGCCATTGTCATGATGTCACAGCAGAGTCAAAGAACCTCATGAATCCCCCCTTTCAGTCTCAGAATTCATGACGTCAGCAGAAGGCCTCAAGTCATTTATAGCACTGTGTTTACTCTGGAACCATTTGCTATGTATTAATACATGCAGCAGCAGCTGTCTCTTTTACAAGAGAAGTATGCTCACATGGGCTCTCTCTCACCCAAACTGAGAACATAAGCACACTCTCATAGCAAAAGAGGCAGCTGCTGCAGCATGAATTAATACGTTATAAGTTATTCTCTCATTTGTTATTCAGGTTTAATCCTTCTCTATTTTAAAAATAAAAATACTTAAGATTTTAAGAGGAGTGAAACTTCTACAGAGAACTCATAAATTTGCAGATAATAAATTATGATAATGTTATTATTTTGTGGGATTGATTTGATATCAAAATAAAAATTATTTATTATTTTCTGAAATGAGGCATCTGGTGTCTTTGAAACGCTCAGAGAGGTGACAGAAAGGAAAAGGGGTTTCTTATTTCAAGTTCTGATACAATGCTGAGAATGGATTTGTTCAATGGATTATATAACAAAAACACAAAATAGTATTAGTATTTTATAAGACCAACAACCTCGACATAAAAATCATTTTGCAAATCAATACTAGAATTGATTTTTAATGCATGAACAGCAATTAGTTAGAAGATTTCCAGGGATATTTATTAAATTTAACCACTTGCATTACCTAGGTACATTAAGAATTATAATTTAAATACTTATACACATTGTAGTGAAAGAATTTGAGTAAGGAGTTGTTCAAACTAATATTAAACTGACATTGTAGCTCATCTACATATATAAACACATATAAACAAGTGCACATATAGAGGTGTGCAAAGTAATAAATACTGTGATATGCACAATTTTTAAATCAGTTTAATATTCCAAATGATACCCATTTTTGTTTTCTTTGGGGCTCATTTCATTTGTCACTTTATCTACTGTTTTCATAAGCAGTATTTTAGAAAGCTGAAAAAAGAAAAGAACAGCATTTTTAGACAAATGGAAACATGGTTCCATTTCCTTGATTCTTTTCAATTGCGTTTTATAATTTCCTGCTCTTTCCAGAGCTAAGGTTACATTTCCATTTTGTAAACATTGCACTATACAAATCTTATACTTCTAATTTTATGCACTGTGTTATCAATGTAAAATATCTGCAAATTAGTTTTCTGTTTATCTAGAAAGCTTAAGTATTTAATATTTTTTAATGTTATGCTAGCTCAGTTAACAATATGGCTCATTATTTAATTCAAAAAGAATTTAAAAGGTGTGAGGTTTGTAACAGAAAGTGCTATAGTTATTTGCATTGACCTAATTAGTTCATTTACATGTTGACCTTTAAAAATGTGGAGTTTTGTAATCCCAACTTGTATTTCTAGCTATATTACAGAAGAGACCTGAGAAGTTGATGAAGTAATTTTGATAAATAAATGGAAACAACTACAATTGTGTATGACCATCTCAATAAACAATATGAAAACACCTGATAGGGTGAAATATCTTGAAAATAATTTTCAGAATACCAAGTTAGCTCTTTGGACTTTTCAAGTTGCTTATCTTTAATTGGAAATGGTCTGGTTGACTTTGTCTCTTTGCTCACAACTAGGTGTCTTGAATTATAAATGAGCTCTCCCATTCTACTAGAATGTCACAGATTCTGCAACATTTGGTGAAATTCAAAATATGGAAAAAAATTTAAATATACATACCTTTAGAAGATAGGACACCCTTGCATTGTTAAAAAAAATACAATGAATCTAATCAAATGATGCACACAGGATTAACTGAATTCTCATGTGAGAAGTACTAGACATGGTTAGTTAGGCAACCTCTCTAAATATATGTCTCTGTCCTCATCCATCCTCCACAAAGCATACATTTTAACATCGCATGTATCCTCCCCAATTCATCTTCCCACTTCTGCCCCTTTTGCATGTCCTTTACTGGAAACTTTTACCCAAGAAATTTCCCCTACACTTCCAAACATGGATTTTTCACAGAATGTCCTTCTTCTAAAGAGACATCCCTAAGTTGTTGTGACAACAACATGGACTCTCAGTCTTGCTCCACCATGACCACCTGAGGTAAGGAAAGCTTCCTTCTGTTCCCCATGATGCAACAAATGGGAATGATGAGAGGTAGCTAAAGAAACAAAGAGTCAGATCGCACCTTATACTTCCTTCTTCACTAAAAAAAAAAAAAAAATGTAAGATAATGCTAATCTCACTGACAACTACATTTCTGAGAATATAGACATGATTCTGCCTTGTTTCTGACATATATCTCTGGTTACTTCTTTGAGCACTTTCACAATTATGACAGTCCTCTTTCACACTTTGTGAGTTTATGGTCTCTATAAGGAGTACCCAAAACTGAGACTAGATCATTTGACCAATTTCATGTCAGCTTTTCCTTGAATTTTTCTAACATTTGGAATTGCTTTGTACCTGAAATCTTAAATTCCTGCATCAAACTAGAAAACCCACACCACGGTTAGCTCATCACGCTCTTGTGGAGCATCTCTGTCCCTGTGGCTCCAATGAGGAACTAGGCTCACTTTCTCCTCTCAGTTCTGCCACCTTCAGAACATAGTAAACTGCTATTTCTGCAAGATCTCAGAAGTTGTCAGAACACCAGTGAAATTATGTTTGACATATTACTTCAAAGAAGAGAAGTCAGCCTCTGCTTTTGCTGTTTCTGTTTCCATTAACCTCATAAGCATAGTTATTTTTTTCCACCAGTTTTTGATGCCTCGTTTCTTCTTTCAAACTGCTTATCGAAACCATTTTTTATTTCAAATTTGTGGCTACTTCTATGATTTGTCAGTACTATCATTGAACAAAAATATCAGCTACTAGGGTTTGAAAGATGGCGTAAGAGTTAAGGCAATTGCCTGAGAAGTCTAAGGACACACATTCGATCCTGCAGTATACACAAGCCAGATGCACATGGTGGCACATGCTTCTGGAGTTTGTTTGCAGTGGCTGAAGACCTTGGGGTGCCCATTCTCTCTCTCTCTCTCTCTCTCTCTCTCTCTCTCTCTCTCTCTCTCTCAAATTAATAAAAAATTTAAAAAATTATCTACTAAAATAACCTCCATTTTTTATCATTTTCCATTATTGTAAGGAAGTACATAAAATAAATATTTTATAAATAGTAAAGGATTATTTGGGTCATCGTTTAAAAAATCCCAGTCCAAGACAAGACAGACTCATATTGTAGGTCTCCCATGGTCATGCAAGAGGGAAATGGTGGGAAACTCATGGTTAATGAAAAACATTCACCTTAAGAATTAGGAAGCAAAGAGAGTGAGAAAGAGGCTAGAATCCCACAATCCCTTTCAAGCTTATGCTTCCAAATACCTAGATGTCTGAAAACCTTGGAGCTCTTATAGGTCCACAACAACTTCCAATAGTGCCCCTGTAGGGATTAAGATTTATATGTCTGGAATTTTGAAGGATGTTAAATATCAAAATTAAAGAAATGGACTAAAAATGACTGTCTCTAGGACTATGATTTTCAGTCTTTAATGAATACACACACAGTGAAATTTTGTAGGCATATATGCAAAAACACTTCCCATAACTACCAAATACACCTGCAAATGGAAAGTGTGATTTATATCACTGTTCAATACTTTTGATTTTTCCACTTTTTAAGAAAATATTCAAGCTCTTTTCTCATCAGATGTCTTTATCTAGCCTCTCCACCTATCAAAACTTATTTCCTATCAAATCTCTCACCACAATCTGTGGCTCTCAAAGTCTGTCCTTAGACTGATATTAGCATCATCTGGGCACTTATTAGAAAAGAACTTTCTTGGGACTTACTCCAGACAGGCTGATTCAAACCCTTGATGTGTTTTAACACAATCCCCATATAATATAGATGTGCTGAACATTGATATTGTTCTCAACATCACACATGGTGATGCCATTCTCTCCATTTCTATAGAAGATATACTCTATTTCAAGTTCATATAAAATATCTTCTGTCTTAAAATGTCTTGTTCTTCTGGAAAGTTCTAGCTATTAATTCTATTTACTAATCACTTCTACTGCCTCTCTATGTTTCTATGAGGAGTAAATAGCACTCATGACATACTCTCAGACAGTTTAGACTGATACCTTATTCCTCTCCCATTCAGCCCACATCACATGATGACATTGACTCAGGACCACATTCTTACTAAGATGTTTCCTCTGTGATAACCAGGAATGAAGACCCCATTTTACCCCACATATATTTTTTTAATTCTGATTTTTAGGGGACAGTGTGCATGATTGGCCACATTTCCTATGAACATTGTATTTCCCTGATTTTTATGGTACTTTCTTGGTTTCTACTTCCTTATGTACTCATGCAGATTCTTATGCATTACATTTTTCTCTAAAAAATGGTCAATCCTAATGAACTTATTCTCTGTCTTCTATTTTTATCATTTAGTCTCACTGAAGCATTTGTTAATATTTTACTTTTATTTATTTATGACAGAAAGAGAGAGAGAGAAAGAGAATGAGAATAGGCATGCCAGAGCCTCCAGCCACTGCAAACGAACTCCAGACACATGCGCCGCCTTGTGCATCTGGCTAACGTGGGTAATGTGGAATCGAACCTGGGTCCTTCGGCTTTGCAGGCAAATGCCTTAATTGCTAAGCCACCCCTCTATCCCTGAAGCAAATTAATAAAAAAAACTCTCAAGACTCCCAAATCTCTATGTCCAAGGTAGCATTTGGATGCATGATACAGACATTTACCTAATAACTTACTGGACATTTTACCATCATACGCCATAGGCATCTGAAACTTCATGAACTAACTTCACAATTATCACTCTCCTACATTCCAGAATACATGCATTTATCATGCTTTACTTCTCTAACTAAGCACCCCTCAACTTTTCACATCTTTTAAGCTTAGGAAAATAATTTTTCAGACAGGCACAGTGGAATACACATGTAATCCCAGGAATTAAGAGGCTGAGGCTGGGAGAATGCAAGTTCAAGGCCAGGCTGGACTATTTAGAAAGAACCTGTCTTAAAACAAAAAGAAAATACAATTTTCTTACTCTACTATCTTTTCCCAATATTTTGACTTTTATTGTCTCCTTCCAGGGATCAGGATATACTATCTCTCCAAATAGCTCTGTTTACTATACTTTATTTATTTATTCATTTAAATGTAGCTGACATCTCAAAACATCCTTTTAATAGTTGCTCACATTTTCAAAATGAGACATGACTACGACAAGTTTATGATATTTCTTTCCTTAAAACACATGATAACATGCATATACAAGATGGGTTGTTATACCATCAACCTTTCTAGCTTCCTTAGATCTATGAATTTTTGTTCAATGATGCCATTCTCCTTCAGACTTCCATTTGTTTCTTTGCTATGATCTTTGTTTGCCAATGAACAACTTGAAAAATTATCCTGGACATCCTTCTAATGCTTAATTCCATTACATTTTATGCTTCTAAGATATTTGTGTATTATTTTACCATAATACTCCATGGTTTTTATCTTCTCCCTTCACTCCAAGCTGAAATCTAACTGCAGGAAGTGTGTTTCACTAGACACGGCCCATTGCTTCCTAGAAAATCCTTACTGAATGTTTACTGATTGAATGGCAGCCTTGGTACAATGACTCCCACTTAATACACAGATATGAAATTCTCTGGATGATAAAAACCTTTGAGTATACTCCTTTTATGAAAGTGAGCATTTTTAAGATCCACACCACTGATAGATCTTAATTCATTATACAAATCTATGATATTAAGCATTTCAAAATTGCAATGTGTGAATTCTCTTTTAGATATGGGTAATTGTTAATACTCTAAAAGATACTCTAAAACTTATTCAGGATGCTTATATTTATATTTGATCTTCTAGTTTAAATAAAGGTATGTCACCAGCCTTGATCACAGGTAATTGTTTATTTCTAGAACAGATGATCTTTTGAGGCAATGCTTTCATATTGCAAGCGAAAGTCAAACTCTAATCTAGATGAAACCAAGATTTATTTTCTATATATGATAAAAGCTAATAACTTTTTGGAAAATGTAAGTAAAGATAGAAATGATGCATTTAACATTCCTTGAGAGGGGAACCACATGGTAATGCAGTTTATGGAAGCCTTAAAGGTATGCATAGCCCACACTGTATTGACTAGTCATAGAAGTGATCTCCTAACAAAATTATTTCCTCGCAGGGCATGTTGACACATGTCTTTAATTCCAGCACATTGGAGGCAAAGATAGGAGGATAACTGAGTTCTAAGCCAACCTAAGACTAATTGCAGGTCAGCATGGGCTACAGCAAGACTCCACCTTGAAAAATCAAAAAATAAAAAAAATCCTCTACCCAAGTACCAGCAATAATTACATTAAAATTTGTCACTTGTACTCAAAATAGGACTATAGATTCAATAAACAGAACTCCCCCAATGTTTCCTATATACATGTAATATGTATTTAGTTCCTAAGAAATTAACAGAGTAGGGATAGCTGACATTTTCCTCGAAACTTGTATGCAGGTTGCTAATGGAGGAAAAGTCAACAATGTTCTAAGCCAGCAATGGATTCTGAAACCTACAAAATGACCTAGCCAGGCAATCTGTGCCCACTGGTGTAATAGTGGCAGGTCAGTTATGAGGGAGCACATTTCTGCTCAGTTGCATTTGAAGCCCATTCTATAGCAGGAGTAGGGGAAGGAATCTATGCCCAGTACTGATAACAGAGTCAAAATCCTGTGGCTTGGAAGTTATAGGCCATACAGAGGAAGTTATCACTGTCCTTTGGCTAAGTGGATACATTATTTTCATGAAGTTGTCTTCAAAATGGTTATGCTCATACACATTGTTTAAGATTTCTCTGTTCTCATTGCTAGTCAGAGAAACTTCTTTATGGAGGTGGTAACAGATAGTGAGGAGGAGACTAAAAACTCATCAGAGAAAATAAGAGGTTGTTGAAGGCTCCGTACCAAATAAGACATCTCTATCATGCCTTCCAAAGCTCAGGAGACACTGTGGAAGAGGGGGTGGAAAGAATATAAGAGCCTCCAAGTAAAGAGTACTTTGAGGCACCATCCTCCAAACATGAACTAAGTGATGTATTCATGATCTCACAGTGGAGGTCATTACACCTGCCTCAAGATATGTAAAATATTGAACTCATCAACATTTTGACATAGAGGATGGAAGAGAACAAAAATAATGAGATGTCAAAACCAATGAAAGATTACTTGGAAGAGGAAGAGGCTCAATGGAATAAAAGTGGGAAATGAGTACAAAACAGGGTAATAGGATGGAACTATGATCAAATTATACCATGTTCATCTATTAAAATTCTCAGTAAACAAAGAAACTAACGTAAAATAATCAGATAAGAACATCACCTTCCTGATAATAGGGTAAGGGGGGAATAAACAAATAATTAAAATTTATGACACATTCTTCATTGTTTTCTAGAGTGAGGACATTTCTAGGTCTACTTTTCCATCCTCATACTTCATGATTATATTTCACTTATGTTATCTTAAGGATGATCAGATATATGAATTCTTAACCACCTAAACTGTAACAAAGACATTGGTATATTTCATGCTTTGCAGACATTTTCCCACAACTTTTATAATTACAAGACTTAAACTAGGGTCATTCTATTTTGTTAAATAAATGATAAATAGTTACCACCATACAATTCAGGATCAAAACCATAACATGGTGTAAGTTACAATGAACAATGAATCTATTCTTGAAAACCAAAAAATTAAACAAAAGTAGGAAAACCGAGTTTCATTAATATGCATCCAAATTGCATTTCCTCATTTTGTACAATGTGGTACAGTTCTGACAAATCTCATTCCCTCAAGTGGGTCTACTTAATACTCTGGGCTTGTTGGTCCAAAATATACCTTATTTCAGAGGAATATGTTTCATAGGCATTGCACTGTTGGCCAACAAAAGGTAGAAGTCTCTTCCATAGCCACTGTAAATATTCAAATGGAATATTTAAAAAGTGAGTCACTGTCCTAGAGTGAGACACTATGGAAGCTTTGGCAGAGACTTTTAAAGATCAATTATTATTTCCTGTGTTAAAGTGATTAAAGGTCTCCTCATTATAGTCTGGTGGTATTTAGGAATTCTATGAACTAATTAAAAGAAAATAAGACAAAATAAATTTTCAAGTTTAAGACCTTTAGCATCAACATCATCAACTTTAAACTCAAGTCTCCATTAAAAAAAAAAGCTACTCATTATTTTGTCTCTCACAGTCTTAAACCATCATGATAAAGTAAAAATAACAAATGGATGTGGGAACAGTGGCATTTGCGTACTAACAATGGTACAACATAGCACCACTTCCTAATAATGCTTTCACTTTTGTCTGTTCTGAACATTGTATAAAAGACATGATTCCAATAGTCATGATGACTATTGAATTTCTGTACCAGATATCATCCTTACCATTTGCCAGGAGACATAAATGCCTTGATAATGCATTTCACAAGTAGAATGGTCCAGAATTCTCAGGGTTTTAACTCTTGCACAAATGCATAGCAGTTCTTTCTGAGATGTAATGCCTGACCATGTCTACATATACTGGGAAGGTGAGAGACACAAATAAAAATGTATTTGTCAGTCAAATTAACCATAAGAAAGGAAATCTTCACCTTGGCCATCTTCCTTTCCAATCTCTTCTCTTCTTCAGCACTCTTCCAGTGATCCATTTCTTTTAGACAGATTTTCTTATGAATATTCACTTGTATTCAATTGTAGCTTTAGAGCATTGCAAGAAAAATAATGGAAGTGACATTAAATCCACTCAGATTAATTGCTCATTCTCTTCCCACTCCCAACTTCTATACTAAACAAAAGCTTGTTGTGTTTGTGATTATCCATTTCTTCCAATAGAAGCAAGACAAGGGGAAGATGCATTGGAATTTAACCATTCAGACCTTACTACAAAAAAAATAATGCTTCTTAATTTCTCTCTTATAAAATATAGTATTACAGAAGTCATGGCTTTAACATAAAGTTTTTTAAAAAAAAAACAACTTTATTTTTCTCCAGAAAATGTCTCCCCCACTGCATGTCCAAGTTATAGTTTTTCATTTGTATGAAATAAACATTGTCTTTAGTATTCTAAATTGCTCAGATTTTAACCTAATGAGATCTTACTTGGTCCAAGAAAATAATTTTATAAGGCATTAATTTTTATCTGTGGAAATCTTAATTAAGTCCTAAAATATTACAATGAATTTAGTATTTGTGGAAACATAGAATAAAATAAATTTAAAACACTCACTTAATTTTCTAAATATGTTGTTGACTAATTTTTCATAAGTTTACTATTTCTTTACCTTACTCTATATCTTACTAAGTTACATTTGTTTATTTTTAATAAGTGCTTACTACATAATACCTGCATTTAGGTATTGCCAAATAGACACTGAACTACTTATCATCTGAAACTCAGTTAAGTGCCCTTCTGATAGCATATATGAGACCAAACAAGGAATTGAGTTTTTATCCTATAAATGACTAGATACAAAATGAACATGCTGAGTTAAAAATATCCCATTCTGTTGATATGAACTGGTTAGGAAAAGTATTGAACCAACAAGATGATTCCACTTAATTCAAGTAAATTCCATTTAGCTCCATCCAGCACATATTTTGAACTTTCTCCTTGTAGGATCCAAGATGGTAGAACCACAGCAGATGCATATGAATTCGTATGTGGAAGTACTTGGAAATTACCTGGTCCAACCTAAGTTTCACAATGGTACCTAAAGAACTGTGTGAAGTATGCCAAGGAATAAAATGCTGAATGTGTCCCCTCCCTTGGCATAAGTGGATGCTGTTTAGATATGGAGTACCAAATGAGACTTCAAATCTAAGATTTTGTTACAAAAATTTGAAAATTAGCACATTTCCCAAATTTACAAGTGAAACCATGACTTACAAACTTTACTCATTACATAGTTCTTCATAAGGATTTTATGGCTAAAATGTGAGCTTCATTTCAGTACAATTTTCTAATTACCAAAGCATTTAGAGTCATGGAGCCAAAATCAATGTCTTATACATAGGAGTTTTGAAGGTTACAATGAGGACATAGAAATTCTTTCCCACCATTACCCTTCCCTTCTTTTCTCCTTTCTTTCCTTCTTTCCTTTTCTTCTTTCTTTCTCATCTCAAGACTAGTCTCATCATGAAGCCCAGGCTGACCTCCAATGTTATATTTTACTGCCTCAGACTCTGGCTTGCTGAGATTACATAGGCCTGCAATACCATGTCTCATGGGATGACTTATTATTATTATTACTATTTTAACCTCTCAGGTGCATTCTACAGATATAATCTTCTACACGCACATTGTAACTTTGCACAAAAGAAGAACATAATAGAAGTGGACTTATGCTGTTTCCTCTACGTCTCAACATGGGGTTTATGGAGATACAAGCTCTGTGATGTGCTGAGCTGAATGAGATGTACTTCGTTTCTATAGGACAAAGTAATGCAAACTTATGGAGGGATACCAGGTGTAGGACTTTAATCTCATTAGACTGAGTTAAGTAGTTTTTCTTCCTCCAAATACACAAATGTTTCAGAGATAATCAAAACTTACTCTGAATATCTTACATGCTTCCAGGTATAAGAAAGTTATGACAGACATATTTCAAAACCTATAGAGTAAATTCAGTATAATATTCTGGAGTAGAAAGCCCCAGAACTTAAAATATAATGAATCAACAAATACGAAGATAAATAAACATGGATTGATTTATAACCCTACCAAGATTTGTCCACGGTGGCATCAGCTTTATTTCCATTGTATCTCAACTCTTACACTTAGGTAAGTATTTTCATTTCTTCTAGATGTCTGATGTTATCTCTCACCCTTCAGCTGGAAAGGGTCTTGGTCAGACATATACAGAAAAGGTAAACAAGATAGTAACATAGAATTAAGCTCAGTAGAGGTGGCACCAGAACTATAATGTGAAATACAAGTAAGTCCTTGAAAAGAACAATAAATGATAGCTCTAATTCTAGATTGTAGAAGAACATTAAGATGAAATGTTACACCTAATGAACATTGTGTAGCAAAGGGAATTCAAGTGCACATTGCAATATATTAGTTTGCACTATAGGGGGAAAAAGCAAAGAAAAATTATGAGCATCACAAAGGAACAGAGCTCACTTTAAGTAACTGAAAACAATTGACAAGTGTTATTCATAATTAGTGTAACTATACTTCTCAGTTGGTGAGCATGCCTTAGTGGCCTGTTATTCTTAATGTCACATTGAAATTTAATACTACTATGGTGACATACCTTGCTAAGATGGAATATAATGGCGTTTACCAAAAACTTTTATGAATTGCAAACTTTTCTTTTTATCCTAAGCATTCCCATAAACTATAAATTCTCCAGGGGAAAGTGCTACATAAATATGTAACACTATATCATAGCACCATTATCATTTGTTAAGAAGAAACATGGAATCTATTAGGGAGTAACTTTTTTTGAAATTACTTAGAATTTCCACACACACTTTTGCAGTCATGTTTGCATTACTGGTAGAAATCACCTGACCAAGAGCAGCTTGTGGGAAAAAGAGGTTTATTTTGGCTTACAGGCTCAATGGGGAAGCTCCACAATGGCAGGGAAAATTATGGCATGAGCAGAGGGTGGACATCACCCCTTGGCCAACATAAGGTGGACAATAGCAACAGGAGAGTATGCCAAACACTGGCAAGGGGAAACTGGCTATAATACCCCAAATCCCACCCCCAACAATACACTGCCTCCAGGAAGCATTAATTCCCAGATCTCCATCAGCTGGGAACCTAGCATTCTAAACACCTAAGTTTATGAGGGACACCTGAATCAAACCACCACACACACTGACTCAAACATTTAAAATGGAGCTTGATATTCTTCTTGACTCCAGACATGTCTTTCATAGCCTTTCGGAAAATTAATTCCTACATTTTCACAGTTCTGTATCCAATAGAGCAGTTAATAAAATGCATATTATTCATGGCACCTAATTGGGCAGAATGGCTAATACTCCCATAGTCAGTATAAATATTTAAAATAACCTCACTGGTATGGGACCCATAGCTGGAGCTGGGAAACAAGTCAGAACCATATCCAAACATAAGCCCACTCTCCAGTATCAACCTACTATCAATTGTGGGCTACAAGAGGGCCTACACATATTAAATTCTCTATAAAAAAAAAAAAAAAGTAAGGGTTATCTCATTTGTCCTGGTGCTAACTTACTCTCCGTTGGAGAATCTCCTTCTCTTTTTCAGATAGATGTAGACCCTAAGGAGAGAGCCACACCATCATACCTCAAAAGGGCTCCGGCTGAAACTAAGAAAACTTCGAGAAACAAGCAAGGGGGCTGTTCTTCCTGATGAACCGGACACCAGCACAAGGGGGAAGGAGATCAGCATAGAGAAAAATCAACTCCTACCAAATCAGAGAGCCAGAGCCTCAGAGGCCCTCAACACCTCATCACTGAAGCAGACCAAAAATGAACCCAACGTGGCTCAGGGAAATTTTGCGGAAGAGGGGGCGGAAAGAATGTCAGAGTCACATGTTGGGTCATGATCTGCAGAGACATTTAGCTTACCCATAACTGTGGGCTAACTCCACAATGCATGACCCGTATACCTCAACAAGGAGGGGCCAAGGGGAGGGGGTAGGTCACGGATGAGCCTAATAATGGTACCAAACTGACTGTATTTGCTGAATACAGAACTGACTAATAAAAAAAAAAAAAAAAAAAAAAAAAAAAAAGACAAATCTACCCATGTAGTCTTAATCACACACACAAGGTCTCTTTTGTCATATAAAGCAACACATTCACATGTCTAGGGATTTGAATGGTGACATCTTTGAGGGCCATGATTCTGCCTACTATGTAAGCCAGCATTTATTAAGAGTTTGGCATTCTTTAGATCATAAGAGATATAGAATTCTAGGTCTTTTTACTTTGCCAAATAAACTTGAAGTAAAAAAAAAAAAAAAAAAGTATAATCAATGCATATTTAAATTCTACACATATAATACAAAATCAGTTATTTCATTTTGCATTTTAGCTGAATAAATATTCATCATTGCACTCACTCATGTCAAATAGTCTTTCCTATCAAAATTTCAGAAGCTACTTATCAATAAAGTTTTGTTTCAAAGCTGAAAAAAAAAAAAAAAAAAAAAAAATAAAATAAAATAATCTTAACATCCAGAAGTCAGAAACAAAAAAATAAAGAAAATACAAAGAGAAAGGAAACCAAAAACAAACCAAGTGCCACAGAAATGGAGGAGGGTAGTTATGGCAGACAAATGCATATGTAATGATCACAGATGGACTCACATTTTTTTAAATCTTTTTTTTGTTTTGTTTTGTTTTGTTTGAGGTAGGGTTTCACTCTAGCTCAGGCTGACATGGAATTCACTATGTAGTCTCAGGGTGGCCTTGAACTCACGGCGATCCTCCTACCTCTGCCTCTGAGTGCTGGGATTAAAGGTGTTCACCACCACGCCCGGCTTTCACTTTCTATTTTAGAGAAAAATATTAAAGAATTCAAAATTTAATGATAACAAAAGGCAGAAATCATTGAGTAGCTCTGTAATTTCATTTGCTTAGGTTTGGGTTCTCCAGTCTGGGGCTTTCCATATGAAAACTGTATTGAACACTCTATTCTTTAGAAGAAGAAATATCTTTTAAAGTATTGTGAAAATTCAGGTCAAATACAGTCAATGTCTTATTTGCATAAATAATTTTTTATTGAAAAACATCTTTAATCACTCCTGTTTGTGCTATGATTATTTTCATTCCAAAGCAAAAAAACAGTGACACACATGTTACTGACTACCAAGCTTGCTAAAATATTTCTTTCCCGTCAAAAAAAGGTTGCCAATCCTCATCTAGATACTGCATGTAAATCAATACTGTCTTTGGAAAAGAGGATGAGTCAATCTTCAAAATAGTTTCACCTCTAAGATGCCGTCTAAAGAAGTTCTCACTATTGTTCTATTTTACCTCAAAGGTACAGATGTTCTCCTCTATAGATCCTCACAGTACTTTATCTGATCAAGTTCAAGAGCATTAACTTAGTAGTAGGTGATGCTCTCATCTCCAGATGAATGGGCTTTGGGTAGGTTCTTTCTCCACTCAATCTTGTCATCATCATGGTCAACTACATCCTTTCTGAAGGCGGCGTGTTCAGTGCTATATCTTACAATTCCTCCGCTTACTTATCTCCTACTCTTGCCTTCTTTGAGTTTTTGCTTGATTTCTACCAAATAGAAGTAATGGCATCTATCACTTGTACTTGCTGTGAGTATAAATGAGATGAACTTTCAATCTGAAGTAGAACAGAAGGTGAGGCATACAGGAAAACGGTGTTTTGCATTACTTTGCATACATAATGTTGGTTAAAAAAAGGGGGGGCTTGGAATATAAAAAAATGTGTGGGTTCCATTCCTGACTCCATTTACCTGTTTTGTATTTGTAAAGTTGTTACCTCTGTCTGATTTTTTGCTTCTCCTCCCATAAAAATGGAGAAAAATAGTACACAGTAGGATATTGAAAACTCGATGACATTACTTTTGTGCAAGTGTATTGCATACTACCTAGTACTTAAGTTTAATAGACACTGATGTTATATTCTCCATCTTTTCCTGCTACAGTGGCATTTCTTGCAGAAGAGAGATGATTTCTTCCAGTCTGTTCATACTGTCCAGTGCCTTAGAACCGTGAAAGTGGAAGGAAGCTCCAGGAGGGCAAGAGGCCTGGTTGCTTGTTCTCTACTGCACTGCATGTAGAATGTGATATCTAAATGCATATGGTTCTAGAAAAGGGATGCCTTACAGTCAAAGATCATGATTAGAAAGAACTAGTCAAAAGGTTTCAAAGATATTGCAGTGGCTGTCTCAGAAAAAAAAAAAAAATTAAAAGCCATAAAATTACTTAGTCTGGAAAAAACCCCTGGGGTAACTTAACTTTTACAAATGAGTTCTCACTTATATTTGTTAATCAAAGGAAAGCTAAAATCTTTTTTCTATTCTTACTACTTCTCATGATACAGGAATAAAAACTGCACAAAATGTATGAACATCTAGATCTCTAATGCCACTATGTGTTTTAGCGATGATATATACCATATTACGGACACAATAGGCTAAAAATTGGCAGTCTTCCTGTGTCATTTGAAGTTAATCATAAAAATGAGAGATGGAACAAACAGTAAGCAACCTTGAGGTCAAAAGAATGGAAAAGACCCATTTCTTTTTCTGAAGAATTTCCTTAGGAGAATGAGAAATAATTCCCTACATACTAAGACTCCAGATCTAATTCAATAGGACAAAGAATTATGAAACACATCTTAATTTTTGCAAAGTTAAATAATGATAAACCCATATCATACTAAAAACAATTATTTTAGAAGTCTAATTCTATTAAAAAAAAAATAGGTCATATGGCCAGGAGAGATGGCTTAGCAGTTAACACAAAGCCAAAGGGCTCAGGTTTGATTCCCCATTACCCATGTAAAGCCAGATTCACAAAGTGGCATATGCATATGGCATTTGTTTGCATTGGCTAAAGGCCCTGGCACACCCATTCATTCTCTCTCTCTCTCTTTCTGTCACTGTTTTTCCCCTCTTTATCAAATAAATAACTCCCAGTACCAGCATGGGGCTATCATCCACAATGAGCTTTTGATCAGAGAGTCCTACAAGGTTTCCTAAAATACAGAGAGATTTCTGTCAGAGTACTTGATGACCCACCAAAGACCCTACTGCTGAAGACACCTTATGTGTTTGACATGCAAAATAGAATGGCATGGCTGGAAGTTGGAAGAGAGTCAGTCCCCGGACAGTCAGCGCATCTAGTGCCAGAAGGTGCTACATGGGCAACTGGGGGAAAATGACCAACATCTGTCCAAGCAACTCATGGTCTAACCTACTTAGCAGCAAATAACCTGTTGTGATGCCCACACAAGTGCAATAGAGGCACACAGCCATAGTGGGGAACCAACTGCTCTTAATTTCGCTAACTGATCTCCTCAGTGGTAAGGGACCCATAGCTGGAGCTAGGAAACAAGTCAGAACCAGATCCAAACATAAGCCCACTCTCCAATATCAAGCTACCATCAATCATGGGCTACAAGAGGGCCTACACCTATTAAATTCTCTATAAAAAAAGTAAGGGTTATCTCATTTGTCCTGGTGCTAACTTACTTTCCATTGGAGAATCTGCTTCTCTTTTTCAGATAGATGTAGATCCTAAGGAGAGAGCCACCCCATCATACCTCCAAAGGGCCCCGGCTGAAACTAAGAAAACTTCGAGAAACAAGCAAGGGTGCTGTTTTCCTGATGAACGGGATACCAGCACAAGGGGGAAGGAGATCAACACAGAGACAAATCAACTCCTTCCAAATCAGAGAGCCAGAGCCTCAGAGGCCCCCAACACCTCATCATTGAAGCAGACCAAAAATGAACCCAACATGGCTCAGGGAAATTTTGTGGAAGAGGGGGCGGAAAGAATGTCAGAGCCACATATTGGGTCATGATGTGCAGAAACATTTATCTTACTCATAACTTACTCATAACTCCACAATGCATGACCCATATACCTCAACAAAGAGGGGCCAAGGGGATGGGGTAGGTCATGGATGAGCCTAATAATGGTACCAAACTGACTGTATTTGCTGAATACAAAACTAACTAATAAAGAAAAAAAGAAAAGAAAAAAAAGATTAAAAATAGGTCATAAAGATAAGAAAAAATGAATACAAATAGATGAATAATAAATTGATTACATTGAAAAGGTTTATTGCCCCTTCCCAGGCCCTTTGTTAATGGAATTGACTGAAAGATCCATATTTCCAATTAAGAGTTAAATTACATCCTTTAATTTTCAATGTTACAATCTTGTATTCTATACTTCAACATGACTAACCTGCCAAAGCATCTTACAGCTACAAATAAATAACCTGGTTCTTTTTGTTTCTGTCCCAATCCAACTAACAGTAGCAATTAAGTTCCTTCTTATAACTTGAGAGTCTACAGGATGCCAGACCTATGAGAGTTCATATCACATCCAGTCTACCAACTACATCCATAACTGCAAATCAGTGTGTTTGCTTTTAGCCCACAGAGACTCAATATGTCACTTCACACAATGTAATTTCACATAAACTATAAATGACCTTTAACGCATCAGTGATTGCATCAAATATTATGATAAGTTTTTAAATGACTGAATAATTTGGGGACTGTTGTAAGAATATAAAATACCAAAAGGAAGTCAAGGAGAAAAAAATGATTATTTTAGTAAATAATGTTAAAAGAACTTTTCTATCCTGGAAACCTTATTCAACCTGACTTTCCATAACACACACACACACGCGCACACACACACAAACACAAACACACACACCTGGTAGATTTCTATGCTTTTAACACTGGATAATAAAAATCCTGATAGGTTGATGAAGCCTATGCATGCCCATCAACTACACTTACAATTCCCACAAATTCAAACCAGAAAGATGAAGAATAACATAGATCCTGAATTGCAAAGCTTCATGGAGAGGAAAGCAAGGTTGACACAATACTTGGAACCATACTGAGCAAAACATACTGAGCATTTCACCAGTCATAGCCCAACAATCTCCACAAATCCTGCACAAAATCACCATCCCTCATAAGCACAGCCTCTCCAGAGGTGCAGTCACCTGCAGGCTTCCAGGATTCACATTCTACCAAGTTCCTCACACAAATGCTTCTCTGCCAACTCCTCCCTCTGCAAAAGGAAGCAACACTCTCCAGTGTTACTACAGCAAGACCAACCTTATGAAGATCGGGGAAATACACTCTGAAGTACAATTCAACTTAATTTACATCAAAAAAGACAATTATAAAGCATATATAATCTGCACTCAAGGCAGGAGGCTAAGGGTTAGGAAAATCGGGGGTGGGAACAAAGGGCATTTGCAAAATTTTGGTCCTCCAGGAGCATACAAAATGGTACTGGAGGTGTATTTCAATGGTGGATAATTTGCACAGAAATCGCAAGACACCATGAATAGTGAATCATGACAAACCAATGAAGAAGTCGGGAGCAGGGAAGAAAGCCTATTGCAAGGGCCCTGGTATGAGGTCCTAGACTGCTTTAGGGGTTCAAAACTGGAGGTGGGATGTGAGTATTGTGTCTCTGTAAGAAAATAAGGGAAAGTATAGGAATATAAGACATTGGACTGTATATCTACAATGGCATAACCTTAAGATGAATAAATAAAGCCAAACCTGAAGTAAATTGGAAATCATTATGTGTGGCCACAAGTTCTTCATCAGAGGCTGTGGAACAAGTGCAGTTGACCAGTAGTAATCATCTGAAAATGAAACTCCCTCCATCAGAGGGTGTACTCATCTGGGAACTTGGTACATAAGGCATACAAATAGCCCATTTAGTAGAGAGGATACATTTCTAGAAGCAGAAGGCTTGGCAGTAATAACTGAGCTGTCCATCCAGAGACAGGTGATCTCAGTAGTTTCTAAAACAATAGTATAATTGCCCTTTCCTGTTCCTCCAATCCCTGGACATCATAGTAAAACTCGAGCAACATGTGCTTGCAACTGCAGTGCACAGAACCATTGGTCAGTACATCCAAGCTGCAGTAATATTTTTAATGTCCTTTATAAAACTGAAGCATCAGTTCTTAATTGAAATCCTTTTCTGGCTTTTTTACAACTTCATTATGTTATTTTGGCCAGTTTCAAGAATTAATATTTTGCTTGGCAAGACATTCCTTGCTTATGATTTGTGTAGTGAGTAGATCTATTTACATTTCCTGGTTGCCACCCGGTGTTAAAATTATCCATATGAACATACAATTATGACAAAAGAAAGAATGAAACCAAAAACATAGGTGCTCACAAGAGGAGAGAGCAATAGAACCTGACACCTTTCTCCAATTTGCTTAGAGCTTCTGACGGCACACAAATCATGGAGGGTTATACCTAGAGACTTCCTAGATGTGTTGTATATAAATATAGATATAGGTTATTTTTATTAGAGATGTTTCTATAAAAATAGCAGGTTTGGAGGCCCAGCTCCATGTTTGCCCCAGCTCTGGGGCAAAGGAGCTTGTTTGAATAGCCTGCTAGGCCAGGTTCAGTTCCCAAGACACCCGTGTTAAACCAAACTCAAAAAGCGATACAAGCATCTGATGTTTGCTACAGCAAGAGGCCCAGGAATGCACAAGATCATGTGTGTCATGTGAACACACGCACAAAAACTAACTAATTAATAAAAAAAACTCAGACCACTAAAATTATGAAAAAGAAACATATACGCAAATAGAGTAACTAATATTCAGAGCAGTTGACAAGGAGAGGCAGAAGGAAGTTACATAAGGACTTTGACTAGGAAGAGGACAGGAAGTGAGATTTCAGAAAGAGGGAAGACTGGAGTGATGAATATAAAAATCGTCATAGAGCCTGAGGTCTTAAAAACTTTGCATCTGTGTGCTTGTGTTTACAGACAGAACACTAGCCTGTTCATTTTCAATAAATGAACAAGTTCTAGGCAGGGAGAGGATGGGATTCATTCATTAGTAGCTATTGTTAAGTGTCTTAGACTATAGCAACTGTAGTCTACTTTTTGAATCCTCCCTTACCTTTTGATATCTCTGAAGAAATCTGAGCCAGTCCAAGAGAATTAGAAAAAGAAAGCCAAAGGAAGCATATTAAGGGTACATGGATTCCACAAAGGATAACAGATTCAGCAGAGAGAAGGGATCTAAGAGAAGCAACAGCAGATGAACAAGAGACTAGACCAGAGATTTGAAGAGCGGCTTAAGCCAGTGAAGACATTTTCTTCAACAGGACTACATCATGTTATGGTAAATAATTCCATGCTGACACTGTGTCTCCAATCATCCATATTAAAGTTCTACTGCACATCAAAGCAGGGACAGTTTCTTCTTGAGTCAGCATAAACAAAAAAGGACAAGCTTGCTGCTTTTCTGCACTCTCCCCTCCCCCCGTCTGTTTTCCCTGACACTGCTAGCTATGTAGAGTCATGTCATCTACCTGCACTGATCACATTTCCCGCGCTTTCTAGTTCCTCTGCTTCGCTCAAGGATTCTGTCCATGCCTGAAGCTCTGGGCATCATGTGGCAGGCCACAATAAAGTAGAAAAATGTCTCAAGAGTAGTAGCCTCTGAACACTGACAGCTATTTCACAGAGCTTCACTATAGTCTTCCAAAGGAAAGCTTATTCTTACTCTCTATAACGCACACACCTTGGAGGAATAAAGAGGCTTGGTCTGCCACACACAGGTAATCAGTCACCAGGTTAGTTTAAACCATTTTTGCGTAACCTCAAAGTCCCGGATCTTTTGATTACAATGGCACTTCCTCCTCCTGGACCATCTCTCTTTGCCCTGCTTTTGCGGTACCCAACACCAAAGCAGTTGATGTGATTTTTGAACCGATTTTAAAATAGAAAGAAAATGGATATTGAGTTTCCTGAATAGGAGCTTAAAAGAGAATTTACCTTTTTCTTGGAGTTTCAGCTGTTTACCGCTGGCAAGGGAGAGTTGATCAATATGCTACTACATCACATCTTATGGTTAGCTTTTGTGGGAAATAGGGCAGAAGATTTTTACAATTCTAAAGGATTCTCCATTACTGCTGGTGATTGATAGCAACAGGATAAGCGGTCATATGGAGATCACTGGAAAAGACTTAATAAAATGAGCCCAGGGTGGTAGATATTCAATAAAAATGGGATAGAGGAATGAACAAGCTCAAAATACCAATGTTCCTAAGAAAATAGTAATAATACCACATACTATGTGACTGCATGAGACTTTTCACATGCTTAGCCCTTCAGTGCCCTATGAGGCAGACACTTCTGTTTTCTTCCTTTGTAAGGAATCTGAGGCCAGAGGTAGATAGTGAATGTCTTCATCAGTTGCTCTCCACCTTACTTTTTTTTTTCCACTTTACTTTTTGAGACAGGGTCTCACACTGAATCTGGAGCTCACCAATTTGTTAGGTCTAGCAAGTCAGAAATCCCTTGGGGTTCTCCTGTGTCTATTTCTCCAGCACTGGGATTATAGTCACATGACCAGCTCTTAAGAAAATGCTGGGTAATCTGAAATCAGGTCATAATTTTTAATGACTGAGCCATCTCACAAGCTTCTACCAATATCTATTACTTGAATTTTAAGTCATACATATATATATATATATATATATATATATATATACTCATAAATAAGTAGCATTTGTATTCATATGAATATTTTGTTATTTGCCGCACACATAGAAAACTATATATCAGACTCAAAGTAATTAATGATGTAGAAGGCTTTAAAATATTTAATCCCTATGGTAAGTATGGTGGTGCACAACTATTACTACAGCACTCGGGAGGCAGAGGCTGCAGAATTTACAGCTACTTAAAGAGATCTAAGCTGCATAAAATATCCCTGTTACAAAGAAACAAAAGCATAAAAACACAAAAAACACAATTCTTTGTATAAGTTAATAAACTGAGGTACACAGATTTTATATATATATATATATATATATATATATATATATATATATTCATATATAATTAATGTTATTATATATGAGGTATTTTAGTACATCTTCACTTTTTATGCATTCTCTGGTCATGGGTATCATATTTCACTCAGTATGTACCCAAGTCAAATTACTATAGTTCGTTCTTTAAAATAATTAGTCAGGTGCCAGTATTGTCTCACATCTGGTTCCATCACAGTCGTTCATTTTTCCAAATTCTTTATGGATGGGACAAAAAGGAAGATTTCTACTTCCAGAAAAAAAAGTTATTATGGGTAGTAATTTTGATGACTAAAGGTATATGTCAACTAAAAATAGAAGCCAAACAATTAGCTCATTTCGTTTTGACCATGCGTTACCAAAGACAATGATCTCTAGTCTGCAGTGACTATTTCTGGAGGTGATTCTCTTTCTTCAAACCAGTTCCTCCAGACATGTACTTTCCATAGTCTGGCGTCCCAGTTTAATCCTTGGACCCACAAAGAAGCAACAGATGACCTTTGGACTCCTAAGGCTGATGTTTGATCTTTTTGGTTTTCCTTTGGCTATCAGGTTAATAGTTTTAAATTGTTGATTCTGCAGCATTATATTTAGATACAATAAACTGAATTTTACATAACCAAACCTCTAATATGTTTCAAGCAGTGGAGAAAAGAATCCTTGCTGAAGAGCTGTGGAGCCGGAATGATCCCAGAGAACTGGGCAGCACTCTGAGATGCTGGCTGGCTGGACTAACTGCCTCCTAACCTCCAGAGTGGCCTACCTCTTGTGTGAAAGCTAAAAATAAAGGGAACGTGGATAGGAAACATAAAGTGTTCACCATTTGGGACTTCAGAAATGCACAAGCAAGTTTCCCTCTAGGGGCCACTTCACTTTGGCTAGTTTACCGGCCTACGTCATTACCGCCTTGCAGACACCTAAGCAGTTCACATTTTCTTAACCAGAGCTATGCTGTTAAGAGCAACCCCTAAAATCCTTCATTGCAAAGAAGGTCATTACACAGTAGATAGAAACCTTAAGAGGAAAAATTCTCTATCAACTGGTGGCATAATCCTCAGGGGGAAACCGACTTTAGTTGAACAATCAGAAACCTGGCTTGCTTTATGGTGTTTACACTGCTGCTTGCTAATGGATCACCAGAAAGGAAGCAAAAGGGCTCTTACTCCATTGAGTAGGCTATCATGGGAGTCTTCTGAGTGTGCCTCTTTTATTTGCTGCAGTCAGGTTAATGAGCTCACCAGCCCACTTGATGTTGAGGACTTTGTAACAAAGCAATCTCTCATTAAATGCTGCCTGGCACCACTCTCTTGAAGCAAAGGGACATTCAGATTATTGAATGCCTTTGTACTCCTCATTCCTACCAGGCTATGGAGTCCAGCAGTGGCATCAGTCCCACACACTTCCTGGCAGGCATCCAGTCATCCGCCTGCCCTCTTCAAACTGCATGGGCATTTGCCAATCTAAGCAGTACTGGTAGGCAAACAAGCATGGCACACGACTCCTCTGGCTGAGAGCCAAATGTGCAGCTGAACAATCTAATTTGTTTCTACTGTAGAGGGAAGCATTCTTCTCCATTCTCCCCTAGTCTGCTGAATTTACATGTAAAAGTTTTGTTATGGTACAAAGGAATGTGCACTTATCTACACTTCCTCTCTGCTTTTACACCTTTTTAGTCTCAACAGTGCAGGTCATGATTTTGTCTGTGGCTTTATTGTAAGTACCTCCTGCCTGACAGTTTCTTCAATGAAATGACCCCAGAGTGTTATCAGCTAGCTAGCAGGTGTGTCTCTATTCAAAGTCTTGCAGACAGAAATGCATCTTGGGTAAAGAACATTTGATCCACAAACCAGTTTTTTCTCCCCCTCCCCAATTAGATTTAATGGTTCAGTGTTCTTAAAAAACTAAATAAATAGACATTCAGTTTGATGGTTTTAAAGTATTGATGATATCTCAAGACATTTTGACATAAAATAGGATCACATAATTATTTTGAATGTATTTCATTACATTCAGTAAAACAGATATGCTTTATTAGTGGTTTATTTCCCCAATCTATTGCTCTTTTAAAAACTTGAGTATACATGATACAGATGCTCAAGTTTTAGTTTAATTTTAATCCAAATATTATATTTGGGCACATGTGAATGAGTAGGGGTATTCTGAGATGATTAAGTAAAACTATAACCATAGTTATACATTCTTCTTCTGTTCAACATTCAAATAAAATCTGTACAATGTTGTTCTATCTTAGTTTTTCTACCTTAGGATGGCTCTTGAAAAAAAAAAACAACTTATATTATCATCACTTTAAAAAGCTGGAATATTTGGGGGGTTTGAACATACTCAAAACAGTCCTGCCTATGAAAGCAACAAAAATCATCTACATATTCTTAACATTTGTAACAACCTATGGAATGCAAGTTCAAAACTACTCCGTGGGGGGGGGGCACTACCATGGGATATTTTTTTAATCATGGAAAATATTAATAAAAATTGAGAAAAAAATAAAAAAAACTACTCCGTGGCAAAGATTCAAATTTAAAACAAAGTACAGTAAAATAAACATGACCAAGTAGTTAAATACATAGCAATAACTCTAAGAAAGAAAACAAATAATCATGAAACTAGTATACTTTTCTTTAATGTTTTTAAAACATAATTTGGAGAAGATAATGACATACTAATGCTAACCTAATTTATTTAACCTAGCATACTATATCATATTTCCATTTACAGCAATGTTATATACTTTATGAAATAGCAGTATTGTAAAGTGTAAACCTAGAGTCTTGCTCTATAGCTGGCTAATACTGTTTATTATATAATTTACATACATTTCATTACAGTTTGCTTAAATACCACCAATTCAAATAATTCTAAACTTGAAATGCAATTGCTATACTCACTAAACTTGGCATCAAATCCAATAGTTATTAAACTTTATACATATGAAATTTCATGATTTTTTTCCAAAAACTTTTAGCTTAAATTTTTTATTATAGATTAAAACCTGATTCTAGCTAGTATTTAATGAACAAACAAAATTATTATTTAAAAATAAATTTAGCTTTCAATTAGGTTACTAATTTCACATAATTTTTATAGTCAGAATGAGGAAAAAAAGAACATTAACACTATATACCCTGGTCATCATTTTAAGAAACAAGTATATTTATAGATCCTTCAATAATCTTTTTATAAATGATATGATGACAATGCTTTTCGACACATGCTACAGGAGTAAAAGGAAAAGAGAAACACTGAAAACACAGTAATGAAAAAGGTCATGTTTACAACGAGCTTTTCTGCTAGATGGGTATTCTGCATCATTCTCCAGGATACTTCAAAGTGTGTGTGTGTGTGTGTGTGTGTGTGGAGATAGTGTGATGGAGGGAATTTTTCTATCAAGTCAGTTTGGATATTTTAAGTCTTTGAAACAAAGCAATCATTAGATCATCTAACTTGACTCAATGAGCTAGCTATGTACTTTTGTAAATTTTCAACAGTCTATTATAATAAATTTTAAAGAAGTGTATCTTGCCTAGTTGAAGTAGTAAAATTATCTATTCTTATGGCCCAGGTAACTTGCTATCAGATATAGTGGTATAAAATCTTTGGGAAATTGCAAAACATCCAAGCACAAAACAATTGTCATGTTATTATCAGACTAATATGAATGGTTTGAATTTTCAGAGTATTTGTAATGAAACTGATTCATAATATGCAGCTATGTTTGAGAAAATTGCATAGAAAAATGTAGAATATGACTGATTATATGTGAAATAATGATTAAATAAAATGCATATATATTCTCTATTTATCTGTCTCAAATATTTATCTCTATGCTAATGCTTTAGCTCATATTTTAAAACCTTACAATATTACAATTTGATGACATATATCTTGTCTGACATTATTACTTTTTACTAAATTTTTCCCAAAATAATAACTTCAATGACAGATATATGAAGATATAGCTTGCTCCAATAGATGCTGGCCAATATCTAGACTTTTACAATTTCTTTTAAAAAGAGCCAAGAATTGTAATGTTATATACAGAAGCACATAGTATGTATATCATAAAATGTTTCTGCTATTAAAATAATAACTCACATTGAGAAACATGAATAACAACAAAATTGAGTGATTTAGGGAAGCACATTGGTATGGGCTAAATTCTCTACAAGTAGTCTTCAATATTTTTTTATCTAGTTATTTATAGAAAGCTGCAGAAACAGCTGAGCTGACTGAAGTGATGTCACATTTGCTGATGGAATGGTTTGCTCCAGAGCAAGCTCACAGGCTGCACAAG